>JASCIT010000005.1:21250000-22500000 GCA_036711955.1 Digitonthophagus gazella
GATTTACCTCTACCTGTCTTAAATGCTTAAAAATATCTTTAATATAAACCGAAACCATTTGAGGATCCTCGGATAAATCGTATTTGGCAAATAATTTTTCTTTTCTAGCTTTCTCACTTGCACTATCTTCAACTTGTACAGGATTCTTAACTGGATTGGTAGCTAGAGTTATTCTCTTCTTAGTAACAACATGAGAGCTTGTTTTCTTAGTACAACAACCCACTACATCTACAGAGTTTGTTTTTGTAAAGACTGCTCTTGTAGTTTTTACATGGACCTCGGTAGTTTTCTTTGACATTCCCTGTGCTACTGTTTGCTTATTTCCAACGTCACCCAACGCACGTCTAGTTATCCTTTCTCCATTTGCAACAACAATCCCCGCCTTTCCTCTTGTTGATACCATATTTTCTTGACTCTCTGTAGTTGCAGATCTTAATAAGCCTGCTCTAGGCATCTAAATAAAAATATAATTATTATTAATAGTGTGCTTTATTGATTTTAAGACAAATTTTGTTCGAAGTAAAATACTAACCCTTGTTGGAAGCATTTTCTTCTAATTCGTCCAAGATCCACAAATTGTTTAAGGTAGAGGTAGATGTCTAAATTAAAGAAATAAAAATTACATAAGTAATTTTACCAAGATAAAAAAATTAAAGGGAGAAAATTGAGACATAACAACCACATAAAGGGGTTAAAATTAATTTCTAAGAGAAGAATATTTAATCCATCTACATATTCATTTATACAGTAAATTTTTATGAATTTACCACGCGTTTTCTCCATTTTCTATTAAAAAAACCACCCCAAACCAAGTTTTTCTACGAGACAAATTCAAACTTTGACCGTTAAATGTACGAACGTCAATCGGCTTTTTAACCCATCTACACAATAAAATCTAAATTCTAACTACTCCATAATAAGCCGTAAAGTATCTTACCTTAAAATTACGTGTATAAGTAGAAGTAAAATGTTAAAAAGATCTTGACCAACGTAAAATAATTCGGTCCTTCGTTCACCACTGTCAGCCAAGTTCTGGCGGCTTGGCGGCTAGAACGTTATCAAGCAAACATGCTTTGTGAGTGAGACGGATATATAAATACTCGACGTTGATTGGTTGTTGAGGATTTTTCCTAACAGTTATTTCAAGGCGCGAAATTTAAATTGTATACTGTAACTATTAAACGTGAAATTTTAATACCATAAAAAGAAAATTTCGCTTTTAAAATGTAGCCTAATTTTTTGTGTTTATAAAATTAAATTAAGGACATTAATTTATATTTCTGTACCCCGGAGGTAAAGGACACCATGTCACATTTTCGTAATTGTTCAGGAGAGTAGATTTTCTGTAGTTTTCAGATATAAAACTACAGAAAATCTACTCTCCTGAACATTTATGAAAATGTGACATAGTGTCCTTTAACTCCGGGGTACAGATTTCCTCTTCTGAAGGAAAAATTAAAAACCCTACAAAATTTATTGTTGGTAAAAATAAAGATTAAATTTCAATCTAAATCCTGATAAAATTTCAAGTCTCAACAATAATTAGTTTCTTAGATGTGAATTTTTAAAAATTGACCAGTTTCAATCGACATGGTAATGAAATTAGGTTAGAATTTCATTTCTGTAGAAAAAACTAAAAGTTGGAGAAAATTCATTTTTGGTGAAAATAAAGATTAAGTTTTAATCTAATGCCTAATAAAATTTGAAGTCTCAGCAACAATTAGTTTCGTAGAAATTAATTTTTAAAAATTGACAAATTTTAATCGACGTTAAGCTATATTTTCTCTTCTGAGGGAAAAACTAAAAGTGGTGGAAAATTCATGTTTGGTAAAAATAAAAATTAAGTTTCAATCTAAATCCTGATAAAATTTCAAGTCTCAACAACAATTAGTTTCTTAGATGTGAATTTTTAAAAATTGACCAGTTTCAATCGACATGTTAATGAAATTAGGTTAGAATTTCATTTCTGTAGAAAAAACTAAAAATTTGGAGAAAATTCATTTTTGGTGAAAATAAAGATTAAGTTTTAATCTAATGCCTAATAAAATTTGAAGTCTCAGCAACAATTAGTTTCGTAGAAATTAATTTTTAAAAATTGACAAATTTTAATCAACGTTAAGCTATATTTTCTCTTCTGAGGGAAAAACTAAAAGTGGTGGAAAATTCATGTTTGGTAAAAATAAAAATTAAGTTTCAATCTAAATCCTGATAAAATTTCAAGTCTCAACAACAATTAGTTTCTTAGATGTGAATTTTTAAAAATTGACCAGTTTCAATCGACATGGTAATGAAATTAGGTTAGAATTTCATTTCTGTAGAAAAAACTAAAAGTTGGAGAAAATTCATTTTTGGTGAAAATAAAGATTAAGTTTTAATCTAATGCCTAATAAAATTTGAAGTCTCAGCAACAATTAGTTTCGTAGAAATTAATTTTTAAAAATTGACAGATTTTAATCGACGTTAAGCTATATTTTCTCTTCTGAGGGAAAAACTAATAGTGGTGGAAAATTCATGTTTGCTAAAAATAAAAATTTCGATCTAAATCCTGATAAAATTTTAAGTCTCAACAACAATTAGTTTTTTAATTGTGAATTTTTAAAAATAAGTTTTAATATATGAATTCTAAAAATTTTACAAAATTTAATAGATAATTTACTATGAATGTACTTACAAGGAGACCTTACGACTTTCCCCTCACCGATTTTAACGAAAGTGGTACCAATCGATAGATATTGGTACATAGTACAAATGTACAAAATATTAGGGCGCAATACTCAACGGTTCGCAAGAAAATTGGTGTTAAAGTATGTAATCGGCTTATATGTCAATGATTTGTCATTTCCCCTACAACCCCCCAATAGCCATAGTGGAAATATATCGGTTTCTAGATCCATAGTACGGTGGTTCGAATCTCGAATAATACATTTTAATTTCCTTTTTTTATACAATATTCTAAGTTTTTTTTATAACATGTTGATGTAATATTAAAATATTTTTAAAATAACATGAAATATTGTACTCAAAATAAAAATAAAAAAGTTATTGTTCGAGATTCGAACCACCGTACTATGGATCTGGAAACGGATATTTCCACTATGGCTATTGGGGGGTTGTAGGGGAAATGACAAATCATTGACATATAAGCCGATTGCAAACTTTAACACCAATTTTCTTGCGAACCGCTGAGTATTGCGCCCTAATATTTTATACATTTGTACTATGTATTAATATCTATCGATTGGTACCACTTTCGTTAAAATCGGTGAGGGGCAAGTCGTAAGGTCTCCTTGTTAGTTTAAAAAATACAAATAAAACTTAACACTTGTGTATTTTTAAAATAACAATGCGTTTTATAGGGAAGAAGTTTTACTGAAGCTGAACTTAGAGATATTTGTGGAGCTGTTTTAAGGGAACAATTAAGTACTTTAACAGCAAATCTTATCGGACCTCCAGGTCCACCAGGACGATCAAAACCAGGAAGACCTGGAGCTACAGGATTACAAGGTCCTCCAGGTATTTTATAATTTCTTTACTTTTCAAATAAAAACTTTTTAAAATCATACCTGATTTTTAATTTAGGTAATCCAGGACCTATGGGATTACCTGGTGATAGAGGCTTTCCGGGAATTCAAGGACCACCTGGTTCACCTGGTATGGTCGGTTTACCAGGAGAGAAAGGTGAAAAAGGCGATAGAGGTCCTGAAGGTATTGGTGTTGAAGGTCCTGTTGGTCCTAGAGGCCCTCAAGGACCACCAGGTCCCGAAGGAATTGGTGTTCCTGGTAGAGCTGGTGAAAGAGGTGAAATGGGAAGACAAGGTAAATTTAATTTATTAATACAGGGTGAGTCTGGATGAGCGGCCCCCTTTGTAAAATCTCTAAACCGTTAGAGATTTTACAAAAGTTGTTATAAGAGTTTGGTAGGGCGTACAATGTTCTACTTTGTCAAATAAAAAAATAAAGAGTGTTCCATAACAGAGCAGTAGCATAAGTGAATGCTTTTTATACTAAAACACTATGCTTATTGTAAGTGTATTAGATAGTAGTTTGAAAAAAAAACATTTTGATATAAGTAACATAATGCTTATTAAAAATTAATACTTTTAGAGAAAATCGCATTCGTAGATTACAAACATTGGCAGATTTGCCGTTCATTTTAGTAATCCACGTAAATTGCGTCTTGCTAAATTTCAACAATTACTTGTCATCTGGGCATTCTTGATTATATCAGATTATTACACCTTTACTTACATTTTGTAATTCCAAATGGGACTTCTTCGAGAATAAGCAGGACATTTTCTTAACTCATTAGAACGAAATCGGTTATAATCGAAACTCATCACTATTGTCAAGGAATTGATCAAAATTTAAGTAAACACAGCCTTCGTGGAATCACATCAGCGTTAGTGTAGTAAGGGTACACTAATTAATTGAGTGACCCGATTACTTATTTATTGGTATACCTGCTGCCACCAGAAGCAGTTATTTTTGCGCTAATTAATTATTTAATTGCCCTCAAAAGCAGGCGATTACTACTTCAGAACCGTGAGTTCTTGCACTAAAGCTCTAGTAGAAAAGGGAAATGAAATTCAAGTGTAAAATAACACTTAACACTTAAACTATATTTACAAAATAATATAATAAATGATCAATTGCAAATAAAATAATAGCCCTAACGTTAATTGAATCGAGGTTACTTTAGAGCAGGGGTTCTCAAAATATGGTACATGTATCACTGGTGGTACATTTCATAGATTTTGATGGTACAATTTTTGATACCTATGTGAAGTTAGCCTTCAGCCCCCCATTAAATAGGGATTTATATGTATAGTAAATACTTTTTTTTAAGAAAACCCTTTAATCTATTTTAACGCTCTATGCATCATTCAAAAGCTTCATCCTTGGCGAATGTAAAGACGAAATGGCCGATCCGAATTCCTTTAAGAACTAGAAGATTGCAATATATCTGTTTTTACTGTACATGACAAAGTAAATGCAACTGTGAAAAAATTAGAATACAGAATTAAGGAACTAAAAAGTAAGAAAATTGCTGGGTTTCCAATACTAGAAGAGTATTTTCAAGGAAACGAACCCAATAAACACCTGATTAAAGATATAGAAAAACATTGCATGGGACTTGTCAGTAACTTTCATTCTTACTTTCCTGAAAATTTAGAAAACGAAAGTTGGATCAGAGATCCGTTTTCTATTTCGAATGCGGCCCTACAAAATGTTTCTATTTTGGAAAGAGATCAACTCATAAAAATTTCATGTGACAGGAACCTAATGAATGAATTCAAGAAAGAAAACTTATGTAATTTTTGGATACAAAGGCGAAGTGAATACAAAGACATTTCGGAAAAACCAGTAAAATTTTTAATGCCTTTTAGTACGTAGTATTTGTCTGAATCTTGATTTTCATCAATGTTAATAATAAAAAATAAATATAGAATACGGTTACAACTTGAACCTGATTTAAGATTAAAATTAATGAAAAGTAAATCTGATATATCCCAATTAGTAAGGAAGAAACAAGTTCATCCATCGCATTAACAATGTTTTTTTTTTAAATTTCTTGTTCGTTTACATGTTACTATAAATAAATAAAACAAGTTCAAATTATTTTATCCTTACATTATTTTAATCGAAAACCCCTTTGTGTTGGTAAAGGTGCATAAAATGTTTGTCTTTAATTTATGTGGTACGAAATTTAGAAAGTTTGAGAACCCCTGCTTTAGAGAAAGAGAATAGATTAAAAATCCCGATCTTTATCTAATGCACGGATGGTTCCTAATAGGTGATCACGAGAATTTGGCAAACAGACTTACTCTGGACTTGCGGATGATTGTTGCAATTATCCTGATCGTCGATCTGGATTCCTCTGGTACCTTCTCGAACTGGGCCACTCATGAAAAACCAACACCACGCAACGAACACACCACACCAAAATAACACGCGTCGCAGTTTATCTCCAAAGTCCTAAAGTCTGAATGCACCGAAGTAAATGAATGCTAATATTCGATGATGAATACTAAGATTCAAAGCTCGTGACAAAGTTGTAGCTAAGATTTCGAATAAGGTTCTCGTATGAGAATTCGACTGAGATTGATAAAACTAAGAAAGTTCTCTCGCAAGTAACCTCGGTTCAAGGGAGGTGGCAATTCTGAGTTACTTGGGTGTACCTAACGCCTGGACAACCCCTCGCAGGAGGCCAATCCACAAGATTTGGGTGGGCGTTTTTACAATAATAATTAACCAATCCTTAACGCACCTTGCGTCGACACTTTGGCCACGGGGCCTAGCAATAAACCCCCGCCAAACTAGCTAATCGCGAAAACCCTCACATCATTCGTAGACTGTGGGACCATCATCAACCTTACGTGCGCCAACACCTAATTTTTCACCGGTTATTTTCTTTCGCAAAAACCCATAAAGTTGAGGATACATAACTTCCCTAAAATTCCTCAAGTTTAGGTGTTTCTACCGGACGTCGTAAATGACAGACGTGATTTTCGATTTTTCTACCAAACACGTTACCTATCTCGAATCCCTAATGTGAATGGTATTTTTCCTAAACCCACAGTAATTCCCGAACTACTACATTAGATTTACTCATATTTAGTGAAATGTCAATGTTGTTTTCCCTGAAGCAGGGACGGCGCAAGGTTCCGCGAGGCCAAGTGCAAACTGTAAAAGTGAGGCCATTCATTATCATTATATTTAGAAATATAGTTTTCGATAACTACTTACTTTAAAAACCGAGGCGAGGTGCGGGAACACTGAAACGCGAGGCCATGTGCAGTAGCACATACTGCACAAGTACTCACGCCGGCCCTGCCCTGAAGAGATTGATTTCTGATAAGTATTATGTTATATCAAAGCGTTTCTTCTACAAAGTACTTTCTAATACCCTTATAATAAGCATACCGCATTAAAACAAAAAATATTCAATTATATTATTATTCCATTATGGAACACCTGTATATATGTTTTTTTTGATTAATAAAGTAGAACGTTGCACGCTCTATTAAAGTCCTAATTTTTGTAAAATCTCTCACAGTTTAGAAGTTACAAAGGGGTCGCTTATCCAGACTCACCCTGCATAACATATTAATTTTAAATTAAATTCGAATGTTTTTTTAAGGTAAACCTGGACTAAGAGGAAGTCCTGGATTACAAGGACCACCAGGATATTGCGAATTTTGTAATTATCCCGCAAATCTTTACGAGTACGCATTAAGAAGTAGAGGAAATGAAAAAGGACCTTAAAGAAATTTTTTAACCTTAAATAAATCACTGCCAAAATTTTAAACTTTAATCTTTGGAAATGAAATTATCCAAAGTAAAATACATATTTTTAATTAATTTCGTAATTTTTAAGATGTAAATTATTAATAGATGTTAACAAAAAAAAATAGACAAAATAAAACCAAAAATTCGTACTTCTCATACGTATAATATGCACTACTATATTATACTAATATAACATATAAATAGTTAACAATTTTATATTATTTAAAATAAAAATGTATACAACACGAACCATCTTCGTTTTACGTTTTCTGTTAATAAAATACACTTCAACCGAGGTTTTTCTTTTTTTGTTTTGGGTAGGAAATAGGGAACACAGGATGGTTTAAAATTTTCCGATTTTATTTTATTTACAATGTATTCAACAAAAGAATGATGATGATTGATCGATAATTTTAATGTAGATTTATAATGTATGTAGGTAAGTGTTCAACTAGCCTAAACATTTTGTATTGATTGGTTATAGCTTTTATTTATTTAGTTTTCATTTTTTGGACATTAAAGCTTTGAAGTTAATTTTAAATTAAAATGCAAAATAAATAAATAATAAAATCTACAAAAAGAAAAATATATTATTCAGTCAAAAATTAAAAAAAAAATTAATAATGATTGTGACTTAAAATGTTTTGAATATTTGAAATTATTTCTTTCGTTTTTTATTTCCTTTATTTTTAGCTTTATTACTCTATCTAAATCTACGCAAAAATGTGATATTGGCATTATGCTGCTATAATTTCACTCTGATATTATTTTTTTCCATAATATTTCTTAACTACCGACAGAAACATGCTGAGAAAACTTTCTGCGTCGATATGTATTAATTATTTAATTTTTTTTTTCCTCTTCCTTTGCAGTTTTTAAGCGTCGTGATCAATGAGATTTGTATGATTAATGATAACGAAAACTCAACTTACTTTTTTTTTCTGTATAAAACCAACAATCGTTTTAAAAAGTGTTTTTTTTTTCTTACTATTTATGTAAAAGTATAAAGTACAAAAATGAATAAGTTATAGGGGTTATTATTACTTGGTCGGGAAACTTTTTTTTTAATACGTAGATTTTTAGGAATTACAGGATAAAACATAACGATTTTAAAATAAAATCCTTTCTAAGTATCCAGTACATTTATCGATTAACCCAATTTTTAAGAGCTTCCTCCCACTCAAGTGTTTCTTTCGATTTTCCTTCGTGTGGTGTGGTAGCCTCGTTAAAATTTTTTGAATCTTTAGGAGTCTTCGCACCCGAATGATCACCATTGTCATTCTAAAAACTTTTAGTTTATTCTATATTCAAATCAAATACAGATGGTATATGAGTTTTACCTATTTTAAAGTGTTATCATGGTTATACAAATAAAACAAGCACAGTCAAAAATCTATACGTTTCTATACATAATACGCTACAAATTACCACCACATTTATTTAAAGATAAAGACATACGGAGCTTTAGAAAGAAATTTTGGGCTCATTCTAATATAATTCGTATAATCACTGGACTTTGTTTCATGTAGCTCTCAAAGGAAATTTGCGATGCCGAATTTTTGCTTTTTCCTTTAGCCATCGTTTACATAATTTACGTTTCACATTATTTTTATTTTTACCAATGTAATTGACAACAGCACCAGTATCGGCACTTGATTATACAGATGGTCCGTAGCTAATGGAACACATAGTAACAGTTCTCACATCAAAACATTTGTATTGGGCAAATTTATCTTTATGGTTAATTCTAGCGAGATTTCATAAGTATTTCGAATTTGTGTAGAAATGCTTAATGAATCTTTCTTAACTGTAAAATTCATAAAAATCTAACGAATGAAAAAAAGTATGAGACTTTTAAGATGATTATTTGGGGTAGAAAGTGCCAAATCTTGACAAAAATTGATATTAAATTAGTTTTCCCATCTTGAAATTTGGTCTTCTATCAATTATCATAAGGGTATTCTGAAAATAAGAGAAATTATTAAAGAAAAACGAAAATAGAATATTAACTTTAATGGGTTATATTTTGTAATTCCATAAAGATAAATTAAACTAATACAAATGTATTAACTTGAGGAATTCACTGTTACTCTGTGTTGTATTAGTTACGGACCACTCTGTATAACGTCGCGTTAGATATTTTGAATCATTTTGATGTAGTGAAGATTTAACTCTGTTAGGCACACAGAAAATTATTAATAATGGGAAGAAATTCGGGTGTATGTCATATATAATAAAGAGCTATAGCCTCCTCAGGTTTGCTGAGCTGCGAAGTAAAGCCTCCGATTTTTGCAACAACCGGCAAAGTCGTCGTAAGAATCAGTGGCGCACCCAGGGGGGGTTTTGGGGGTTAACCCCCCCCCCCCCAGACGAAACAAATTTTTAATTTTGTCGTTAATGCTCGTTAAGACATTAAGACAATTTGAACTCGTTATACTATAGGTTGTACAAAAATTTGCATTAAAAGTATAAGCCAAGAAAATTTTTAGCGAAAACCCCCCCCAGGGGAAATTTCTCGGTGCGCTACTGGTAAGAATCATCGTGTATAATCTGCTAAAGCACTGTCACATGAACCAACTCTGGCGATTACCGTCAGAACCACCGCACGAGTCATAGTGTATTAGCTGATTTAGGCTCTGCTCACACGAAATACTCAAATCTCGGACCGATTGAAATACTTGGCGACTCAAAGGCTTGCCATGTGCAAACCAATAACCAGAATCTTCTGACTATTTTCTTTCTGTGACGGTAATAATAATACTTGATAAGGATATCCTCATCACTGCTGCTATTACTAGACATTTTGCACGAGACGCACTGACTAAACGCATATCAGTAATCCGGAGGGAACTGAGAACTAAGTAGGTTGATAGGAAACTCGCAACTTTAATAATGAACTGTAAGTTGGATCCTGAGTCTCACCATAGTAAGAAGGCTGCAAAGGCGAGGTTCCACCCTGTAACTTTACCGAGTAAGTCCGGCTGAAGTACAGTGGAAGGAAGAACCGGAGTATTGTCCGCTCCTTCCTTTGTAGTTTGAGAATTAACCCTTTTCGCCCTTACTGTAGGATTCGATAAAGATCCAAAAGTCCGGGCGACAGAGTTAAAGTAGAGAGACACCAGAAATACCTTGGCCAGAAATACCTTTGCATTAAAGAGAACCGAACAATACTCCGGTTCTACCTTTCACTGTATTTGGTAAAGTTACGAGGAGGAACCTCGTTTTTGTATCCTTCTTTCCATGGTGAGGCTCAGGTTCTATAGTTTCACCTTATAGAACGTGTGAAGATGACGGGTATCTACAGTCTTGAGTCTACAAGTCTTTGTATAGCAATCGTCCAATATCCGCAATTCGAATATCCCTGCATGAGCAGAGCTTTAGCGTTTTCGCAAATATACCTCAAACGCTACAAGTTAAACACCAATACAATTTCAACTTTATGTTTAAACAAACGTGATAACCATTTGAAAGAACTTATTTTCAAAAGGTAATTATTTCTGTAAAACCGTATAGCATTATATGAACAAAAATGAAATAAAAATATAGATTATTCGACCTATGCAACGAAGACTATTGTAAGTCATTTTTGATAGAACTGACAAGGAGACCTTACTACTTGCCCCTCACCGATTTTAACGAAAGTGGTATCAATCGATAGATATTGGTACATAGTACAAATGTATAAAATACTAGGGCGCACTATTCAGCGGTTCGCAAGAAAATTGGCGTTAAAGTTTGCGAATAGCGTATGTCAGTGATAAGTCACGCCCTTTAAGCCCCGCCCATAATCGTAGCAAACATGTATAGGCTTCCACATACGAAGGTTCGAATTCTGAACAATACTTTTTTTATTTCCATTTTTATTTTTAATGCAACATTTCACTTTATTTTTATAATATTTTGATATTACAAAATATAGTCAATTAAAGACGACCTTTCATTATCCTACTTTTTAATTTCTCTACTTCTATGTTCAGGAAACTTACAGTACTTTTATTAGAATCATTCTTTCCAATTTCTTCTTTACCATTAAAAATGGTATTACGGTTTATAATAAAAATACGCACATAAGTAATGTAAAATAATTTATTATATTGCTTACATCTAACATTACTTATTATCTATGTACATGATATTACATATACACTAGGGATCGATGTTATGATTATTCTGATAATGATTCAAAGTAGCAAATCAACGTTACTCTTGAGTGATACATAGTTGTATTTTGAAAAACTGCTAATGAAAAGTGATCTTGTGACTGTGGAACCAACTGTGGAAATTTCAAAAGAAGCTCTGTAAATTGGCGAAGAGATATTGCTCTCGACATCTTGACAAAGACAACATTTGTAAGTACGGATGACTTAATACTCATGGACTAAACTGACGAAGAATGTGCTTCCGAATTCGTGTTTCCGTTTGACGCAAATTTATCTGCGGCACAACCGATAAAATAGGTATAGGACGATTATAATATTCCCTTTTATTACAAGTTAAAAGTTGTGAATCGCGCTAAAGAACATCCCTATTGGCCTTTGCAAACTCTTCAGAAGAAAGGATGTTGACGTTTAAAAAGCATAAGAGAATTAGAGAGATGGGAAGAACATGCCAGAAAAGGAGGAACGATTATCGATAAGTATAATTGATTGACTCTTGGGCGTATGATTGTTTTGTCGATCGTTACGTGGTACTAGCCAATTTACCGACATAAATTTCAATGAAATGTTGCATCAAAAATAAAAATGGAAATAAAAAAAAGTATTATTCAGAATTCGAACTTCGTATGTGGAAGTCTATACATGTTTACTACGACAATGGGCGGGGCTTAAAGGGCGGGACTTGTCACTGACAGACGCTATTCGCAAACTTTAACACCAATTTTCTTGCGAACCGCTGAATAGTGCGCCCTAATATTTTATACATTTGTACTATGTACCAATATCTATCGATTGGTACCACTTTCGTTAAAATCGGTGAGGGGCAAGTCGTAAGGTTTCCTTGTGAGTGAGATATAAACGTTTAAAGGTTTTGAACAGATCGCATTTTAAGAAATAAAATTTTCTATGTAAAAATTTCCTGCTTGGTTGCTATAGATCTTATATAGAGGGTTCCGAAAGGATTCACCATAGAAAAATAGCAACTAATTCTGTTTTCTTTTCAAATTTTTCAAAATTACCATATTTTGACTTACGACAATTTTCGTTAGATAGGTCGTTTTGACATTATTCATTTCATTTTTATAATAATACACTTTAAAAGCAGGTAAAATCTATTACACCATCTGTACAAAAAAAAAATAATAATCAAACCTGTTGATTCCCTCCATAACTATGCGTCATAAAACTTTGTTGCATCGAAAAATTATGATGACTCGAATTCGGTATTTGATTTTGATAATTCTGACCGTGATAACTCTGATGTCCATAATTCTGTCCGTGATTATTCTCTTGTGGACTCGCTGGATGTCTCGCTTGTAATTCCGCCATAAAATTCGCTTCCTGCGCGTATCTACGTTGAAGTTCTTGTTGCCATCCGCCATCGGATTCATCCTCACCATCATCTTCAAAATCTAGATCGATTTATTTCACTTTGAGATTTTTTAGTTGACCTTTTTGAAAGATTTTTAAACGAATATTGTGTTCTTACCCTTTCTTTTTTAAATATCAAAACATATCTAATCATGTGTTTTAAGTGTGTAGTGCTGTTTGAAACAAAAATAACTCTTGAGGTGGTGTTTTTTAGGTGGTGGTGAGTTGGACGTTTTTTATACGATTACAAAGCTGGAATAAGCTGTATTTACATAATAAATATAAATAGGTTTTAAAAGAATTTTTTGTGTATTAAAAGGTGCTTTTAAAGGTTTATTTTTATTTAATAAATAAATTCAATTTTAAGCGGGAAAAATACAAAGTACATAAAATAAATAAAGACGTAAAGACCACCATAGAGCGATTTTTTTCTACTCACCCAAGAATTTACGAATATTTGTAGGTTGAGGAAGACTTGAAGATTCTGTAAAAATAATCATTCACAACAGGCAACATTCCACATACACTACACTAAAAATAAGACGGATCACTCTGTACCATCAATTTTCTTTTGTTTTTTAAGCTATGTTTATACAAGATATATCTCTTTAAAAAATAATATATAAAGATAGATCTTGTATAAAATTATACTAAAACTAGGCTAGGTTAAAAAAAATCTTGTACACTATGTATTTACACAACAAAAAAAGACAGTGTATTTGTGGAAAATAATAATAAAAGCCAGATAATCTAAAAATAAAATTTATTTAAAAAATAATCACAATGTAACAGGGAAAAAATAAATAAATCTATGTAGCACAGGAGGTTACAAAAATAATAATAATAACAAATTTTTAGTCTTTTCACAAAAAAAAGTTAAAATTATAAAACGCAATGTCGTAAAGTTTAGTTTGATTCGTGTGTAGTGTAAAAGTACAAAAATTATATTGTTAAAAATCAATAAGTACGACCTCAATTAGCACCAAAAGTAAACAAATTACAATCTTTTCCTAACATGCCATCGTCAATAGTGAAAAAAATCTTATAGCACCTCAACATGCTTTAAATTAAATTAACGTTATAAGGAATTTAATAATAAAAAAAGGGTCAAAATAAAAATCTATGGACATTTCATAATGTAAGAGATAGAAACAACAAATTGATAGAGAGAGATGAAAGATTTACAATAAGCACAAAAACGGATAAATACAAAATGTAAACATTTAGCGACGATTTTAAGGAAGTGAAAATTTATCTTAAAATATTAAAAAATAGTAATTATTATATAGCGGTACAAAAAAAATGGACGATTTTGAAAATGGGTGGATATTTTAAAAACAAGAAAAAACAGTGTTCAGTTTATGAGATTTTAATATTGCGTGAATGATTGACATTGATTTAGTTATTGAGTCCACTTGAATGTTTTATTTTAAAGAATTTTAAGAAATAGGAGTTTATTTTTCCTTTTTGTTTTACTAATAACTTAATGTTTGGGTTACGTTCAAAGAAATTATATAAATAGAAGCAGTATTCTTTCTTTCTGCTTGTACAAAAGGCGAAAACTATCATATGAAGCTATTTGTTGATGTTTTCCCTCAATCAAGAATTAAACGTGCAGTAATCGGTCTGTCGACGGTTACACAGTGAATAAAAAATGTTTACCAATCATCGACCAGTCGAATCGACTTAGAAAAGGAAAAACCAATAATAATAATTGATAATGAAAGTCACATTAGATAGAAAAAAAAATGATAATAAGCGCCCAATAACGGGGAAAATTTAAGAATATTAATACTTTGTAAGTGGACCACTTTCCCATCGAATTGCGTCGTAAAGCGGGCATTCAAACATAATAAACGAATATTGTCGTCTTCCGCGCTTCAATATTAAGAGGTGACAAACGAGTTTACCCTTTTCAAGCCACAATGTGTTAAAGGCTCCTCGTTATATTCGTTTATTTTCCTCTCGATTGTATTTTAACCATCTCTCAATGTTTTCGACAACGTTAATTCTTTTCATATTTATGCCTCTTATTTTAAAGTGTTTTTTTTTTTTTTTTAATATATTTTAAGGTGTATTTTCTCCTCCTTAAAACTGTCGATATGCTTACACGATGCTATGTATATTTATCAAGTAATTGAAATTCGAATACGCTATAGAAATTGTCGTAAATCTAAAAAAACGAATCGCTTGGGTTTCTGTATTAACTTCTTAAATAATGGAAAAAATGCACAAGTGTGTCGTGTAGAAAATAATACTTAACGGTTGGGCAAGTTTTATTTTTTGTATTGAAACTATATGTTAAAGTATAAACGCTTATCTGTCCATACCTGAGTTTAACTCCCTTACTAACGTCGACATAGCGTTCGTTACCGAATCGGCAGCAACCAAAAGATCGTTTCTTAACGATCTTCCTACGGAACCAGGCGTACCATTCCCATTACTACCACCTAACAAACACCAATAATTAATAAAAAAAAGTAATTAAAAGAAGGTTTTTATCACTAATGCGTTAGAGGAGAAAAAATGTTTCAGTACTGTACTGGGATTCGAACCCAGATCTCCTGCTTTTATAGAACAACTACCTGGAAAACAGGAAATTTGAGTTCGAATCCAGATCTCCTGCTTTCTCCAAACCTAATTATACTGGGATTCGAACACAGATCTACCGCTTTCTCCTGATCAACTATACTAAACTTCTAACCCAAATCTGCTTTCCAGGCAGTGCTACGAAAGCAGAAGATCTGGGTTCGAATCAAAAACTCCTGCTTCCTCCAGTTCAACTATACTGGGATCTCATGCTTTCGTAGAATAACTGCCTGGAAAGCAGGAGATCTGAGTTTGAACGCAGATCTCCTGCTTTCTCCAAATCAACTATACTCTTTTCGCGGAAAGATGTCTCATGCGTCATTAATTAATTATATTATCCTAGACTACTATTTTCGGTTTTCGTCTCTGTCTGACATATATGATTAAATAAAGAAAAAAATATTTGACATATGTCGAGAAAACGCCGACAACTAATGACGCATGAGACATCTTTCCGCGAAAAGAGAGTATACAGGGATTCTAACCCAAATCAGCTTACCAGACAGTACTATGAAAGCAGAAGATCTGGGTTCAAATGATGAACTCCTGCTTCCTCCAAATCAACTATACTGGGATTCGAACCCAGACCTCCTGCTTTCCAGGCAGTTCTACGAAAACAGGAGATCTGAGTTCGAATCAAGAATTCCTCTTTTCTCCAGATCAACTATACTGGGATTCGAACAGAGATCTCCTGCTTTCCAGGTAGTTCTACGAAAGCAGGAGATCTGCGTTCGAATCCAGAACTGCTTCCTCCAGATCAACTATACTGGGATTCGAACCCAGATCTCCCGCTTTCCAGGCAATTGTCCTACCAAAACAGGAGATTTGCACTGGAGATTCAAATCCAGATCTCCTGCTTTCTCGAGATCAACTATACTGAGATCTCCTGCTTTTCAGATAGTTGTTATACGAGAGCAGAAGATCTGAATTCGAATCCCAGTAGAGTAATGAGATATTTTTTCTCCTCTAATGCATTAGTAATAAAAACCTTCCTTTAATTACTTCTTTCTATTAATATTCATATCGCCGTTCCGGAACAACATCGACGTAACTGCAATTTTTTGACAAAATGAGTTAAGGCCATCAATGTATCCAAAAAATGCTGATTTTAATTATTATTGCTTTTCCTGCAAATTTTTTTATTTTGCAGTTATGTCGATGTTCTTCCGGAACGGCGATATGTTAAAAATTCCCAAAAATTTAATTATACCAATAATTATATCTTTACTTCAAGAAACGTTTTAAATCTTTTTTTACCTATATTCATCGATGTTGATCCACCAAAAGCATTCCTAACATCACCTCCAACACCCATTAAAGATTCACTTCCATGCATAACCCTTTCATTTCTCGGATCACCAGGACCATTAGAGTTATTTATAACCATCATATTGGGAACCATTCCTTGGTTATGCGGAATGTGAGAGTTTCGTTCGCTTGGAGCCAAAGGATTTCCCATACCTTGGGTAGTTGGAGGCATACCCATCGGGGTTTGAGGAGCGCTACGCGGACCTTGATTTGAGGAAGGAGCTGGGCCCGGAGGAATGGGTGGAGATTTTGTACTTCGCGGGGAAGAATTTGGAGTACTTCTTGGTGAAGCTTGATGATTCTAATTTGATGAAATAATTGTCTTTTTTAACTTAATTAGTTATAATTGATTTGTACCTTTAACATCTTCATTAAACCTTCAAGTTGAATCATAAGTTGTCTTCTAGAGTCTTGTAAAGTCGTTAAATGTGTTTCTAATTCATCTTTGCGAAGACGTAAAGCGCGTAGTTCGTTCATTAAAGCTGGATTTTCACCACCGTGTCCGCTAGATTCCATTTCTTGTTGCCTTCTATTAAAAAAAAAAAGAACAAGTTTTTTCTTTTATTATTTTTTATTTTTAAAATCTTACCTCAGTCTTGCAATTTCACGCATAATCTCTCTATTTTTAGCTTCCAACTGGGTGATTAATTCACGTTGTGCTCGTGTAGAATCCATTCCAAGACAAGCTTCAGATGGTACACGTCCCTAATAATAATTTAAAACCATCACAAACGTCATATATTTTTCAAATCTTTCCTAATTGTAAGAAGAAGCAAATCTAGTTTAATCATGATTCAATCCATAATAAAAAGAGGTCTATTTCAAAGATTAAAACACTTAAGAAAAGCTAGGTTTAGTTTCTATAGAAGCAATAAGAAAGGAATTCTTAAGTTTCATAACTCACTTCTTATACTAATAAAATATCAGATATAGTATTAAAGTATTTGAATTCATTTCTCATTGCAAAAGCAACTTACCGCATCTGGTGATAAGGAATTTTTTCTGAGGCCCCCTCGATGCTAAAGCAACAGCAAAAGCACACACGTAAAAAGAATCGTCGACATGTAAACAAAAAAAAGAGGAACAAACATGGGAAATAACGAACATTAAGCCAAGTTATACGTTCGCAAGGAAAACTATATAGTTAACAATTACAAGTCGGTTAATTAACGAAATAAATTAAAATATTACATGCTCATAGGAGCAGAAGTTTGATTACCATTCCGGTTCGTTGTTCCTGGGCAAGTTTGGCGGCGTATCTTGCGATTAGTCTGTGTTCATCATCTCGTGCGCTATCCAAGCTGTAAAATTATTAATTATAGAAAAAAATAGGTTTATAAAGATATTTTTTATTCACCTTCTAACAGTAGATCGACTATCTAAGCTTCCCATTCCATCAAAATGGGAAAAATTGCCGTCTGGAAAACCGTTATGTGAAGGCAATGGAGACGCAGGCCTTAAAATAAAATAAAAATTTCTACTGGCTTAAAAAAATGTTTTAAAATAACTTACACAATGTGTTGTAAATTGAGTGGTTTTTCTGGTTGTTCAGGAAAACGTGGAAGATTATTTTTAGGTTTATCTGGAACGCATCTGAATGATTTACGTAGCGACTGTCCAATAGTTTTACTAGGAGACTAAAATAATTCAATTAACTCCATTTTAAATTTAATTGATAGATTATACAACTTACAAAAGACGAATATTCTTTAACGTTATGTTCTAAAGTATGAGGTCCTGAAACGCGACCTCTCCAAAAGCAGTCTTGACACAACGTGTAATGAGGACATTTCTGACAACGGTATCGAAAACCAGCAAAGTTTTCTCTTTGACAAGCGTCGCACTGACACGGATGAATTACTGGTAATGAAATTATTATTTTAATCGTTATTAAATCCAATTTTCAATGTTAAATTAGTTGATTCTTAATAGTAAGTAAACTTACCATTTTCAACCGCCGCTATTCTATGTAACAGCGGTAACCAAACCAAAGAAGGAGGACCAGGATCAGACATCATTGTATCCAGGAAATCATTTACAGTTATTTTAGCATTCTGAAGAAAACAATTAGTTAAAAAAAAATGAAAAATCCAATATAAATAGTAGTAGCAATAATAATAATAAAATATAAAAGAGTATTATAGAGAAACTTCATTAACTCGAACATAGAAATGGACATGAAAATTTTGGATACTTCATAGGACGAAGTAAAGTCTTTAAAACTTTTAATTTCGTTACACAACCTAAAAATTTGTAATCCTAAATTTAAGTATTGTAATATAGTATTTGTAATTAACAGTCTCCAAAAATGGCTTAAATCTGTAAACCTATAAAAACAAAAATAAAATTTGTGTCTTTAATTCTATACATATATTGGTAAAAGGATCAACATCAGGAATTAATTTTGAATGTATATCAAAACTGTACTTTTCTTTTTTATTGGATCTGAAATTTTGTTGTTTTATTTTTACTTCAGTACAGAATGTTCTGCTTTGATTGTTCGATCCTTTACTGTCGTATTTCCTGGTTGAAAATAAGCAAAAAACTTATGAACATGGGTCTGAAAGTGATTTGAGTTCGAGTTAATGGAAGTTTAGTTCCATAAATTCACCTATTATTAACATGGTTCCGATAAATTGCTATTATTAGGTTACAGTGGTTAAATACAGAAGCTTGTCTAAACCCTGATAATTATTTAATAATTCAGTGTAAATAACTCACTGCAATAATGTTAATAGATCACCTTATGAAACTAGAACATTGAATATCTCGAAACTGAAGCATTCTCCGACCTACGTTCACTGGAACTTTTTTTGTTTATTTTCAATCAGGAAAAAGGCTAGTAAAGGATTGGATAATTAAACCGGGACACCCAGTATATTCTTATTTAGAAGTATCCCCTCTTTCTGATTCAAGTTAGAGAAGCTTCATTGTATTCTTATTTTTTACATACTGGACTAAAAATTGATGAAGCTAATGTATCCGTAAAATTAAATGTAGGAGATTCATATACAGCTGCAGGAAGAGCTAACACTTCTTGTAAATATTCATTAAATCGCCAGCTGAGAAGGAGGCCGTTTGCATCAGATATTTGAGAAAAAATATCTAAAATGTGAAGTATGCGATTAGTAATTAATTGTTTTTTATTACTAAAATATTTACATCTCAATTTATCCATTAATTTCCCAGCGCATAATGTAGCTAGAGCAACCTTTATGGAAAATACTCTTATTTTTCCAACATTGTCTCTACAAACATAACAATAAATTAAGAAAAAAACTTTAAATCAAAACAAAAATAAGACTTTAACAATCACAAGATTTATTATTTTTGGAAGATCTCAATTTATTTTAAGAAAAATTAGTTTAATTTATTAACACTTTACTGACTGCTAATGATTCAACAACATATGCACATCTGACCAACTCAGCCTCAGATAATACTTTCATTTAGACCAAAAGCCAACTAAAAGACTATCAATCGGTAAAGTGTAAATAAAGTCATAAAATAAAATTTAAAAAAATATATAGGGTAAATGCACTGGTTAGCTGACTGGCACTGGATCTCGACCATTTTGTCATTTAAAGTCAAATAATAAGAAATATATTCCATATACTTTAAAATGTGTGCATATTTGGTTTTGTACTTCTATAACACTTTTAAAATTGTTCTTAAAATGGAGTTAAAAATCTGCGTTATTTCGTGAAAAATCAATAAATACATGTCTATCGCGAAGACGGTATAGTTTCATGTATAGTGTAAAAAAGTGTCAAGCGAACCCGGCCAGAAAATAGTAAATAATTTTGATTTTAAACACGTTAGGTGATTATATTATGTTTTATATTTATTATTAGTTACAGTTGCTTATATATTTTAAGAAACAACAGGCTCATAGTAAAGTTTTTGCTTAATATTTGTTGGTTGCCAACCAATATTAAAATAATTACTTTTTTCAGTGCTCGACCAAAATGGTCGAGAACCAGTAAGCTTTTAAAAAAATTAATTGTTTTGATAATATCATCTTTTTAAGAATTGTTGGTATTTTTGTGTATACTTCAATTAACTTATATATCTACTTTTTAAGTTTTAGTTTGTTACCATTAACCGTTTGGGTGCGGGAAGATCTTATATCCATACAAATGAAGCGCGATAGCGCTTCCCCGGACTCAAACGGTTAAATTAGACCTAAGTATTCTTTTTTTACTCTTATTATAGGTGGTTGAAAATCAATTTAAGCCGGCGTGTGTATACTATATTTTTTGAGACACGGTGTGTATACTGGGTCCTTTAGGTAACAGGCATGGATTCAAAGTTTTCTAGACTTGCAAAAATTCTAGAAAAATTCTGAGTTACTTATTGAAGCGTCTACTACATGGCCGAGCAGTTACCAAACTTTTTTTAAAGGGGGTAGCCGAAGCCTACCCTCTATTCATAAGAGAGAATTTCGAATTTCAAATTTTGACTGTTCCTTCAAAAACCCAGTGTACACACGGAGGGTTAATACCCTTTAGTTCTCGACTACTGCAGCAAGGAAATTGATTAATGTCACTTTCTTCATTATAAAAAACTAATCTATTTTTTGTAAGTTCCTATTTATGTTTGTTTAGTGAAAACATATGTATACATATATTAAAATTGTTTGAGTTTATGTTTTTCTCTAATGGTATCTATTCTCCTAAATTTATTTTCTTAGAAATTAGTCCAATTTATGGTGATTGAGAACTAACATAAAATGGTCAAGAACTCCGCAGAGTAGTCGAGAAGTAGTGATATTGTACTTTTTTTTATTTTTATTGAAATTTTAATAAATATTGTTGAAAGAAAGGAAAAAGCATACTTGCACAATGTTAAGAACTCATTGAGGAATCATTGAAGTCTAGGTAAAATAAAATTTGTAAGGTAAGGTGGGGTAAGTGCGGCATAAAAAATGATAAGTGTATCTTTCAATCATTACAACATCAATAATGCTTGCCAACGGATTTTTTCTTTTGTCAGTAAAATAACTTGAGGCATACTCTAGACTAGATAATGAAAGATATTTGATTAAATAAAGTAATACTGAATAAATTATTTTTATTTTTTTAATTTTATTCGTCGTGGACGCACTTGCCCTGCTAATGTGGGGCAAGAGCGACTAGGGCCTCTTTCTCCGAACAAAATACTTTGATTAACAAATGGGACTAATGCAATCTAATTTGAAGAATATTCTTTATTGTGTACAGAAGCGAAAATCATTAATTTGTAAGATAACGAAGCTAGTCACTTTTAACTGCTGTGGTATAAGCTAAGAAACTTAACACAAGGCTGTTTCGTTAAAAAGAAGTTGCGACGAACATGACAAATAAAATGTTATTCTAATTTAGTCTACAATTAACCAAGAAACGTTATTATTCTTCTGTACTTATTTTCTGGTTAGAACGAAACCCCTACTGAAATAAACGTACTTGCCCTGCCAATTAAAATGGACAGGGCAAGTGCGCTATAGCCACATAAATGGAACTGTATTAACCGGTAAGAAAAATACCTTAAGAATAATTAATGTAATTTAGAAACCTGTATGTCTGCCACATATCACCACAATAACTTAACCAACATTGAAACTGTTGGACAATTTACTCAAACATCACTAATTCGCTTTTCAATTTCGACTGCAACAAAAATTTTGAACGCGTTTTTTTCAAAGTAACAAAGGAAGCGAATATCGCCAATCGATAAAATAGGGACGAATACGTTAGTAAAGGTTTTTATGCATATGTCTCAGCGCCATAAATTCAAACATGTAACATTTAATGACTAAAAGTGCACTTGCCCTATAAACGCACTTACCCCACTTCACCTTATAACTTTTCGATATGTAAAATACATTCAAAGTCAATTTTTTTGTTAACTGGTTGAGAACCAATGCATTGACCCTACAAGATTTAATTAAAAATCTTACACAGTAGCATAAGCTGCCAATAACCAATTTAACAATAAACTCGAACAAACATCCACATGGGCTTGTTGAGTCGGTGGAGCTCTTTTATTCAAACTATGATACAAGGAACACAATAACGTCTCTAACCGAGCTACACTTAGCTCAGAACTTGGTTCTAAAGCATGTAATCCCTGCTCGCGGAATGCTTCAATTACATTCCATATATCCAAAGCATGAACTAATAAAAATAAGAAAAAATATAAATTAAGATCAAGATTAAAACTTATTTAATAGATTGAAATAAAAACATAAAAGTTTACTTACGACTGACTTTCTTTTGAATAAATCTCAACTTAGTAGCTGTCCGGTAAGATGCAAAGCGGATCAAATCAAAGTTATGAGAACTCATCTCGTGGACCAAAGCAAGTCGATGGTCCGACGAGCTAGATATCGTGTCCGGACCTTGCATTTTCTGTAAAACAGGGACGAATTGAGAAACCAGGAAGAAGAGTTCGTAAACAATAAACAAGATCTGATTAAGTAGGTTAATTGGGTAAACACAGCATATACTGGTTTTCGTTGTTCTCTTTCTGATAAATTGGTGTCTAATAAATTGATTTAAGCGTCATAATAAGTTTACGATTATTGATAAGAATAAATAACGATCGTTTAGTTGATTTAGTTTTATTTTTTTCTTAACTTTTTTTTTTGGTTATGTTGAATAAAAGTAAAAAGTTAAAAATAAAAAAAGTACTTACTGTTTGTTGAAGTTTTCGTTTTTAACAACAAAACAAAGGAATGACGACGTTAAAATTGTTAGTTTTTCAAGGAAGTAGCAGCAGGCCGTGACCTGCGCTCGCCATTTTCTTTGCTACCTGCCCCTTCTAGGTGGTTGTTCTTAAAAAAAAACCAAGGGTGACGAATGTTCCCTTTCAAAAAAACTACTTTAAATTAACACAAACACAATAATAAAAAAGCAATAGTTATAAATTGTTTCATTGTATTGTAATTTACGCGACCGAATTTTGTACCGAATCACAACCAAAATGGCCCGTATTGATTTATTTACAATAGAACCGGTACGATGATGAGCGGTACCGTATTATGTACGGATATATTATAAAGGGTTTCCATAGATCGGTTGCCAAAACGGTCCTCTTCCATCCTCTCCCTCTATAATCGTGCATGTGCGGTTCATTCTCGTCCCGACCCGCTCGGCATTCGTCCAGATTTCAACAAACGAAACGTACGAAAATTTCTAAATTTAAAATCAATATGTGCAATAGGCCGTCATGAAGAGAATGAAAATAGCGAGAACGAAGCTCCAAGTTTCTATCCGTTAGCGTTCTCTTTCTTGCTTGTTTTAATTCGAGGTCGACGTGGGATTCAAAGATCGCTTTTTGACCTACTCTACACGCACTCTCGATTTAATAACAGGTGCCGAGTTTATAAATTATTTATCAAGGCGCCGGGTGTTGTGTTGTATTTTAAAATACTTCTTCATACTTGGACAGTTCCGTTTTAAACTTATTTTCATAAATTATTCAATCGGAAAAAAAACTTTGTTGAAAACTTGTAACTTTAATATTTAGTGTTACGTTTATGTAATATAGTGAATAAAAGTTGTGACATACAACAAAGCTGGAAAATTGATGATTTTGGCACAAATATTACATTATGACGTTGTATGTTATGACGACTATTATTACAAAACGCATTTTGTTCGGTTCATTTGACGCAGCTATGAACATCAGAGATTTTGAGATAACATAATTCAAATATATTTTCTAAAATTTTCAACGAACCCATAAAAAACAACTAGTGGCATAAATCTCTTAATTTAGGAGCTTAAAATTTAAAATAAAGATTTTTGGAGAAAATAAATTTCAGAGTTGATTTGCCCTAATTAATCAGAACAGTAGAACTAAACAACTGTTCGTGGTTAATTAATTCTCATAAAGAACTGTTCAACCAAATGTAATGCGAATATTATTTACTGGCTAAAAATAAAATTGTAAATATGACTCCTTGTCGCTAAAAAAAATGGTCTATCGTAGAACATATCGATAGTTTAGTTTAATCATTTCTATAAATAAACATAATTACAACACATAATAATTAAGGCGGAACAACAGGGTAAATTTTTTGAAAAATCGTTTTTTTACGCAATTCGAAAGTATGTACTTTTAGAATATTGTCATACAATATTATAATAAAATTTGTACAAATAATGGAATTATAGCTCTTTTTTGCTCGCGCGCACGAAGCCATTACCTAAATAAGAACATAAAGAACCATTGTCACAAAATGTTATCGACGCTATTGCTCTCATTTATATGGATTTGTCCAAGACGGAGTTGCTCGAGCGCTGTTTAGGCGGATTTACGCAAAATTTAAATGAGAGCTTTAATGTCCTCATTTGGAAGTTCGCTCCGAAAATGTTATCAAGTCGGGTAGTTATTGTGCAAATTGCTACTTATTTGGCGGTTTCCATTTTTAATAATGGAATGGCATCTTTATTAAAGGTGGCAAATGAAATAGAAATCCAAATTGCATCCCAAATGTACGCATTTTGTACAGCTAAAGACCAACACCGTATGAGTCGAGCTCAAGTGCGTTCAATTTCAAGTGTTTTAGACAACTCAGACAACAAGAAGAAAGTCGAATTATGTTCTACAAATTCTAAAGACCTTTATTATGAAGCAAGAATCGATGAGTTGTGGTAACTCTTAAAATTTCCTCTATTATATCATCTAGAACTAAACTTAACTTTTAAATGCGTTTTTCTCACAGTAACATTTTTTAAACGTGTTGTCACAATTTCTTTTCCAACGAGAATTGCATTCAAATTTTATTGAGACCTCCTCAATCTATATAAAATTCTCTTTAGTTAAGTGTACGGGCTTTTATTTGTATTAATATTTGCTGCTTCTTTACCCCTTGGAAAAATTAATTATTTTATCGATTTTTTAACTCTTTTTTTGTAGATGTGCCATTTTAACAACTATTTTTTTTTAATCGGGTGCCCTTAACTGAAACTACACTAATATAGATTATAGAATATTGATTTTTAAAATTCATATCTTATAAATTAATTGTTGTTGAGACTTGAAATTTAATCTAATTTTACATTAAAACGATTAAAACTTAATCATTACCAAAAATGAACTTTCTACATCTTTTAGTTTCTTCTAGGGAATGGAAATTCTAAACCCAACTTAATTTACATATCGATTAAAATTTGTCAATTTTTAAAAATTCATATCTAAAAAACTAATTGTTGTTTAGTCTGGGAAATTTATGAGGATTTAGATTAATGCGTAAGCTTTATTTTTACCAAAAATGAATTTTCTATGATTTTTATTCTTCTACAAAAGAAAAAATTTAACTTAATGTCTTTTATTGACATTTTTACCATAAAAAATTAGGCTACGTTCTAAAAGTTAAATTTTCATTGGACTACTTTAAAACTGTAACTTTTGTAAATATCCCTCAACACCTTGTGGGTGAATTGCGAAAAATTTACCAATTTTCTCGCCCCCTTTCACCCCCAACATTAGATGTGGTATCAAGTGGCACATCGTTGAAAAGGTACTATCATAACACGGTCTTTGGCGTTTACTGTAATCATTTATCGCTTTTAAGTTTCGACGAGTTATAAAGGAAAATGTGTTTTCGACCCTTATAACTTGCCCCAGAAGCTTTTACCGTACGTATAAAAAATATGTCAGCCATATTTTCACCCATTCTACAACTGTACCAAATTTCATCAAAATCGATGAGTGATACTTGTAATTTATTGTGTTTAAGTGACGTTTTTAAACATTAAAAATTAGACTATGTTCTGAAACTGATTTTTTTCTTAAATACATTAAAATTTAACGTTTGGTACTTAAAACTTTATTATGTGTAATTTAAAAATTTATTACCAAGCAACAAAAAAGATAAAATATTTGATATTCGATACTTCAAAATAATAAAACCGGGACGTTTTCTAAAATTAAATGTCAAACTAACTTACCCCGTTAAAAATAACAGTAAATCTGATCTAAATTCTTGCTCTTTTTTATAATTGACGATGCGGGAGGGAAATCAACCGGTAACTGAAACGACCAATCGTCGTTTTAAATTAAGATCCAGCAATAACCTTAAGGATTTTTCCAAAGTGGGCGGCCTCTCAAACCATATCAAGCTCCTAAGGGAAATTATAATATTTCCTTTACTATATGCAGATTTATATAAACATTTTAATATTAAGGCTCCTCGTGGAGTTCTTTTTTATGGACCACCAGGTTTATATTAATCTTATAATCTTATGAATACGAAGACTTTCACGACCGACGTTAACTAAACTAAAACTAGAACTAACATTAGTACTAACTCTAACTTTGAACCTAGAACTAGGAGCTTTCGAGTTTAGCAGTGCGTCTTTTGAAAAGGCGTTTGACGTTTCGTATGCCATGTTACAACCTTCTTCAGAAACTTCATTTCAAACTTGCTTCTACCTTTTCAAAAAAAGTGCAACTAAACCCAAAAGCTCCTAGTTTTAGGTCTAGTGTTAGAGTTTGTTCTAATTTTAATTCTAATCTTAGTTTATCTGATATCTTCTTTTAAAATTTTCTTCTCATTTATAACTTCCAGGAACTGGAAAAACTTTAGTTGCTGGTGCTTTAGCAACAGAATTAAGTAAAGAAGCAAACGGAAAGGTTACCTTTTATCAAAGAAAAGGCGCCGATATTCTAGACAAATGGGTTGGAGAATCCGAACGAAAACTAAGAGAATTATTTCACCAGGCTACAAAAACCCGACCTTCGGTGATTTTCTTCGACGAAATAGACGGTTTAGCTCCTGTTAGATCCCAAAAACACGATCAAGTTCATTGTAGCGTCGTCGCTACGCTTTTAGCTTTAATGGATGGGTTAGATAACATGACTGGAGTAGTTGTTATTGGAGCTACTAACAGGATTGACGCAATAGATCCTGCTTTAAGGCGACCAGGACGATTTGATAGAGAACTTTATTTTCCTTTGCCATCTGCAACTGCTAGAAAAGAAATTTTACAAGTAATTTCTATACATCTTTAAGTCATTCATAAAATCAATTTTAATTTTTTAATATTAGGTTCATACATTTTCATGGAAAAATAAACCATCCGGTGATTTTTTACTTAAAATAGCAGAATTAACTTCCGGTTGTTGTGGTTGTGATCTTCAAGCTTTATGTGCTGAAGCTGTTCTTTGTTCCTTAAAAAGAGAATATCCCGATGTTCATAAACCTTATTTACTTGGAAGTAGGATTAAAATAGATCTAGATAAAATTACAGTAATAAAAAAAAAAAATTTCTTTCATTTTAATTAATTTATTTTTTATTTAATAGGTTGAAGAAGTGGATTTCTTAAACGCTAGAATGAATCTAGTTCCAACTTCGCAAAGATTAGGAAATTATAGAATTCGTAAATTAAGTCCTTTTATAAAACCACTTCTTCAAAGACAAGTGGATAAAATTATGAATTACATCAATATTTTATTACCTCATTTTACCCAACCGTTTAAAAAGTAACTTTAAGAAACTGTAGTTTTATTTTTAAAAAATTGTTTAGGTTTCTTGTAGGTAATGAAAGATATGCGGGAAGATTGGTTTTAAAAGGAAATAATCAACAAGGTTTAACTGTTCATATTATACCAGCAATTCTTCAAGCTCTCGAACATATACCATGTTACATTTTGGATATTCCAGCTTTATTTGAGGTTTATTAACAATCAACCATATTTTTTTAACATCTTTATTATATTTTGATTTAAAAAATTGTAGACTAACATTAAAAACGCTCGTCAAAACTTGCCATCAATTTTAGTATTGTCCAGAATTGATGAGTGGTGGAATTTAATTGAGACAAGTATTCAATTAAGTTTAACAGCTATGATGGAGGATTTACACGCGGGTATTCCCCTATTTTTAATAGCCACTTGTAATCAAGAACTTCCTTCTATGGTATTTTAAATATATTTTATCGTACTTCGTAAATATTTAAGAATTAATTAAATTTTAGCTTCAAGATTATTTTTATAACAACAGCAGTATAGTACTTAAAATTGATGACCCAAATATTACAGAACGAGAAAATTTTTTTGCGCCTCTCTTTTTTGGAAATGCTGAGACGAGCGTTGTTAAAGTTTTAAAGAAAGATTTTCAATCAGATCAACATTTTGTATCGGGTAAAATTAATACCACACCAAATTATTTAATTTTAATTAAAGATAATTATTAAAGATGCTATTCAAGAAGAACGTCCAACTATTAAATGTAAAAGGAGGTGTTTGAGGGGTAGAAAAAATCCAAAAATCCAACCATCTCAAAAACACACCCGATCTAATTTAAAAAGAGAGTCTGATCATTGTCTTGCAGATGTAACTCCAACAAAACGACTAAAACTTTCGGAGAGTTTACAAAGAAATTTTGATGAAAGAACGGGAAGATTAAGAGGTGGTGGAAAGGATAAATCACAAATAAACCATTGTAAATGTATATTTCCAGTACATTTTATTTTCCCCTTTATTTATTTTATTATTTTTTTAGTAAGGAAACATCCGTCAGTAACATCTAGCATAGATAATCATTCAGATGCAACATGGGATCGAGCATCATCAATAGAATCAATGATGGTAGTGTCACCATGTGAATCTGGTGAAGTAAACAAAATGCAAAAGCAAATACCCAATCCAACTTTAGTAGATATGATCGATTGTTCAGTTATAAACGATAAACGGTTTTCATTTAATCCATTTACTTCGGAACGAAGTTTTGATACAATTTTGGAAGCCATCGTTAAGCAAGAACCTAAATCAGAAACTTCGCTTCATCAATATAATCCGTTTGAAAGTACTTCAAAGCTTTATCACGATACAACGAATCCAAATATGGAAGACATTTTTAATTTATGGAAGAGAACTGCTCATATAACATCGGCTGATTTACCAGTTGGACAGTTGGAGTTCCTTTATGATACTATTGCGGCGTGTATTGTTGTGAAGAAGCATAAATACCAGGGTTTGATTGATGTATGTTATATCTTTGTTTGTAGAAACGATTTCAAACGATTTAGAATTTTTTCAACCAAACAAATTATTTCTTTTTGACCATATGCAAAAAAATTCTTAATCTTGATTAGTTGAAAAAATCAGAAACTGAGGGAAATCGTTTCTACAAATTAAGCTATTAGCTTTAGATTATCAATGGTTTAGAATTCTTTCAACCAATCAGATTGTTTAATTTTGATCACATGCAAAAAATTATAAATCTTGATTAATTAAAAAAATCAGAAATTAAGAGAAATCATTTCTACAAATAAAGCTATTAGCTTTAGATTATCAATGGTTTATAATTCTTTGAACCATTAGAGATCGCTTACGAACAAACCTCTGTTACAACATTTTTCAACAATTAAGCAGATGAATATGTTGAATTTATCTAGAAACACTCAAGTATTCAATTGTAAAAGAAAAAATGAAATTTAACATTATAATGATAAAAATAGTGTTTGATGGCTGAAATCAAATTGTATTTTTTAGTCGTTGGAAAAAACTTTGATTAAGTTTGAACAAACTAAACTGAAAAGTGAAGTGGATCATTTGGAATAATTTACGATTTTCGTTATGGAAAACATGAAAAATTGTTTGATGTGATTAAAAAATATGCAAGTACATAATGTGAGAATATAGACTTTTTATTTTTTTAGGTCTGTTTTTAGTGTCTCATTTTCAATAAAACAAACTGAAGCAAAATAAATTTGTAAAATATCTTTATTTCTCTAAAAGTAGTAATAAATGTTATAAAAGATTAAAGTAATTTTACCAGAATGTTGTGTGTGGTGGTGTAGTAATAACTAGCTTTCCTATGTCAATGTAACAATGATATCAATCTGTACTCGTTTTTTTTTTTTTCTTAATTATTTTAGACACAGTTCGCTATCTTATCTTTTCTTTCAGTTTTTAATTTGTTTTTCTTGATTCTTTTAATTTCACCGTCCGATTTAACCATAACAATATAAACCTACATGTACTTTATAGGCAATCTTGTTAATTATGTACAAACTTTCCCGAAATAGAACGGAGAGGAAGAGAACGGCGATAATAAATAAAATGAACATCATAAGAAATAACCGTGCGATTTACTGCACACAATTCAATTAAAGAGAAATAAAAAAAACATACTCCATTTTAACGTCAACAAAAGAGGTACTAAATAAAAAAATACATGATACTCATCCGTAATACACGAAAACCAGTCCGGTGGGGGAACGGTTTGACGTCTAAATCGTAAGAAAAAAAATCAGTATTGGGTGAGGATGGGAACTCAAGTGTTCACGCTAAATGTATATACAGTTGGTCACTTGTCGACGTCGATTCGAGGTCGCTCCCGTAACCTTTTCGGTGGAGGTTCGTCGATATCATCTTCTAATCCAGGAAGGTGTATTTTCGTTTCTGAAGCTTCAAACGGCTGAAAAGAAGAAAGAGAAAACCATCAACTAATCCCACTTGAATTATTTAATCTTTTCATCGTTGGCCATCTAAACTCTTTTCATGCAAAGAAAAAGTTAATTTGTTAGTAAATATATTAAGCTATAAAAACCCACTTGTTGAATTACTCCTTAAAATTTTTCGTAAACACTCCAAAGTAATAAATTAGTTGTGTGAGGATTAACAAAATAAACTAAGAAACACATACCTGGGCATCAATTCCCTTAGTAGCAGGCTACATAATACGAAAGAAGTACGTGTTAGTCATCAAATGCCTTTCTAGCAGTCATCAAAAAGGATTTTATTTTCCCCAATCATCATAAAAATTAAAAATAGTAATAAAAAAATAAAATCCTAAAAAAAAATAAATCCTTAAAAATTTTAAAATAAAATCCTCTTTGATCCTTCAATTCTTTTTTATACACATCATTTAATCCAATTTATCTCTATGTACAGGAATTGTACATAAAAAAACTTACCTTCACATCAGTTCCGAGAGGTCCACAACCTTCTGACCTAATCTTGCTCTTTATCTTCTTCATACGATCGGAATTGACCATCGATAGCGTAATTCCCTTCTTATTGGGTTGGTATTGTAATTCGGGCGGCAAAAACACTCGGGTGTTCACCAAGTCGTGTTGAGGGACGAAATACATAGTTGGCACTCTTGTGTCCGTTGGGAAATTCTTCATGTCATAGTTTACGGTTTTTGTTAAAAGTAAACCCGACGTCAAATCACAGAGCGCCCATAATTTCTAAATAAAGAATTAGCTCAATGTGAGAATTATGTAATCAGGATATAAAGCAAAAAATATTTAAAGTAGTCGAACACGACTTCTTATTTAATTCTTAACCACTTCGGTACGGCGCCTACCAGTCACGAAACATTACCCACAGCCGGCATTCATCGTCCTTACGCTGCCTCGTTCATCGGCAGACCTGTGACGAGATAGATTCCTGGCTGTCGACTATAGTCGACGCTCGTACCCAAGTGGTTAATAAACACGACTTGAGAATAAATAAAAGATTCACTTTAGCGAAAAATAATAAGGACATAGAAAATAAAGTTTCTTGTATTTTGACGCCTTTAACTATTTGAGTGCCAAGAAGCGATTTTGCGCTTTTTCTTTGTCACTCGAACAGTGCTAAGGTGAAGCCGATAACTTCAGCTTCAGAGACAATTGGTAAAAGAACGAATTTTAATTTCAGTCAAACATTTGGATACAAATCATAAGTAGATAACAGCTCTCCTTGGCATTTTTGGAGAGGGAATAATGCCACGATCAAAGCAAAGCCCCAAAAGGGGGTCATTGTATATTGTAGAGTTAGCACAAACACTAATTGAACGAGTATAAGAAGGCAGGGAATTCAATGGAAAGAACTTCTTGATTCTTGGTCATCAACCCTGCCATCAGCTTGTTCAAAGAGGTTCCAGGTGCTAGCTCTGCCAGTGAGATCAATAAAGGCAGTTAAGGAAACATCTACTGGTGTTACTTATAGATCCCTCTCCTCTTCAAACATCAGTGCACCTCCAAGGGAAGCCCCAACAAAAAAGTAAGTACACCTCTTGTTTATTTAACTCCATAACTAGAAACAAGCCAGTGACTCGTGACAATAAGACAAGCGAAAAAACGCTCCTTGAAAGTTTTAGACGGGAAAACAGCAAAGACACGTGGCTCTCAAAACGATTAAACTATATCGGACTTAAACATTCTACGATTTTTCAAGAATTTTTCTTTGGTACAATAGCCAGATAACTATTTTCCAAAGCTAAATCCGGAAGCTAATTAAAAGCATTAGAAAATTTAGTTCCATACTACCTTTATTTGTTCTAACTTATTTTATTAATAAATACAGAAAGCACTAATGGGATATTTGTTCAGATATTTTAAAATCTAATGAAATGATCTATACTTACATAATTAATACTATCATCGTCAGGTCTCAAAGCGTCCTTATGATTCTTCATCCTTTCAATCAAATTTTTATAAAATCCATAGCTATAATATTCGGTTTTAGTTACGAGTGGTTCCAAAATAAACCAAAGACATTGTTTAGCGCGCGTTAAATCGGGAACATCGTCCCAGCGTGAAAGCGCAGGATCGTGCGCCAAAACAGGTACCGCAAAAGCTAACATATAATCAGGTAGAATATGTGGTAGTTGACTCATAGCTTTATCAACCTGTCCACCGCCCATCGTTAAAGTTTTCACGTAATCTCTTCGTTTGTTAATGTCCGTAATCATGTTATTTTTAATTTGAGTACGTAATCGGCTGTCTGGTTCTTTCCCCGCCAAAGCATAATAACCCATAAAATCTAATGGTAGACATTTATTGGGTAAACCCCTACCTAAACCTTTGTGCAATTTTGAAGAGAAAATCTCACGTACTTGTTTAACTTCATCGCACATTAACTGTGACAAGTTGTAGAATTGTTCTGCTGTATATTGATCCCCAACACCTTTCTGTTCACAAACCTTTAACATAGCGCAGCCAGCCGCAAGTCGTAACCAAGACATTTCAGCTTGGGATAATCTCCCGCTTTGTAATAAATCACCCTTATGCGAAATGAAAGCGTTTAACATTCGGAAAGTTTTCTGTGCGGAAGCGGTATCTTGCTTTAATCCCAAGAGCCATCTCGCCATCGCTTTTAACCCTTCGATCTTACAACGAGTCTCTTCGGGAAGTTCTTCTTCCGGACACCACGGTTCTGAATCGTGGTTGTTATTTTCGGTTTGTCGAGCTTCCTTCACTAGTAGTTCTTTCACGATCTTCCTCGAAACGATATTTTTGATTTGAACTTTGCATTTTTCGGGAACGTTAAAGGCTATATGACCTAAAGTCACTATCGCCGTACGGTAGTTGGGATTTTCGGGGCATAAATTTGCTTTGGCGGTCTCGAGAATTGCCGGGAACAAAGTGTCGTGGAGTTCGGGCATGTTCACGAAGATACAACGGATCGCGCCTTTTGCTTGTTTTGGAGTGCCTGATTCTGAGAAGTTTTTGCATATTGGAGCTAATTGATCCATTATATCGGGAAACTGCTCATCTGTATCAATACAAAAAAAAAATATTGTAATAAGCAATCAGCAATACGAGATATTGTCACTTGACATTTTATATAATCTCTGTTCAGGGAAAGATGTCTCATGAGACGAAAACTGAAAATACTGATTTAGGATAACAGAATTAATTGATGATGCACGAAATATCTTTCGCCGAATTGAGTATAGAATTAAATCACATCTCTCACATTGGAAAAAATCGATATCGCCTATGTCTCTGCATTATCGATTGCTCCATTGTGATTCAATTTAATTCTAATGAAACGTCAGCAAGTAGCAATATCGCATGTTGCTGATAGCTAATTGCCTCAGTGAGAGATCCATCTTATGTGCACAAACTACATATAGGATAATAATTAATAATAAAATTTCCAACGAAATTTTATATCAACTCAAAACATTACACAAGAATAATTTTAACTCAACTTTATCAAACTTTCAAAATACAAAAAAGTCACAAAAGTCTACATACACCACCTAAAATAGTAATACCATTATAATGAACATCAAGTTCATCTCTGGGGTACATATAAATTTACTTCTATTTACTCATGAACATACCACATTAAACAAATCTAAAATTAAGTACTCCATAGACGGAGTAAACGATTAAAACCGGACAAATGAACCTCACAAGTCACCATACAGTTACGCCTTTGATACACAACAGCTCTCACAGTGGACTTTATTCAATTTTTACATTATTTTAAGTTCAGAAAGTTAACAACTGCATAAACAAATATAGTATTTAAAACCTCCGTGACACGATAATATGGCAAGAAAGGAAATATCGGTTGAAATACGTCATTTTATAGTAAAATTACGAAATGAGGGACAATCATATGGTGAAATTGCCAAAATTGTGGGAAAAAGTCGACCCACAGTTCAAACAATAATTCGAAATTTTGCTTCAAATGGAAGTGTAATAAATAAACCGCGCGTTGGTCGTCCAAAACTGTTAAATCAACGAGATGTTCGGACAATTTTAAAAACAGTAAAGAAAATCCACGAACAAGTGCTCCGCAACTTGCAAAACATATTCAACACGCTACTGATAAAGTAATAAATCCAGAAGCGATATGTAGGGTATTACGATTTAACGGATTTGATGGACGAGTTCCGCGAAGAAAACCTTTAATTGCCGAAGAAAATAGAAAAAAAAGGATTGACTTTGCTAACAAATACATTGAACGAAATTTAGAGTTTTGGAAAACAGTTTTGTTCACGGATGAGAGCAAATACAACATTTTCGGAAAAATTTGGCAGAAAACAAATGAGGAAATGAAAGCAAAAAATTTGCTCCCAACTATTAAACATGATGCTGGGTCGGTAATGGTTTGGGGCTCGATGGCGACTTCTGGGCTAGGGAATTTAGTTTTTATAGAAGGTATTATGGATAATAAACAATATTTGAAAATATTGCAATGCAATCTGAAAAAATCAGCAGAGCGTTTAGGGCTTAGAGGTCGTTGAATTTTTCAACAAGACAACGACCCTAAGCATACCGCGCGCGTCGTTCGAAAACGGATCCTTTACAATGTACCTAAACAACTGCATTCACCTCCTCAGTCGCCTGACCTCAACCCTATTGAGTACATTTGCGATGAAGTAGAACGGGGGGTGCGGAAATACACCGTTACTAATAAGCAAACACTGAAAGATGCGCTAAAAAAAAAGCTTGGGCAGAAATACCAGCTACTGTGACCGAGAATCTCGTCCTTTCTGTGCCAAGACGACTCTAGGCAGTTCTCAATTTACAAGGTGGTCCCACAAAATATTAAAAGTTTAGTATTCGTCCATAATTAACACTTTAACGACCGCACGTCTACGCAGTCAAACGTCGCCAGGGGCCGGCAGTGTATTTATTGTTGTTATATTGTTATTTGTTATTGCTTCAACTAAACACAAGTGAAAATAGTGCTATTTCAACCTTTCAACCTTCGGCGGTAGCATCACACACATGTTGTGTGAGCGGTCCTTAACGGTTGTTCTAGCTATCACACACGTTGTGTGAGCGGTCGTTAAAGTGTTAAGTTAATATCTTTAAATTTAATTTCATAGAAATCTGTGTATGTAGAGTTTTGTGAACTGTTAATTTTAGTTTTAATTTTTTTCCTAAGAAAGCATTATGGTAATACAGATAAGGCGTTTCAAAATGACCTCCAATTGGGTAATAATATATATTTTTAAAATACATTGTTCAATAACATGTTGTTTTATTTAACTGTAGTGAACTTACTTGGTAGTATAAAAATACTTACATAAGCATTTGTACTTTCCTAGGAACGTAAAAACAGAAAGAACCAGCGGCGCGACCGAATTATCCTCCAATTGGAGCAATTCCATGAGTTGCTCCAACACATCTTGATGGTGAAAGTGGGGTGCAAAAACGCAGCTCAGCATTACGAGAAGTTTAAGCCCGCGATCGCCAGCGGTCGCCGGATGCAAGCCAACTTCCTCAATAGTGTTGCCGCCGCGCAAACAATCCTCCACGTACCCGATCAAGATCCGAATTGTTTCGTGATCGATCATGACCGAGCTAACGCGCTCCAAAAGCATTTTGACCGTGTTGTAGTACAAATTGGTCATAACAGGTTGTCCGAGTTTCTTCAAAACCGCCGAAATAGCATACGAACATTCCTGGCAGCTAACTGATGGTCGTGAAACGGTCTCCATCGAATCTAATAAGCCAGAATCTTTTTTCATGTGGCTACTAAATTTCGATAAAAATTCGTGTGCTTTTACAGGTTCAGGTAGGCAACGAGATAACGCCTGGACTTTTACCGAGAGTTCTTTTTGAACTGCAGGTGTGAATTCGCGACGATGCAACTCCAACCATTCAAAAACTAATTTTCGCACGCATAGTTGATTTTTTTGAAGTTCGATAAAAGCTTTCGTAGCGTGATCATCTACAGTACCTAAAAGATGGTACAATTTCCGCATTCGTTCCGCAGCCGGGAGTTGATAAGGTACTAAACAAGTATTTAACAATCTTTCAACTAAAAGTTTATCTTCCATTCCAGCCATGTAATATCCATTAAGAATCTTATCCTTAATCCAAGTAACAGCTTTTTTGGTAGCGTTTGGTACGTCGGGATCGCTTAAGTGTTTTTTATAAATCATAGCTAATCCGGACATCGCTTCTTTGCGTATTTTAAACTTTTTATCTAACGTACGTTCTTTAACAAATTCTAAGAGATCTTCGGAATCAGACACTACTTGAAAATCACGCCTTGCAGTCGTAACAATCGCCATAACGACTTCGTATCGGACGTTTTCCTCAGAATCGTGTTGACGCATTTTTAACGTTTCAGTTATATCTTTTCTCAAATCGGGATGGTTTAATAAAAAGTGCATCGAGTACTGCACGCATTTAGTTCGTATCGCCTCCGAGATGTCGTTAAAACGTCCGAGAAAAGCGCGCCAAAGTCCGGAATGTCGTTTCGCCAATTCCGAATCCTTTTCGCTAAACATTCTCGCCAATAAGGCAACAGCACCTAATCTTTCATTTTGTAAAGGACTTTTTAGTTTACATTCGAGTTGTGGCAAAACGGAGACCAAAACTTGCGGGCAAATATGATTTAATTCGTAAATTAAATCATAAACTTTCGAGTACATTTGTAAATTTTTATCTTCTTTACCCATAATTAACACTTGATTAAAGAAAGATTGAATGTGAGCTTCTAAATTAGGTGCCGTTTTTATTACAAGTTCTTTCGCTAGTAAGTAAGCGTTTTTACGTTGAGTTTTATTCGGTTCGACAATGTTCATTAATATGATATTTAAAAGCTCGTTGCTGACGATATCGCTTTCGGATATTAAAGGACACAAAACGTCAAGCATAAAACTCTTAACGCGACCCGAATGTTCATCATTTACAATTTTAAACATCAATTGAAACAAAGCACAGAATATTTCTTGGCAATCCTCTAATTCAAAACACATGTTAAATGATTTAACATATGCCAAACTCTCTAATAAATAAAAATAACGTTTAAACACAGCATCTTTGGGATCTTTTAATCCCGATAACTGTGTTATTAAGAACAAAAAAATTGTTTTAACTTGATTTGTATCTTTATACGGTGCTTCTGGCGCGTATACCCTTAAAACGTCCGCAATGCAACAAGCAATAAGTAATTGAACGTCTCTAGAAGAGTGTTGAAGAAATTGTTCTTCAGCGAGATGTAAAGCCAACGGAATATACTGTTGGTACGCCCCTTCATCTTGTCCCATTGCTTGCAAGGTATGAGCAAGACTTTTTAATCTTCTGATCAACTCGTCCAGTCCCAAATCGTCCGTAATCGGACGGCAACCTGGCGGGTACACAATCTCCGACATTTTCCAAATAACCTATCAAAATATAAACACTACATGTCAAGCGCGCGATTAAACTTTTACCATCTATTAAACGTTTGTGGACCTAACGGACGTTAGAGGACGTTGTAACGGGAGCGAATTCGTAAATTAATACCGATTCGAATCAAGAAAAACGACTTACCCAGCGAAAAAACCACGTACAATTCAAATCACATCTAACCAACGCTAGTTTCAATCGTAAATAAAATACTAACTAAAAGACATGGTACACTTCAACCATGACGACCGAACAAACCATACGCTCAATTAGCATTTAAAACGCGTTCGCATCAAATCAGCCGAAAAAACGGACGTAAACTTGGTGAAAACGCCACAAGCGTAAGTTATGTATACAACGCAAATGTCAAAATGGCGGCTGTAAAGCCACCACAAACTTTAGGGAAAGTAGGGATTTCACGATCGATTTACCTAATTTTCAAATGTCCTAATTGACCCCCTCTAACGTTTTTTTATGATTATTACATAAACTCACTGTAACTTTTATTACGCAATACATTTCTCATTATAAAATTTATGTATTTACACTCCCATTAATATTTAAGACTAATTTATCATAATAATTCATTTAATTAAAAAAATAATTTCAATTTAAAATAAATTTAGGGATTTTACTTTCATTCATCGTGTCTATTATTTTCCCTCCAAAATAAAATAACAATCAAAAAGGAATTACAAAAGATTTCCGTTTTATCTACATTAAAATCATACATAAATAAATAACAATCTCTCCACCTCTCCACTTAATCCAATAAATCAATTTGTACTATTAACCAATAAAATCTAATTACGTGTCACGGTTGGAAAGTATTTTATCAGCCAAACGTTGGCAATATTCATCTCTTCTATCAGAGTAGATTGAAAGATTGACGTGACGTTGTTTCGTCTGCCGGTTCGTTCTGTTCGGACGATTTTCTTTTAAAATAGGACGCCGAATAACTCTTAAAATGGTTATCCTGGCCAAAGCCGTTATCGCGGTCCTTTTAATCGCCTGCGGGATATTTAATGTCCTCGGAGACGATGGAAAAAAAGGACCAAAAGTAACGGATAAGGTAAGTGTTAATTTTCGTATGTCCTGGACACGTCGATCGTTTTTTGGACAAAGGATTTAGGATATTTTTAATGTTCGTGTGGGTGTATCCACTAATACAGTTTACATTTTACTTTATTTTAGTAGCTTTTTTATTTAAAATATTTGTGTTTATTTAGGTTTGGTTTGATATAACAATTGGTGATGAAGCAGTTGGTCGCATAGAAATCGGACTTTTTGGTAAAACCGTTCCAAAAACGGCTAAAAACTTCGCTGAACTCGCTACAAAACCTCCTGGCGAAGGCTACAAAGGCAGTAAATTCCACAGAGTTATCAGAGATTTCATGATTCAAGGAGGTGATTTCACCAAAGGAGATGGAACCGGCGGACGTAGCATCTACGGGGATAGATTTGAAGATGAAAACTTCAAACTGAAGCATTATGGAGCTGGATGGTTGTCCATGGCTAACGCTGGAAAAGACACTAATGGATCTCAATTCTTTATCACTGCTAAACAAACTACCTGGTTGGATGGAAGACATGTTGTGTTTGGAAAAGTTCTTAAAGGAATGGGTATTGTTAGGAAGATTGAAAGTTCCAAGACTGATGGAAGGGATCGTCCCGTCAATGATGTAGTCATCGCTGACTGTGGACATGAAGTTGTTGAAGAACCATTTTCAGTTTCTAAAGATGATGCTACTGATTAAGTATAAATGATTTTCTTTGTCTTGTGTGATGAAAGAAGATATTTTGGTATTTTTGTAATAGCCATATGATTTTAAAGTGATTAAATAAAGGTTCTTTTTTTATATAAAATAAAGATTGTTTTATTTTAACACTTTGCTGACCGGTGACGAGTTAACTCGTCATCATTGTACTTGCATTGCTATGACATGGTTTCTGTGTAAAATTCCTGGTCAACAAAGTGTTAAATATTTCCCGCAAGAAAAAGAACTGACTGTGGACATGAAGTTGTGGAAGAACCATTTTCAGTTTCAAAAGATGATGCTACTAATTAAGTTTAAATGGTTTTCTTTACCTTGTGTGATAAAAGAAAATATTTTGGTATTTTTGTAATAGCCATATGATTTTAAAAAGATTTTTAAAGAGATTAAATAAAGGTGCTTTTTTTATAAATAAAAATTGTTTTATTTTTTAATTTTATACAGGTGTCTTATTTTGATTTTCCAAGCTTTTACTGGTGTATTTAATAACTGAATGAAAAAATAAAATTCCATGCTTTTACGGGTGTATTTAATAACTGAATGAAAAAATAAAAAAATAATATACTTTAATCCAAAAATGATCTGTTTTCAAGGTATTTAGTTAGTCTATTATAGATGTTTTTATTTCATAAATGTTGATTGAAATCTGATCAGAGATATAACTAAAAAAAAATTTTTTTTTAGTCTCGATGAAACCTCTCATTTATTTATTTCCCTTAGGTTGGATTTAGTGCTTAAATCAATAATCTTCTCTGATGTCAGTACTGACGAAACCTGCTCACCATTCGGTTATTTAAGTGTTGTTCAGTGCTTGACTGAATAACAGATGGAAATAAGCTTATACTTTCTTAAGAAAAATGGACGCGTTAATAAATTGTATTACTTGAGTATTTCATTCGAAGACAAATTCGATATAAAAGGCGAAGACGAAAGTTAAGCTTTTAATCGTTCACGATTTTTATACAAATTACGGGATGACAGGGCTTATAATTCTGGATGCAACCGGACTTTAGTTATTTAAGTTCACTGTTAAGTTCATTTTGTTATTTAACAAGTCACACACTGATGAATTTGCCAAACACTGAATGCTGTAATACAATGTAAAAATCTGTCAGCTGACTGACATACCATAAGCCGAAATGAAGCTGCACCATGAAAAGAAAGATTATACAGTGAAATCTCCCTTGTGCGGACACCAATGGGACCCACCAAAGGTGTTGGGTTCAATAGGGGTGTCCGCTTAAGAGAAATGCGAAGTAATTATATGAGAGTTGGACGGTTCCATGAGAAACTGTCCGTCCAAGAGGGGTGTTAAATAAAGTAGTGATTTCTACCACTGTACGGTATTAAAATAGTATCTAGTAGTTGTTGGATATAAAATCTATTTGGTTACTATGTATAATAAAACATAGTTGTTGATAATATATAGATTCGATTACGTCGTTGTATTTTTCTATCATCAGAATAAAAGGTCTAATCTATTCAAGCAGTGTTTTCCTTAACATGGTAGCAGAGCGTGGTTACTAAAAGCTATTGAAAGGGCTTACAGAAGAGTAACTAAAGAAGTTAAAATTATGGAAGCACAAGGCGGATTAAGTGTTCCAGTATTCGATGGAAATAACTACCAGAAGTGGAAGTTTCGATTAAAATTATATTTAGAATTAAAGGATTGTGAAATTGCTTTGGAAACAGAACCAATATATACTGATAAAGAAGGTTTAAGACGAGATGTGAAAGCAAGAAATTACATTGTGTCAAGTGTTGACAATTCGCAGTTAGATTTAATTATCAATGAAAAAACGGCGAAGCAGATGATAGAAAAACTCGACAAATTATATGGAGATAAGAATGGTACACTTAGAGTCCTTGCAAAAAAGAGGATTATGGAGATGAAATTTCCTGAAAATGAAGATCCGACACAGTTCCTAGCTAATTTTGAAGCAGTGATAAATGAACTAAAAAGTGCAGGTGAAGAATTAAGTAAAGAAGATGAAATGCATTACCTATTGGCAAAATTACCGTCAAATTTATCACATATATGTGACGTTATTGATTGTTTACCAGACATAAATAAAAATATCGAATATGTCAAAAACAAGATTATATTAAATTACAAAAAGAAGAGTATGGACATCAAAAATGACGATGAAAATAATATGTCTGAAGTGTTTAAAACGAAACTCAAACCATTTAAAACGCGGGATTTTAATTATAATAGGCAAGAGATAAAAAATGATGCAAGAGAAAAGAAGAATGAAATTAGATGCTTCAAGTGTGGAAAAATTGGACATTACCAACGAAATTGCAGATCGAACTACAGTCAAGGCAAATATAGAAGTGCATTCAACTCAAAATGGGCCAATAATACCAAAATTAGTGAAGAAGAGCAAGGAGGATTAAATAATTTTCACGTTGAAATACTTTCGACTAAGATAAAAGAATCATCAGATAGTAAAAACATTAAATGGTTACTAGATTCGGCTTGTACTGATCATATTGTAAATTCTAAAGAATACTTTAATAATTTCTTTGAATTTAAGAAAAACAATATAAAAGTTTTGGTAGGTGATGGGTATGCTTTAGATGCTGTAGGTAAAGGTAGTATAATTACATATTTTAAAATTAATAATAATGTCATGAAAACTAAAATCAACAATGTATACTATGTACCCAAGATTAAAAGAAATTTGTTAAGTGTATCAAGAATTACAGAGCAAGGCAATAGTATCTTGTATAAATTAGACTTTGCAGAAATTTTTAATTTAGATCAAAAACTTGTTGCTAGGGCTAAAAAGCAAGGTAATTTATATACTATTGAAAGTAGAATTAACTCCATCGACACAAATAAAAGTGAAACCAAAATATATTCATGTATCAAAACAATGTCTGATAAAGAAAAATGGCACCGAACTTTAGGCCATGTAAATTTCAAAGATTTAAATAGATTGTGTACTAATAGGTTGGTTGTTGGGTTACCTGAAAAACTAGAAAATGAATATTTAAAATGTGAAATCTGTATCAAAAATAAAATGAAGAATCTTCCTTATCTAAATCAAAGACGCAGAGCTAAAGATATTTTAGAAATAGTACATTCTGATGTAAATGGTCCAATTCAACCTACAGGATTCAGAGGTGAGAGATACTTTATTAGCTTTATTGATGATTATAGTCGATTATCGAAAGTTTATGCCATGAAACATAAAGGAGAAGCGTTTAAATTTTTTGAAAAATATTGTAATCAGGTAGAAAATTTTACTGGTAAAAAGATAAAAGAATTTCGTTGTGATAATGGTCGTGAATATTTAAATGAGAGATTTTATACGTTTGCACGTCAAAAAGGAATTAAAATTCAAACTTGTCCTGCTTATACACCTCAGTTAAATGGAGTTGCTGAAAGATATAATCAAACCATTATGAATAGAGCAAGATGCTTGTTAGAAGAAGCTAGTATTGATAAAAAGTACTGGCCAGAATGTGTTGAAGCTGCTCAGTACCTTGGAAATAGGTTATTAACGAATACTCACGAAAAGAAAACTCCATTCGAATTATTTTTCAAAGAGAAACCAAATATATCTAAATTACGTATGTATGGTTGTACTGTATTTGTTAGAGTTCCAGATGAAAAGAGAAGAAAACTGAGTCCAAAGGCACAAAAAGGAATTTTGGTTGGTTTTACAAATGTTGGATATCGGGTTTTGATCGATGGTAAAGTGGTTATAAGTCGAAATGTTGAATTTATTGAAAAAGATACTCAAAGAATTTATCTTCCTGATAAAGACAACAAAAAACATGAACATGGACATAATGAAGAAAATGAAATAAGTGATATAGCAACCGAAGAAGGTCCAAAAGACAATGCATGTAATAATGTGAGACCAAAAAGGAATATTAATCTTCCCATTAAATACCGTGATTATATTATTGATGTAAATTATACAAATGTCATGGTACCAGAAAAATGTGAAGACGCAATAAGCTGTTCAAACGCAGATAAGTGGCAAAAGGCCATGCAGAATTCTATGCTTTAGCTGATGCAGTTGAGGAAGTTCTGTATTTGAGAGGAATTTTGATGGAATTAAATGTTGAAATAAATGAACCAATATCAATTTATGAAGATAATTCTGGTGCGATAGCTTTAGCGAAAAATGGAACATTAACTAAAAACTCTAAACATATAGATGTTTCTTATTACTTCGTATCTGATTACATTAGTAATAAAATTATAAAGGTTATTAACGTCGCAAGCAATGAAAACCTTGCAGATATGTTTACCAAATCATTAGGCAGAATCAAATTTGAATCGTTTAGAGATTTACTTAATTTAAATGATAATTAATTAGAGACTATTTTTTTTTAAGAAAGTGGTATAAATCAAAAGGGGGTGTTAAATAAAGTAGTGATTTCTACCACTGTACGGTATTAAAATAGTATCTAGTAGTTGTTGGATATAAAATCTATTTGGTTACTATGTATAATAAAACATAGTTGTTGATAATATATAGATTCGATTACGTCGTTGTATTTTTCTATCATCAGAATAAAAGGTCTAATCTATTCAAGCAGTGTTTTCCTTAACAAGGGGTGTCCGCGAAAGGGAATTTCACTGTATATACTCGGCAATGTTATAGAGAGGAGGCTTACTTTTTCATTCTTCTCTTCATGGTGCAGCTCCATTTTGAGTTATTGTACTTCAGGCGGACGCGTTTGGCCAACTGCCTTCATACAGTAGGTATTCATAAATGCAGTAGCGAATAGACTCATGCACATACTATAAGTTGATTCTAAGCCTCGCCATGGAAAGAAGGATGCAACAGCGAGGTTCCTCCATGTAACTTTACTGAGTAGGTCCGAGTACAGTAGTCTAGAGCAGGGGTGGGCAACTTTTTGTATAGTGAGGGCCGGATTACGGTTTACTTTTCGTACTCGGGCCGGCATAAAAAATTAACAAATTTTTCTTACTTATATTTCCTAACAAACTTATACTAACTAATAAAGTTAGTTATTAGATCTCCTGTTTTCCTTGGTACAACAACTCCCCAGAAAGCAGGAAATTTGAGTTCGAATCCCAATGCAGTAATGAGACATTTTTTTTCTAGCGCATTAGTGGTAAAAACCTTTCTTTAATTTTTTCTTTCGTTTAAAAAATAATAATTTTGAAAACAAAAATTATTTATTATACTTTCTAAAGGTCTCGCGGGCCAGATTAGACCCTCACGCGGGCCGGAATTGGCCCGCGGGCCGGATGAGGATCTTATCTGGCCCGCGAGACCCTTAGAAAGAACAATAAATAATTTTTAATTTAAATAAAAAAAAAATGTAATAGAAAGAAATAATTAAAGAAACGTTTTTACCACTAATGCTTTAGAGAAGAAAAGTGTCTTTTCTTGCTGCATTGGGTTTTCAACCCAGATCCCTCGCTTTCCGTGCAGTAGTTCTACCAAGGAAAGCAGGAAATCTGGGAGATCTAATAAGTAACATTGTTTTTTATATTAAAAAGAAAACTTATAAATAACAAAGATATGTCGATTTTCTACTTTGGCCCGCGTACGAAAAGTAAATCGTAATCTGGCCCCCACTACATAAAAAGTTGCCCACCCCTGGTCTAGAGTACAGTAGAAGCGAGACGGGGTATTGTCCAGCCCTCCTTAATGCGAAGGTCTTGCTGGCCAAAACATCGTCGAAATCAAGGATTATAATACAAAGACGATTTTGTGATTTAAGAGTTAACCGTTTTCGCTTTTGATGTAAGTCTCGAAAAAGGACCAAAATCCGAACGAAAGAGTTAAAATTTTTGAGAGTTTCGCCACTTTTTAATTAATCGATCCGTTGTGGTAATGTTGTATACCAATACACTAAAAATGCACAAACGATCAGGGCCAGTAAGTGCGACACGATGATTTTTCTTCGCGAAGCCCCACAAAGTTAAAATGTAAATTTGAAACAATATAAACTTGAAACATTACATCTTTGAAAAATTCTAATCGACGTCTAAAAAAAAAAGGTCACAACTTTATAAAATCGAACACCACATAATGCGGGGCGCAATATTCGGCCCCTGTTTACGATTTTACTTACGATTAAACTACTTACTTTAAGAACCGAGGCAGGGCGCGAGGCCATATGCAACTGCACACTTGAATATGCACTCCCGCCGGCCCTGCGCGAAAGGGTTATACTACAATGTACACAATCTTACGAAACTAAGAACATACATAATTTGAAATAGAAATCTTTATTTCCTTTTACTTTTGCCACTTTTTACATTTCTTCCTTTCTTTATTTTATTAAAACCCTTATTATTTCCAATTTTAAGTTTATTAACACTTCCAATATTCTCAACCTTAGCTTTAAATAAACGTTTAGCCTTTTTTCTAATAGGTTGAGTTCCATTTTCCAACGAACTCTTCATGACTTCAATAGCATTAACCGGTTTCGATCCAATGAAGTCGGAATTACTCGGAAATAGAGGATAGCGCATAACCAAATCTTTTGGGAATAAAGGTTTCTTTAAAAGTGTCATTAATTCTTTACGTTTAATATCGGCTGCTCTTTTAAATTTCTTCGATTCGGATTTATCGTATTTACACGATTCCTCTTCAAAAATAATATCCATTTCTTCAGCCGCTTTTTGCATCCAACCACTTTCCGAATTTGTCTTTCTTATTTGTAATTCCAACTTGTCTAATTCACGTGCTAAATTAACCGTTTGTTTTACCGCGTTTAAAACACTATCTTGAATGGGAAATTGAGGAATATCTTCAGCTACAATATAAAAGCATTAATAAAAATGTAATGATTAAATTAATATCTATACTTTTTCCTAAAGTTCTACAAAGTCTTAAATAATTTTGTAATTCATCCGGTTCAACTAATAAAAGAGTTAAACCTTCTTTCGTAGCTCTTGCTGTTCTTCCGGAACGATGTACGTAACCTTCGCTGGTTCTTGGTGTTTGATAATGTAAAACATGTTGAACCGAAGGTATATCTAATCCACGAGCTGCAACATCTGTTGCAATTAAAAGACCGTTTTCATCAGATTTAAATCTAAAATTTATAATAAATCAATGTTTGTTGAACTTTATGTTATATTATATTTACTTGTCTAAATTTTTTAATCTTTGTCTTTGTTGCATAGAAGCGTGTAAAGGTAAAGGTTTACAATCTAACAAACCCAGTAAAGAAACCAAACGTTTTACGCAACCGATTGAATTACAAAAGATCAAAGTACGACCTTGATATTTTTTTAAAAAGTAGTAAACGTAATAATCTTTTTCATCTATAGTACAAGTGATTTTAGACTCGGTTAAAGTTTGAGAAGTGCCTTTTCCTTTTGTGATATCGACGACTTTAGGATTAGTAATTCCTAAGATATCAACGATGCTACGTAGTTTTTGATCTGGAGTCATATCAGAGATGTTTTTCTTCCCACGTATTTTCCTTTTAACTAATAAGTATTTTGGAAGTTCGTGAATTAATGTTAATGTTGCGGAAAATACAAAATTCTGTCTGATTTTTCTTTTATTTTCATCCATATTGAGACGTTCTAAAATGTGATGGAGTTCTTGAAAGTGACCTTTTTCTATCATTCTGTCTGTTTCATCTATAGCTAAATATCTAAAAAATCAATAAAATATAAAAGATTAAATAATTTTTTAATTAATTTTAAATTACTTTATATCATCTATTTGTGATAAATGTTCATTTCCCTCTTCCATTAAATTCCAAAGTCTTCCAGGAGTTGCTATTACTATTTCCGGACCTTTACTTAATATTCTTTCTTGTTTTTCTACGGACATTCCACCAACAACAACAGCGATTCGAATACCTTTAAAAGATAAAATGTAAAATAAATAGAAATGGATTAAATTATCATTATTTACCGGTAAATTGTGCAGCTGCAACTAAATGATTTTTAATTTGTATAGCTAATTCTCTAGTAGGTGTAAGTATCAAAGCGTATAAAGGTTTTTCAATTTTCTTTGATACAGTCACATTATTAATACTCCGCACACAACCTAATCCATCTTCGTCAAGTTTTTCAACTTGTTCTTCAGTTTCTTCAAAGTCAGATTGATCGGATTCGTCATCTTGATCAGAATCATTTTCAACGTCTTTTAAATTTTCAATTCTGACCTCATTTAAACCATTTGATTTATCTTTTTGTAGTTTTTCTTTAAGATGTAAAATTCCGTTTAAAATAGGAAGACCAAAAGCCAAAGTTTTACCACTTCCTGTTTCAGCGGCACCTAAAATGTCACGTTTTCCCAAAATAGCAGGTGGTAAAGTTAATAATTGAATTTCAGTTGGTTGCGTAAAATTTTGAACGGCTAAAGCTTTCAATAAAGTTTCTTGAAGTGGTACGATTGTCCAAGGTTTTACTACATCTAAATTGACATCAATATTAAACTCAGATTTCTTTAATTCCTTCAATTTCTTTTTATTTTCTTTTAAATTTATTGAATTAATTTGGGTATTTCCACTTTTAGAAGGTTTTAAATCAAATTCTTCAGTTTTTTCATCCACATCTTTTACTTTTTTAATCTTTTTAGTTGAATTACCTTTTGATTTTTTACGTTTTCTTTTATTATTCTAAAATCACCAAAGAAATAGAAATTAAAAATGAATTTAAGTACATTTTTTTAAAACTTACTTTTGGTTCTGAAAAAGTACTTAAATCATAATCAGTACATTCTTCTATTCCAACTAATCCATCTAAATTAGCACAAATATTTCCTTCTATTTCAATCGGTTTCCAATTCGAATATTTTAACTTATTCATATTTTCTATTTTTTTGTCAACTTGACAAGAAAATAACCTCAAAAACGTGCACGTTTCAAACTTATCATTAAAGTGAAATTAGGTGTGTCATAAAATACCAACAGTAAAAAATTAAATTGAATAGTTGTTTGGGACAATATTTAGAGACAATTTTATTTAAACAATAAAAATAATTGCTGTAATTAAATTCAAGGCTTTATTTAAGTAAAACTAATGGTTACTGGTTTTGTCTGCTATTTTTAGATTCAATAAAAACTAAAGTGCAAACAAAGTAAATTTCGATTGACTATCTGTATTTTGTTATGAAAAATTTTAAGTAAATATAAAAAAATATTTATTTAATTTTATGTATTTTAACAGAAAAACTAAGTAATTAATATCTAATATTTCTTTATTTTATTTTTAATTTAGAAAAAGTAAAATTATTTTAACTATTTTAATTTCAAATAAACAAATTTCAATCGAACACTTTAATTAAAGTTTTAACGTGAAGTTTGTTAAACTGTCAAACTCTGTGTGTGTCATTTTCAAAATTGTCGGTATTTTAATATTTTTCGTTTGCATTTCCCACAATATTCCCTAAAAATTAGTGAATCCCCCGATTTATAAACCATCCGACTTTTTACAAACTTCATTATCATTTCAACCTTTGGAAAAAACCAACCTCGAGAGATAACTCGGTATCTATTACCAAATGGTCTCAAAATCGCTTTGACACTTTACGTCTGTCATTTCCTAACAATTTTGTGATAGTGCAAGTCAGAAGAATTTTTATAATACTAATCGAATTAACACCTTTCAATCAAATAGTTTATAAAAATAGAAAAATAACGTAAACATGGTTGGGGAAACGAACGAAGAAGAAGTTAGGTTAAGTGCTGAGAAAATTGAAGATGTAAATGAAGGTGATAAAGTTGAAATGGAAGATGATAATAAGGTAGAAACTGAGGATAAAGATGACAATAAGAAGGAGGGTGAAAATGGGGAGAAATGGGAAGATGTATTGGGAAGTGGGAGTATTTTGAAAAGGGTTATAAAGGAAGGAAAACCTGATGAGAAACCACAAAAATATCATGTTTGTGAGATTAATTATATTTGTAAGTTGGAAAATGGACTTGAAGTAGAAAGGGAGGAGAATTTTTTTATGCAAGTCGATGGATGTGATGTAAGTTATTTAATATCTTATGATTTTTTTTTTTTTTTTGTTAATAAAGGATTATAAAACATCTAAAGTGCTTTATATAAATTAATATAAAAAAATAAGTTTTCAATAAAATAATTTAAATAAATTATTAGGTAGTACAAGGTTTGGATTTATCAATTGCAATGATGAATGTAGGAGAAAAATGCGAACTCAAAATTGAACCGAGACTTGCTTTTGGTACAAAAGGTCTACCTCCATTAATACCTCCAAACACAAAAGTTGTTTACGAAGTGGAATTGTTATCTATTGTAGAAGAAGACACGGAAAATCTTTCTATGTCTGAAAGAAAAGAAAGAGGGTAAAATTATTGTTTATAGAATGTAGTATGTTCAATAAAAAGACTAATTGTGGAGGCGATAGCTGAGCAACTAACTCTCAAGTTAGCACGCTTAATATCCCAGGTCCACAACTTGGTTGTTTTAAAATCGACTCACTTCGTCGACCTTCAGAGGGATTCTAAAGCAATTGGTCCCGTAACCAACTATGTACAGACATATAAATAACAAATCTCGATTTAAAAAAGATCTTAGCACCTTAAATATTTATTTTTATTGAACATACTATACTATTTTAATAAGATTTAAAAATTATATTGTAAAAATAACTGTTTATAAAATAATTATAGTAATAAAAAACGTAAAAGAGGTAATTGGTGGTATGGAAGAGGAGAAAATATGTTAGCAATCCAATGTTATAGAAGAGCTTTGGATTATTTGGATGAATTAGAAGGGGGAATTAAAGATCCTAGCGCTAAAGATAAGGAAGTTTCTGATGTAGAGTTACAAAACTTACTGGAAGATAGAATTAGCGTTTCTAATAATATGGCAGCGGCACAGATTAAATTAGGCTTATTTGATCAAGCATTAAATTCCTTGGAAGTTGTTTTAAAGTGTCAGCCAGAAAATGTTAAAGCTCTTTATAGAAAGGCAAAAGTAAATAATATTAAATCTTATTTTAAAACTAAAATTATTTTATTTTGATTAATTTTTTTTAAGGTTTATAAAGCAAAAAATGAACTTTCAATGGCGTTAAAGTATTTACAGAAAGCTAATGAGATTGCTCCTGATGATCAAGATATTTTAAAAGAAATGACAGCTTTAGGAGGAATGATTAAAAAACAGAAAGTGTCTGAAAAACAATTAGCGCAAAGGATGTTTAATTTAAAAGATAATAATGAGAAGAAAAAGTTGTCTAAAAATAATAAAACAAAGGTTGATTATTAATACCTACAATAATGTATGTATAAGGTGAAGGATTATTAAGTTTAATTTTCAGTTTCAAATATGGACAGTGTTTGGGGTCAGCGTAATGGTGACTTTAGCCAGTATAGCAGCTTATAAATTCAAGTATATGTAAGAAGAAAAAAAAAGAAGCAGAGTTGAGGCTGGGTTTTTGGGCATCTTTGGTGCATTTACACATTATTCCCTTTATATGCCTTAGTTTTTTTTTATGTTACTATAAATAAAAAGTTTGTACATTTTAAAAGGATATATTATAAGTTGTGGTGTTTATTATTAATAAAAACCGTTTATTTTAATATTTGAGTTAAGAATGTTAAATCACGCGTAAATTAATGGCGTATTCGTTTGGTTGAACTAGTGCGCACCAGTGCATAACATTTTAACACGTTCACGCCAGTGGCGTATCCAGACTTGACCCTTGGGAGGGGATATAAAAACTATTATTGACATATGTGTATATGTCGTGGTCACATGGCGAAATCCGTCAGTTTCCGAAAATCCTAGGCAGTTCATGAAGCGTCGGTATTTTATGTAAATGTTACGGATTTCGTTTTCTGACGAGGCTGTTGAAACTACCAGCACAATAATAATAGATAAATAATAGATAGACAGACTGTATTTCAGCAATGTATATGGAGTCTACGTTTTGGATCTTTTCGTTAGTATCCAGTTTATTCTCCTCTAGTTCGATACCTAGCCCTTTCGTTACTTTTGTGACCGGTTCTTCACGCCGCTGTTCGTGTTCTTCTTCTCTAAAAACTCCCATTTCTTTCTCCTGATTTTCTAGCTCTTCTTCTGTAGTTATATTTGAAAGAATGGCGGGCGGAAGATTTGTTGACTTCAGGCCAAATTTGGGGTCATCACCAAAAACTGCCTTATTAGGTGTCCGGCCTATCACTCTGTGCAACAAATTATTTTTCTGCCATTGCGTAAAATAACACCCAACTGACCACCTGATAGATTTATTATCAGTCATCCACGACCGTAAGATATTCTCGACATCTTGATTTGAACGCTCAATGCTGCCCGGGCTTTGAGGATGGCGAGGTCTTCCATGAACAATTAATAACTGTAGCCACAAGATTTTCAACTCTTCTACTATCTTGTTCGCAAATTCACACCCATTGTCGCTTTGCAAATTTATGGCGCACCAAATTGTAAAAAAATCTTCAAAAGTTTTTCCGCAATGTTTACGCCTGTAGTGTTATTTAAACAGCTCCTCATCACTTCTTCCAGAATGATTTTCCATGCTTACTAATTTAGTTAGTGCTGGGCGTGTCATGAACCTTCGATACATTTATTGCGGCAGATTGTGTACCGAGATGGAGTACGCGATTTGCCGAATATGATCAGGCGTTTCATGAACAGCCTCGTCAGAAAACGAAATCCTTAGCATTTACACAAAATCCCGACGCTTCATGAACTGCCTAGGATTTTCGGAAACTGACGGATTTCGCCATGTAACCACGACATATATATATATTTAAATCAAATCCTGGTTTTTCTATTTCTCGAATGTTTTGGACAATTTTAATATTTTAAAAAGGATGGCGGAGTCGATAGATGTCATGGGGAGGGATATATCCCACTTATCCCCCCCCCCCCCCGTAAATACGCCACTGGTTCACGCCGGAACCGATTTTCATACTGCGCTTCATCTGGCGGCAAAAAATATATATCCTATATTATGCGTACCACCAGTGGTACGTGCCGTCCGATGAAACAGTTTAGTGCGGGCCACCGGTGGTACGCGCCGGCGTGAGCGTGTTAAACATCATCAAGCCTTGAACACACTTACAGGTGATGTTATGATTATGTTTGATTTCATCGCGTTCTGTTGAATTTGCCGTTTTTAGACTAAGCTAGTGTGACATATGTTGCATATGTCACACTTTGCACTCAACGAGTGCGCACCAGTGCACACTAGTTTTGCCAATCGAAAACGCCATTAGTTTTCCATACAATTTTTAGTCCCAATTTTTTATTATATAATAATTAAAGTTGCTAAGTAAAACATCGTCATTTATTGGAACACCATGAAAAAACACTAATTGTTGAATATTATAAGAATATAAAACAAATAGGATACAGTCATATCTCGGATTGTGAACGTCTCAGTTCACGAATAAATCGGTTTACGAACAAAATATGCTTCGCTTAACAAAAGATACTTGGGTTCACGAATAAGCACTCAGAGAACACATAGAGAAAACGTGACTCACAGTACACACCGTGTACTCTGCTTAGACAACCGCTTAATTGGGACAAAACTTGGAAGACTAATACCTGTATGCACAGTCGATCGTCAGTAACTCGCTGGAGTTCATTTCGGCGACTCTTCAGAGAAGTCGTCGGCGAACAATCGGAACATAATTTGTGATGCATAGTCTCCAGTGTAGCTTAGCAACCTTGTTCACTCAAAGAAATTAAAGCAAATGAGGAACTCAGGAAGGGAGACTGGCTTGCGAATTAAGCAAAATTGATATGACTGATATATTTAATTTACTACACCACATTAATTATAATATTGGGTTGTTCGGAAAGTAATTTCGTTTTTTCCGACAGAGGATTTAATTGTATTTTTTTGCACCCAACTTCACACTAAAGCCGTATAATTATTATATACTTTGAGAACTCATATAGCAAGGCTTGTGTGTGAAAAATTCCAATTAATTCTACGCAGTAGTTTTTGGTTGGTGCGCTTTTGAATATGGAGAGCGATAAGCAGGATTTTCGACATATCTTACTGTTTTACTACAGAAAGGGTAAAAATGCTGTTGAAGCCAGAAAGAAATTGACCAATGTGTATGGAGAAGGTGTGTTGACAGTACGCCAGTGCCAGAACTGGTTCGCTAAATTTTGATCCGGCAATTTTAATGTCGAAGATGCACCACTTTCGGGAAGGCCGGTTGAAGCTGATAAAGGCATTAGTTGATGCGAACCGGCGAATAACAACACGTTAGATCAGATTGAGGTTAAATCTATCAAATTCAACAGTTTATGACCACTTGAACGACCTGGGATTATCCTCGAAGCTCGATGTATGGGCTCCCCATGTTCTCTACTGTCATCAGCTGGACAAACTGAATGATGCACTTCAACAGAAAAGCCCAGAACTAATCAACAGGAAAGGTGTAGTATTTCACCAAGACAACGCGAGACCTCACACAAATTTGGTCATTCGCTAAAAGCTTTTACAGCTTGAATGGGATACAATGCCACACCCACCACATTCTCCAGACTTAGCACTATCGGACTATTATCTGTTCCAGCCACTCCAAAATTTTTTAGATCGTAAAACTTTCACCTCAAATGAGGAGGTCAAAAACCACATCGATCAGTTTTTTGCCAGCAATGGCCAAAAATTTTAGGAGCGTGGAATTATTCTACTACCAGAAAGATGACAAAAGGTGTTGGACCAGAACGGCCAATATATAATTTAATAAAGTATTTATTTATGATACGAAAACTGTCTTTCATTTCCACAAAAAAAAAAAAAAAGAAATTACTTTCCGAACAACCTAATACATACAAAGATTAAAGGTGTTTTTATTTTTATCAAAATAATTATGTATTACATCATATCTCGTAAAGGTATCTACACTATCATTGACTATTGCTGATAGCTATTTTTGAAAATTGACTCTGGTAAATAGTCAATTATTATTGCTCTTCAAACTAAATTGCTTAATTATTGTTGCTCTTCAAGCGGGCTGTTTTTACGGAGATTTTCATGTACTTATTGAGGTACCACCAATTAAATGGTATAAATTTCCAATATGTTCATTAAACTGTATTTTCACATTGGTTTATATTATTCTAAAGAATAAAGATCCGCTGAAGAAAGCTAATGTATTTTAAACTTTAAGAAGCTGTTTTTTTAGTGTTTCAGGTGACTAATGATACAGATTTAACCCTGCGAGATTTTTAAAAAAATCATTTTGATAATACTCCCTGCATAAATTTCATTTATAAAGTCTGAACAACGTCTCTTGCCATACAATGCAGTCAGCGTGAAGAAAACTTTAACCAGCTATTACATCTGACAAACATTTTTAAGAATTTAGGGAAGAAGTAGATGTGGTAAAAGACATTGTAAACAATGACAATAGTTTGGAGTTGGAAGTCAAAGAGGATGAAGTGGTGGAGCTGCTATAAGACTATAACCAAAAACTTACTCCAGAAGATCTTATGGAAATGCAATTTTGGCAGCTGTATTTCCTTTTTCGTATCACTTCAATCATAAAATGTTTAAAAAACTTTTCCATTACAAAAACCTATTAATACATTATAGAAAAAATTTATTTGGTTTACGAACAAGATCCAGGAACGGATTATATTTGTAAACCGAGGTATTCTGTAGTTGGAAATAAAATTAACAAAGGTTTACAAAAGACAAAAAAAGTAAAAAATCTTCTAATTAAAATTTTTATTTTACATAAAAAAAATCTGAGCTAGATTTTAAAACTTACTTATATCTTATTGATTCACTTCAGCCACCTTTACTTTTGGAGGTGGATCTGTTGTTCTTATGTTTATAACATTTTCATAACCAGGATGTTTAACATATTCTACATCGATGATACTTCTCCTTTCTAGTATTGTTTGCACTTTTGGTATATTTAAAGCCAATTTTAACGCTTGTTCTTCAAGTAAACTTTCTAATTGTTCACGTGAGAATTTTAATATACCATTTTCACTACCATTTACCTTGAAAAGAAAATATTACGTTGAATATGATTTTTTTTCTACTAAAAATTTGATAATGAAATTTTGAAATTTTTTTCTTTAGAAAGAAGAATTATTTTATTATAATAGAAGATAAATTATGATTATTAAAAAATCTAACTTTTAAATATTAATTTACCTGAATAACTAATTCCAATTGATAATTAGAATCAATCTCAGGCCATTTTTGTTCCAATACATTTTTATCCCAGAAAAATTCATCATCATTTAATCGATTTTCAGCAGATACAAAACCCTCCCAAAGTTGTGAAGCAAAATGTGGAGCCATCGGAGCTAATAAAATAATTTGACAACCTAAAGCCCTTTCGAATTGTTTACTTTTCGCGAAAGTTTGTGGAGAAACTTTCTACAAATTATTTTTTTTTACTTGATTTAATAAAAAATTAACTAATATAAAAATAATTGATAGAAGAAATAATCAAATTTAATTTACTCTTAAACTATTTGTAAGTCCCTGCATTTTAGATACAGCAACACTCATTTGTTGCGATGTACAATAATTAAAAGTAGCTCCTTTTACATAATAATTCCTAGAATCAAACATGTAAAAATCTTCCTCTTCGAATTTATGTTGAGGAATTTCTTTTGGTGGGTAACTTCGATGTCTAAGAAATTCTTGAATGGTTAACCAAAGTCTTCTTTGCCAATTTAAAACACCAGGAAAAGCTAAATAAATTAATATTTATTAAATGAAAAAATGTAATTTAAATATTATATTTTACTATTAGAATTCCAATTGCGATGAGAAGTTGGAGCTACATCAGCCATAATTAATAATCTCGTTGTATCAACTCCGTAATTTTTAAACATTTCACTTGGATCAACACCATTATATTTAGATTTACTCATTTTTTCCCATTGTATAACAACAGGTTCTTTAGTTTCTTTTAATACAGCTTTATTTTTTTTTAAATCTTAAAAAAAACTCATACATTATTTATAATATTAAATATTAATTGTTTTATTTACCAATAATATTTACTTCGCTTTCTTTAACATATCTTCCACTATTTTTTACCCTAAAACTTCTTCCCATAACCATTCCTTGTACAAGAAGTCTTTTAAAAGGTTCTTTAGTAGGAACTAATCCCAAAGAATATAAGAAGTGGTTTATAAACCTAGCGTAATATAAATGTAATACAGCGTGTTCTTTTCCACCTACATATAATTCAACTGGAGCTAACTTATTAATTTTTTCTTTATCAAACATTTCTTTTTTATTTTTAGGATCTAAATATCTTAAATAATACCAAGAACTATCAACGAAAGTATCCATTGTATCACTTTCTCTAACAGCTGGATTATTACATTTAGGACAAGTCGTTTGTAACCAATCTTTACAATTAGATAGCGAGACGTTTTTTAAATTTTCGATAATTTTTGGAAGTTTTATTGGAAGATCTTTTCTTGGAACTGGTTGAGGACCACAAGATTTACAGTGAATTATTGGAATTGGTGTTCCCCAATATCTTTGTCTAGATATTAACCAGTCTTTTAATTTTGCGCTGGTTTTATAACCACCTTTGTTTAATGATTTTGCTTTATTAATAATTTCTTGGATTTTTATTTCGGTTTGAGTTGGTGCTAAAATTTCGGGGGTTTTAAATTGAATGTTTTGTTGGAGGGCGAAATTTGTATCTTGGTCGTTTATACCAGGAATACCTATAATTTTGGTTTTATTAATGCTTTAATAAAAAAATATGTATAGAGTGTTTCAAAAAGAACGCCAGATTAGAAAGTTCTTAAAAATCGATTTTTTGTAAGAAACAAAATCAAGGAGATATTATACAGGATGTCTCATCAAAGTAGAAATATTTCAAAAACTAAACTCAACAAATTAGAAATTTTATACAAAAATTTAATAATAGGTTACATTTCCCAAGCAGCAATTTTAGACACATGGTCGACACTGTGTCGACACATAAGCCTGGACACGACACATTTTATGGGCACAGTGTCGACACTGTGTCCGCTATGTTTGGGAAATGTGTCCAAAATGGTGACAGAAATGTGTACCATATAGTGCCCAAAATGTACCCAAGTTAGTGTTTAAAATGCGCCTTTAATTGTACTAAAATGTCTCCAGAATGTGTCGCATTTATGTCGTGTATGTTTCCAAAGTGAACGTTTAATGTGTTCAAAATGTTTCTCTTTTATTACCAAATAGATTTGCATGTGTCCATTATGTTCCTACTGCTAAAACTGCTAAGGTATTTTATACTGGTATGTTATAATTGAAGTTTTGCTATGTCTGAGGGTTAAAAAATATTACGGATTCAAATTTTCTGATAATAGTGTGTATGATACCTTTAAATAACGAAAGCGCCTCAAAAATATTGATTATTTTTAACAAACTAAAAAAGTCAAACATTTTTAGTTATTGCAAATTTCAAGAAATGTTGTCAGAAATTAGTGTGGAGATATTTGGAGTGACACAAAAAAATTATTTGCTCGAATATTTATGTTTATTAACGCCAAATATTGTAATTCAGAGCAAAATATAGATATCCGCCATTTTTTTTTTTTCATCTTGTTGACACAACTTTTCAACGAAAATATGGCGGATTTAATGATTGCGTCCAAATAGAAACACGTGTCCGATATTTAACCAATTATTTTCCGAAAATGGTTCAAACTAACACAAGAAACATAACGGCTATAATTTGGACTCGTGTTACCAAAACTTGACCGATATGTTGCCTAAAAGTGTCTATGCACACAGAACAAATTTGGGCACATCGTGTCAATTAAGTGTCGACTCATCTGGGATTAAATTGCGTCTACTTAACACATTTTGGAAACAAATTAGAAACGCAAACTTAAGAACAAATTCAAGCACATTGTGTCAATTAAGTGTCGACTCGTCTGTGACTAAATTGTGTTTTGAAGTCGAAAGTAGCGCATAATGGAAACATATTAGACACATGAATCCAAAATGTGTCTGTTTAGACACGCATTTTTTTCTGACACACCGTGTCCATAATTTGTCGACACATAGCGGCTACATTCTTATAAATTGGATACAGGACACAAAAAGTCCGATAAGTGTCGACTCAATTCGCACTCGAAAAAATTGTGCCCGATATCGGACACAATTTGCTGCTTGGGTTTGAAAAAAAAAAAAAAAAAAAATTAACACCTGGTTCAATCAGAAGTCACAAACGCGTGATATTTTTAAAATGTAGCTTACTGTCTACTATATACAGGGTGTCCTGGAAAATGTGGGAAATCTCTTGGATTCTGATAGAACATTAAAAAATATGATTACAAGTTCCCATAATTTTTTTTCCTAGCGGCCCTCCCCTCGGAGATACGGCCTTCTAAAGGAAGCCACTGGAAAACAATTTTTTTTAATAACTTTTAAAGTACTTAATTTGATTTAATGAAAATTTAATATGATAAACAGTAGTAAGGACCTCTTAAAAAAATGGCCTTAAAACATAATTAGTCTCTTTAGTTTATCAGGGGCGTACTAGGTTGTACATTTTAATGTTTACATTTTTAATACCCTGTATGGTAAGGAGTTAAAAAAAATAAATTTAGATACCTTGAATATTTAGCTAAAGAAAAGGTACTCTTATTCAGTGTCGATAAAATGAACCGTTTTCGAGAAGGAAATTGTAAAAGAAACCATCAAGATTAATTCGGTAGTATTGTCATATTTTCGCTTAGTGACCGATATCATGAACAAACATACAAAAACAATGTTGGCAACAATAATAAATAGGGCCTGTTTTACACACATCGGTTTTGGCTGCACAGCAAATAGCGGTACTTTTTCTTCCATGAACGGTTTGCTTTCACACGGGACGATATTTCACAGTACGTTTTAGTCAGTTTAATATAATAAATCAAATTGATACATGCATATGTAACCAATCAGTTTAAATCATACCAAAACCCCTTAAAGCAATCTTCAGAACAATTTCCTGTCCCTCATTTCCGTTTAAGTAACTCCAAACGCACATCACTCCATGAGTTTGATCAAAATGAGTAATTTAAAGCTACAAAAACGTGTTGTGACGTCCATAAAACGTTGCGGTAAGAAACAAATCTGGATTGCATCCTAACGAAACCGTGGATATAGCTGGGGCAAACACCCGCCAGGCGATTGCTCGTTTACAATATAATAAATGAAATGCAAAAGCAATAAATACTCATGTCAGTGAATAATTTTTTTTCTTCCTTCTTCAATCTGTTGAAATCTGCTTTTAACTCATTGTCAGTGTACTCTTCTTTTCAAGCATTCCTTGTTTTACCCTTAGTTTTATAAATTACATCACCAATTAATACCGATTGGTGTCAAGACAAATTAAAATTTCAGTATCAGTATTCATTTTAATCTGAATTCGTTTCAAATTCAATCTATTGTAACGTCAAAAATTCATTATGAGTAAGGCGGGGAGAGTTTAAAAAACTGCACACAAAATTCATCCTGCCTACTCCCACATCAGTGTTTAGACTAGTCAGTAATTTTAATTCGTAAATCGGTTACGAATCGGTTAACTCTACTTTCATTCAAAAGGAGTCAGTTTGATTGCGAATTGAATAACCCATAATAACTAATTTTTAAACCTACGTTAGTGGAGTCGATGGCTCAGCGTCTAACTCTCGAGATAGCACGCTTGATGTCCCGAGTTCGAGCCCCGGGCATTCCATCACCTAGTCGCTCCCTGATCTTCGGTGGTTCATACATTTATTTGCAATATACAATAACATACTAACGAATTGTACAGTAATATCATCGATATTGATACAATAAAATTAAATATCTCATTATTTCTCCCGCTCTCTGACGTGTACAGGGTGGGCAAATTTGGGTGTTATTATAGGCTATCTCAGAAACTATAACAGATACAAAAAAAGTAGGTACCATGTCTCGGTCTCTTTTTTCGAGAAAAGCTCAATGGCGCAAACACCAACCCTCTATCTTCTTTTGTTTTTGAGTTATAGCCAAAAAGTCAAATTTTGAGGTTTTCGAAAAATGCTCGTATTTCGTTTATTTTTAAAATTAGAGAAAAGCGGTTGATAGGTTCTTCAGGCACTTTTTTGAGTAGAATACACTGACGTTGAAATATTTTAAATATACTTGATAATTTTTGAGATATAACACAAAGTTGTGTTTTTTTTAATACAAACCCTACTTTATTGTGGTGTTATTGAAAAGAGAATATTTTTAGCTTTCCAATGATGTACCGCACGTATGGTGTAATTGTGAAAAATCAGCGTTATTTTTCAATTCAAAAAGTTTTCTCAAAAAAAAAAAAAAAAATATCATAGTAGGCGGATAACAACTGCCTACTTAGTTACCATAGCAACGTGCGTTATTTCACTAATTATCTTAAAAATGTATAGAAATAAAATGTAGAATATATCTTTTACTCAAAGTAACAACATTGATTCAAGATGTATTTTTAATAATAATGAACAATAAAATAAACATTAAACAAAAATTTAAATATTAACATAAATTGCAATAAATTAGGTTATGATAAGGTTTTTCATTGTGAGTGATGCCTTTCATTTTAACTTGGATAACGCAGTTATGTTCGGAGCAGATCTTTTAATTGTTCACGATGGCTTTGTTTACACTGATTGTGAGTCGTTTCAATTGTTCAGTCTGCCCAATTTGCGTCTGAATGATATTGGTATTGAAACCACATTCAAAACTCTAAACGTCGTTGACAATCACCTCCTAAAAGTTGTTGGCGTTTTCTTATTAAATAAGGTTTAAGTTTATTTTTCTTTAATATGGTCGTCTATAAATTCCCGAGTCCGCTTCAATTTGGCTACTGGATACGGATGGATTTGTAATAATGGCTTCAATTAGACCAATAGCGATGTTTTCAGCGTTTTGAATGTTGTATTTTTTTATCTTGTTTTCTTAAAACAACCACAACTTATGCGATTTTTCTTCAATCATTACAAGCCGCCTTAAGAGGTTGCCTCCGTTTTTGGTAGCAGTTGAAATATGTGCACACGCAACATCAACATTATTATTATTGAGACTAAAACATTCCAACGTCATATTTCTCAAAATTGCTGAATTCCATTTCAGAGATTTATTTTTTTACTTTATTACAATTAAACAATAAAAACACCATCACTCTATTACGATTTTTGCATTAACTATTTTTGTTACAGGAGAAATAAACATACGTTGCTATGGTAACTAACAATAAGTAGGCAGTTGTTATCCGCCTACTATGATAATTTTTTTTGAAAAAACTTTGAATTGAAAAATAACGTTGATTTTTCACAATTACACCATACGTGCGGTACATCATTGGAAAGCTAAAAATATTCTCTTTTCAATAACACCACAATAAAGTAGGGTTTGTATTAAAAAAAACACAACTTTGTGTTATATCTCAAAAATTATCAAGTATATTTAAAATTTTTCAACGTCAGTGTATTCTACTCAAAATAGTGCCTGAAGAACGTATCAACCGCTTTTCTCTAATCTTAAAAATAAACGAAATACGAGCATTTTTCGAAAACCTCAAAATTTGACTTTTTGGCTATAACTCAAAAACAAAAGAAGATAGAGGGTTGGTGTTTGCGCCATTGAGCTTTTCTCGAAAAAAGAGACCGAGACATGGTACCTACTTTTTTTGTATCTGTTATAGTTTCTGAGATAGCCTATAATAACACCCAAATTTGCCCACCCTGTACATTTAGCAATTTGGCAGCCTCGTTTTTGAGCCGGTTTTCCATGGCTTTGGTTGTTTGGTCTGGAAACTTCGCAGCGTTCGTAGTCTTTTACTAAGATTTGGGTCCTGCTCACTCAAGGCATCCACAAGCCGGCTCGTCATTTCGCCGGTCCATTTGAGTGAACCAGTTTTTGGCCTGGCCAGGGCGGCGAGGGGTACTTCGGGGAAAGCACCATTTTCTTCTTTACCGCGTTGTACTAATTTTAATTGGGTTACCTTCTTTTTTATGACTGCGGCTGATCTTCTAGGAAGCTGCGGTACTAGCCTGGCGATATTCTCCTTGCTAGTAGCTTCATCTTGGAGGTTGTCGAAGTAGATCTTCACTGCTTAGAGTTCGGGTTTCGTCCACTCTGCCATTACAATTACCAATTTTCCACTTCTCGACTTCTAGGTAGCAGGGACACTTTGAGAACGTTGTCTTTACTTCGTTGAGGTTTAGAATAAGTTTAAATAACGTTGATTCCACAACTGGACATGAATCCAGTTCAGCACGCGAGAATTCACGAGGGGCCGAAAACACGTCTTCACCTTAAGAGGTTCAATGGTAGATTTTCGGAAGGGTCATTAAGCCGTCAGCCCCGCAACCAGTCGAACACCTCTGGTTGTGTATCACCCTTGTGTGTAGGAAGTTTGTATAACCAGATGCGCGTTTGCGCTTGTTGAGCGGTACTTCGCGAATAAGACGGACCCGAGCCAAGACCGTGGCTCGCGCCGCCTTGGTTGTGGGGGGCCTGCAAGGAAGCGGTGCTGGTTATTTGAACACCAACAAACCTTCTGGGATTTAATAAAAGGGGCCTACTGAGGCTTAAGTGTTAGGGTGATAATATCCTGCCCCGCGCTCCTACATACAAGTCTCCGTTAGTATTAAGCTTTTACAAGAATTTTTTGGCAACATTTAAACTCAAGACTTAATTATTACAAAGTCGTTTTAAAATATAATTTTTGGTAAAAATGGAAGATGACTCAGTTTACGCCAGTTATAGCACAGGTTGCTTGGTGTGGTGGGGTAGGTCTTGCCTAAACTATCTGTACACTGATTATGAGAACAGCTAAAGACGTCCTGTATAAAAATTTCCATAAAGTTACATACGTGATCGCAAAAAAAGAATCATACAGCGACCGTCCAGTTCAATCGTTGAGACGGCTGATCTCACAGAAGAAGTCGTTTAGCCTCCAATGTGAAAAGGCGCATTTATATTATTAATTTACTATCGACCGTTGTGTGAAACAAACCTAAAGCTAACCATATTTTCAAAATTGGCGTTCTTTTTAAGACATTATATTTAACAAAAATTGTACCTAAATAAAATTCAGATTCAAATTCAAACTCATCAGAAACATAAATAGGAAGATTTTCTCCATTAATAAAATTTTCAGCCTTCACATCCAATTTTTTTACCCCACCGTCTAAATTCTCCCCTTTAAATTCAGCGTATAAATGATTTTTTGGTACAATAATAAATTTAGCGTTATCTAAATATTCAGTTTTATCAGTCCAAACACTGATACTTTTTTCATCTTTGCTATCAATTAATTTCAAGTCAAAAGTAACTCCATTACATTCCCCGATCCAATGTTTTTGTAACTTTAAAATATCCCTCCAATCTTGTAAGATTTCATCACTTAAACCATCATAAAGATCTTTAGCAAAATGACGCGTTTTTACAAACCATTGAGTTAAATATTTCTTCTCAACTTTAGCACCCGATCTCCAAGCGTTTCCATTTTCATCCACTTGTTCATCAGCTAGTACAGTTTTATCGATAGGATCCCAATTAACTAAAGCCTAAATAACTAAACTTTTTATATAAAATATTAACTTATTTTTTAAAAGATATAATTACTTTTTTTTGATAAACTAAACCGTTTTCAAATAATTTAAGAAATAAATCTTGTGTCCAATGATAATACTCAGGAGAACAAGTACTTATTTCTCTTTCCCAATCAAAACTACAACCTAATTGTTTTAACTGTTCTTTCATATGATTTATATTCTGTTTTGTCCACTCATCTGGTGGGATGTTTCGTTCTATAGCTGCATTTTCTGCTGGGAGACCAAAAGCATCCCAACCTATCGGATGAATTACCTAAATTATAAAACCAGCTTTAATATTTGAATTTCTCAAACAAAAAATAAAATTTATAAATCCTACATTCTTTCCATTCATCCTCTGAAATCTCGCCACTGAATCACTAATTGTATAAACTCTAACGTGACCCATATGAAGCTGTCCGGAAGGATAAGGAAACATGGATAAAACATAACATTTCTCCTTATTTTGAACAGTTTCATCTGGTTTATTAATAACTTGACTCCATCGTTCTTCTATTTTGTGTTTTACTTCTAAAGTTAAGTCTTCTTTCTTTTAAAATAAAATAAAATAAAAATTTTAATAAGCTAACCTCAAAAAAACATAACCTAAAAAAAGTTTTTTGTGTTAACTTACCCAAATATTTGTGCTACTACAACGGCGTAAAAATTGTAGAAAATAGTTATATTTTTTGGGTGATATTTTAGTTAGTATCATTTTATTATAAATTAATAAAGATGTGTTTAAAATACTATTTTTGCGAGGTTATGTTTAAAGAAGATGGCCACATATAGTGTATTTAATCTAAACAGAAATTATAATTAATTTTTCACAGCAAAAATGAATTAAATAAAATAAAATTTTAAATAATCAACGATATAATTTTCTTAAATCATTATAGTAAATAATAAGAATAAAACTTTTATTTTTGTTCCGGTCAATTAATAAAATTAATCTTTCTAAAATTTGTTTTCTTATTTATCGTTTTTAAATAAACTATATCATTAAATTTCCTTTTTGGCGGGATTTTCCAAATTTAAATTTAAACCTACTACTAGATATAAAAATGTTGACATATTTATTCATTTATTTTTGTATTTAAACACAAAAAATCATTCTGTCATCAATCACATCATAAATCATTCAAATCAAAAATACATAATGGTTTCTTCAGGAAAGGGGTGACCTGTTGCAAACCACATTACCACACATAAACGTACAAACATCTAAAATTTTTTTAAAAATCTTGGAGGGAAGAATGCAATCGTAAGATTTCGATGTATAACCAGTTATAAGAATGGCCCTGGACGTGCTGGAATCAATCCTACTGACTTGTGCTATTTGTGCCAGCGTTCACATTTTAGTTGCCATCATAGAATCTTTAAACACGCAAGACGATGGAGATTACAGGCCAATGATGAAAGATCTTTCAATTATGCGATTTTATAAAGAGAATAGTTTACCTAGGACGCAACTAGAGTCTCAATTCTATCATTAATTTCTGGTTTTATTAACAAATTTCAATTAATAAAAATAGCTTAATTAGTATTTGTTTATTTTTCTTGTTTAAATATTTATTCTTAAAAAGGAATTTTAGTATTGTGTAGATAACTGTAAATGAATGAGTCATCTGTTGGTGAAAAGTAGATTTTAAATGAAATGTCACAACTGTCACACATGTGTAAAAACGAGTAAATAATTTTTTATACAATCATTTCGCGACTATAAAATATGGACAACGTCACGAAACGGAAATATACGTAATCGGCTTGCTTATAAGTAAACCGTACGTTGGTTTACGTGGTTCCATATCAAAGCCAAATGCCCATCAGTTGATAAATGGTAAAAATGTGATAAAAAAAGTTAGCAACACAGAATGCTTACTGCTGTGAGTATTCCGCAACTATCATTAGTATCGTTCCCGCGGGACCGGCAGTTGTTAAAACATTTTCGTAATTACCGCAGGACTCAATAAGTCGTTAAAGTACCATGCGACTGAAGAGGTCTTCACTGATTGTTGGAATTTCCTTAGTGATATGGGGCACATTGACGTATTATACATTAATACGACGGCTGGAGGAGCCCTCCGCCGCCTTGGAACTTGAAATTAACAAGCTGGAGATGGGGATCAATGAGCAAATGCAACAGAACAAGGATATGATTGATAAAGTTCAGGGTATTTTAAGCAGGAAAAAAATGGGAGAGAGTCAACATACTTTGAAAAATATCGTTATTCCTGTTTTGGTTTTTGCTTGTAATAGGGTCTCAGTCTCTAGGTGTTTGGATAGATTAATACAATATAGACCTAATCCTGATCAGTTTCCTATTATCGTTAGTCAGGTAAGTTTAATTTTTAAATTGTAAAACGAAATTACTAGTAAAGAGTAATAAATCTTTTGTGTTATTATTTTTTATAGTATTGTTGCTTTATTATTTGTAGAATTTGTGTTATTAAGATGAACAAAAATTGAAAAAACAATTTTAATTAATACCATGTGTGTATTAATTATGGTATAGTTGCTTGTTAAGCTTGACAAGGTTATTAAAATTGTGAACATGTGGTTAGAAATTATTATTTTTTTTTTTCTTTTTGTGAATATTTTGTGTTGTATAATTGCTGATAACAACCAATTAAACAGACGTTAAATGTCTACGAAATAACTATTAAACTAACTTGAATTCTCAATTTTTTTTTTTTAATCAAAGTCATTTCAATATATTTGTTGCCAAATTTACTGTTCTTTTAAGTCTTTTAGATGGATGCCATATCAGTACGTCTGGTTAATTTAATTAATAAAAGTAAAAATTTTCAACAATGTGAGATGTATGAAATATGCAACATTCCCTTGAAGTAGGTACTTCAGATAAGAATTTCCTATAAAATATGTTAAAAAATGGCTTTAGTTGAATATGTTGTAGCCTTTGTTTGCAAAGATAAGAACTTTTTGCTTAACCTAATCATTGAACCGTGTATTTAAGATGAATATGAACGTTGTACAGTTTATTGATTTATTCTTTAACAAACAGTTGATAAGTGGTTTTTAATAAATATAAAATTTTTAATAAATATAGTTGAATATTGGTTTATTTGTCTTTTTTAGGTCTTTTTTTTGTTTGTTTTTTTTTTCTTATTATGTGTATTTTTATGTTTTAAGGACAAATTTTATTATCGTTGTTAATAAAACGTTTGAATTTTTTTATCGCTTTCCGTAAAATTACGTTTATAAAAAAATTGTTTTACGTTTATATTTATAAGAAAGAGGGTTGTATCTCTATTTTTTTTCAAAATTTTATTAATACAGTGGAACTTCTATATAACGAAGTTTTATGTAACGAATTTTCTCTATAACGTATTTTTTTTGAAGTCCCAACAAATTCTTTTATAAAAACACTTCTATATAACGAAAAAAACTTTTATATAACGAACTAAAATTCTTGGAAGAAGTAGGGTGAATTACCGAGAAGTAAGGTAGATATTCCAGGGAATCCCCGAGAGCCTGTTATTGTGACATATGGCAGCTGATTGGATAGTTCAGTAAAGTAACAACTGTTATTGTGTTAATTTTAATTTCATCTGTTATCCTATCTAATTGTAAGCGAAAGGCTTTTATTTGAAGTAGATAAAATAATGTATATTTCTACTATTTGTGCCATAAGTCAAGTCAATACATAGTGTATAATATCGCCGTTCCGGAAGAATATCGACACAACTGCAAAATAAAAAATTTTGCAGGAGAAGCAAAAATAATTAAAATCAGCATTTTTTGGATACATTGATGGCCTTATCTCATTTTATCAAAAAATTGCAGTTACGTCGATGTTGTTCCGGAACGGCGATATATTAATACTGTTTTGAGTCTCATTTTGATTTACATCCATAATACTTACTTAATAACTCCAGATTTGTTTATAAGTGTAGATTACATATTTTATACCCCTTTAAATAAGAAAAAGATTAGTTTCCTTGTAACGAAGTTTCTATATAACGAATTTTTTCTTTGGAACCTTCAAGTTCGTTATATGGAAGTTCTACTGTAGATTTTTTTTATAGACAGAATGATGTATGCTTGATTTTTTTTATTTTGAGCCCTACGTCATCAATTTGAAAGCAACGTCATCACTTTATAGTGACGTCACATCCTACGTTGCCAAGCGTTTATTATTTTGGTTAGGACAGACAAACGTGAACATAACCTCGAAATCAGTAAGACACTTGACAACAGCGCTTTAGCGAACATAAACAACTTGTATCACGTGAAGTTAGGCAGTAACGTTTATTGCATTTTGTACTTATACTTTTATACGTATCTCTTTGTAATTCAGTTATACTACCTACAGAAACCAACAGTATCGAAATTGCATTTAATTAAATGTTAATTTCTATGTATTAATTTGAGCAGTTCAAATTTGAATATTTGGGCGGTGTTTTCTCATTAATGACGTAGGGCTCAAAATAAAAAAAATCAAGCATATAATCTTTGTAGTAATGCAAAAACACTAAAAAGATATTAGGCAATGAATTAATTAATTTTATACTTTTATAATTACTTAAAATTTTTTATTGTTTGATTAGTTTCAATTTAAAGCCATCCTCAGAAGTAAATATCGACTTTTCTACATAAATTGTTTGACTAGTTTAGGCTTAAAGCCATCCTCAGAAGTAAATATCGACATTTCTACATAAATTGTTTGACTAGTTTAGGCTTAAAGCCATCCTCAGAAGCAAACGCCGAAATTTCTATATACAGGGTTAGTATAAAGTCCCGGAACGGTCGAATAACTTTGTTGTTTGAGAAGTATCAGTGTTGAAATTCTACCTGATTATATAGTTAAATGCGACGCATTTAATAATAACATTTTCATTTTTCTTTCGTTTCCGGTTTTACAGGAAATGAATCCAACTTTGTTTTCTTAAATGGCATGTATAGTATATTCGTGAATTTTCGAATGCGGAATAAAAAACTACGTTCAAAAATACCGAAATTCTTTATTCTATTAATAAAGAAGCATAATAGGACTTAAATTAAAAAGTCTGTTTAACACAAAATCAAGCAGACACGTCACCTTACTGAAACTTCATATTGCTGTCATATGTTACCTGTGTCATTATCAATAATTAATTAAGTTAATAAGAAAATAAGAAATGACTGTAAAACTTGTTACAAGGACAGTAATATGTTTATTTTTATTGAATGAAACACAATTATTAAAAAATTAATAGTGAAATTTAGTGTATTGCTGATATTTACTGAAACATCAGCAATATGATATTACAGTAAAGTGACATGTCTGCTTGATTTTGCGTTAAATTGATTTTTTAAATTTAAGTCTTATTATGCGTGTTTATCGATAGAATAAAGAATTTTGGTATTTTTGAACGTAGTTTTTTATTCCGCATTCGAAAATGCACGAATATACTATACATGCCATTTAAGAAAATAAAGTTGGACGCATTTCCTGTAAAACCGGAAACGAAAGAAAAATGAAAATGTTATTATTAAATGCGTCGCATTTAACTCTATAATCAGGTAGAATATCAACATTGATACTTCTCAAACAACAAAGTTATTCGACCGTTCCGGGACTTTATACTAACCCTGTAAATGTTGACTAGTTTCAACTTAAAACCATCCTCAGAAACAAATGTCGAAATTTCTGTATAAATTTCTACATAATTTTTGGCGTTTGTTTCTGAGGATGATGTTAAGCCGAAACTAGTCAAACAATTTATGTAGAATTATCGATGTTTGCTTCTAAGGATATCTTTAAACCAAAATTAGTCAAACAATTTACTTAGAAATTTCGACGTTTTGTTTCTGAGGATACTTTTTAAGTCGAAACTAGTCAAAATTTATGTAGAAATTTATATAGAAATTTTGACGTTTACTTCTAAGGATGTCTTTAAGCCGAAACTCCTTAACACGTTGAGTGCCATGTCAGTCATCGATGACTGACACCGAGCTTTCCGTTCAGGCCGCGTCAGTCATCAATGACTGACAGCTTTTCGTTCAGGTACCAGTGACTGACAGGGAAGTCGTTATAAAACCGCGTGGCACTCAACGTGTTAATCAATAAAAATTAAAAAAAAAAAAACAGAAATGTGTAAAATAAAACAATAATTAATTAATAAAATTAAAAAAGTGTATTTGAAAATTAAAAAATGTAGAAATGGAGATACGATTATTCGGTTATACAGTGGAACTTCCGTATAACGAACTTGAAGGTTCCAAGGAAAAAATTCGTTATATTGAAACTTTGTTATAAGGAAACCATATTTTTTCCTTGTTTAGAAGGATATAAAATGTGTAATCTACGTTTATTAATAAATGTGGGGTTACAAATAAGTATTATGTATGTAAATCAAAACATAAAATATTAATATATTGTATACTACGTATTTAGGTACATACATTATTTTATGTACTTCAAATAAAATCCTTTTGCTTAGACATGGTGACAAATAAAATCACAATTAACACATTAACAGTTGTAACTCTACTGACCTCTCTGATCAGCTGCCTGTCACAATAAGAGCCTCTCGTGGATCCTCTGGAATATCTACCTCACTTATCGGTAATTCACCCTATGCGCATACTTGCCAAATGGGAGTGAAATGACTTTACCACCATTCACAATAATAAAAAACTGAGTTTTGTGGATTTCTTCAATTTTAGTTCTTTATATAGAAGTCTTTTTCGTTACACAGAAGTGTTTTTATAAAAGAATTTCTTGGGACTTCAAAAAATGGTTATTGAAAAAATTCGTTATATAGAAGTTCGTTATGTAGAGGTTCTATTGTATATTTTTTTATACATCTGCAATAATATTTAGTCAATTTTTCTTGAAAATGGAAAATTTATTAAAGGATTGTAATCATACTCCTACATCGGACATCATTGAAAGTTACGGATCTCAAGTGACGTTAATTAAACAGCCGGATCAATCGGAAATCGACGTGAAACCGGCCGAAAAAAAGTTTAAGGGATACTTTAAAATCGCGAGACATTACGGGTGGGCTCTCAACCAAACATTCTTTAATTTTAACTTTGACGTTGCCATTATTGTGGAAGGTAAGTGACATATATTTCATTAAAATTCTAAAAGAAAATTTCTAAAACTGTGTATACATTGGGAGCCAAACCGTTCGCGAATACATCGGAAACGGAACAAACCGCGAATCATTTCTTGTGTTGCGATGTGCTCACTCGTTATCATGTTATATTTCAGCTTTGAGTGGCTTAATTTCTTTTAGGTTTTTCTTAAAATGATCTTTGTGTTTGAGATCCCATAACAGTATTTTAGTTCTATACAGACTGCACACATTCGAGTTGCGGATAGGGCAGGTCAATGTGTTAGACAAGGCATCCAATTGCATACGATTTTAATGAGTTAGATAAAGAGGCACATATCAACTCCAATCGGCGAGATAAGTAAACGTAGTGTATCTGTCCTGTGTTAACTAACGGAAGCCTTATTGTCGTCCTTTTTCCATTTACATGAAACGTATCCACAACTCATCGGTGTGCACACGGTATAGTTCAATAAGTGTTAACATAATTTCTTCCAGCCACTCCATAATTAAACTCTTCAACACGCACGATTGGAATATTTGCCTATAATAAATGCACCTATGGTAAACATAACGAAGTTCGCGAACATGACAATTATGTACAAAAACCGTTCCAATGTGTATTCTGAATCCCTTTGTGTTCATAAAAAGAACCGACGAGTGCTGCTTCATCGCGAGTTGTTCGTTACTCGCTGCAAATTACATCCCAATGTTGAGAATAGATGGCTCGTAAACGGTTCGGCTCGCAAATGTATACGCGACTTAAAAATTAAAGATTTTTTTCGGATTTATTTATAGATGATTTGGAAGTAGCCCCAGATTTTTTCGAATATTTTATGGCAACTTATCCTTTACTCCTTCAAGATGACTCTCTTTGGTGTATTTCCGCTTGGAACGATAACGGAAAAGATGGATTAGTAAATGCAGCGCAACCTGAATTGTTGTATCGTACGGATTTTTTTCCCGGTTTGGGTTGGATGCTTACTAAAAACGTTTGGATGGAATTGTCTACAAAATGGCCAAGGGCGTACGTTAAATATTCATCTAAAAATCAATTTGTTCTATCATTATCTCGGTGACCTTGTATTCACCGATTTTGATGAAAGTAGTGTCAATTGATAGGTATTAGTGCACAATACCAATCTGTAAAATATTAAATTTAAATGTGTTTTGTCTATATAAATAATATTTTACTTGAAGTGAAAGATTAAATTAAAATTACGAAAAAAAATTAGATGGTAAAAATTGTGAGATTCGAACCATCATCCTTCGCGAGTGGAAACTGTAGTGTGCCACCTGATCCAAAGGCGGTGCTTGGTGGGAGTGGATAAACACTACCATATAAGCCGCTTGAATTTTATATGTCTTCTATTAGTAAATTCAGTAAGGATTTATTCCCGAATCCCTAAGTTGTGCGCCCTAATATTTTACAAATTTGTATTGTGTACTAATACCTATCGATTGATACCACTTTCGTCAAAATCGATGAATACAAGGTTTTATGGCCTAATGTTAGTTCTAGTTGGTTTAATTAGCATGAAATTAAGGAATTCTAATTAAATTAATTAGAATTAACCATGAAAACCTTCATATTTATAACTTATTTTTTCTTAGTTATTGGGATGATTGGATTCGTCAACCTGTTCAACGAAAAGATCGTGCCTGTATCAGGCCAGAAATATCAAGGACGAAAACTTTTGGGAAAATAGGTGTATCAAAGTAAATATTTTAATAATTTAAAAAAAATTAGTTGATTATTTATAATTATTTTTTTAGCGGAATGTATTATGATAAACATTTAAAATTTATAAAACTAAACGATAAGTTTGTGCCTTTCACCAAAATGGATTTAAGTTACTTATTAAAAGATACTTACGATAAAGATTTTTTAAGAACAGTCAACCAGAGTCCAATTGAAACGTATGAAAATTTAAAATTAGGTGATATAGACCATGAAGGACCTGTGAGAATAGTTTATCATACTAAAGATGGATTTAAAAGTACCGCAAAAGGATTAGGATTAATGGATGATTTTAGAGTATCTTTGATAATATTTTAACATATACTTTTTTTTAATTCTTTGATTTTTTTAGGCTGGTGTACCTCGCATGGCATATCGTGGTATCGTAACATTCTATTACAAAAAACGAACAGTATTCCTCGCACCAGGCTGGAACTGGAAAGGATACGACTTGTCGTGGACTTGATGATCCGATGTCTCGCCACTTAGCTAAATTAATTAAATTAAATAAACCTAAATAAATAATTAAGTCAATTCTCGGTCTCTTAAGTTATTTATATTCGATTGAATTCAGTGTGATATACTTAACTTAAAGTTTTTAAGTTGTGATAAACTTTCCTAACCCAACCGTAATTTTTTCTTTCGTTTTATTTTTGTTTTGTGATGGTGTTTGACCGTGATTCGCGTTCGTGGGTGTCTTCCAAAACCGTTCTTTAAGATGCAACTCTTCTTGCTAATTGAATAATCGCGTTTATTAATTTTAAGCTGCACCAGTTTTTTTTTTTTTTTAATTTACGCGTTGAGTGTTTTTTTTTTTAATTTTTTAAGTTTATTTCTTAAACAGAGATATGTACAAAGATGTAAGTTATAAAAAATATTCGAGATTTGTATATTATGATAACAAATACAGCGTAATATATATATATTAATTTTGAAGTTTTTTCTCAATAATATAGAGTTAACATCCATAACTTCTAGAATTGATATGACGTACCATCGGTAACCAAAAAATATAGGGTTATTAATTAAAAAACAATATATTTCTGGAAATTTTGTTAAAATTCTTATTCAAAAATAAATTTATAATAATAGAATGTTAATAATTAATTATTAAAAATATCAACATGAGAATTTTTCTTCCCATATTTATAATAAGCTAAAAATGGAAAATTATGCATCAACCAAAAAACAACATACATGTTATAAACATGAATTAATCTAAATACAGTAAATCTCATCAAACTAAAAAAAGTTTCTAAAGAAAACAGATAAAATTTTTGGAAAATATTCAATACATAAGGTTTAAAATCTTCATTAGTTGGATTATTATTATTACTTCCTTCGATTGCGTATTTATCTTTACAAACAATTTTATTTATGAAATATAAAAAGACGTAGTGATTCATTACCGGCATCATACACCACATTCCATTAACTAAAGCTGAAGTTAAATTAATATAATCTTCGTGTTGTTTAGGAACTTCTTCCCTAAAAACCCTTCGAATTAATTCGTCGCAAATTTGCTTAGTTTCCTCTAAAGATTCTCTACAAATATTAAATTTATCTTCCATTCCCATTAAATAACCGACAATTCTCCAAACGTGGATAAAACCTTCTAGCTCTTCTTTATTTGCGCCATAAATTCCAATAGTTTCCGTTTCGGAAATTATAAAACCCATAAAACCAAACTGCGTTAACCCCATGTTTTTTTGGGATATACTTGAAAATCCAGCTGAACAACTTCGTTTACTAGCTGAGTTGTGTTTAAAACGAACTTTTTCTATGGATTTCCAAACTCTATAAATTATTTTGTTTTTTTAATTAATTAAGAAGTTTCGATTTGAAATTTAATTTGATTGTGATATTCTTACTTTGAATTTGGTTTAAAATCGTAATCGTACCAAGCTACCATGTGGAAAATTGTTGATAAATATCTTTTGTAGGCTGTTAGCGGTTCACTGGACATTTTTGTAAATTTTAATATTTGCGCTAAATCTGGTACTGATAGGATTGTCATTAATCCGAGGATTTTTCCAAAAAACATTCCATAGAGGTGTTTGTAGAAGAATTTTTGACCTCTAAAAATTTTTATTAAAATTAATTAATTGCTATTTTAAAAAGATAAAATAAAAATATTGAGTAATTTGTTCGATTAGTAGAAGGTTATAAGGATTGTAATTATTAATCTTTACAAATAGAGATTATTATTAGAAAGAAAGATGATTGGATACTTGAAAACTGCTTTCATTGGAAATTAATCTAACAATAAAAATACTATCAGAATACTGGAAAGCTGGCTGTTTTCAAAATATTTCATATGGATATTAGACTATGATGATCAACTGGGTAACAAGGACTCAAGAAAGAACCGCAATTATTCTGCAAATCAACGATACTGATAGCCTTACTCCACCAATACAGTGGCTATCACTTTACGTTATTACTTGGCGAGGCATCACTAATATTATAAACAACTTTGAGTTTCTTGACTGATATTTCATTTAATATATATTTTTGCAGAATGAGGCTTTAGATAAGAGACAACGTTCAAAAGTGGATGAATATAAACATTCAAAACCGAGGGCAAACTAATGCAAATGGAAGGCTAATTAAATGGAAAAATGGCAAGTTATGATAAATATGACTGTGTGTACAAACATCTTTAGCCACGCTACAGACAAGGTGTTTTTGAAAGTGAGTTTAATCGCTTGTATTGGACTTTTACTAATAGTAATACATAGTTCTTCCATTAGTACAAACTTATATTTAACCTTTTAGGTACGACGCGCCACTATAGTGGCTTTCGCGGAATCATCTTTCAGGACGACGCGCCACTATAGTGGCTCTCGATTACACATGGTTAAAGCCAAATCCTGCCGTACAGGGTATAGCCGCACGCAGAATTCACCGTTCCTAAAAGGTTAACTTGTAACATGAAAAACTACACATGCCCATTCGATTCTACTTCTTAGGTTTGGAGGAAAGATCTTTTACGATTGTCATCAATGGATTCTCCTCCAGCACCCCGAAAATTCTTGCTGGAGTCCCCCAAGGAAGCAGCTTATCCCCACCTCTATTTAACATTTTTATGCATGATATCCCTTCTGATCCAAATTTCGAAATGGCAATGTTTGCTGATGATATGCTAATAATGGCACAAAATGACATCCTTAACGATGCAATCGAATCACTGCAAAGATCAATTGATAAAATCCAGCACTGGTTAACGAAGTGGGGCATCATGCTCAATGGCAATAAATGTCAATCCAAGATCTTTACGCTAAGACCCTACCGTAATGCGCCTTGCGTTGTTATCAACAACCAAATAATTCCGTAGAACGCAAAAGACGAGGCTATCAAATACTTTGGAGTATTCCTTGGCCAACGTCTAACATGGAAATACCACATCAACGCAAAATTCAACCAAGGATATCCCAGGCTTAGACAGCTTTATCAGGGGATAAAGCTGTTCTATTAATTAGGGAATTAATAGAACATCTCCTATGAGAATAGAGTGCACTCTCTTCCTCTACAAAGCTCTTATTTGACCATTGATTACCTACGCTTGCCCGGTTTGGAGTAACTTATCAGCCTCAAATATGAAAAAGATTCAAACCCTACTGTGCACACCACACCTACAGAACATACTATTTAGGATCTCAGTGGACGCCCCATGGTTTATAAGGAACAATAATCTATATGAAGACCTAAAAGTACCAACTATTAGTGAGTTTATTAAGAACGTAACCAAAAAGTTCTACAACGACATCAACACGTGCTCTAGTGCGGTTCAGCATAAAGTGGGCCTCTACCAAATCCACACACGCCTAAAGAGGAAGCTTCCTCAAGACCTGATTTTATCTGATACGGAGTAATAGCTGTCCACATCGAAACCAGTGCGGATTTTCGTAACTTTACTAAGTAATCTTTACGTAATGTTTTTTTTTTCTTCTGAACCAAAATAACCAAGAAAAACATGCTGCTGTTGAACTGGTTTTGTTAATAAATAAAAAATACTTCTTAGGTTATAGTAGGGTGACCAGACGTACGGAATTTTGCTGTTTTGTACAACAATATGAGACGCAGTACAGCATACACGCGTGTACAACAAACGCACAGCATTCGCAATTTATTATTTAATTAGTGAGTGACCTTTTGCAATGTGTAGCGTAGTGACAGTGATATTCATGTTATAAATTTTTCTGTTATCGACAGGAAGAATGGGCACTTCTGTGAATTACCGACTGTACGCTATTTTTTACGCTATTATTAAAGTTATGTTCTTAGTACAAATTGGATTAACTCACAGTCAGAGAAAAGGCATTTTTTTATAACAAATTTGACTTGAGCAAAACATCATGTGTCATGTGAAAAGGAAATTGTACACTCTCATCAAATATGTAAAATATACAGAATGTTCCATTTGAAATCATTTTTATATGTATAACTCTTCAATTATTGCTTATAAAGAATTCTAACCTAGAGTATCAAATTTTTCATGATGAAGGTTTGTTAATGAAGAGTTGAAAAATGCACTTTTTCGAAGAATAGCCTGCGTCTCTGGCGTCGTAAGAGGTATCATTATATGCACTCATAGTCACTGGAAATGAACTTCAAAGCTCTGCGTGAGAGCGATAACTAGAACCGTCTCAGGTTCGTTCGGCTTTCGAGTTAATAAAACCTGGCGTGAGGTTATAATGCATCCAAGTCGATGTTCGTTTATCTGCTTCGTGTTTATGGATACCGCATCGAGTCGAGCTCCTGCCTCATCGACGTGCTTCTATGCCTGTAGCCATAGACACGACAGGTTTCATTCTCTCGAAAACCGATTATACCCGAGACCGTTCTAGCTATCGCTCTCGCACGGAGCTTTGAGGTTTATTTCCATTGACCATGAGTGTACTTTTGATCATTTCTTATCAATTTTCTTCTGTCTCATAGAACCCTCCCTTTAACGGTATCCAATTTGACTCACCCTGTACATGCGTTGTATGTGTACAGCATTGAAAGTTGAGAAATCTGGTCATCCTAGTTATAATAGTAGTAATTGTCCAACTGGAAGGGGTACTGGAGTTTGAATTTTCTGTTCATATCATACTCCAGTCTCAATTCTTAGGTTATATCTTATAACAGACAAGAACTTGGAACTAACTTCCCATTACAAAATGTTTCTTCTTCCTTTCATAGGTGTCACAACTTACAATCTCAACAGCTTGCCAACGCGCGTTTTGGTTTATGTCAGGGCTGCTCAAATAGTGCACAATGCACATGTGCCGTTTGAGGTGCATATGTGCAGTGCACAATGCACACGTTATGCAATTTTTATTTTAAGGCGCAAATGGTAGGGCGCCTAGTTACGGTAATGTGACAGTTATTTAACTGTCACATTAGTGTCAATTTGAGCTTTAAATAATTTAACTTAAAAGTTAAGTTTTGTGGCAGAACGAACAATAATGCCATTACCTAGTAAAAGATTTAAGCTCCCAGCAATATTTTTCAAAAGTGAGTGGGAGCTGTTGCACTTCTTTATTGCGAAAGGTAATAACGCCGTGTTTAGTGTGTGGTCGTATCATCAGTTGTAAGAAGAAATTCTCAGTTGCAAGACATTATAGCAAATTTCATAAAATAGATTTTGAAACATCAACTCACGACGATCGTCAATCAAAACTACAAGAATTAAAGGCATCTCATGTTGAAGATGTTTTTACTAATGAAAACGAGGTATGCGCACAAATATTATGCAAAGTTTTTTGAGATTTATTTTGCAATTCTTGTTTATGTAGAGGGGGTGTGTTTCCAAGGTAGCAATGTGCACGTCATGCGCACAGTACACTGTAAGTGCAATGCACATTGAGCAGCCCTGGTTTATGTGTATTTTAATTGAAGTGTACAGACTCAAGCGTTAAACGTCCGACAAACTTGTGATTCGAGATTTTTGTTAAAACCTGCGTTTTATGATATTTAATGGTCACCTCTATAGTTGCCAATAGCAAGCATACGATTAATCGCGTGTTTAAAAACGCTTGACTGTACCTGGGCTTAGGATTTCGATAATTTAAGAAAACCAAATTTGAAATGTACCCAAAAATCATGAATGTTGAACTAACAGAATAGCTCAATCTGCGATAATCGCCCGCCAACGTTTGACATCACAGCTAAACTTACAAGGGGAGGGCGCGAGGTGGTTTTTTTAAAAAAATCTGTCCTTTAGCTGAGTGGTAGAGTATCATACAAGGATTCAATTGAGAAAGTGCTAAAATGCACTATTCAGCCAAAACTGAATAAATCGTGTTTGAAGTTTAACGCTCCGTTTATATTTTGGATAAGTAAATTCGTTTACAGGTAGGCGATAGCCGAACCGTGAGAGTGGTGAATCAACAATCCAGAAATAGCGGGCATCGCTGGTTCGAATCTTTTCGTGTCTTTTAATTTTTGTTTAATACCCTAATTTTTAAACATTTATCGTTTTCTATTGATGTTTTTATAAATGTAAATAAACTTTGGTTTTTAATGAAAATATCTTATTATAAAACACTTCAAAACTTCAACAGCTTTGAACAAAAAATAATAATTAGAAAATAAATTACTGGTAAATACAACGATGTTGTTAGGAGCAAACATCAATTACGGAAAATTGAATTATTCAAATGGATATACTCGACGGCGAAAACGCTTATTAAGAATATGCTTTATAGAAACCAAAATAATAATCATTGTAGAAACAAAAAACAAAAAGGATACATCATTTAATAGCAAAATGTGAATTGATTTTTTATTGAAAACAAAATATATTTAAAATTTATTAAAGAAGTAAATATTTATAAATTAGTGTATTAAACAAAAATTAAAAAGTAAAAGACACGAAAAGATTCGAACCATCGATGCCCGTTATTTCTGGATTGTTGATTCACCACTCTCACGGTTCGGCTATCGCCTATCTGTAAACGAGTTTACTTATCCAAAATATAAACGGAGCGTTAAACTTCAAACGCGATTTATTCAGTTTTGGCTGAATAGTGCGTTTTAGTTCTTTGTCAATTGAATCCTTGTATGATACTCTACCACTCAGCTAAAGGACAGATTAAAAAAAAAAAACACCTCGCGCCCTCCCCTTGTTAGTGTCTCTGTCTTACATTCGACTGTCTTACACTCGACTCTCTGTCTTACACCCGACTGAAATCACAACAAGTGACGTCAAACTAGCGGCTACGCACTAAATTTCGGCGTATACACATCTTATGGGATTGAGCCATCCTGTTAGTCCAACATGCTTGCCCAAAAATTATATTCAATCGTCTCTCACAAGTTACAATGATCAACTGGCTAACTTACAATTAGGTAGATTTAATCATGAATAAGCCAGAGCATTATACAATAACTAGTTCTTTGTTCCTCTGGTTCTCTTCGACTTAGTCATTTTCGAACAAAGAACGTGCAGGTTTATGTCACTAACCCCAACAGGTCTTGAACAAACTCCTACAATAACATATCTACCTGAGCAACATACAATAATTTACCTTTGTTGAGTTGACGGGACTCGTAATAGACTATTGTAACCTAAGGTAAACTCACTAAATCTCGGCCATGCGTCTAAAGTTGGCCTTCAAGTTTTTCTATATGGATTTTTATAGAAAGATCGACGGATTTTTAAAGGCCGACATTTGGGCAGTTTACCCTATATTTTTAATCTGTGAAACGTTATAAGAGAGATCCAATTTATAAACTTTGTAATCACACCTAACATATTATTTTATTTGAGTCTGTTGCATGGAAAACCTGAAGAATTACTCACTCAGAGAGCGAAAATTTAATGATTTCATATATTTTAAGTTAGATGAATTAAATGAAAATAATTGTATAATTTGATTCTAAACCAATTAACGTTAATTTCCTATACTTTGCAAAAATTCCTTCCTAAACTGCATTTTTTAACATTTCTTTACAAGGAATTTGTTCTTCATCCGTATCCTATTTATGGGATTTGGAGGCGATGAATTTGTTAAAATATGCGTATTTTATAATGTGACCTTTTAGAACTAAATTATAAAGTAAATAGTTACTTAAAATTAAGATGAAAGCACAAAAATTAATACAGATTACGTATATAATTATGTATTTGTCAACTACATTACTAAGATAACGTTAAAAGAGAAAGTTAAAGAAAGTAAACGTTAGCGTACCATATTTACCTTTGAAACTTTTCCTCATTAAAAAACTCTGGTAGAACTTCAAATCTATTAAATTCTTCATTAGTGTCATCACATCGAATCATTCCTCCTTTATTTAAAAGATTATCCACAAATTCACTAGCACAAAATTTATCTAAAATCACCAACACGTTATATAATAATAAAAAAAAGAATTTATTAAATTATTACCATTTTCTTTCTTAATTTGATTATCAAACATTTTTTTTAACAGCCAAAAATTCTTAATTGTGTAATTCTCATAAAGCGAACGTTACACCTTATAGGAAACCACTATAAGATATTCGTCCTTTGACGATCCCACCATCGGTGAAATTTACTTCTTGCGTAAGTAAAAGTGGTGAGGAGACATCCCCACTTTTACGTCTAACACAAGAACACCAACAACTACCATTTCAAGCACGTAACTCGCTGTCATCTTTTAATATCTTATTAGAATCTCAATAAGACGCTTCTGGCGTTAAGACCTTGGGGAATTTAATACATCGTTATTTTTATTTCTTTTTGGCTCTTTATATTAAAGTACTATAAATAAATCGTTTAGTTACAAGGTTAATTGTTTATTAAATTTAGATTATTAGATCACTTAGAAATAAAAAAGGATAAGTAGATTAATAGTAATTATGTTGTTGAAGAAGGAGAAAAGAAGGGGTGTTATTATGATACATTATAAAAATTTAAAGAAAATATATGGACTAATCGTAGTAGAATAAAGGTGAAAGTGATAAAGTGCAGTTTGAAATCTGCTTTCCTTTCGATATCAGATTTTTCTCTCAGAGGGAGTAGAAACGTATTTTCCGCTGAGATCACGGCTTCAACAAAGCGAAACGTTTAGGCGTCTTGGTTCGTTAAAATTGTTAAGATACAGCTATCACTTGGCTTTCTTCTTATATCGTTGAAGAATTTTATTGTTGCGCGTTCTTTCAAGTGTGAAGGTTTTCAAAATTACATGGGAAAGTTTGTTTATTTACAAATTTATTGTTGTCATAAATATTTAAAAGTAATTAATTAAAAGGATGTTACAAATTTTTTGAACACTAATAATTAAAATTTGAACTTTCTACAAATTTACTATGTTTATAATTAATTCCGTATTTGTAATAAGCTAAAAATGGGAATTTATGTGTTAAAAATAAAATTAAGTACGTGTTATGTTTCATTAAATTTTTAACAAAATCAAATCGTAAAAGTATTATAAAAGTTTCAACAAATTTATATAAAAATTTTTCAAAAAATCCCATTTTTAACATTTCAATATTAGTCATATTATTGTTACTTATATTATTATTACTTATATTATTTTCACTTATATTATTTTTACTTATATTGTCATTATCATTATTTAATAAATAATAAAGTAAGTTTATAAAAACTTTAAAATGTAAAATCGGTATCATCGCCCACATTCCATCAATTAAAGCTTTGGTCATCTTTAAAAACGTTTCATCCCATTTATTAACCTCAGGAATAATTATTTCTTCAATAATCTCATCACAAATCTCTTTCGTTTCTTTATAAGTTGATCTACATATATTATATCTTTCTTCAATTCCAAGCATATGACCAATAACTCTCCAAAAATGTACGAAACTTTCCATATGTTCTTCTTCAACTTGATAAATTCCAATTTTTTCGGGTTTTGATACAATTAACCCCATAAATCCAAATTGAGCCAATGCCATATGATATTGAGCGATTTCGCCGATTTTATCTTTGTGAGATTTTAAACTGGTAAAATTATGGATGGTTCTTATGCGTTTTAAAGAATCCCATGATCTTAAAAATAAATTAACTAAATGAAAATAATTAAGTTGATGAATTTAATTTGTTTTGGAGATATATAAAGCTTTACGTACTTTGAACCAGGTGTTAAATCGTAACTGTACCATGTGTACATACTGAAAATCGTTGAAACGTATCGTTTATAAGCTGTTTTAGGTTCGCTGGATTGATTTGTGTGTTCGAGGATTTTTTGGGATGATATTAATGAAAGATCTGATATTAATCCGAGAAGTTTTGCGTATAACATTGCGAAGATGTTTTTATGAAAGAAGTTTTGTCCTCTAGAAATAAAATATAACAATAAAAGTAATGAAAATATTTCTTAATTCTTAAATATTTTCTAATGTTATTAAAAATCGGTTAATTTTATATCAAATATGACCATATTTCAACTAAAAGTTAGTGTTACGTCGACATAAAAATAACACTAGCAAACATTTTTTAGACCCTTAAATTAGACAATAGTTTCGGGCGCTCTTAACTGAAATGTGGCCTTAGAATTGCTCCATCACATCGGATTTTTGAAATATTCTAACTTAAAGATGCAAAAAACTCGGTTTTTAAAAATGTTTGGGATTAATAAATTTTTCTTCACAAAATTTCATGCGGCATAACATCATTTTTTGTCCAATAATTAATCTATAAGAGACTAAGTAGTTGTCGATGCATGCCACTGGCATGCGTAATCTGTACAATTTTGATGATTGGTTTGGAAAAGCTTGTAGCGAAGACAAAAAATCCGATATGTTGTATTGAATTCGCTTATTTGAAATTTCCATTTTAATAAATGGAAATTTTAACTAATGAATCCAAAACTTAGGAACTTACGATCTAGCTGGAAAGAAGAATTTGCAAACCTTACATCTTTTTTAGATTATGACCAAATCATTGCCTGCTAATCTGCTATACCGACGACTATGACTGAGGAATTATAAAAAGATTTTTTCATGAAGAAATTAAGGTATCGAAAACAATCAAAATGATCATTTTGAATGGAAAAAGTGGTACATTCAGATGCCACATTAATTAATTCCAAATAAGTTGAAAGCTCGTGTTTTTTACACATGTAGGTTATAATATCTTGAAAAGCTGAGGTGATGGAGCAATTCTGAGATTATATCTGAATTCAGTACCCAGAATTCTTTTAGGAAAGTGCTATTCGATCTGTGGGTCTGATCTTTCATAAAATTTTGTTGACCTGTGTAATTATCGATTACATTTGGGGTTAAAACGTTTAATAATTCAGAGTAACCCTTAAAAATCTTTTGTCTAGACATTGTGGACATTATATTGCTGTTTACTGAGCCCTATGTCCAAATGTGTGAAAAATAGTTCTTATATAAGCTAAATTCGTTAGATTTTGCCAAAAAAATCTCCCAAAATTAATTTCTAGGAAAGCAGAAAAGCTTCTAGGAATTATAGACTAAAATTGCCCAATAAGAAAGAAATTATAATACCAAAAACCTTGAAAAAGAAATTTTTCCAAGAGCTAAGTACGGTCCTGTTTATCAAACGTCAATTTGACAGTTAATGTCAAAATAAATTATGAATTTCACTTCAAAATTACTTATATTTTACCTCAATAAGGAACTAATAGACTTCTTAATTAAAAAAAGTCAACATTTTAAATTTTTTTCAACACTTTAACATCAAACTTTTATAATATTTTTCACTATAAACTTCTTGATTATATATCACGGTTCAAAACAAAAAGAACTTTAAGTGTTAAGCTAGATGTGTAGTGTATTTAAATTAATTTGTATTTAAATTAAAGCAAATTTAACTTCCTAATGACCTCTTATTTAATTCAAGTTTAAAATTTTATTCTAAAATTAGTTTTAATTGCTTATACTACAGATCTTATACTTTACCATTTTAAGATTTTGAGTAAAGAAAAATTAAAGGGGTATACGTGAGAATTTTTAAACGAGATTTTAAGTTAGATTAAAAATATAATTAATAATTAGATGCAAATGTGAAATAAATACAATTAAAATGCATTCGCAACCGCAGATTGGTAAATTATGAGCGGTTTTGAGGTAATGAATGAATGTTAAAACCTTGTCCTAAATGCATTTCCTTTTAATTTCTTAAATCAAAACTTGATTGGTGTATTTAAGATGAAAGGATTATTTAATATAATAATATGCTAAATTTAACACTTATTTAGTTTTATAATTTTTTTAAAGATATTTTTTTTAAATTAAATAAAATAACTTATTTTACCTTTTAAATTTTTCCTTATCATAAAATTCCGGAATTTCCATTCCTTTTTTAAACCCTTCAACAGTCTCATCGCATCTAATTTTCGACCCCTCGCGAACTAAAACATCAAGAAATTTCTTAGCTTCGCTTCTTGATTCGCAAAAGCAAACCGATTCACCGTTCTCGGTTTGGCACATGTTAAAGCTGGCCGAGCTTGCTTCTAAGTCGGCTAATAACACCGGACTAATATGCAAGTTCACTCTGCTAACTGCAAGTAGCTTGGAGGTTTCCCTGTTTAAAATCGAGCTTGTGTCGGAGGCGGTACTAAAACCGTTATCCTTAGCAAATTGGTTACAGTGTGTTACACCACTTCGTTTCGTTTTGGAGCAAATTGCACGTTGCGGTTGTTGACATCGTTATGTGCAATGAGTAAACGGTGGTAATTATTTTAAGGAAAGGAATTTCTCTTTGCTCAAATTTACTTTGTTAAGAATAACAAAGTTAATTTAATTGAAGAGGGAAAGTAGGAACTTGTAACAAATAAGATGAATTTTAACCAGATGATATAGAAGAAAATGTTGATTGATAGTTTTCAAAATAATTGATATTTTGAGAAAAATAAAGAATAAAGTTAAGAGGATTTCAAAGTACAACAATTAAAAAATGAGGATGAGGAGAATGATGTACATTTAATACTTATAACAAATTACTAATTGGTGACAATTAAATATTCTAATTGGCACGTCAAGATTTAATAATTATTTTCAGTAATAAAGCTAATTGAGTTAAAGATAGAAAGTAGGAATTTTTGGGATGAAAACACTTATGAGAGAAAAAGAAAAAGTAAATGAGTCATAAATTAAGAACGAAGAGAATATAAAAATATCTATACCTAATAATAAATTACTAAATATAAGTCGATATTTTAGTTGGAACGTTTCAATAATCATTTTTCAATTAGAAAATGTATCTTTCAATGATTTTTTAAAAGATAACTTAATATTGAATTAAGTGCCAAGATATTTTTTCGGATAGCTTTATAATTTACTTTCTCTTTCTACGAATTATTCATTTTCTTGTCTAACTCTAAATGTCGTCTTGTTAGTATAATAAAACCAAATCCAATCAATAAAATAAAATGAGTTATAATTGAAGTTGTAATCCGTTTTATTAGCGTTTTACTAGTAACTTTATAAGAAATGTTGTAAAACTTTCTGTGGTTACTTTTATTGGTATTTATCAATTAGTATTCGTTTAATACGTTGAGTGCTATATAAGGTATACGATTCTAAAGCATCATCCTTTTGGTTGCTATCTTCTATTTAAAGAACTTTTTTCAATAAAAAAATAGTGGTGTTCAGAAAAAAAATTTTTTTTTCGTAATGACGTCACTCAACGTGTTAACTATTTTCAGTTTATATCCAATACTTTGGTATTAGATTTTATTTTTATTTTGTACCAGTTTCGGCTGTATAGCCATCTTGGGAAAAATGTATCAGTGATGTAAAAACTACGGAAATAATCCTTGAATAAACTTGAAACAGTTCATCAATTATGCGGTATGTTCTGTATAATTGACATAATTGATGACTTGTTTCAAGTCGGTTTATTTATGTAGTCTTTACCTTATTAATGACAAATCGCAGCCCGGCAAGAACAATGACATAACTCAAAAATGCAGTATTTGAGTAATAACAAATAAGAAAAAACTATAAAACTTAAATTGCAATAGTATAAGTTTACTTTTCTTCAATGACATAACTCCTCTTCGACGGATAATTTGTGAGTTAGAGATGTCAAATTTTTTTGCAAGTCAGAGGCAAACCATACGTATCATTAGTGATGGTAATTTCAAAAATGGTCATTTTTTGAGTTGTGACACTATTCTCGCCGGGGTGCGATATTTTCCTGAAGATAGCTATATAGCCGAAACCGATAAAAAATAAAACCTAATACCAAAGTACGGAGTATTGGAAACGGTCAGCGCATACGGCAGCTGATTGTGAGTAGCTGAATATCATCATATGTCTGAACGGCATCGCTGGTTTACCGCTGAGATTCCGCGTTGTCAATTTTGAACAGCGCTTTGGTTTGACGGTAGGGTTTGAAAGTAGGGTTAAAGAGAGGATAATATGAAATGTTTATGACTTCTACACATTTTCTAATCTAATCTTATATATCGCTCAATGGCGGCAATAGTGGCACATCTCAAAAATTGTAATAAAGGAGAAAATGGCGTTTAAAAATTGCAGTAATTTGAAATGCGATATCCATGCACTGGAATATAGACAAAAATGAAAAGAACCATAATGACTAGTGTAATTTTTGGAAGTTGGATTAATAAAAGAAATCGATAAGCAGCAACGCTACCGTCGTATTAAGTTTGTGTCACTATTGCAGCTACATATCGACCTATGCAACGAAAACTATTGTAAGTCATTTTTGATAGAACCGAGTCAGATATAAGTGTTTAAAGGTTTTGAACCGATTGCATTTTAAGAAATAAAATTTTCTAGGTAAAAATTTCCTACTTGGTTGCTATACAGGGTGTCCGGATATGTCGTGTACAACGCCGTACCACAGATACCTTGGTCAAAAATATGATGATTTAACCCAACTTATCTATATACAAAGTGGCTTAGTTTAGCCACTAGAAGACTTTAAATACAAAATTTTTCGTGAGTTTTTCCTAAATTTCTCGAAAAATCTTTATTAGATTTTATTCATTCTTTGATCATATCTTTATATCAGCAGGGTACAGCTTTCTGTGGAAAAAATTCGAATTTCGAAAATTACAGGGTGTTTAAAAGCACTCTTCCGACAAGTTATCCATCCAGATCTTTTTAACCAGTCTGTAAAACTTTCTGTCAATTTTTTTCTGAATAGCTTCACTAATTTAGAAACTATTTCTTCTCTTATAAAATTTCAGTTGGACAAACGGTTTAACCATAAAAAAATATTTTCTAAATCTCTGCAAGCGCAAACCGATAAGTTAAGGTACCATTAACAAAGTTCAGAATAGCAATTTCTTTAAGCGGTATGATGTTCTTTCTATGAAACCAGATGTTACAGGTTTATAAGTACAGTATTACTTAAAATATTCAAATTTTCGCCAGGATTTGTGACCATAATCAGGATTTAACCCTGATTGGCCAGCAAGATCACTTGACCTAAGACTTTGTTTATGGGGTGTCAGGTGTCATCAAGCAAAAATGCGACAAAAAAAAGCAAATTGTAAAAATTTTGCACTCTGTATTATTTTTGGCCCTGATGACGGTCATAAGGCTTGCCGAAAATTTGAATATTTTAAGCAATAAAGTATTTCTAAACCTGAAAATTTCAGTTTTTTTGAAAGAACTTCACACCGTTTAAAGAAATTGCTATTTTAAACATTGGTAATGGTACCTTAGTTTATCAATTTGGGCTTGTAGGGATTTAGAAAATATTTTTTTGTGACTAAACTGTTTGTCCAACTGAAATTTTATAAGAGAGAAAATAGTTTCTAAATTAATATAGCTATTCAGAAAAAAATTGGCAGAAAATTATACAGGTTGGTTAAAAAAATCTGTATGGATAACTTGTCGCGAGAGTGCTTCTAAACACCCTGTATGATTTGAAATTCGTATTTGTTCCACAGAAAGCTGTAGCCTGCTGATATAAAGACATGGTCAAAAAATGAATAAAATCTAATAAAGATTTTTCGAGTAATTTAAGAAGAACTCACGAAAAATGTTGTTTTTAAAGTCTTCTAGCGGCTAAACTAAGCAACATTGTATATAGATAAGTTGGGTTAAATCATCATATTTTTGACCAAGGTATCTGTGGTATTCTGTTGTACACGACATTTCCGGACACCCTGTATATATCTTATAGAGGATTTCGAAAGGATTCACCATAAAAGAATAGCAATTAATACTGTTTTCTTTTCAAATTTTTCAAAATCACCATTTTTGACTTACGATAGTTTTCGTTGCATAGGTCGAATATAAGTCCCAATTGAAATAAGGTTATAGTGTCACATCCGCCATTTTTTCGATTTAAGATGAACTAACTTTGTGGCAATCTTGCAGATACAAAAGGTATAAGATGTCAGATTTTAATACAACAGTTACTAGAATATTTACGATTTTTTAGATGTGCCACTATTGGCACCGTTGAACGATATAATAAAATAGTTTGAATTTATGTTTTTCTCTAATGAAATGTATTGTCCTAAATATATTTTCTTAGAAATTAGTCCGATTTGTGGTGGTCGAGAACTAACATAAAATGGTCGAGAACTCCGCGAAGTGGTCGAGAAATAGTGATATTGTACTTTTTTTTATTTTTATTGAAATTTTAATAAATATCGTTGAAAGAAAGGAAAAAGCATACTTGCACACTGTTAAGAACTCATTGAGGAATCGTTGAAGGCTAGGTGTAATAAAATTTTAATAATTTTTCGATATGTAAAACACATTCAAAGTCAATTTTTTTGTTAACTGATCGAGAACCAATGCATTGACCCTATGTACCTATGTATTAAACTTACGCAAGATTTACTTAACCCCTTAACCGGGTATGACGTATATATCCGTCATGATTACATGTAATTCCAATCCATCGCCCCGGTTAACAGGTTAATGCATACTGTCAACTATTCAAGAGAGGCAACAAATTCAGTGTTTGAATATGTCAAAAGTATGATGATTAGAACATGGCTACTTTTTGTGCGGTCCACCAAGCAATATCTGACTGACAATTAGCTGACTCTGCGGCCCGCTTAAAAGTATTGTTTTTAAAAATAGCCCACCGTGCAGAAAAGATTGCCGATCTTTGATTAGTACTACCGTTCAGGTTCTAGAAACTCGCTATGTCACTTTCACTATAGCTGGTACGAGGTATACCTACCATTAATGTCATCGTAATGTCTTAAGTCACTTGCTTATTTCTGGTTATGGGGTTAAATAAGCAAGAGGTATACTTACTTTTCTGTTGGGAACTTCCCTTGGAACTGCATTAACATTCGCAGGGGAGAGGGACGTACCCGAAATGGAGCTGCACCATGAAAAGAAAAATGAAAGAGTACTCGGCAGTTTTACGAAGAGAGGCATCCTTTTTCATCTTTCTCTTCATGGTGCAACTCCATTTCGGGTTATAGTACAAGTAACATACCAGCCGACGTTCCTTTAGCTGCTTTTATTGACCTAACGGGCGGAGCTAGCACCTGGAACCTCTTCGAACGAGCTGACGGTGGAGCTGATGACCAAGAACCAAGAAGTCGTCCCTTCCATTGAATTCCCTGCCTTCTTATACTCGTTCGATTAGGCGTTTATGCTAACCCCGCAATATACAATGACCCCCTTTTGGGGCTTTTCCCTGATCGTGGCAATAAAAGCGGCTTTTTTTACATCAACTGGGTGTGCTAAATGCGCCCATCGTATTAATTTAATATCATACATGGTATTAATACTTTGCTGACCGGTAACGAGTCAAATCGTCAGTGCACTCGTCATAGCCGATGACATGACATAGTTTCTATGTAAAATTCCCGGCCAACAAAGTGTTAACATTAATCCCGAACACCAATTTTTTTTTAATCATCATAATACGTAGTAATCAAATATCATCGAAATTACGACGTGAACTTCACTTTGTTATCTTTTTGAGTAAAATCACTAACCGTTGTGACAATTTTTTAAAGTGTCACAACGTAAAGATTAGGATGTGGATGAGTTAAAAGAACCACATTGCATTATATAAGTTAACTACATATTCATATGGGATTTTACGAAGATTTTAAAGAAAAATATTTTAATGTTTGTACAATGGCGCAAGCGTAAATTTAAAAATATTTCATTTTTCCAATTCTAAATCAAGTCTAAAATTCCCCAGTAGAAGCCCAACAACCCTGCATGAAAGGTCACAAGGTCGTCCCACCAATGGAAACCCGTCAAAGGGATCTCCATTTAAGACAGCTCCCCAATTCCCCAACGAGCAACCTTCATTTCCGTTTCTTTCAGCTGTTCACTTTTCTGATGATCCTGTACGTCGGAGCTTTATTGTACCGGGCGTTGTCCATAATGATGAGGTGCAAGAAGAGAAAGTAAGTTGGCGCCATCTCACTGCGCGGGTGGCACCTGCGGTATCGATCCGTTTTCTAATCTATTTTTCCGTTTTTCCCCAACGCGGAAGTCGCAGCTACTCGAACTTGCACCAAATCGAAGCGAGAATATGAATTTCATTTAACCATGAAGCGGCAAAATGTTAGAACTTTATCCTTGGTTATTACCACTTTTACTTATTTGTTAGTGGGCGCGGCTGTTTTTGATGCTTTGGAATCTAAAGAAGAATTAATTAGGGATGGGATGTTAAAAGGTAAATACGCAAATTGAGTAAAATTAAAAGTAGAATTTTTATTTTTATTTTGAGTGTAGATATTAGTGGAGCTTTAAAGAAAAAATATAACATATCAGACGATGATTACAAAATGATGGAATTAGTTATAACAGAGTACAAACCGCATAAAGCTGGACCACAGTGGAAATTTGCTGGTTCGTTTTATTTTGCTACTGTTGTTTTAGCGATGATTGGATATGGTCATTCGACTCCGGTTACAGCTGGAGGGAAAGCATTTTGTATGGGATACGCTATGGTGAGTATTTTTTTAACACTTCCGGTATCACTTAAAAAGAAAAAAAATGGAAAAGTCGTTAAAGAGAAAGTGGAGTAAATTACATATCAACTAGAAAAAAAATTGTTCATTTAACGCAACATGCTATCTTTAAAAATGCATAAATGGGATTTCTAATGGGAAAATAATTACTAAAATGCATCGAAATATTGTGAAATATTTACTTACATCATTCACATTTTTTATAGTAATCTTAAATTTTTACATACAACTAGGTTGGAATCCCTTTGGGATTAGTTATGTTCCAAAGCATTGGTGAACGTTTAAATAAATTCGCTTCCGTCGTTATAAGACAATTTAAAAAATACTTTAATTGTCAACGAATTGAAGCTACTGAAATGAATTTAATGTGTGCAACAGCCACATTATCAACAATCATTATTACTACTGGAGCCGCAGTTTTTTCTAGATACGAAGGATGGACTTATTTTGACAGTTTTTATTACTGTTTTGTTACTTTAACTACGATTGGTTTTGGAGATTATGTAGCTTTACAGGTAAATTTAATGTAGTAAATATAAAAAATTTAAAATATTATAAGGCAAAATTATTATTATTTTTTTCAGAATGATAATGCTTTACAAAACAAACCTGGATATGTTGCTCTTAGCTTAGTTTTTATATTATTCGGTTTGGCAGTCGTTGCTGCCAGTATAAACTTGTTGGTTCTAAGATTTATGACAATGTAAGTAGATTTAATATACAGGGTGATTTAAAAACTCCCACTTTCAAAGTTATAATTTTTCTTGAATTTAATTAGATCGTGTGGAAAATAATTTTACCCTTCTAAAAATGAAAGTATCTTATTTGTATTTTGTTTTAGGAATGCTGAAGATATACGAAGAGAGGATAACGAATGTATGCAATCATCATCGAATAACGTTTTAACTTTAGACGGTGAAGTAATGGCAGTAAACGGAAAATTACTGTCCGGTCACTATTCAGGGGAGCCAATCGAAATCGATCAAATGTCGGTGTGTTCGTGTAATTGCCTGGGATTAACCCACAGCGAAAATCAAGAGTTACTATTAGACACGAGCTACCAACCTTCGCAAACGATACTATCGTCCGGATCGACCGTAAAACGCGCTTCGGTGTGACACGCGCGATTTTCAGAGCGTAGGTTGGCAAGCGTGTTTTAACTAAATAATCACGTAGTTCGGTGTGCCAAGCTCCCTGTGATTTCGTATTACTTTGATGTGATATTTATATTTAGTCGGCAGGTAATACTACTCACACACATAGTAGATTTTTTAAAAAATAAAGCGGTTTATAAAACTATGGTTATTCAAAAGAGGTTTTTAATGGCGAAATCAATCTTAGGAAAACGCATTTTAACAATTAACATCAATGATATTTTAATGAATTTTCTTTAGATTTTTTAGAAATATAAAATAGACAATATTTCAATTGAGGACTTTGTTGCAAAAAAATCTACATCAGTGTTATTGGTTTTCTTTGTATAGTACCATCGATGTTCATAAAATTTTGGGACATCAAAAATTTTTTTAGCGTGTGTCGTACTTTGAATTTATTAGTTAATTATCCTTTGATGTGTCCTTCCTTCGGATTCCGTTTCCGGCTTTGGTTGGAAACGGATGGAGTGTTTGTGTCTGTTCCAAAAGCCAGAAAAATTCTTTATTAGTCAAGTTTATTGTGGTCCATCAGTGATCTATTGATGCATGTTTTGGCTGTTTGATTTGTTGTGAGTCTGGTGGTGACTGTATTTTCTGTGTTTTGGCGAGGATTGTTCTTGTTACACGTGTTTTCTATTCACTCATTGACTGGGAGTTGCATGAGCTACTTCTCGAATCATATTACCTTGCCTTAATTTACAACAACAATAACCTTCCTTCAAAAAACCTGATCAGAGTTGCCAACCGTACGGTAATTACCACACATCTACTAAAACCATTACCGTACGTTATTATACGGTGATTTTATGATACAATTTTGCTCTCCAACAATCTCTAATGAAAATATTTCTTTAAAATTCTTAAAATTCATGAAAAATCCTTTAATTTGAGTACAAACACGATCTATTTACGATTTAAAATAAAAATGTTACTTCAGTTTTCAAGATGGCGGTTAAAAAAATTAAAGTTTTCATTAAAAATTGTTAAAGTTTATTAAAAATCCTTTAATTTAATGCCAAATACGACTACATTCGAATAAAAAACAAAAAAATTACGTTGATTTAAAAAATTCCAAGATGGCCGACTTCCGGTTCTTATTAAAATTAATATTTTCGATTACTTTTTTATTTTTGATTGTAGATATTTCGTGTTTGTACTTAAATTAAAGAAATTTTAATTTTCTACCGATTCTTAATGAAAACTTCATTCCAAAATTGTTTTTGATATTTCCTTTTTGAAATTGTTAATTTTTTTTGAAATTTTTAACATTTTTATCTTTTTTAAACATTTCTTGGAGCTTTTGATATTTCTTTGAAAACTTTGACATTTTTTTTGAAAATCTTGACGTTATTTTTGAAAAATTTGAAGTTTTCGGAAATTGTGATTTCGTTTAATTTAAAATTTTTATTAAAAATTCTTAAAGTTTATTAAAAATCTTTTAATTTGATACCAAACACGACTACATTTGAATAAAAAACAAAAGTTAAGTTGATTTAAAAAATTCCAAGATGGCCGACTTCTGGTTCTTATTAACACGTTGACTGCCACGCGATTTTATAACGACTTCCCCGTCATGCCACACTCCCGACTGTCGCGGCCTAAATGAAAAGTTGTGTCAGTCACTGATGACTAACGCGGTCTGAACGGAAAGTTCGGTGTCAGTCGTCGATGACATGGCCATCAACGTGTTAAAATTAAAATTTTCGATAATTTTTTTATTTATGATTGTAGATACATCGTGTTTGTACTTGAATTAAAGGAAAATTAATTTTCTATCGATTTTTAATAAAAGTTTCGTTCTAAAATTATTTTTGGTATGTCTCTTTTTAAATTTTTAAGTTTTTTTTTGAAATTTTTAACATTTTTATCTTTTTTAGATATTTCTTGAAGCTTTTGGTATTTCTCTGAAAACTTTGAATTTTTTTTTTAATCTTGCCATTATTTTTGAAAAATTTGAATTTGTTTGAAAATTTTGATTCTTTTTTATTTAAAATTTTTATTAAAAGTTCTTAAAGGTTATTAAAAATCTTTGAATTTGATACCAAACATGACTACATTCGAATAAAAAACAAAAAAGTTAGGTTGATTTAAAGAATTCCAAGATGGCCGACTTCCGGTTATCATTAAAATTAAAATTTTCGATAATTTTTTCATTTTTGATCATAGATATGTTGTGTTTATACTCGAATTAAAGGAAATTGATTTTTCTAACGATTTATGATAAAATTTTAAAGATGGCCGATTTCCGGTTGTTTAAAAAATTAAAAATTTCAATAACTTTCGATCTATTAAAGTTAGATATGTCGTGTTTGTTCTCAAATTAAAGGAAATTTAATTTCCCATCGATTTTTAATAAAAATTTCATTCTAAAATTATTTTTTTAATTTTCATTTTTGAAAAATTTTGTGTGTAATATGGTAAATCTAAGAAAGCAGTACGGTAATTTCTTTACCAAAGGTTGGCAATGCTGAGCCTAATTCAATTCGTATAAATTCCGTTATTTTTGCCATTATCCAGACTTGTCCCAAGATTTTTTGTGCGCCGATGGTACAAAATGTAATCGTTTGATACATCAATACAAATCCTTATTTTTCGTTTTTCTCAAATGGTTTAAAACTATTATTTGGGAATAATAACTACAATGTTGAAATGTATGACATTAGTTTTATAAACAAAGATCTTTAGTTGTTTTGTACATTTTTACAGCGATCGTATAGCTCGCCTTGTAGAAAAAGAAAATGGGTGCAAATAAAAGATCCATGTGAATGTTTTAGCTTTCGATGTAAGTACTTTTTAAAACTGACATTTTGCTGCCAACTTAAATTAGTTTAAAGTTGGTTATTTACCAACTAAAGATAGTTGGATACATTTTTTTTTATTCTTGGCATTTTAAAATTTTATTGTGTATACAGGTGTCTAATTTTAATTTTCATACCTTTAAGGAAATAGTTTTAAAATTAAGACACCTATATAAATAAAAAAAATCAAAATTTTTATATGTAAAAAAATATTTGTATTTATTTTATAAGTAATAAGCATTATAGATTAATGTGTGTGGATAAATAATAGATAAGATGTTTTAATGTTAGAACATAATACCTAACGCTTTTAAGTTTGATTTTATTTCAACGAACATATCTGAAATAACCAAAAAAACTATTTAAAAAAAATCGCTTTATATTTTCTTATTAAATCTTTATTTATACTATTATAAAATATTTAAATTACATATTATTGTAGAATCCCAAAAGATGTTTGATTACTTCACTATTATAACCATCCAAAGTTGGTTTACCATCCACATATCCACAATTATTAAATAATTGAATCCTTGGAGTTTGATACCAAACATTTCTCGTCTTATTAGCTAATAAATCCAAAGTATTTATTTGTAAAACTCCAAAATGAAACCATTTGCCATTCGTTTGAACACATTGTAATGTTATAGGTTTTGATAAATCTCTTACTTCTTCCTAAATTATTAAATATAATTAATAATAATTTATTTAATATTAAAAATTATGTTTTTACCCCATAAATTCTTTTAGCGTAAGAAGCTCCAACAGTAAAAGCTTTCATTAAACTTCTACCGAAGATTTGGGTTTCCGTGACTTCTTCTTCAAATAAATTTGCAACTTCGGTTGTATTATAATGAACAAATAATGTATGAGGATGACAATTTGATTTATTTGATACATCAAGTGCTAAAAATTCCTTTTCAAATTTATTATTCTTATATTTCAAATGATAACTTACGATATGAATTTTTTACTTCATAAATATTTTCTTTATTCAAAGTAATTACTTCGTTTGATGGATAAATATCAGGTAAATCAAAATTACTTAAATCTCCTTCATGAACTTGTTTTAAAGGGGAAGAACTCGTTAATAAAGTATCTCCTTTAAGTTCGAATTGTATTAATTTACCCTTTTTATTAAAAGGATAAGAAAATATTAAATCGTTAAAAATTAATCTATTTTTGGTGATTTCTAAATCAGAATTGACTTCAATTAAATTTAATATCTTCGATATTAATAATTTTTTGACTCTTTGTTCTGTTATTCCGTAAACTCGGGGAAAATTAAAAGCCGGTCGTAAAGGATCTTTAATTTTAGGTAATTTTTGTTGTTCGGCATCAAACATATGAGAATATCTAATGATTTCTTTCATTTTACTATTAAAACCTTTATCGACATCATTCAAAATTAATTTATCAGATAAACCATCTTTAATTTCAACCGTATTAGTTAAGATTTTAGCTTGATTTAAACCTTCCAAAAGAACATTATTATCCTTATAAGTATAACAAATTTTTTTGTGCCAATTTGGATGACTTTCATCTAAAGGCTGCGGCTTGGGTATAAAACCAATTACTTCAACACTATAACAAATAAGAATTAAAATTAAAACTTACGATTTTACATTTTTATTTACTGTTCAAACTCCCGTTTTTCTTGTAAAATATCATCAGGTTCTACAACTTGAATCCCTTTTGCTTCTAAAACCGCCCTTGAACCTAAATCATGGGGCTTTTTAACACCTTGAACCCTCCAATGCTTCTTTATATGTCTTCCAAGATGTTGCCGATATAAAATTTGAGTTAATTTCATGATTTTTAGTGTTAATGGTTATTTTTTACGGTTGAAGTTTTAGGTTATGTCATATGTTTATAGGTTATGTCAGTGTAAAGAAGAGTTCGATTGAACGATTTTAAATTAATTTCAAAAATTGAAATTTAATTTTTCTTTTAATATTTTATTTTCTTAATCAAATCTAGTTCTTTAATTAAGAGATGTAATTGGGGATATGTAATTTTACATTTAAGTTTAATAAGATTTGATGAATTATTATATTTTTTTAATTTACTTGGATTTTTTCAATCATTTGTGAATACTCACTACATTTAAAAAAATCGTACAGACTTTATTTATAGGAATAAAAACGTGATTCTTGTATTGAATTAAATTTAAAACATTGTATTTTAATCTAAAAAAGCCGGATTTTCTCTAATTAGTGTCAAAAAAATTAAATTAATTCTTAAAGATGGGAATGTTTATTGGCATAATCTAATCTTTCGATAATGTATCACATTAAAAAAAATCATACAGACTTTATTTATGGGAATAAAAACATGATCCTTGTATTAAATTAAATTTAAAGCATTGTATTTTAATCTAAAAAAGACGAATTTTCTCTAATTAGTATCAAAACATTTGAAAAAAATTAAAAAGAAAATCCGAAAGACAACTAATTTTTGACAGGTAACTTAACCTAATCTTTAAAAAGTCGTACCGAACTTATTTATAAGAATAAAGAAACGATTTTTATGTTAAATGAAACCTAAGATATTCTATTTTGTCTTAAATCGGTCAAATTTGTTCCAACATTTCCCAAAAAAATTTCGAAAGACAACTATAATTTTTGACAGGTAACTTAACCTAATTAAAAAAAAATGTTTTTAAATCGTACCGAACTTATTTATAAGAATAAAGAAACGATTTTTATGTCAAATGAAACCTAAGACATTCTATTTTATTTTAAATCGGTCAAATTTGTTCTAACTTTTCCCAAAAGAATTATAAAAATTCTGAAAGACAACTATAATTTTTGATAGGTAACTTAACCTAATTAAAAAAAAATCTTAGCGAACTTATTTATAATATTTCAAATACTTTATGTCATTTTAACTAAATTTCATTGTATCAAAATTCAATATTTTTTAAATAAATTTATTCAAATATCAAAAATATAACACAAACATATTTTTAAACACATCCTTCTAAAACACTAATAGTATCTACATTTGTAATTGATTTTAAATCATCCAAATTATCCCACCACATCAACAATCTATGTTTAGCGATTTGATTAAAAAACGGGGTTAAAGGGGCGTTTAACGTAGGTAAAAATTCGCTTAATTCCCCTTTTGGGATCAAACTAAATTCGCTTATTTCTCCCGGATTCGGTTTTAGGTTCAAATCTTTTTGAGCGATCAAAACGTAATTGATGTGATGTTCTCCCCATTTTCCATCGACAGAACATAAATAATAAATACGCGTTATATAGTTTAATTCGGAAGGATCGAATGATTTAAAACCGTATTCGGTTTTTAAACGCCTTATAGCAGCTAATTTTACACCTAAAGCGTCATTTTCGTTTCTTTCTTCGGGAATATCTGCTATTGGGTGACCAGCACATGAAGATGAGTAATGATCTGGGTACATTATCTGGAAAAATATGTATTTATTTTTGAGGAAAAAAAAGGAAATTTATTAAAGGTTTATAAAGGATTAAAAATAAAATAAAACTTTATATAAATTAAATTTTATTGCACATTTATAACCTGAATAAGATAAAAAATAATTTAAATAAATAGTTTTTAACGCGACATTTTAAAATTTAATTTAGTATTAAAATACGAATCTTTATTTGAGTTAGAAAAATATACATTTTACTTTGGTATTTCACTGTCCTTTTACATTAAACAAAAAAACAATAAAAATCCCCAACAAAAAGACCTTTTTCATTTTTCTAACCTACTTATATTAACATGATCTTTAAATTCATCCAAATTATTTAAATTTTCCCACCATAAATACAACTTGTGTTTTAAAATTAACTCAAACCAAGGTGTTAAAGGCGCGTTTAAACTTGATATAAACGGTTGTAAATTATTAATTGAAACGGAATGAATTTCGGATACTTCATTTAAATTAGGATTTAAATTAACTTGAGCTTGTATAAATAAAACATAGTCCATTTCGTGTTCACCCCAAATACCATCCCCGGTATCTTTATAATGAATTCTAGTTAGATATTTAAATTTTTCTATGGGAATTGAATTTATATCGATGCCTAATTCGTAGTTTAATCGTCTTTGAGCGGCACGAATTACACCGATTGCATTTTCTTCTTCTTGTTCACCACATATATCGTTTATCGGATGACTACAGCATGTATTTGTATAAAAATTTGGATATGTTATCTAAAAAAAATTTTCTTTTTTTACTTTCGGTTAATTTTATTACCGTAACTTTTAATTTATTTATATAATTAATACAATAAAGTCAAACTTGGTAAATGATAGCTTTGACGTTTAAATGTCAAAATCCATTTTCAAAATGTCAATTCTGACGTTTACAGATCAAAATTCTCTTTCAAAACGTCAATTTTGACGTTTAATTGTTAGCCTTTCTGTTTAAAATGTCACTTTTGACGTTTAAATGTCAAAATTCATTTTTAAAATATCAACTTTGACGTTTGAACGTCACTTTTCATCTTCACAGTGTCACATTTGACGTTTACAGATCAAAATCCGTTTTTAAAATGTCAATTTTGGCGTTTAAACGTCACTTTTTATTTTTAAAGTGTCATTTTTGACGTTTACAGATCAAAATTCTCTTTCAAAATTTCAAGTTTGACAGTTAAATGTTAGCCTTTCTGTTTAAAATCTCACTTTTGACGTCTAACTGTAAAAATCTATTTTAAAAATGTCAATTTTGACGTTCAAATGTCACTTTTCATCTTTAAAGTGTCATTTCTAACGTTTACAGATCAAAATTCTGTTTCAAAATGTTAATTTTGACGTTTAAATGTCAAAATCCATTTTTAAAATGTCAATTTTGACGTTTAAATGTCAAAATCAATTTTATAAATGTTAATTTTGACGTTTAAACGTCCCTTTCCATCCTTAAAGTGTCATTTTTGACGTTTACTTATCAAAATTATCTTTCAAAATGTCAATTTTGACGTTTACATGTTAGCTTCTCTGGCTAAAATGTCACTTTTGGCGTTTAAATATCAAAATCCATTTTCAAAATGTCAATTTTGACGTTTAAATGTTAGCCTTCCTGTTTAAAATCTCACTTTTGACGTTTAACTGTAAAAATCTATTTTAAAAATGTCAATTTTAACGGTTAAACGTCACTTTTAATCTTTAAAGTGTCATTTTTGACGTATACAGATCAAAATTCTGTTTCAAAATGTCAAGTTTGACGTTTAAATGTTAACCTTTCTATTTAAAATGTCACTTTTGACGATTAAATGTCAAAATCTATTTTTAAAATGTTATTTCTAACGTTTACCGATCAAAATTTTCTTTCAAAATGTCAATTTTGACGTTTAAATGTCAAAATCCATTTTTAAAATGCCAATTTTGACGTTTACAGAGCAAAATTCTCTTTCAAAATGTCAGTTTTGACGTTTAAATGTCAAAATCCGTTTTTAAAATGTCAATTTTGGCATTTAAACGTCACTTTTCATTTTTAAAGTGTCATTCTTGGCGTTTACAGATCAAAATTCTCTTTCAAAATGTCAAGTTTGACGTTTAAATGTTAACCTTTCTGTTTAAAATGTCACTTTTGACGTTTAAATGTCAAAATCTATTTTGAAAATGTCATTTCTAACGTTTACAGATCAAAATTCTCTTTCAAAATGTCAATTTTGACGTTTAAATGTCAAAATCCATTTTTAAAATGTCAATTTTGACGTTTAACCGTCACTTTTCATCTTTAAAGTGTCGCTTTTGACGTTTACAGATCAAAATTCTCTTTCAAAATGTCAATTTTCACGTTTAAATGTTTCTGTTTAAAATGCCACTTTTGACGTTTAAAGGTTAAAATTCTAGTATTTATAATAAATAAAAAGTTTAGATTTACCCAAAACAATTACTTACTTTTGTCGATGCTCTTTTTTGTAATAACAAGTCACCTTTTTGATCGAAAAGAAAAACACTAAACGCTCTATGAAGCGGTAAAGATCCATCTTTTTTAACTAAATGACATTCTTTCTTAGAAGCCACCCCGATAACTTTATCATTTCTATCAACTAATAAACAATTTTCCTTTAAAGATTCTTCCTGGATTGGATCAAGTTTAGGCATCGGTTTTGCTAAAGAACTTGTAAAATATCGACCTAAACATCGAGAAATTCCATGTCGAAATCGAACGGTATGCATCTTATTAACTAAAAATTAATTTATCAATTATAATTAATAAATTTACCGTATAAAAAATTACATACCAAGAAAAACACCGGAAAAACTAAAATTGACGTGTACCATCCACAATTATAGGTTACCTACTGACATTTATCGTATTATCGCATAACTTCACGTCGATTTCTTTCATAGCCTACTTCCGTTTAAAAATGTGTTACATCTCAATCTTTAAGAAGAAGTGAATAGCGAGGAGGTATTTAAATAGTTAAAGTGAAGATATACACAAGGTCACAGCGCATGTTTTATGCATTACGTAGAGATAACCTCATCACATAACTCTATCTCCGTGTTAGAGCTTGAAAATGGTAATGATCGACCGAAATAGACTGTGTGGAGTAGGTCTTTTGTTAACTAGGTTATGTTGCGCATGCGTTAAGTTCAAGAGGGGTTTTCAATCGCATTCAATCTCGCTTCGTGAATATTTCAAATAGTTTTTTTTAAATACTTTGGTTGAAATGAAAGTCGTGTGTCTATTTCTTTTTACGTGTAAGTAAATTATAGTTTTATGTATTCAAGAATGTATGTAAAGTAGAATTTTTTTTTTCGTTTTGAACTTTGTTTATGTGTTGCTTTTTTATAAATGTTTTTTGAGTTATTTTTATTTTTAAATTAACTTTAATTAAAATTACTTTGATTGAAAACTATTGATTTTATTGATTAGTAACACTTTTATGTGCATTGGCTGGGATGTAAGAGATATTTACATAGCTGAGTGACCTTTATTTTACAGTTAAGTGGTTGCTTTGAGGTTTCCATCAAAGATTTTTTTGCTACAAGACTTTATTCATGATATACATTTATTTAAATTATTAATACAATTTAAAGATCCATTTTCCAATAATATTTAAAATATGTTTTTTAAATAATCACCTTCCTTAAGAACATCCTTTAAGAAACAAAAATATAGCCCATTAGGAAGTATACGAACATTATTTCCGTACACCTGTATATAAATATTGATAAAATTCTTTAACTTTAACGAAAAAAAAATTAACAGTATTTTATTATTTTTTAAAGGTCATTTGTCTGAAACCGTCCAAATAAATTACATAAGAGTTCCACACGCTTTAAAGAATAATTCAGGAAAGTCAGCGATTTTAGACTGTAATTATTCTGTAAGACCGGATGACACGGAATTAGTGGTAAAGTGGTTTTTGAATAACGAGCTGGTTTACCAATGGGTGCCGCCGCAAAAACCACAAAGTCTCGGTACTTTAAAAAATAGGATCGACTTGAATTACCGGGCGAGTGGAGATCCGAAAGCGGTTTTTAGAGCTTTAAAAATATCGAATCCAACCACTGAAATAGCCGGGGAGTATAAATGTTTTGTATCTACGTTTGCCGACGAAGATTTTAGTGTTAAAACGATGATTATTTTTGGTATAAAATTTTTTATGATTTAAATAGACATTAAATCATAATAAAATTTAAATAGATATTTCAATATACAGGGTGTTTCAGAATTGCTCGGCACCATTTCAGGGATATGTTCTCCAGCACGAAATAAACAAGAAAATTTATATAAACATAAGTCTCAAATTATTTTTTTTATCGAGATATTGAAAAGTTAATTTATTTGACAATAAAACATTCAGAGTAACTGTTCAAAGTGCCTACGTTTTGTTGAATGCAGCATTCAGCACGACGAATCCATGATTCTCTAGCACGGCTTATAGCATCAGGACGACCCCTCATAGTAGTTGCTGCTTCTTCGATGCCATTTCTTAGCTCTTCTTGCGTGGCAATAGACGTAGAATAAACCACAGACTTCATCTAGCCCCACACAAAATAATCTAACGGCGTTAGGTCAGCAGATCGTAGTGGCCATTTAACAAGTCCGTTTCGGCCAACCCATCGGTTACCATATGCGGTGTTTAAATAATCGGTGATAATATGAGAAAAGTGAGCAGGGGCACTGTCATGCATAAACCACATCCCCTGCTTGTTGGCAATCCGAGTATCTCCTAGAAGCTCATACAGATTATTTTGCAAAAAATTCAAGTAAGATATTCCTGAAAGCCTTGATGGTAAAGAGAAAGGGCCGATGAGATTATCACCAAGAAGACCACATCAGACATTTAATGAAAAGGTATATTGGTAATGTGTAATAGCAGTCGTAGGAGGGTTTTCGTCACTCCAAGTATAAGTGTTTCGAAAATTAGTAATTCCATTTCTGGTAAAGCAAGATTCATCGGTAACTAGCAGGCAGCTCAGGAAGTTAGGTTCTCGTATGCATTGTGGAATCAACCACTGGCAGAAATTTATGCGCTTGTTAAAATCTTCTGGTAACAAATGTTGCGCACACGTAACGTGATATGGATACAATTGTTGCTCGCGCAATGTTCGCCATACGCTTGCAGATGAAACATTGAAACGATGTGACAATTTTCTGGTGCTGGTAGTAGGAGATGGCTGCACAGCATTGAGTATTCCTTCTTCAACGTTAGCAGTTCGTCGAAATCTTTGTTGACCAGCGTTTTGTCGTTGTGGTTTTAGCGTGCCAGTTTCCCTAAGAGGTCTTTGAATGTGAATGGCTTCAAACGTTTTCCGATTTGGTATCCTCCTAGTGGGAAATGTATCATGATATTTTCGAACAACAGCAACGCCATTTTTACGTACCTCGCCATAAATTAAGAGCATGTCTGTTTGTTCTTCAAAAGTGAATAAATTTGTGGTGTCTCCCATGATAATATAAAATGAAAGTCTTCTTATTAACTCGTACGAAAACGCGCAGAAATAGTAAATCAGGTTACTTATTTAATACTAATACTAATCCATAGAAAAAGAAAGATATAGAAGGTGAACTCCCACTAGATTTTTGAAATGCGTCAAATTTAGTACGTAAACCGAGAACTCACAGCGCTGATGTGCAACTATTCAAAAAAACCGCGAAATTTGAAATAAAATATTTTTTCATTTAATTTTATTTCTTTATTCGTACTACAATAAGTGAGCCATAAGTGACTCACTTATTGTGTACGAAAAATAAGTAGCAATGATAAAAGAAAAAACATTTTTTAAAATAGATTAATCTTTTTTATTTTCATTTATGAAGCTAATACAAGAATGCGTAATTTATTAAAGAAAACAAATATACCTAATATCCACTTAGCCCAAATCCACTTATTAAATCTCTCCGGATCCTTACTGCAATTCGGGAATCGATAGCGGGAAGACTCCTTATCATTACAAATACAAACCGTACACGCTATATATATTTGAAAAGGAAACATAATGTAACGAAAGATTGTAAAAATGTTAAAGTTAATCAATCAAAACTTACCGGTAATAGAAGTAAAAAAAATATTACGGAACACAATTGTAGTCACTGTAAACGTTATGTTTCACGTTTAAGCTCGAAATGATCAAAAATCAATCATAATAACTCCGAATGCTCTTACATGAAGTTAAAATATGTTTTGAACGTGTTGTCATGGAAACGTTGTTGTATTTTCGTATTTGTTTAAAATGAATATCCCTAGATTTATAAATCTAGGGACTTCACTAAAAAATTATACATCAGCGCTAAAGGTGTTTCGGTTTACGTACTAAAAATCAATTTCAAATATTTTACATAGAGTTCGCCCACCCTGTACTAATCGGTTTAATCATCTGTCAAACACAAAAGAGCTTTGCAATTGTAATCCACGGCTATCTGATTAAATTCTGGAGAATATATCCCTGAAATAGTGCCGTGCAATTCTGAAACACCCTGTAGAAATAGATCACTTATTAAATTAAATTTTTAGTTCCTGAAAAATCTATATTTCTTTATAAAAGTCCCATTATTGATGGAAAAATTAATTTTACTTGCTTAGCTAATGAAATTTATCCTCAACCACACTTAATTTTGTATATCGATAAAAGGACAAATCACGAAATGTAAGTTAATTTTAAATGAGAGCTTGGATAAAATTGTGTTGATTTAAAAAATATTTTAGGAATCATTTAGAACCTGTTGAATGGAGTACAAAGAAACATGCCGATGGAAAGTTTTCTTTACTTCAAACATCAACTATTGATGTGGATAAATTGGCGTTTGGTTGTTTAGTATTTTGCGAATTGAGGATTCCTGGAACTGGTTATGTTAGAAGACAAACTTTGTTATATTATCCTGAAGGTAAGTAAATTTTATAATAAATTGCATTTCATCTGTTTCATCTGTACTAATGATGACGTCAAAATTGATTTAGGTTAGTTACCTGTATCCAGACAAACCTTTCTCTAATATTCGTTCGGCGAAAGATGTCTCATACGTTATTATTTGTCGCCGTTTTTTCCGACGTATGTCAAATAATTCTTTTTTATGTAATAGTAGATGTCAGAGAGAGACGAAAACCGAAATTAGTACTCTAGAATCACATTATTAATTAATAACGCATGAGACATCTTTTGCCGAACGGTGTATACATACAGAGTGTTCTACGGTCAAATGAAGTGACTCATCGGGGTCTTTAGTAAATTTTACGTTTGTCGGTTGGCGTCCTTAACTGGAACCCTAGGATCCCAGATGCAAACAAACCATAGCCGTGCCAAATTTAGTTTCTACGTTTGAAGTTACGTTTTCCTCTAACAAAAGTTATGGTTTTTTGTGTTAAACGTATTTATATGTTACATTTCCTTCTTTACGTGCCATACTTATTGTAATTACTCCATTTTATAATCTGATTAACAAAATAATTTATATCAACAGTTGGAGGTTAGGTATGTATTTAAAATTGAGCTTTTTGATTTCGATTGTTTCTTTTACAGGTGTACTATAACCCGAAATGTAGCTGCACCATGAAGACAAGGATGATAGAGTACTCAGCAATGTTACGGAGAGGGGCTTACTTTTTCATCTCTCTTTTCATGGTGCAGCTCTATTTTGCGTTATAGTACATGTCTATTACCGATTATAATGCGCTAAATAAAGTAGATTTATACGGTTTTAATGTTATTGAACAAAAAGATCTTTTACACCCGAACTTTTCATGCTCCTTACGTTCGTACGCCTATGATCAAACGGTCTAGGGATATTTGAATTCTCTGAAGTATCAATTTTTGGGAATACGGCAGAAATGAGTTACTGCGTTTGACCTTGGAACATTCTGTAGATTTGGTCCAAGGACACTGGACTAATAGGATGGCTCAATCTGCGATAATCTCCCGCCACCCCTAACATCACTGCCAAGCTTAGCGTCTCTGACTTACACTCAACTCTCTGTCTTACACTCCACTGTCTCACACTTGATTTTCTGTCTTAAGGTACTATAACTCGAAATAGATCTGCACCATGAAGAGAAAGATGAAAGAGCACTCGGCAATGCTACGGAGAGCGGGCTTACTTTTTCATCTTTCTCTTCATGGTGCAGATTCATTTCGGGTTATAGTATGTTCCCACGGAGCGTGATACACTTTCGTGAGGCACACGTTCGAGAAACACGCCCCGTATGAACGAAGTGTTATGAGTTAGCTGCTGACGTCACAGGTAAGCGTGGCGCTCACGCCTTAGATCCAACTTGTTTGATTTTTGTCGTGAATATGCTTTCGTATGCCGGTTTTTAAAAATGGATAATACAAGATAATGAAACCATGCGGTTTCTTGAAATGTATGCGGGCGAAAAAGTGCTGTATGATACAATTATGGATGAGTATAGAAAAAACGATACATAAAAATTTAAAAACTTGAGTTCATTCTGTAATTTTTAAATCAGTGGCGAAACGGCTTCCAGTAGATAATCAAAGTTGCCTTCAGACGTTCGCAACAAATTTTTAAAATCCTCTGTGTAATAACTTCTTAGCTCCCTGTCTCCCAAACTATGTGCTTCTGATTTTCTTCCAAAAATCTTCCTAATCCACCATAATCTTTTTTTCCGTTTCTCTTTCGATTTTTAACTGATTCATTTTTTATGTAAAAACAGCACCAAATACTGAACTCACCATAGCACAAGCTTCGGGGTAGCAGATGATTCATGGTTGGCTATCCGCGATCAACTAAACCACGTGTTTGTTGATACTGCAGTTCGTGTGAACGATCCATGTTCCACGACTGATAAGGTTCCTTGAGCATTTTCACGACAGCAAATACGAAAGAGTGATATACTTTCGTTTTCACGGTCCGTGGGAACGTACCTTTATATTCGACTGAAACCACAACAGGTGACATCAAACTGGCGAGCGCGCACTAAATTTCGGCCGTATATACATCTTATGGGATTGAGCCATCCTGTTAGTTCATTATCCTTGAATTTAGACCACGGGCGGCGAGAAATGCAAATACACGTTTTGAGATTATGTTAATGTCAAGTTATTTTTATTTTTACGGCGTTAAAAAATGTGTTTAATTTATCAGTTTTGTCTAACAATAAGTTGTAGAAAACGGTATTTTACACTTTTCTAGTCACTTAGTAACTCTGTAACTAACCTAGGTCATTTTTGATATCACACTAATGCGGTATATTATTAATGAAATAAAGTTTAATGATTATAATTAAGTATTAAAATTTTATTTACATGCAGCATCAAAGAGTAACAGCGGTTTGTATACTGTTTCAAATATTTAAATTAAAATTTACAGGTGGATTAATTTACAGGAAAATTTTATATTTATAAATCAATCTTTTATCCAGTTACTTATTACTACTTCGTTCATTTATAAATAAGTTTACAATCAAAAATCTAGTTTTAATTGAAAGTTTAGTAATCTTAAAAATAAAATAAAAACCAAATTCCACTTAATAATTCTAAATATATTTCAAATAAATAAATTAACACTTAGATTCTTAGTAAAAATTTACCATTAAGTCTATAATTAGATTACAAAGTAAGGTTCGTAAAATTATTTATATTTCAAGTAAACAATTCCAATTTTAAATGCTGAATTTACAAATACATTTTTTTTCTTTGATGTAAACTGGTCAGTTTATTCTAATAAAAAAAAAACAATACTGACTTAAGTTTATTTTATTTTATTTTATCCTAATAAAAATCTTTTGTGCTTTAAAGTTCCTTAAAAAATCCATTTATTTTTTTTCCTTTCATTTAGTTCAATTCAAATTCATTCTTTCTTAATCATTCCTTAATCAATTTTTAATCATCCAATAAAATCCAAATATTTCTTTAAATATTACATCATTTTGAGTTTAATCTTGAAAATCATTCTCATTCAAATCCAAGTCGATGATCATTCAATAACTCATCCCTGGAAGTATCAATAATCTGTTTTCTCATACTTGTTAACTGTCTCAAATATTCACTTGGACTCAAAAAGCTCTTATGTTTGACTTTTCTTCTCGGAAGACTTCCATAATCCGAATAAGTTGGGTTGCTTTCAATACTTGAATCTTCGTGTTGTTGGTAAGAAAAATCATTCCAATCGGAAACGGAAAATGGTTGAGGAAATCTATGTAAAACGCTTTCATCAACAACCGTTTTTTCTGTTGATTTATTTCCGATTGATTTATTACAAAGTTGTTCTAATCTATCGCAAGAACTCTTCACGAGATTTTCATATTTATTAATTGGAAATTCTTCGGTTTCCGTAAAAATATTTGTGGTTCTTTTCGGTGAAGTTTGACAAGAAATGTTTTCAAATTTAGGTGATTCATTTCGTTTCTTTTTTCTATACTTCTTTTTAATTTTTTTAGAAACCATTTCGCTGATATCATTTAAAGTTACTTGTATTTCATGCGCTTGTTCTGGTTTATCTAATTTATTAGCAACGATTGATAAATTAGCCATTAAAGCACTTGCTTCTTTTAAAAAATTAGTCATGGCTTCGAAAACTCTCGCGTCTTGTTGTTGTTCTTTAGGAAAATGTACCCTTTTATGATAAGTTAAAGAATCTTGAACATTTTCAAAAGTATCCAACGAAAAATCACTTGAATCACTATCATAATGTTGTTTCATGATACTTTTAAGAATAATTGGTTCATTTACGGTTACTTTTTCGTAGTTTTGAGTTTTAGTAATGTTTGGTTTGGATAAATTCGGATGGAAACTTTTTAATGGAACGACTCTTTCTGGTGTTTTTGAAATATTAATTTCTGGAGCGTAAGCGGGTGAAATTGAAATTCCCGCTTGGTATAATTCAGGAATAACTTTTGATGTAGCGGTATAAGTTTCTGATTGATCAAAATTTATTTGATGATTTGTTGTATCATAAGGAATGTCGTGGATGTTTGCAAAATTAATCTTGTCGTGTTCTAATGAATTATGATTACTTATTAAATCCGGTGTTGGAAAAGTTTGAGGAAGATTTTCATCTAAACTATCTTCGGAAATACTTTCATCATTTTTATTTCCATTAATATAATTGTGAGAAACGTGGATGTTAACTGATGAAGTATAAATAGGATTTGGGATATTCTCTTTGTTTTCTTTCCCTCTTAAATATTTTGTAAATGAAAGTAAGTTTTGTGGTTGAGTTTGTTTTAATTCTTTATCTTCATCTACTTGAATTCCACAAGAAGTTGTTAGTTTTAAACTGGGTTGATTACCAGGTGAATCAAATCCGAGTAAGTTACAATTTGTACCAATACATTCTAATTTAATCTCTTCAGTAGACATTGAAGTATGTTTTACTTGTCTCGTTTCAATTTTTAAATCTTCAACATCTGTAGAATTGTCTTTTACTCTTACAACAGGATCGGATTCAGTTTGAGTTTCAATATGTCTTCTTTTATAATACCTTAAAGCTCTTTGTGTTATATCTTGTAATCTCTGCCTTGCCATCGTTCCTTTACTCTCTTTAATCACTTCATCGGTTTCCGTAGCAACTTCCTTTTTATTAATTTTACTGTAGAGTCTCTGCGTAACTGCTGCAACAATTTCAGATCTCGGTTTAATCGGTATTTTCCTAATTGAATCTACTTTCGCTTCCACTTTAGTTAAAGAAGTGCCTGGTTTTTCTATTGATCGTTTTCTAATTAACGCTGTGGGTGCGGATTTTTTCATTTTCTCACCTTTTGTTGATAAAGTTTCGTAAGAACCGTATCGTTTGGCGGATTTCGCATCTTTCTCCGATAAAACACTATAAGTTCTTCGTAATTTTACAACCGGTTTATCATCACTAATCGTTGTTACGTCCATCACTGGAATGAGTTTTTCCGTTGAACAAAGGGAGCTTTCTAGCTCCGCTTTGAAAACTTTTTTTGGATTTATATTGAAAGATTTCGTCGTGTCAATATTATGTAAAGTTTTCTTTAAAATAGAATTAATAAATAGGTTGATATCGTTAAAATTTACATCTTCTTCGAATAAATTAGATTTTTTAATTTGGGGTTTAAATTTATCTATGATTAGATTTTTTAACGATAATGAATTTTCACAATTTTTTGGATTTTTGGTATTTTCCGTATTTGTAGATGCGTCGATTTTAATAGGTGTAATTTCAATATGTTTGTCTGGATTTATCTAAAAGAAAATATAAATATTAAAATTTTGTGGGTTTATTAGGGAAGGTGAAACTTGAAATGGTGTCTTTTGAGGTGGAGAAACAAAATAAAACTGTTCGGTTGGGAAATAGTGTGAAAAAACTAAAATAGGAAGAGTGTGCAAATATTTGTAGATTCTTTTGCGTGCTGGGGGCGGTTATTATTTGGAAGTCACGCGAGGTACAGTTCGACACATGTGTTCCTCACGTTAAAGTGTAAATATAGTAGTTACTATTAAGGGGGAATTGAAATTGGAATTGACGAAAAATAGATTTTAAAGTGTGCGTAATTTATAGATACTAAGGTGAAGGTTAAATCAAAAAGCTTTAAATTAAAAAAAAAATTGTAAGGGATTCTTAAAAGTTAAATATAGTACTCTACTTACTTTATAACAGGAAAGAAGTTGTCTTAATTTGACAATTTCCGATTTAAGATCTCTGATAACCTTCTGTTTGGGGTCTTCGTTGGCTACGGGTTGAGCAACGATCTGTTTGGCCCTGTGCCCGAACCTCAACGTATTCACAGTCTCACTGTAGCAAGCGCTGGACGGCGACACCGCTATAATTGTAAATCACCGTAGTCAGGACGATACACGCAGAGATATTTCGTGCAGGACTCGGTAAATATTCAGAAACTTTGCTAGGAATTAAGCGAACGACCTCAGGTTTTCCTGATGCATTCGCGAGATTTATAACCGATGGAATCACAAAGGACTTTGATAAGATATTTAAACGGGATTTTAACTTACTTGCTATCATTAAAGTTTGGGAGTTTCCTCCTAAGGTGTCTTTTAAGAGCCATGTTAAGACTGAATCTCTGTAAGGAATGAAGCGTTTCTTGTAACCTTTTGTTCTTATGGATTGGTCAGCTGAAAAATAAGTAGTATAAATACATGGTATTCCAACGATTCGAAACAGCTCTATAACTTGTTCATTATTGAAGATACTGACTTTTTCTTTTCTTGAATTGGAGTCGTAATGTCCCAATATTACAAAAATACAAAAATTGCAGTTTTTTAAATGGAATGTATTCAGTTTAAATTTTTTTTTTTGGTTCTAACAATATGATTCACTTCTATAAAAGTCGTTTTTGCTCAAACCATCAACAAATTTAATTTATGACATTTTTTGCTAGAATTTCGAAATGTTTTGTTCAAAAATTCTTATCTTTAATATTCTGGCTTTGATTTCAAAGTAGTTGACGCCCTTTAATTGTTGACTTTCTGTTGCATATTTAAAATGTTTACTGAACAACCTGTTTAGTCGCATTTATGTACTGCCATTTTTTAAATATGATAAATTGAAAAACTCATTCGTTTTTAAATGGTAACCCCTATTTGTTATTATATTAAAAGTTACTCTGAAAAGCTTATTTTACTTTATTATGAATAGAAAGTTTGTCAGAGTAATTTTTGGACATTGCAATAGTAAGTAGGAAGGGTTATTTCACTTATCATATTTAAAAAACCACAGTAGACAAATGTGACTAAGTAGATTGCTGAGTAACGTTTAAAAGATGCGGCAAACATTCAACAATCAAACGACGTCAACTACTTTCAAGTTAAGCCAAAGATTTTGCAGATAAAAATTTTTGAGCAAACCACTGCATTTCGAAATTCTGGCAAAAAATGTCATAACTCAAATTTTAGAAAATTGGTAATTGTGGGATATCTGTATATGAGTTGCAGTATTTTAAAAATATGTAGTAGAATCCCAACTATAACATAAATAAAAGGAGACAGTTAATGTCTCCAATAATAAACAAGTCATAGAGCTTTTTCGGATCGTACACCTGTACTATGCAGGGTTAGTATGAAGTTCCGGAACGCTCGTATAATTTTGTTATTTGAGAATTATCAATTTTGAAATTCTGGCTGATTATATAGTTAAATGCAACGAATTTAATAATAACATTTTCATTTTTCTCTCGTTTCAGGTTTTACAGGAAATGCTCCCAACTTTTTTTCTTAAATGGCAGGTATAGTATACTCGTGCATTTTCGAATGCAGAATAAAAAAACTACGTTCAAAAATACCAAAATTCTTTATTCTATTAATAAAAAAGCATAATAGGACTTAAATTTTAAAAAATCTGTTTAACACAAAATCAAACAGACACGTCACCTTACTGAAACTTCATATTGCAGTCATGTTATCCGTGTCATTATCAATAACTAATTAAGTTATTAAGAAAATAAGAAATGACTGTAAAACATGTTACAGTAAGGCCTCAACATTCGCGAGGGTTAGGTTCTGAAAATACGTCTCGAATGTTAAATCCGCGAATGTTGAAGCACTCGATCTTATAAAAGAGTAACTGCTTCTGTGCCATTTTAAAAGTAAAACGAAGACGAAATAAATCAAATGGAGAGATGTTTTTTTTTTAAATAGTAATAAAATGCGACGTTTCGCGGCCGATAGGCGCCGTACCGAAGTGGTTAAAGTTAAAAAAATAAACTCGGTCAAATACAAATAAACGCAAAAATAAATATCAAAGAAATAAACCAAGAAAAAAAAAACAAATAAAAATTAGCTTAACCTTTCATCAACATGTTCAGGCACTCATTTAGAACATGATGGTTTGAAAAATGGATGTATGGTAGGTTGTACAGCTTTATTTTGCATATCCTTTTGAAGCTCTTTGTAAGAAGCAAGAAGAGTATATAACCCATTTTGAAATTTTATGCTGCGTTTCATTACTGGATGCATTGCTACTATCTTTTCAGCAAGATGATTTGCTTCTTGTATAAAACAATTAAGTTTTTTCAATGATAATTTATTACAAGGAGAAATAACCTCATCTTCATCCGATCCTGATTCACTCTCTATCTGGAGTGTTTCTAAATCTGCATTAGATAACTCTTCGTTTTGTTCATTGACAAGAGATTCTATATCAGCTGCTACCACCTCTTGAAAATCGTCTCCTGGTAGCAACCGTGCAGGGAGAACAGCTTTGTCTATTGCCTCATCAACTTCAGAAGGTTTTTCGGTGTCTTTTTTTAACCATTTTTTCCATGAATTACTGACAGTCGATATTTTAATGTCATTTAAAGCACATTTTATAGAAGTAATAGTTTGAATAAAGGAAAAGGTGCGTATGTACATATTCGCGAATAATCGAAACGCGAATGTTGAAAAAGGTAGCAAAGTTTAAAACGCGAATACACGAAACCGCGAATGCTGAAGTCGTGAATGTCGGGGCCCTACTGTACAAGGACAGTAATATGTTTATTTTATTGAATGAAACGCAATTATTAAAAAATTAACTAAAATTATAAATAATAAACGATTAAGTTTAAATTATAAATATCCAAAATGTGACCCGTTTACCGTTTGACACCGACGTAATCGGTCAACAACTTAATCAATTTTGTATTATTTGTGGTGTAACGAGGTGCATTTCCTCAAGTTTTTGTTGCTGTAATTTGTCTAATTGTAAATTATTTGGCTGAATTTTATATACTTGGCATTTCAAATGACACCATAAAAAGAAATGCAGTAGGGGCGAAAGTCTGGTGAACGGGTTGGCCATTCAATCGGTCTTCTGCGCCCGATCGAGCGTGCAGGAAATAATAAACATTAAATCGCAGGAAATAATAATAAGCCTATGACAGCAATATGATATTTCAGTAAAGTGACATGTTTGCTTGATTTTGCATTAAACTGATTTTTTTTAATTTAGGTCTTGTTATGTTGGAATAAAGAATGTTGTTATTTTTAAACATAGTTTTTTATTCCGCATTCGAAAATGCACGAATACTATACATGCCATTTAATAAAACAAAGTTGGACGTATTTCCTGTAAAACCGGAAACGGGAGAAAAATGAAACTCTTATTATTAAATGTGTCGCATTCAACTGTATAATCAGGTAGAATTTCAACATTGATACTTCTCAAACAACAAAGTTATTCGACCGTTCCGGGACTTTATACTAACCCTGTATAAAAAATATAAGATTGCATCTAGAGTTGAAATTATTTTATTTATTTACCTAAAGGACTTATTACTGAATATCCTTTCCCAAAGTAAGCAAAAAATTGAAATAAAAAAAGCTATAGTATTTGTAAACAAAATGACAAAATATCATCAATGACAAAAACTTACCTAAAGAAGAAATAACATTCCCCAAAGCAACCAAACTTTTATTAATATTAGCTCCTTCCCAAAAAGTACTCTTCGTATGAACCCTACTACTCCTCTCACTTCCAGCTAAATCAACAAGAGTCAATTTAACACCACCAAGACATTTCAAAGTGACCACTGAATGACTCCTACTCGATTGAGGATTCACCGAAGTAGCCGAAACCCTCCTCTTCTTATTTCCAATTTTCAACCAATCCAATAAACTTTCCGAATTTTCCGCTTTGTATTCTTTTAGTCCTTGCACATAGGTTCCTTTAAGCGGATGTTCCCGAACTTTCAGCGTCGTCACGTCGCTGTCAGTCAACAGATCGTTGACCTTCTCGTTGTGTATTTCCAAATAACTAACAACAAGACGTCGAGGTTGTAAATTCGTGTAGGTAGTTAGGAATGAAAATAGAGTTAATTGTCGTCGTAGGGAGGTGCGAAACGACCTGGAGGAGGACGGGGTGAACGAGATTCCATGGCGGGGGTGTCGATTGGTACCCGAACCGTGACATTTGGCGTTATAAATAGTCAACCTTGTTGCCGGTCGGATGGTCGTTCTATTTAGAAATACATGTTGTAGTTCCGACGCTTGTATACAATCCGATTTGTTTGGGTTGTTTTTGGTTACGCTTTTGAAATTGGCCCGCGAGGATTGCGTATGTTATTATTGGGGACTGTGTATGTCTTGGGTGTGTAAAAGATGGCTATTATTAGAGTTTGATTACTGGAATAAACAAACTTTCAATTTTAGGAAATGTATTAAAGTTTATGACCTTTACATTGTTAGGAAAACTTAAAGAATGATCGAGTGATGGTTACACTGAAGTGATTTTCATTGAGATAAAAAGTGTTATTGGAGTAAACAGGATTTTAATTTTAGGAAATCTTTTAAAATTTATGCATTGTTAGGAAAACATAGGACAAGTGGATGGATATATTTTAGGAATTTTATGATTTGATGAGATTTTATGAATTCAGCAATGTATTAGAATGGGATAAAATATAAGAAAAAAGAACTTAACGTAACAAATTCCTAATAGTTTTTGGAATATCTGAGTTTGAAGCAAAACTTAATTCGTAGAGGGATTTTTTAATAAAAGATGTAATGACTATGAAGTGTTTTACTGAATGTTTGTCTAGAAGAAGGTAATTTAAGTATCGTTGTTGATATTCCTTAGCTGAGGCACTGATTTTTAGGATATCTTAAGTTAAACCCAATAATCTAAGAATTGGTTGATCAGAAGTCAGTTAAGAAATTTTTTTCTATACAGTCAAAGGTGGATAAGCGAAAATTCAAGAGACCTGAAGGTATTTTCGATTATAGAGGTCCTTTATTTAGCCGATTTTTCACTTATAAAGGTTTAGATGCAGCTTTTCGCAGTTATAGAGGTGACCACTAATTCACGTTCAGCATCTACTTCTTTCATTTATAGAGGTACAAAAATAGAAGATTGAAAGAAACAATTAAAGAAAGGTTTTTACCACCTAATGCGTTAGAGGAGAAAAAATGTCTCATTATTGCACTGGGACTTAAATCTTCTGCTTTCCGAGCAGAACAAAACTTTCTGTCCAGAAAGGAGGAGATCTGGGTTCGGATCCCAGTGCAGTAATGAGACATTTTTTTCTCCTCTAACGCGTTAAATGGTAAAAACCTTTCTTTAATTGTTTCTTTCAGTTAATATTCGTGCGTTAAAAATTCCCAAATATTTCATTATAAAAATAGAAGAAATTAGAATAAGTGTTGAATATTCAAAAAATCTATAAACCGTCTCTAGAACATTTATGGCTTCTTGCTTCTTTGGAAAGCAAGTCTGTGATCAAAATGCTTGACTGGTCGATTTCATCTGTACTGTCATTTCTAACCGTGGATGTAATCATATGAAGAGCACTTTTCTAAAACTAACTAATTGTAAGTCCAAAATAAGTATTTGTAGAAAGAATTTCTGTAAAAAGTTGTATACAACACATTCAGTAGAAATGTGTTAATATACATATAAATGATATTATATTTTGTAGTGAAGGAGTCACATGAATATTTAGGATTAATTTATTTTTTTCTTCCAAATAATAGGTTTCTTGCAAACAACAGGAACTTTTCTGTTCTCTTTTACGTTTTCCTCTTAAGCAAAGTTGCACTTCTATATTGTCATCCTCCGACATTTTAAATAGTTTATTACAGGCACACAAAAATAAAACGAAATAACCAAATTACCAAACACCTTGTTTGACGTTTTTCCCAGTACTAAACATTGTCAATGCACTCTAATGAGCGTGACTTACAATTAGTCAGTTTTGGAATATAATCTTTTTGGACTTGGATTAGCTTTGGAATAAATCTTTTCGAGATTTATCAAAATAATCTGATTGTGAGATGTATATTAGTTTTATGAAACATAAACCTATAGATCAAATACAACTTTTTAGTACTTATTTTTAACACAAAAACACGATGTTTGATTTTTTTGGACTTACAATTAGTTAGTTTTGGAAAATACTTCTTCATATAATCTTCAACAATGTCGTCATCCGTGTATTCTCCTATAAACAGCACATCATCTATCCTTATGAACACTTCGAAAGTCGGCATAGTTGTTTCATGCAGATCTTCAGAGCAGTACGACTTTTAAGAAGTCTTTATCTTTTATTATCTTACAAAAATTCGACTTCAGCAAACTAAGCTCAATTAATACCTTGCTTCGGGATTTCTCAGAACTCACTCTGAATCCCAATGAAAAAATACATTTTATTCCACATCTTAATACATACTGGTGAAAAAAAAAATGGATCACAACCAAACTTTTCCTGATTAATTCCTACTTATGGTGTACAAAGGTGAAAAATGACTCCCTCTTATAGCGTTTTTCAGTTTCTTATAGAGGTTTTTGAGGGCGATAGTGACGGGATTTGGTTTCACTTATAGAGTTTTCTTACATATCCAAATTTCGCTTATCTAGGTTCGACTGTATTAATTTTTAAATTTTCATGCAACAATAAGGAAAAAAGTTTACTAAAAGAACCAAACAGATTGATAAAGAGACACGATATGAAAAAGAAAATTATTAACATAACAAATTTTAATTACCTAAATTATCCAAAACACTCAAAACGAAGAACAACACTTGTAATGAAATTGAATTGTTCCGTGCTGTGAATCGGTAGGTCGCAGAAAAACTAACGCGAAGCAACGAGTACTACGTAGTCCTTAAAGCAATCGCAATAGGAAACTCGAGCGGCGAAAAAGTTGCGCTTGGGGCCCACCGAAAACGATTCGTGTCACGAAAGGGGCTCAAAGACTGCTACGCGAGCACACCGAGATATCATTACGGGTCGGTTTCGCGCGCATGTTCTTGTTATTACCGCCGTGCCGTGCACAAACTTGTCTGCGATATGAATTTATGCGAACACTACGAACAGGTGAAACGATCCGGGATTACGATAACAGGAAATTGCGTACCTACGTTAATTCGCGATTTAAACAGATAGTGTTAGGGATTAGTGTAAATTAGAGTAAATTTCCGGTTTGATATCCGTATAGGATTAAGCTAAGCTATTTAGTCGGATTTATTTAGAATTTATTTCTCATATTACCTAATTGTTACATGTTCTTTTTCTTCTTCTTCCCCATCGACTTCCTTTAAATAATCGAATATTCGTTCGCATAATCTTGGAGTTAATCCAAGTTGTTCTTGAAAACCCATCATCGTATGGGTTTTTCCCGAAGAGCTTTGACCGTAAGCTAATACGCATGAGTGATATTTTTTCTTTACGGCGTTTCCAACTATGTCATTAACAACATTAAACACCTATAAAAAGACATTATTAATGATATTGTGAATGTTAAAGAATGTTAACTCACATTTTCTTGACTAGAAGTGGTCCCAAAACAGCAATCAAAAGAGAATCTTCTTACTCTCTCTCTGCTGTCACCCGCATAGTGTTCTGGTACCTGAAAACAGAATATCCGCTGGAATTAGATCAAAGACTCTCAGAGGCAGACATCCGTCAAATCGGGAGGGAAACGTGACTGTCTAGGAATGTGGTCTGGGCAAATTATTACCGCCCGAAGTACGTCGACACGAGGGAAGTAATTACAAACGTCTAGAATTCTAGAGTGGAGATTTACATATTTTTAAACACACGCCAGAGAGTTTTAAAGATCGTTTGGATTAGTAGATTTGGATTAATTAACATTCACATATGGATAATTGACGTGATTTCGTAAGTATTTTACGTAACGAGAATTATGGCGAGAGATGCAATATTTTCGCAATTGCCACTCCGGATATAGATGCCAAGTTATAAATACGTGACTACGCGTTTATTTGGCCTAGAAGAAGCCGAAAGCGTGCTAAAGCACCGACCATTAAGTTTAATAAGCGGCCATTGTCGCTGCTAACTGCTCTTTACTTATTTCTAACCGTGCCTAAATAGAAATCTCAAAATAATCGTCAGGCTACACGCGAATTCTTACCTTTAAATTCGTTATGGAAACTATGTTACCATTGACTTCTACTACTGGAACAGCATTGGCCATGATTTCCCTTCAAAACAAACAGAAAGAGAAACAATTAAAAAACTATTAACGAAATAGAACGAGAATCATTCTTCGGTCGTGTCTTTCTTTTGATGTTGAGAAAGGTTAGGAGTTAAATTTATCGGACGTCGATCTGTCATTGACATCAGCCAAAGAATGTTTTCCTGGATGTACGATTAGTGACTCATCTAGTCGTGCTGATGGCAGGGACCTTATTGGCTACTTGCCTTTCGATTAACGTAGAGTACTTTAGAGCAGGTGTTCTTTTACAGCTGCATTTGCAAGATCTTAATTGAGGTCGACTTTTTGAATTTACCGAAAACATGATGACAGGACATTTCATTAATGAACTCTTTTGGAAAATTTGTTATAGGTGTTAAATTTACAAATTAAAAAAAAATTTTTTTTAGATGAAGTCCTTTAAGTTCTTTAAGGAATTACTTTGTGCTATACTAAAGATTTATTAAAAGATATTAAGATTTAACCCCTTGAAGTACTATTTATTTTCAGTTAGCACTGCGCATGCAGACAACTTTCAATAATTTCTGGCGAGTGCTGTTGCTAAATGAATTCAATTGTTGTATGCAATGAGAGCATATTTCATCAAATTTACAACAGATTTCTTATAAACTAACTTTAAAATCCCAATGTGTTCTACAATAGTCGAATGAAAACGTTCAATAATCATCAGTTTTGTCATGATCGATATACTCAAGAAAGTTCATGATAAGCTTTGTCTCGTCATTTCAGTTCAAGGCGTTAAGATTTATTGTTACTTACAAACATTTTACATGTTTCTATAAAGAATCATCTGACAGAGGGTTAAAATATCTACAGAAATATGAATAGAATGCAAGAATAGAATTTAATTCGGTCTATTTCAAGTAATTTCATGAATGGATGCACCTTAAAGATGTAAAAATAACTCTAATCCTTGACTATTATAATAGGAGTGGTCACCTTTTGATTATTTAATAAAATCTCAAAGTCAACAACCGATGGATTAGATTCACTTTCATTCTTAACTGATTAATTAACATTTTTAATTTATTACTATCCAATCAACTAGTAAAACAAATCAATAAACCCATTTTTATTAATCCCAAGATCAAATCTTAGTAAATTGTAAATGAAACAAACTTATGTAAGAAATGTTAACATTTAAAGAATATTTACAAATACGTTATCTATTTTCCATTCAATAGAATTCTTAAATCATATAACCATTTAATTAATAAAATTTATTTCTAAGATTTATATTAACTTCCATAACAAATTTTGAAAGTTCCTCAAATACACATCACACAAAGAAGTGAATCTAAAAAATTTCTTACATACCTTTGAGACATAGGTCTCACTCGTACGGCAACATTAAGATGGGTCATATTCTCCCGAAAAATTTAGAACACCTCTATTAAAAATATCTGTTTTAATTTTTTAAAAACGAATTAGAAAACGACGGAGAGAGAAGAGTTTGTGTCGGAAAACGCGTCGCGACGCCGAAGCCCGAACTGGCGGCGCTCGGAGGCTTCAAGTGCGTCGTCCCGTTTCGCTCTCGCCATCCATACGGTGCTAAATTTATCCCAACGTCCCCTTCTAATTGTGAAAAGAAGAACTCGCCGCGAACTCGAGACGCCGCGGATGCATCGGTTTTTAATGGATTTCGGACCGGAAACGGCGCCGCGTGCAAGAAAAATATGAATATGCAAAAGTTTAAAAATTTTTGAAAAAAGGAAATCGATATTTTTCCATTTGGGAAGTGGATTTCAAGGTTAGTACGTGTGAAAATTGAAAGTTTGGGTGAAGTTTTCCACCTGGTGGGTTAAATATAGATGTGTACTGATTTTTTGAAAGTGGTGATTGGAAACGTAAAGTTTTTCGATTTAAATGGAAAGTTTTAAAAGTTAAGAAAGTTAAATTACTTTGAGGGGAAGTTGATTAACAAATATTTTTTCATAAGAAAAAAAAAATTTTTTTAAATAGTTACGATAATTTTTTTAAATTAATTTAAAAATTTTGAAGTTATAAAAAAATCCTCAACAAAATTAGTACATTTTAAAAATCATTACTTAGAATTCATGAAGTATCCTTCGATTCTATTCAATCCAATTTTAAAGGTTTTTCGTTTAGTTAATAGATGGTGCTTTTTATCAGTAAAATTTAAGCTTTATCTTTTAGAAAAACAAGCTCAGAACTGGGAAGGGGACTATTTTGAAATTAGTGTTATTACCAAAATGAAGCTTACACTAAGCCATTTCCTGAGTGTGCCATTTCATTCTTATGAAAAGTCATTTCAGGTTTTGAAAACCTGTCATGAAATCCAAAGTCTTCAGATCTAGTATGTAAGAAGCTCTAAGCCACGCAAGATGACATGCCACACTTAGGCCCCATTGCACCCTTTGTACAACCTCCCTATCACTCACTCTGTCTACATCAACCAGCCTAGGGATTTACCAAAGGTTAGGATGCAGCTCAGAGGTGTGTCCCTGATTCCATTCCATCCATGGTTGGCCAGTCGTCACCCAAGTCCCTTAATCTAAGGTCCTTGAGATTCGGGCAATCACATAGGTTGTACTTAATAGTCTCATCGTCTTGATCGCAAGCACGACATAGAGGAGTAGCGGCAAACCTTAAATAATAAAGGTGCTTATTGACCTTACAGTGTCCCGTCAGGAGTCCTGCGATTAGGCGTAAATTCTCCCTGTTGAGACCTCTAAAGAATCGTGATGCCTCACACGAAGGGTATTTCAGCTTCAGACTTAGCAATTTGTGTTTCTTTTTTTTTCTGTGGAGGTGTTTGAAGAGGCGTGTAAGTGCTAATGAGCCCCGTGATTAAGACACTCTTGAAGAATGCCGAGGAAATGACATGAAAACGTGTTATGGACGATGCCTGTAAAAGGCAAAAATTTTATCCAATTGGATGGATACTATCGCTATGAAGCTATTTTCATATTTAATACACATCATTAACCCGGCGTCTGTGTGCTACATATTTCTGAGAAAGCTGTGTGGTGGGGTATGACGTACCCCAATAAACAAATTATGCTCAAAAATTCAAAATTATTATTTGTGTTATTTTTGATGTTTTTAATATACTTATCAATATGCACTAGTCTAACTGTTGCAGACAACTGCTCATACAGTTATGGATAGGTACAAAGGCGTTCGAACCGGCAATGCATTAAAGTAAAAAAGTGCTAGGATTTTAAAACTCGTGGGGTTTGTGATACCCCACCACACAGATGCCGGGTTAATGGCATAGTCTAATGTAAGTACCGTTTCACATGAGGCATATGGTCAGGACGGATTGTCAGCGCTGATCATACGCGCCGATTTTTAATACGCGACGTACGCCTTGCACTTGTATGTCGTATGGTCAGCAACCGACAAGCCGCTGTTGCCACTGGTACGCACTGACCATCAGTTCTCATGTGAAGTTACTCATTATAAACAATGACTTGTGCGCGTGCTGACGATACGACGACGCACGGGCCGGACGTATGCCCGTCGTACCAAATCGTACGTACTGATCATACGCGCTTCATGTGAAATTACTCATTTAAACGAATAGTGCTTGCTTATACGACCTGACGATCCGTCCTGACCATACGCCCCATGTGAAACAGCACTAAGGCCGGTTTTAATGCTCAACCGACGGTCAGCGCTGATGTCGGTCGCGCGTAGCTTATCAACGTGTTTATACGTAGATGTTCAGTGCTGCACTGATGAACCCTACGCGCGTACGCTACGCGGCGCGTATGAAAACTGTCGGTCGAACGCGTCCGTATGTACGTCAGCCAACTGACAAACTGCTGGATTATATTATAGCGTTCATTGTTTGGCAGATACGTCAGTGTGGTCAGTACGTGTACAGTCATCGTGAAATAATGAGCATAGACACAGAACGATTAATAACCGAAGTCCGGTTGCATCTGGAATTATGGGACTTGTCTCATAATTTATATAAAGACCGTGATGCACGGTTAAAGAATTACAAAACAATGAAATACCCAAGTATCGTACAATTTGTTAATGCGTCCATTTTTCGTGAGACTGTACAAACTGACGGTCAGCGCGTTTTGACAGATCTGTCAATCAGCTAAGCACTGAACAACACAAACCGACGGTCAGCGCGTTTCGTCAGTACTCACGGTCAGTACCGACCGTCGGTTGAGCACTAAAACCAGCCTTATTGCTGTGGGTATTATCAGCAGCAGCTAAATTGCGGTATACCGATTTTAAGGGGATCATAACTTTCGTATGTTTAAATTTTTACTATTAATATAATATGATAAATTGCATCGTTTAGCGTCTCCTGTAAACCCGAATACAATAGTTATGAAACATTCGATATGCAACAATATTTTCCTTTTTTGCCGTTATTAAAGAAATTTCATAAATTACGTTCTTACAGAAATAAAGAAACACCAATCTAATAAATTATAATGCGACAAAAATCTCATAAACAGAAATTTTTTAGTTATGATGACCTTGTCGCAAATGAGCGATATGTTACATTAATACCCTCTGGATTTAAACTTTTAGTTGCTAGTTAACGAAGCGGTCTCACTATCTACTATTTCAAAATATTAAAACTTAAATTGGTGTAATTCGGAAAAAGTGCTATATTTTCATAGTTATTAAAATAAGAAAAAAACATGTAAGCACATTTTAAATATGATTAAAAAAGTATTTATGTCACAATTCGACCAACTCTAACCGATGGAAGTACATTTTCATCAAATAATCGTAAGTCATTAAACTTATGGCGAATTCGATTCGTTGCACTAGTGCGCACCAGTGCATAACAGCATGTTCTATTGGCTGTTTCGTTGTATTCTGTTACATTTTATTATTGTGGTTTATAAAACATTTTAAACATCATCAAGCCTTGAACACACTTACAAGTGATGTTATGATTATGTTTGATTTCATCGAGTTCTGTTGAATTTGCTCTTTTTTGCACTAAGCTAGTGTGACATATGTCACATTTTGCACTCAACGAGTGCGCACCAGTGCACACTAGTTTTGCCAATCGAATTCGCCATTAATAAGTCCCGAGAAATCTAGATTTTGAATAAGTAGTTGCAAATTAAACTTTGCAAATTCACAAAAATCTTAGTTAATTAAAAAGAGTTTTTATAGATTGTTAATAATGATTTAAAAAAAAACTTACCAATGCACAATTATGAATACTTATAAAAAAAATGTCACTAGATCTAATAGTCAAAAACAAGCTTGCTTTCACACACAACGTTTTATTGCCGTTGGTTGAGTTCAGTACAATATTTAACATTACTTAATTAGACGTCTTCGTAGAGTAGGGTGACCAGAATTCCCAACTTTCAATGCTGTACACATGCAATGCATGTACAGGTGGGCCAAATTGGACACTTATAAGAAAAATTCCTGTTTCTATAAGAGATAGAGGAAAAATGTCATATAATTATTGGTGTCTGATGCTCGATTTTTATAAGAAATTGGATGGTCAAAACGATATAATGATATCTCTTACGATTCTAGATATACAGGTCCTTTTTCGAAAAGTTACAGTTTTTTCATTAACACTTTAACGACCGCTCACACAACATGTGTGTGATAGCTAGAACAACCGTTAAGAACCGCGCACACAACATGTGTGTGATGCTACTGCCGAAGGTTGAAAGGTTGAAATAGCACTATTTTCACTTGTTTTGTTGAAGCAACAAAAAGTAACAATACGACAACAATAAATACACTGCCGGCCCCTGGCGACGTTTGACTACGTAGACGTGCGGTCGTTAAAGTGTTAGGCTGGTTTTAGTGCTCAACCGACGGTCGGTACCGACGTCGGTCGCGCGTAGCTTATCAACGTATTTATATGTGGCTGTTCAGTGCTGCACTGATGAACCCTACGCGCGTACGGTACGCGGCGCGTATGACAACTGTCGGTCGAACGCGTCTGTATGTACGTCAACCAACTGACAGACTGCTGGATTATATCGACCTATGCAACGAAAACTATTGTAAGTCATTTTTGATAGAACTGAGTCAGATATAAGTGTTTAAAGGTTTTGAACCGATTGCATTTTAAGAAATAAAATTTTCTAGGTAAAAATTTCCTACTTGGTTGCTATAGATATCTTATAGAAGATTCTGAAAGGATTCACCATAGAAGAATAGCAATTATTTCTGTTTTCTATTCAAATTTTTCAAAATCACCATTTTTGACTTACGATAGTTTTCGTTGCATAGGTCGATATTACAGCGTTCATTGTTTGGCAGATATGTCAGTATGGTCAGTACGTGTACAGTCATCGTGAAATAATGAGCATAGACACAGAACGATTAATAACGGAAGTCCGGTTGCATCCGGAATTATGGGACTTGTCTCATAATTTATATAAAGACCGTGATGCACGGTTAAAGAATTACAGAATAATGAGATACCCAAGTATCGAACAATTTGTTAATGCATCCATTTTTCGTGAGACTCTGTACAAACTGACGGTCAGCGCGTTTTGACAGATCTGTCAATCAGCTAAGCACTGAACAACACAAACCGACGGTCAGCGCTGACGGTCAGTGCTGACGGTCAGTACCGACCGTCAGTTGAGCACTAAAACCAGCCTAAAAAATATAATCAACAAAATTTTACCCACTTCTCAAAAACGTTCGCTGTCAATGGTCTAAGGTAAGGTATCATTCTGGTATTAAGAAAAATTGTTTGTTTCTTGGAAAAAATCCTAAAATTCGATTTTGCAAACTTTCTCTGTTTCCAAAATCTTTTTTTAAAGTATGTACAAAGTAGCAACTGAGAAGGGAGGCTTGCACTAATTGTAAGCCATTTACTGATCTTAATATGGCATGTCATCCCCATGACAACTCATTTTTGGTTTCGGAGATGTTCCGTGAATCCAAAAATCTTCAGACCTATCAAACTGTTTTTTTTTTTGGTCCGTAGAGAAGTTTCCAGAGACGTGTAAATGTTCACGACATCCTTAATTTACACATTCTTAAAAAATACCAAGCACTTGGCATCAAAACGTATTATGCACGACTTCACAAAAGTCAAAAACTTTATCAACAAATTCCACATCGTATCAAATATCCACATTTGATACACATCGATCATGGAACAGTCTACTTAAGTATTTATTATTCTAGTATTAATGAAAATTGTTTATTCCTTGAAAAAATTCCTAGTTATCTTGAAAACATTTTGTGTAACGCTAAGGTACGGTCTCCTACCGAGGTAACAAATAACTAGCAACAAGCGATGTTACCACTTGATGACTTGTTACATATCGACCTATGCAACGAAAACTATCGTAAGTCAAAAATGGTGATTTTCAAAAATTTGAAAAGAAAACAGAATTAATTGCTATTCTTCTATGGTGAATCCTTTCGGAATCCTCTATAAGATATCTATAGCAATCAAGTAGGAAATTTTTACCTAGAAAATTTTATTTCTTAAGATGCAATCGGTTCAAAACCTTTAAACATTTATATCTGACTCAGTTCTATCAAAAATGACTTACAATAGTTTTCGTTGCATAGGTCGATATAATCTCTTTCAATGTCTCACATTGGAGCAATTCTATATCACAAATAGAGAGGTGATATCGCTTACTGTTGGTTGCTAGTTACTTGTTGCTGTTTGCTTGAGTGTGAGATGTACCTTATTTTAAAATCTTCGGGTTGCTAGTTGTCATCATGGATTATTATTATTATACTGTAACTTTGAAATAAAATAGGATGATAATTGGAAATAAAAACTAAAAGAAAAATGGTAAAACCATATATTGCTTATATTCTTTTTCATCATCTTTATTTAGACATCTTTTTATCTTTAATACATAGTTTATGCGTATGAATAAAACATTATATAAACGCGGCCGAGACGAAAACCCCTTGAACGAGGCTCTCGAACCGCACAGCTCACGTGCTTTCAAATAACTTACGTTAATTAATTAATAAAAAAAACATTATTTTAAAACTGAGACCACATTCAAAAAGTCAACGATCATTTTTTTTACATTTCAACGTTTAACTGGGGATCGATTAACAAAGTGGTGTTTACTTTTTAATTTTTTGATTTTCAAAGTGCCTTGTTTAGAAATGTTTAAATGTTTAACATTTGCCTATTTCACTAGTTAAACAGTAAGGGGAAGAACGATTATTGTTTTTGTTTGCTTCTCTTTGTAATAATTGACAAAGTACAATTATCTAATATCAGTTAATTAATAGTAAATAGTATTTATAAAATTTGGTAGGAAACACAGATGGTTTTCTATAATATATTCTATAATATTGGATATCGTTTTCATTTGCGTTCATCTGATTTTACACAAATATAAAAATAATTAACGATGGGATTTTTTTTATTTTTTTAATATTTAACGTTTTTAAAAAAATTATCGTCAAAAAAATAATTAAAAAATTACCCATGCGCTAAAAGTAAACTCTTTTTCTCGAAAAATCAGACGTCTTTATCACTATCTGAAAATTTACTTATCACATCATAATATTTACAGACAGTTCGCAGAAGGTAATTAAAATTATATAAAAAAAATAATAACTTACTACCCCCATTTTCAAAAAAGAAAAATAGAATTCGTACATATGTATTATACCATACATCCTGATCCCCAACTTCACATCACATATAATATGAATATAATACATACGTATTTACATCGAGAAAATAAAACCGATAGGAGAGGAAGAGAGAGACATCCTAACTTTATTTATACACTTTAAACTTATTTAATTAATAATAAATCACACGTAACGATTTCATTGGGTTAAAAAAAAGATAAAATTGCAAAAAGGAAAAGTAGTAATAAGTATCGTACATGAATATTATTCTGTTTCTGTTTGTTGCTTTTCTTTTAAATTAATGAGCAATTGAAGGACCATTTGAGTTTCGGACAATTTTGGACTCAGGCACCGGGAGGATTTTCTTGGGCTTGTTGTTCGACTTTGGCGACTCTGTAAGTTTTCTTGCTGGATTTTTACGATCAGTCATCGTCTTTTTTCTCTGGCTTGAGATCGACCATTGCGTGTAATTCTTCAGGAGTGTGTCTAAAATTTAGTTAAAAGAAAAATAATATTATAAAGGAAAATGAGATTGCTTCAATTAAATTAAAAATAAATTTTTAAAACTTACCCTAGAAGATTTTGTAAATCACAAACGAAACGATATACATAGCGTTTGCCCGCAGTCTTATGAATGATGTTCTTGTCGTAATAATACCGAAGACCCCGCGATAATTTCTCGTAGTTCATCTTCGGTTTATTCTTGCGTAGACCCCAACGCCTCGCTACTTCGTCGGGATCTGTTAGTTTAAATTCCCAACCGTCTCCCGTCCACGATATAAAAGCTTGGCACGATTTATCTGTTAGCAATTCTAAAAGAAATTGCCACAATTGAATTGGTCCGGTACCTAATTAACAGAAAAAAAGTCGTTAATAGATTTCAAATTTTTGATAGACGGATTTCAAGCTTAGATAAGAAAATTTCAAGAAGGTGCAAAATCCTTACTTTAATAAGATTGTACTGTTTACTTATATTAGTCTTTCCATAAAATCCAAAGTAGTGTCTACAGAAGACTCTAAAGATAACTAAAGTTTCTGTATAAAAGTCTAATAAAGTGAGAGTTCACTTTGACACTTTCATTAAAATTTAAGGAGACGTAGTTATACATGAAGTTACAGACTTACAATGTCTTCCAAAACTAAGTTGTACTAATAAAAATAGTTTTGAACTTTATTTAATTTTTAAAAACTTATTTCTAAGAATCTACTTCCATTTATTTCTAAGAATAAAACATTTCTAAGAATTGATCAATCTGGTTCTCAGACGTCGATTAATGAAGTAACTTATCTATAAAACCATTTTAGACATTACACATTTTTTAGAGAGTGACCGTTTGAAACCATTCGGTCAGTAATCTATCTTTGTTTAGTGACTAAACAAGAAATATAGACTAAACTTTAATCTATACTTCTCTTTGTTTAACAACGGTACTCGCAAAAATTAACTGTTAAATTGAGATTTCTGTTGATATATGCGTTGTTTACCAACAAATAATGCAACCTCAAGATGTTATCTACGGTGAATTTCGTGCTGTGTGGAGAAATATTAGCTTTGTTCGTAGAAGCGATTTCCAACGATTTCTGATTTTTTTTAACCATTTAGGATTTAGGATTTTTTACATGTCATCAAATTCAACAATTTGATTGGTTAAAAAGTCGTTGGAAAGCGCTTTTATGAACAAAACTACTCCCTAACAAATATCCCTAACTGTCAAATTGCTATTTGACAATCTTGAGAGTTCAACCAGTTTGGTACACTACTCTTAACCATCAAGGATACTGGACTAATAGGATTGCTCAATCAGCGAAAATCGTCCGTCACTTATACTCGGTTGGCTCACTTTAACCGTGAACTTTATTGTCGAACTAATTGCCGAATACTTTATACAATAGCAACAATGTACTTTGAAAACGTCTAGCAGTGACGGCTGCGCACTAAAAATTCCACGTATACACATCTTATGGGATCGAGCAATCCTGTTAGTCTAGTATCCTTGCTTAACCATGTTCAAAAGTGGCCAGACTTGGTTGGTTCACTCCGCGTAATAAACTTTATGAACGTATTTCGCAAAAACGAACCGTTCATCTGACTGTTCAAATTAGGTTTAAGACATTCAATCGTGAAAAGAACTTTATTGTTTGAATAATTTTTTGTGTCAGAACAAAATCGTCAATAGGTTGATAACCCTTTGCATAATTACGTCATTGATGGAAGATTTGTAATGTTCTTGATTAATGGCTACGTTCATAATGGCTATTTTCGTTACATTTTTTTATGGTAGAATTACTCCTTCTTGTATATTAATATTGATTTTATTATAAGAATTAATCTTACCTGTAAAACAGGCTCCACCAGCATTGGCATTACTGGGATATCCCGCTAAAACCCCATTTTGAATCATAGGTTTCGTATCGGGACCAAGTTGACCCAACAGATCTCTTCCTGGCATTCCTGCGGGGTGAAAGGCGGGGTGAGAATGAGGATGCGGATGGGTTAAGTGTCCCATTTCTGGATGAGTCCATTGATCGGGACCGTTACCCGGAGTACTTGGTACCGTTTGAAAGGGTGTTCCGTCGAACGTATTGAGGTATGTATCGCTGTAACCATCGTTATATCTTCCAGTACCTAAATAAAATCAAAGAATATAGTTTTAGATTGATTAATTTCATTAATTTTTAAATTGTTTTTAGGCAAAAATACAGGGTGATTCAAACAACTTGTCATCCGAGTTATTCAAAAACGATCAATTTATTAGTAATTGTATAATGTTTGCCATAAAAATTATTTACTTTGAGATGTTATTTTCACTAATATCAAAATTAATCCCTCTTCATTTTTTTTTGTTTGAAGTTTCTACGACTGTCCGTTTTTGAATAAATAGATCGATTGTTTCAGACACCCTGTATAATATCAAGGACTTTTTTATGATATCCTCTATAATACCAAGGACTTGGGTTGGGACTCCCTGTATAATACTAAGGATTTAGTTTGAGATATCTTATATAATACTAAGGACTTGGTTTGAGACACTCTGTATAATATTAAGGACTTGGTTTGAGACATCTCGTATAATTCTAGGAACTTGGTTTGAAACACGCTATGTAACACTAAGGACTTAGTTTGAGACACCCTATATAACACTAAGAACTTGCTTTGGAGAAAATGATATTATACTAATGGATCTGAAAGTTATAACGTGCTTGAGAAACATGAAAAAATAAATACATAAAAGGAGTTTGAAAAGAGGAAATATGGATAAATTTAATTTAATATTTTTACCTCTGGGATAATTCTTCATATACGCATGAGGATTATATTTGGTCTCCATAAGAGGATTATTCGCATAAAACTCGGGGGAGTTCTCCAGGTACGGTTGCGTTTGATGATCTAATGATTGATACTCGTGTTCATCGGCGGTGAAATGTTGATTGGGTGCTAAAAAGTGGGTTTGATCGTCGGTATTCATCGCGGGGAGACCTTCTAGGCCGCTATAAGTTCCCGTTTCACTCGGCGGACACGAACCTTTAATATACCCTAGAAAAATTAAAATGAAAACATTAATTTATACCTATTTCAGTTTCTCCAGTTTTGAGAAATATTTTTTAAAGATGAAATAATAACTTACCATCTTTGATGTGATACGCAGGACTTCTTGGTAAATGAAACATAGTGGGTGGAGGTCCAGGCGGTGGCGAACTGTCATCTCTGATTTCTTCCGTTGGGGGGCAGGCGGGGCTGCGGCCATAACCACCTTAAAAATAAAAGAAAATCGTATTGGAGGATTTTTGTAAACATTATACATTCCTAAGCGGTTAAAAATAACCGACAAAGTTATCGGTTTATTTATTTACGTTTTATATTTCCTCCACTTTAAACACTTTATTGTTTAAAGTTAATACAAAATTTTCGAAAATTTCCCTACCGATAACCAGAAAAAGAAAAACATTCAAACACAGCATAAAAGTTATAAATAGAGATTCGTTTCTAAAAGCGTTATTATTAAATCAATTTATCCTTGGCTGGGTAAGATCACACAGCCCTCTTCGATTGTTTCCACGCGAAGTTATTCCAAGAATGCAATTGGCGACGGGATTCTGCGCAAAAACGTGGGGCCTTTTCAGTCCCCACCCCCGCCAATAAAACAATAGCCTACCGCCAATGCCGAACGCGATCGAGAACCGTCCTCAGGTCACGGAGATGACCGCGAAAGCTGCTGCCCCCTTCCGGATTGGTCCGGAGAGATACGCCCAACGCGGAGTCTGGACGCTAATTGGGGAGATGACGCTCCGCCTACCGACATACGTTTGGTCCAGAGAGATTCTTTCCATAGAACATTCAAAAATTCCTTTCTTTCAAATTTTTATAAAGTTATATTCTCTTTACTTCATGTGTTCTATGGAAGAACGTTTAGTGTTAAGGAAAATTTTATAGGTTGGCATCCTGGAATTTGACAATTCAATTTTATCACTCCATGAATTGAGATTAGAGTAAATGTCAAATTCCATAGAATAATCAAAAATTCCTTTCTTTCTGATTTTCAGAAAGTTATATTCTCTTTACTTCATGTATTCTATGAAAAACCTTTAGTGTTATGGAAATTTTTATAGGTTGGCATCCTGAAATTTGACAATTCGATTTTATGACTTCATGAATTGAGGTTAGAGTAGATGTCAAACTCCATAGAATAATCAAAAATTCATTTCTCTCTGATTTTTAGAAAATTGTATTCTCTTAGAATGAATGCGTTCTTCTTAGAACACATCATGTGTTCTATGGAAAACCTTTAGTGTTATGGAAAATTCTATAGGTTGGCATCCTGAAGTTTGACAATTCAATTTTATGACTTCATGAATTGAGGTTAGAGTAAATATCAAATTCCATAGAATAATCAAAAATTCCTTTCTTTCTGATTTTTAGAAACTTACATTCTCTTTACTTCATGTATTCTATGGAAAAACCTTTAGTGTTATGGGAAATTTTATAAGTTAATATCCAGAAATTTGACAACTCAATTGTATGACTATGAATTGAGGTTAGTATCAAATTTTTGACGTTTTATCAATTTAAAGTGTAGCCAACTTGAAGTAAAGAAAAAATGAAATTACTGTAGTGTTTCTTATTGAACGTAAGTACATCTTCAAAATCAAGTATTTAAATTACATTTTAGATTAATATAAGAGAGAAATAGTGAATTCTTAGAATGGAGAAAAGTATTGATAAAAATATCTTTTAATTTGTTAATAAAATAACAGATAATAATTAGAGTTCGAATAAATTAAGTTTGCGTGTGAGATGAGCAGAAAGGGAAAAGGGACATAAATGTTACATAGAAATGTAAGAAAGGAAAAGCAGAAGTCACAAAAAAGAAACTCTAACTGTAATCAAAACCTGGGTACATTCTGGATAAACATTTTGCTCTAATATGTGTAGACTAGCTAAAAATCCATTGATGAAGAGACGCGGTTTGAAACTCTGAACTGTAGTTTTGGTGGGAAAACTTTGTAGAGACTCGATTCAGGGATGGGCGAACTCTAGATTTTTCGAACGGACTTCAGGGGTGGGCAAACCTTGTCGGGAGACGTTTCAGGGGTGGGCAAACCTCGACGGGGTACGTTTCAGGGGTGGGCAAACTTCTAGAGACATATTAAAGATTTGTAAAGATGACCAACCTGTTTTGAAGGCTTTGGATGGAGAAAATAAACGTTTTTATGTTGGGTTTATACCATTCCTAAGGGATTTTGGAGGAATTTTAATTTAAAATTGATGAAATGTTAATGTGAAACATAAATTGTATGTACTGATGTCAAGGCTATAAAACGAGACACCTTAAAATCGTCCAGGAGAGCTTTATTTGATCGATTTATGCCGATAAAATACCTGAAGCTTAAGAAAAAGACTTAATTCTAACGATTTTTGTATCAGTATGTAGAGCAACAAAGGTTATAAGGTCAAAAAAAGCGAGAAATTAAACGGTTCTTACCGCTATAACTAATAACTTACAAGAAGACCACACGATTTTTGTAGTCACCGATTTTGAGGAGAGTGATCGATAGATATTAGTATAAATATAGTACGAATGTGTAAAATATTAAGACACACTATTCAAAAATTCATGAGTAAAGTTCGCGACTTAAAGCCACGGCGCTTATACGTCAATGGTTGGTTGGTTTTTCCGAAACCGCCCTTAGTTAAGTCACCACGAATCAGCTTCACATGCGGATCCAAATATTCGAATCAAATAACCGAACTCTTTTTTATTTAGTGTAATGCTTGTTTTTAAATAGTATAGTTAGTAACGCTGTTTAGTTCGATTTACCAACTAATGAGAATCGAATATTCCCAATAAAATGGTTTGTAGTTCGAATACGAACCGCGTAGAATAGAGCGTTGACTAACTGTGCAATTACAAACAATAACATAACTAAAATTTTTAATAACTAAATTTTTCTTTTCTACAGTTGGCAATTTTCAAACGGCGTGACATTCATTCAAATTATCTGATTTGTCAAGTTAACATCTTTAAAATCAAAATGTTTGATTTAGAGAATAAAAATTTTCTAAGTGACAATTACTTTAAGAATATTAAAAAATACAAAATTATTAAATACTCTAAGGTTTTGAAATTTATTACCCAACTAACTAAAAAATAACATATGTCAGATTTACGAAGTGTTACAATCAACATTACCAACCAATAAATTCAAACTTCAGACTTATTTTGATTCGATCGTAGAGTATTTCAAATCGTTTTATTTATTTATTTTTTTAATATCATTGTGTTGACTAAAATTAAACATTTTTGTAATATTTTATATAAATGTTATGACGATAAAACCGAAACTATAACAACCATGAAAACTTTGTGGTTTGATAATAAAAATGTTACCGAGATAACAACAGCCAGTTAACCACAGAGTTCAGAAAAGATTTTTTTTGTATATAACAAAACACAATGAAAATATTTCGAAATAATTTTTAAAAATACTGATAAAAATTAAAATGAAAATTGTTTTTTCAATTTTTTTCAGATGAATGTACATATATACAGGGAGAATATAAGAAAATTAATTGAACAGGTGTTATTTAAAAAAAGATTTCAAGATTGTTTGTATCGTGTCAATCTACTAATAAATTCTGGTCATTTTGCACACGACTGTTAGTTTACCCTTAGCGACGCATTGCTTATTTAGCGGCCTTTACTCGACTGGTTAGTAAATAATTAATGCGGATTGAAACAACAAACCGACTATGTTATACCGTTTTACCTTCAACCGTTTCATTTTGAAGAACGGTCCGTCGTTAAATAAATGGGTTTATCTACCGACCCAATAAAAAATGAACTATGAAAAAAGATTCGAGGTTAAAACGCGGTTATTTTCAAAACGATTTTATTATTGGAACAAGAAGAGTTTCGGTTTATTATGTTAGTTAAGTGCCCTGAAGATATTGATAACATAACAAAAACGGCGGATTTCCTGCTGCGCGGGTTATTTTCTATAAAGGCTATTTGTTGCCCATGTTAAAATTAGTTATTACGGGGGTATTTAATATGCAAGACTTGAAGCTCGTTACCGGACGTCCTGTATTAGACGGGTTGAGTGATAGAATCCAAATATTGGATGCAATGTTAAGAACATATTTAATATATAAAGGCTACTAAAATTATTTTAAAATTCTATTCTTATAAACCATACTTATATGAAGACCTTGAAATAACAATGGTATTATTTTTTCAAAAACCAGTTTCATAAGTATGCATCTACTATTTTTAAGGTATATATAGATAGAAGTTATCTTTATTGTAACAGGAATACTTTGCAAATTAATACAAAAACCAAGATAATTTTCTCAAAAAATTTTTGTGGCATGTAAAATTTTTGGTTTGCAAATGACGATTTACTGATTTAAAGAAAATTCTTCAATTCTGAATTATACTTTTAAATATTTTTAAGGGTAGATTAAATTGGTATTAAAAAACTTAAACAAAAATTATTTTATAACATATATTATATCCAAGAACTCATTCTTTTCTGTTAAAAAAATGGAAGAATATGTTTAATTTTTTGATTAAAATTTTGGTTTTTCGTGCGTACAAGCACAACACATAATGAAGTAAGTCACTTGATGATATATTTTTATATTTCAACAATTTGGATTAACTAATCTTAATTTTATAAAAATAGGTTATTAATTTTATTACGTATCTTCTGTTAGTGCCTTTGATGATGGCCAGACAAGGTCGAAATCGGTTAGATGGAATATTTTGAATAAAACCGATGAAGTAAACAATTCGCATTTGATTTTCTTAACTTCAAAATTAGTTACAAGGATCAAATACAAAGACATGAATATGTTTAATCCTCCAAGATATTTATTCTATGCACATTCTTCAATTTCAATTCCAAATTATAACTTCACCTTTCAAACAATTTATAAAAAATTTAAACACTCAGATTTAAATGAATGAAGCTCAGATGATGAAGTCTAAATTATGCCAATGTTAGTCGAATATTAGATTCATTTACAGAGTTATCGGTTTTATATAATGTTTCAAATATTTTGTAGGTTGGCGCCTTGAAATTTGACATACTAGTCTTTTTAAGGGTAGAATCGATGATTAAAAATAGTGGTGAACGTCAAATGTTTAACGTTTGTTTAGTTTCACATTTCAGTTCAAAGTATAATCAACTTAAACTAAAGAGAAACCTTAAGTCATGGTACTCAGAATTTTTTTATTAAGTACGTTGACGACTTGCGTGCAAAAAGTTCGATTTGAAATTGTAATGTAATTATAAAGTCCGTCTGGCAAAAGATGTCAGTCATATGCATCAATAGCTTTGTCCACAGAAGCAATTTCCAACGATTTGAAAATTTTTCAACCAATTAAATTGTTTCATTCTGATTGCATGATTCTGGAATAATCATTACTAAGTTACTAACTACCCTTTTTTCGAAGTAGGAACATCAAATAATTTTTTTCTCTAATATACATGATAGGAAAAGACGAAAATCAAAAATATTGATTTAAGATTACATTATTTCAATTAAACATGAATTGTCAACCTAAGGGAACTTAATCACTCTTTATTCTGAAGCATTCTTTAAAATCTAATTAAACAGTTTTTTGTATTTATTCTCCAGATTTGTAATAAACAGTGTATTATTTTGAAAGAAAAATAAGTGGACATGGAAAATAAACTTCATATAACAAAATCACTATAATATACATACATTAACATAATAACTATTCTATGCACTTTTATTTTGTAATAGCTTAGAATTTCAATGAGCTACTTCTAAGAATTCATTTTTTTTTGCAAAAAGTTTTTGTTAAATCACCAAAAAAGAATTAAAAATTTAAATTTCTCCTCGTTAAGATTACTTCTTCAAGATATACTATAACACTAAATAACAACAAAACCGTCAACATTTTGACACTCTGTAAAACTTATGTTTTTTTGTCTTTTCTTTTTTTGCAGACGGTCATCACTCATAGATTGCCGAGATAAAAGATGAAAATCTCAACGGTAAAGGACCAAAAAGCCCGTAGAGGTGACTCTCTTCTTAACCTCCTCGAAGGATAACCTCCCGTGCTTTCGCCGGCCGTTACACACAAAGTTCGAGTCGGTCATCGGGCAGGTGCTTTTGATGCACCTGTTCAACACCAGTTTATATTTTTAACGTAAACTGCTCTTGCAAGTCCGCGCTCAACCTCTTTCTCCGTCACACTCGTTGCTGCGCGTTCGTTGGGCGCTCGAGAAGAATAAAAAAATGGTTAAACGGTGAACGTCCTGTACTGGAGATGGCCCCGCGGAGAATTTTTTTTAAAGAAATCGGTCTCTAGCGCGTACGCAAACGCCGCGGCCTTTCCTTAATTATTATAATACTAAGCGTCCAGCGCGAAGGAGACGAATAAAAGTAAAACGAACGAGAACCGCGCGGTTGAAGAAGAGGAACGCGGCGGTAAGCGCTCGCATGTATATTTATGTGAACCAGTTTCGTCCTTATCCGCTCCTGCATTATTTATATTATTATCTGAAAATTTTTTTCCATTCCAAACTGATTGTATTTGCTGTTTTACTTATTTACATACGTCCCGAATAGAACGTATAAAAGGAATTCATGATAACGACTACTTATGATTTTAAGACGTTATTAAATATCAATAATTTCTAAACGAAATTAGTTACGGTTCACGAGATCCGTATTACGTGAATTTTCAAGGATATAATCAACACAGAACCGTTTCCACACAATACCAACGGACAGAAATAAAGCGCAAAACCGTCAAATTAAAAGATCGCTATCGCGACTTGTATCTAGAACAAACCGTGCCATCGATTAACTAAATGTCTCGGATCGAGCTGAGCTACTACAACGTCGAGTCGCGACTTTCGTAATAAGAGTCGATCGAACGGGGCTCATTGTGATTTTTAACAAGTTGCAAAACCGAAGGTTTCGCGGACTCGTTTATTATTCCAGTGTTCTACCGACCGGGCATTATATTAATATCGGCGAGGTTCGTACGTTTTGATTTACGCTGCCCGCGTCCAAAGGCAAAAAAACCGCTCGGTCTTTCTTATTGCGCAACATCGCTCAGTAACTACTTACTTACTACACCTGGCGAACGAACGTTTCGAAAGTGGACCGATACGATACGACACAATTATTATGATTCTTCTCAGAAATAACGAAAATTTCAGTTTATCGAAAATATCTATAAATAAATACCAAATATCTATAAATTTGTCTTTACATGTTAATAATTCTTTCTAGAATAGTTTATGACAACAGACCAATTATTTTATAAACTGCACTGTTCATACAAGTTATATCACAAAATACCTAGTTTGATGTAAAAGAAAAGTTTTATAAATACGAAGGCTTTCACGGGTGGTGTTAACTAAATTAAAACTAGAAGTAACATTGGCACTAACTTTAACTCTAGATCTAGAGTTAGGAGCCTTCGACTTTATCCGCGTGTTTTTAGGAAACGCGTTTGACGTTTTGGATGCCATTTTGCAATTTTCTCCAGAAATAAGTTTGAAGGGAAGTTTTTGAAGAAGGTTGCAACATGGAACGTAAAACGCCTTTTCGAAATGTACTATAACCCGAAATAGAGCTGCACCATGAAGAAAGAGATGAGAAAGTAAGCCCCCATTCCGTAACATTGCCGAGTACTCTTTCATCTCTCTCTTCATGATGCAGCTCGATTTCAGGTTACAGTACAGGACTAAACCTGAAAGCTCCTACTTCTAGAACTAGTATTGGAGTTAGCATATCTTCAAAAATAAGTTCGAAACGTAAAAAGTTTTGACATGGCATTCGAAATATCAAACGTCTTTTCAAAAGACGCAGGGCTAAACTAAACACTCATAATTCTAAGACTAGTGTTAGAATTAGTGCTAATGTTAATTGTAGTCTTAGTTTAGTAAAAAAAAATGGGATGATTTCTTGTTGTGTTGAAATAAATATTATTTGAAGCGGAAATTAAATAAAAAGAATAATACATATTATATGGCTAAAATGTTTCAGTTTTATGTTGATTAAAATACAAACTTTAAGGATTATCTTTTAAACCTTCTGTAATCGAATTAGGCCCGTATTTTTTTATTATTTTCTAGAGTATCGGGGGCTCGCGACTAAAATCAACAGGTGGTACAGCATACGGCAGTCGTCGGTCAGCTGTTGTGACAGTTGGCCCTTCTTAAACAGCCCTTGTAGTGTCTCGGACGCTTAATGCCCATAAAAGTGGCGTTTTCGGCGACAGTTTTCGAGTGAAAATCGGTGAAAATCCACGAAGATGTTGCATCATTCTTTTTCAGTTTTCAAAATTGTTAATTCAAACCCAACTAAAGAAAGTACAAAAACCAAATCCAGTGTAGATTACAAATTCTATATTAAAAAAATAAATTTCAAAGAGAAAAATGTTCTAATTGTTTTAATTTTAGATTTTTCAGAATTGTTAATTCAAACCCAACTAAATAAAGTAAGAAAATCAAATCCGTAAATTACAACTTCTATATTAAAAAATAAATTTCCAAGAGGGAAATTTTCCCAGATGTAAATTTGATGTGGTGTTAAAGTAAAGTCCGAGAAATTTATTCATAAGTAAGATGTTTAAAGTTAATTGTCTGTAATTTAATTGATAATCATTACAATTAAACATGTTATTATTCAAAGATTAGAAATGAAATTAGATGTTGAAGTATAATCGATTCATTATTAAATAAAAAATAATTTTAAGTTGATTGTATGATAGATTCTATAAGTTAAGTTAATTTGATAAGAATATTATAAAAACAACTTCTGTACTTCTATTGGTTTATTAATTGGTTTATAAACAAAAAATTTCTATCTGATTTCGGCTATTCGCCAACTTCAGAGACTTTTTATAATCTCTGAAAATCGTGAATATTCTATAACCAGATAATTGTAATTATAATTCTGTATTCTTATTGATTTATTATAAATTTGTATTAATTGAAAGCTAAAATATTCTATTTTGTAATAAAAAAGTCAATTGTATTCTAATTATTACCCAAAAAATTTTAAAAAAATCATAAAGATGACTAAAATTTTTAACAGTTAACCCTAACTTTTTTGAAAATTTTGACCAATTTTAAAAAATCGTGGAGACTTTATTTTCTATAATTAAGAAATGAAATTTGTATGAATTGAAAGCTAAAATATTCTATTTTGTAATAAAAAAGTCCATTTTGGTCTATTTATTACCCAAAAAATTAAAAAAATTCATAAAGATGACTAAAATTTTTAACAGTTAACCTACCTTTTTTTGAAAATTTTGACCAATTTTAAAAAATCGTGGAGAGTTTATTTTCTACAATTAAGAAATGAAATTTGTATAATTATATTCTTATAAGTTCTGAAAATTCGGAATATTTTATAACAAGACAATTGTAAATATAATTCTGCGTTCTTACTGGTTTATTATAAATAAGAACTATATAACTAGTTTCGGCTATTTGCCATCTTCAGCGACTTTTGTAATCTCTGAAAATCGCAAATATTTTATAACCAGACAATTGTAATTATAATTCTGTACATTTACTGGTTTATTGTAAATAAGAACTTTTTAATTAGTTTCGGCTATTTGCCATCTGTGCCATCATCACAATCGAAAGGCTCGGTGCAAAAAGCGGTCATCTTCATTTTTTCAAATTTTACAGTGTCACTAAAAAACTGATCGATTCTTGCATCCAAACAAATTAATGCCAGCTCCATTTCTTATGCAACTTCCAGTTTACAATGATGGAGATAACCGCTTCTTTATACCAAACGATGCCCACTGCTGAGTAGGACCAAGTTCAGGCAAAATAGCAATTTCATCAAAAAATGGAGCTGACCGGTTTTTGCACCGAGCCCTTCAAATGTAATTATAATTCTGTATTTTTATTGATTTATTTATTAGAAATTATTAACTAGCTTCGACTATTCGACAACTTCAGAGACTATAAGAAGTCACTGAAGATGGCTAAAAGTTAGAAATGTCAAAAAGCCAAAGTTTGCTGATTTAATTTTGGAAATGGAATTAGAATAAAAATGTTATATTTTCTGCGTTATAATCAATTAAATAAAGATATACTTTTATAGCTACTAAATTAATGTTAGCATGTTTAGTTGGATTATTATTCATTAATCAACATGAAATCTCGTCCTCCAGGAAGGAAGCTTTCGGATTTGGTACATTTAAATTTCAAATCCTTCATTTCATATACTAAATCATCAGAATATTCGTTAAAATTGCAAAAAACATGAGTCTACCTAAAATTTATTTTCATTCTATGGATAGCTCAAAGTTAAAATGAAGCAAATCCACGTTTTGGACATTTTACATAAACTTTGCCAGATGCGAAATAGTTACATTTTATATCTGCTAAATGATTGCATACTTGACAGCAATTTGGAAACTAATTCTAATTCCAAAACTTTAAAAGCTTGTCTCACCTCAGGAATAAATTTCTTGAATGTGGTTCATATTAATTTTTAACCCTATATTAATATTAGCCATTAGTCTAAATTCCCATTTTGGTTTTTAGATATTAACATTCTCTATATCTAAGAAGACTCTCATCTTGTATTTTTACAATTTCTAGTAAATGTTGAACTATCAAAAATACAGACGCTTCTCAACGAGGACTGTTTCACTTCCTTTCTCTTTCATATTTATAAGTGGTTAAACAAGCGGATTGCTGTAATATTTTACGTGGTGCGTCACGCGTGATGACCCCGTCGTTTTTTTTTATCGTTTATGATGCGCCCCTTTTAACTCGCGGTTTTATAGAAGCGTGTATTTTTAAAAGGGTTTGTATTTATAGACGTCAACCCCAATAGAAAAAATGTTTTATTACGGAACACTATGTCTATTTTAAATTAATTTGGGGTGTTTAACTAGCTAAATGTTGCTATAAAATATTCGTTTTAAATGTAAATGGATAAATATAGAAATGAATTGCAAGAATACGTGAGTATTTATATGAAATAAGTTGGGTTTGTTTAGCTTTGTTATTCATAACGAAAGCCAACAATTGCCGTAAATTTGACGTTATGTCCAATTAACTGCCACATCCGGCTAGTAATGCAAACTGTTGCGTAAAAGAATGTTAATAGTTCTATTGCGAACGGAAACAGTGTTGGATGATCATATATGGTAAATTTAAATCAAAAATTTAAAGTATCTTCAATTGGAAGATCTAAAGTAACTGTATCTTGTTTGATGGTTTTCTTCTACAATTTTTTTGGGATTTTGTGAATTTCTTATATGCACTTAGATTGCTATAGATTCTAAAGCAATCTATATTAGAATATCATACATATTGAAGGGGTGGTTAAGTTACGAACCTGGTGGCACCACCGTACAAGTGGTGTGTGTGGAGGCGTTAATATCCAGGTTGGTGTACGTCGCGGAAGAAGCCGGAATAGGACAGTCCCCGTAGAACCTCTCACTAGAATTATCGACTAGATCTAACCTCTGCAGCACCATCGTGCTCTTGACAGATTCCGTGGCGGCGCTACTACGTCACTACCGGCGTAAGAGCGTAAGAAGTCGCGCGACGGACGATTTCGGACTGGACGGGAACGTCGGGTCTAGTACGCGCTCAGTTGGCTTTGAACGCCCCCCACCACCCGCCGCCACACGCCGCCTTGGATCCTTGAAGCGCTCCGGACGAGCTTTCGGCCGGGGAAGGCCGTAACAGAGCTTTACGTTACTTTACTTCACATTACCGTAATCGAAAAAGCCACAATGATAAGAGGAACGGCGACAAGCGATAAGAAAATAGTTGGTTTTAAATTACAATAAATAAACTCCTTAGAAAGTTTTATTTTTAAATGTAAAACTCAATATAACATATCTTAAATTATTATAAAAACTTAGTTTTATTAAAAAACCAAGCTTTTTGTGAACACACTCCAAATAGATACAAATAAGAGCAAAATACAGTAGAACCCCGATTATCCGAGGCGCAATTATTCAAGCTCCGGATTAACCAAGCCAAGCTTGGGATTCCGTACCTGGTTCCACTATTAAAAAATCTTGGTCAAAAGTTATTGATATTGAGAACTATGACAGTGAAGATGATATTCCATTAAACGAATTGGCTTTGAAATGGAGAAGCCGGGGAGAAATGTCCTCTTCAAATTTTGACACCGAGACAGAAGAAGAAGAAGAACAAAATTTATTTGAATTAATACAAAACATAAAAGGTTGCAAAAATGTGACAAGACAAGACGTTATTGAATGGGTTAGCAGATAATTTAGAAGAAGAAATGAGTGTTGAAGAACTAACGAATGCCTTTCAGGAAACCGAAAAATCAGATGACGACGATGACGAAGCGGAGGATGAAGTGCCTTCCACTAAGATCTCCCATCAAGAAGGTTTTGCTTCTCTGGAAAAAGCTCTAAGGTATATCGAACAACAATCAGAAGCAACTCCTGCGAATTTACTTCTTCTTAACAGATGGAGAAACATAGCAGCAAGAAAAAGAAGATGCAATATGAAACAGCAGCGCATAGATCATTATTTCAATGTTTTATAATATGTGTACATACGTACATATTTACATGTTAAAAACGTTAATAAAGCGATTAAATTATATTTGTGTTTATTTTTTAAGAAATAAAAAATAAATCCGTATTATCCGAGTTTTCAGTTATCCGAGGTGGATGTCTCCCCACGTTACGTCGGATAGTCAGGGTTCTACTGTATTGCAATTTTATAAAGCTTATGAAGTGAGTGAAATTTATCAAAATGAAATTGAACTTAGGCCCGGTTTATTCACTTTTGGGTAAATTAATCTATCCAATATCTACCATGGTTACAAGCTAACGAACCAATCATGGCAAGTGAAATTATAGTAACTATGGAAAATATCGGGTAGATTAATTTATCCAAAGGTGAATAAACCGGCCCTTAATTTGACATTTTAGTGTGTTTTCATGTCTGTTCACTGATTTAGGATCTATCCTCATGACACTACAGGACGTCAATATTACATTCAGATGATATGTCATTCTTCCTATGATCATTATACAATAGCTTTGTTCATTAGGGCTGCACTGCATGCACTTAGCAGTTCAGTGCATTATTAAATTTTGGTTCAATATGCATTCGTTGGATCACAGTTCATACCTGAACTAAAGAGCACTAAATTATACTGAATTACAGTCATTCCCCTTTAAATGCTGTACGAAACTGCACCTTTACAGCATAGTGTAAGTTAGTGCAGTGCAAGTTTTAACCCAACGAACAAAGTTATTGTTGCATGGATGTAGGGTAGCAACGTCTAGGTAGATACTCTCATAAGAGTACATGAAGAAACCTCGATGCGGTAATATCGTGTTGGTAGTGTGTATATAGTGTCATGAGAAAAGACTCTTATCATGGGTTTCTCATCAAGAAAATTTTAGCATAATAGACTAGGTTTACAAAGTGGGTACAAAGTCTGGATAGTCCCATAACAATATATCGCCATTCCGGAACAACATCGACGTAACTGCAATTTTTTGATAAAATGAGATAAGGCCATCAATGTATCCAAAAAAATGCTGATTTTAATTATTTTTGCTTCTCCTGCAAATTTTTTTATTTTGCAGTTATGTCGATATTCTTCCGGAACTGCGATATGGAAGCAAGCTCGAGGCGTCAATGTTGTGTTGGTATCATGTAGTGTCATGAAAAAAGACTCTTAATCATTGGTTTCTCATCAAGAAAATTTTAGTTTACTACACTAGATTTACAAAGTGTGTAGAAAGTCTGGATAGTCACATAACAATATATGGAAGCAACCTCGAGGCATCAATGTCATGTTGAAGTCAATGAGTGTCATGAGGATGAACTCTTTATGTTATTTAATCTTGTGTAACTTAGACAAATATTAATATTTAATATCAACGTATTCAAACTTCTTCAATCCGTTTTACTCATAAGGACAAGTTACCTATGAAGATGGTCTTAAGCCGAAACATGTAAAAGAATTTTAAATAAAACCAGAAAAATGGTCTTAATGCACACTAGTGAAAAATGGATCGGAATCAAATCACTTTTCCTAATTAGAAGATTTTGTGATTCTTCTGTCCTTAAAGTAAAATTAAAAGCACAGACAACCTCATTTCAGTTAATTAATTAGATAATAAAAGAATATTGGTAAGTGAAAAATTTTACAAAAAATTATCATCAGGATGAATTGAAAATTAAATATTAGTAAATTGTGAGTTAAAGTATTGGTTAACTTTCAAAAGTCTTTAATAAATTTTTAAGCTATTTATTAGGAAGCAAAAACAAATCATTAAAAAACAGAAATTATTTATCAAGTGAGATTAGGAGACATTGCAAAGATCCATAATTTAAATACATTAAAGACGCGTTTACACAAGCGATCAAATCGCAACGATAGAATTGCAGCGATTTTCATGAAAAATGTAATACATTTATTTTAATGGACTGTACACTGGTCCAATTTCGAAAAACAAAATACTTTAATGTTATTTGATTGTTCTTTAAGAATCGCGTAAATAACAATTTATGAAATACTTACACGTTTCATAATGTTAAGAAAATCGTACCGTACCGTATTATTAAATCAATCGTCTACAATCTGCGTCTATTTTTGTCTATCGGTGCACGCAGCGCGGCGCACACACGGCATATACAACACCTATCGAGCATTCCTATACGCAAATCACGTGTTCACGGTGTCAGGTTCCCGTATTTCCTCTCGCAGACCGGATATTGTACAATACGTATTCACAGTGTACTATATAGTGGAATCGGAAATGGTAGAGGGGTGGTAGCTGTACTTTTCGACACGCATTACGTCTCTTTCTCGCTTAAGGTGATAGAACGAGACGGATTTTTTACCTACACAGGTATACGTGCAGTTGGGAATAAGCTTTAAGTTTCTTTAAGATTTTAGTAGGTTGTTAAGAATACTTACGTAATATTTTTTTATGGTATGAAAGAAAAAAAAGGTCTGAAATGAATATTGGTTTATGGTTCTGGAAAATCCCGCAATAGTTTATACTTTAATTTCGATAAATTTAAAATAAATTATTTTTAAAATTGAAGATAATATTTTTTTGGTGGGGGAGTTTGCGGTTTTATTGAGGAGAATATTTACGCATAGGTAAATAAATTAAAACGTAAAGCGTAGTCGCAGTCGTAATTCAGCGGTTGATTAATCAAAATATACAAAGCTAGAGTGGACATAACGGTACAGATCGTATCCGAGTGTACACGCAGGAAACAATAATTCCACTTCCTTTCGGTATAACGCGACGACTCGGTCGCAAAAACTAGCCACCGGACGAACATTCTAATTTACAAAAAGAATACCTTCATCTTTCTCTTCTAGATTTTTTTATCCATACGTTTAAACCTGTATGTTTACCGGTTTCCCGGATCGATTCTCGCACACGTCTTCCCGGAAGCGAAAGAATATCGAAGACGATCGCAGGAGGCGGCGGTGCCGGCAAAATAAATTAGCAATTAAAGTAGAATTGTGCTAATAGTAATTTAGTGCCGAAGGAAATTAATAAAGCCGCACTTTTCCCGGCGAAGTTGATCTACGGTCCGGCCGAGGAAGTCGTAATTAACGAGTTGTCGGCGACGTTCCACGTTAGATTTATCGGAACCCGCTTTTTCACTGTTCGCCCGGTTTATCTACGCCGTGAATTTATGCACCATAAACTATGAATGTAAGTAACACCCTGTATATGGCCGGAGGAAGTAGGCGAGTGGTTCATGTGGAATTTATGCGGATACTCCTATGGAAGCAAAATTATTAAAGCAGAAACTTATTTTCTCTTAAAGATTCAAATTGATACTTAGCAAGAAATATATCACGATAAAATTAATTAAAACTTCATCCAATTTAAGTTTAATACTAACATAGTACAAGTACACTTCATTAAAAATGATTAAAATAAAATTGCCAAGTGAATTTTCTTACGAATATTCTTTGAGTATAAAAAGCTTTAAATTGTTTAATTCTTAATGCATCAAAAGAAAATCAAAAATTTGCTAATTAAATAATCTATAAACTCTCATAATCTAAATAATGGATAATACACAATTTATTTGTTTTTGGATAACAAATGTTAGATTCTATAATTTACTTTTACTACGACTATTTTGAAACAAATTGAATGAATCAACTACTATTATTAAGGAACAGATGGAAAAGAAAATTATTAACAATCTATTTCCACAAAATAGTGTTATAGAAAATAATCAAATGAGAAGTTTGTTTTCTTTTAGAGATTCAAATTGATACTTGAAATGAAATATTCCACAATGAACAGTCAATTTCAATTACGAATGGAGGGGTAAACCAGGAAACGTCTCAATCAATCTCTGATAGCTTCCTGCAGGGAGACGAAAATAATCGACTTACAAAACCGGATTTTTGTATCCTGCCGACCGACTTTCGGCCCAAACAAAACTTTATAATTGCCCTAAATTATCCGAGTGTTTGTTTCCCTCTTATTGGCGTTTCCTCTTTCTACGAGAATATGAAAGGAGCAGGGTCCGATATGTTTATTTTCTCACGACAAATTCCTAATACTTGTTTACTATCTCCCCTCGATCCTGTGCTTCGCACTTCCTTCGCGCCTCTTCGCTTCGTCGATGTGTCCGTAATAAAAACGAAACGGCAGAAAATACGTACGTAAACGTTCGCGGAAAACGCGGAGAGTTAATTGCTGACAATTAGGTTTAGTTCCCACAGTAATGAGCCGAACAATAGAGGCGTGTTGATTGTACATCGTCAGGTAGCGAAGGACGACATCTAAAACCTATTTGCGTTCGTTTTAAAGTTAAAAAAAAGGAAAAAACAACAGCTGAACCGAGTGAAATTTAACGAAACGTAACCCTACAACCCCTGAAAAAATTATAACCATCTGGCCCCAAACCAGTACGAGTTATAACGGTTTCTTCAAATCGCAATCGCGTAGGACAAGTTCGGCTTTCTGCAATCGGCCATTTTTTCCCTCCCATTCGGCTTGTAGTCTTTGTGAATATTTGGTGAAGACACTCCGGGACCAACCCATTTCCGTTTCAAACTCTTCAAACACCTTCGGTCGGTTGTCCCGTCCTCATACTTCCACATTACACGTATGCGCATACTTCTTGCTCACGTGCTGCGTAATACGAGAAGAGAACGATGCACAAAAGGGGCACGAGGGTTGATGGAACACCCTTACACAGGAGGGAGGAAACGAGCATAAGTGGCACAGAGACATCGAGAACACGTGCTACACCAATTGCGGCTTCTTATACTTCTATTCATATGAACCATAACTAGTTTATTCGAAAGGGTGGCTGAATGGGTTACTAAATGTAATCAGTTTTTTTTTCAACTTCATCTCATTTTGAAGATATATGATGAGATAGGATATAGTGGTTTGATTTAAATCTACTTAAAGATATCTTTGAGTAGACCTTTTTGGTTTAGATCTTCTTGAATATGATGTTAGTGACAAAATTCTTTGAAGCTCTATTGGGTCGGGTTTATTTCAGGGCACTATTTGTTTAGGTTAGTTGAGCGGGTTTAAGGTCAGTCCGCCTTTGAATATGTCTTAACATTCCGACATTATTTATGTTCGAAACTAACTAATATTTGCTTAACAAATTTTACTTTGCCATTGTTAAGAAAATTGGAAAATGTTATATTCTCATCTTAGTAAACCTCTTAACTCCGACAACATTTTTTTTGAGAAATTAAAATGGGTCTAATAACTGGATAGTATAATGAAATTACGAGGTTTTGTCTTCAAACTTTTCTGATTTGGTAAGTTAAATTGGAGTTATATGAAGTGATTGCGAGATTAAACATCACCTACTAAATAGGTAATAAAAAAAAACAAGTGGAAAAATCGGAAAATTAAATGAAAATGGAGTTACGACGTTTACTAAAAATGCTGACGAGTTATGAACAACTCAAGATTACTTGGCTATGATTTTTATGACTGATTGCTAAATAACTTTATTTTTGTTTTAATCTGTTTTTAAGCTTGTAGAATAATTTCGCGTTTCAACCAAGATTACTTCCCACTTATAGATTCATCAATTTACAATCTCGACAGGAAGCAATCGCGAGTTTCGTAACGTCACCTGACGACTTCCCGCCCGAAGAAATGTTAATAAAATGCCGAAGGAAGTCGAAATTAACAAATAATCCGCTCGCTGGAAAAGGTAAAACGCACTAACCTTTAAACACCAAAGCCATAGAGCGACAGCATGGACCGATGAATCACACACGTTCACTTTGTCGTACGTACACACCCTTTGAAAACTAATTCGTTGTCGTTAGCACCGTTGCGATTGCACAACAAACAATTTTCTTTCTCGTGCGTCATCTAATTGTCCGATCCGGAGACTTAGAGGCTCGTTAAGAGAAAAAATAACGAGTTAAAAATGAGTTGTCATGAAACAAACCGACGATAGGTTTGGATCGGAAAAGATGAATACAACAGTCGGTTCTTCTTCTTTGAAGGGGGCAAACGCGCATTTGCCGCAATAGTAGAGAGTCGATTCATTGTTGGAAACGAAGCATGTCCGAAAAAGAGGAACAACAGGTTGTTGCAAAGTGTGCAATACCGGCCAAGAACAGTGAAACACTCTTTATCTCGCTTTCACTATCGGAGCCATCCTCTATAACAGTGTGTGTTCGTACATGTATGTGTATTCTTCGTCATTTTTTTCTAACTGAAACCGTTTTCAAACTATCCACCATCATTTAACTATCAAACCTTTTTTCTTGCTTACTTCTGGAGTTGTCAAGCTCTAATTGTTTGTGGCATATATGTTTTTATAATTGCTAATTGTTTATTGTTGGCCCAATACGGTCGCTTTTTACGTCATGTGAGCGCCGTTGGGCGTAAAGTCAAGGTTGAGATGCACTGATTCGCCTGGTAAAGCGCTGTGAAGTCTGATGAAATCGAGGTGGTTTGGAAATTGAACGATGTTAGAGTTTCGATTTCAAGATCAAAGAAGAATTGGGTTAGGGTTGAATTATTATTTAGATGCAAAACCATAACAATACTTAATTCTTTTTTTCTAAATGTTAATCTAACAATAAGCCATTCAACACCCTCCGTAGTGGGCAATAAAGATAAGGTAATTATCACCGGAAGTCCAACGAAAACTGTCAAAACGAAAGTTCAGCTGTGATTTTTCTCTAATATCCCAGATAAGCTCTAGGATCAGTGAGAAACATCTGCTCTTCGAAACAACCGTTCAACCAACATTCCCAAAATATCCCACTAATTCGATTTGATACATTAAGAAATTAAGATTTTAAAAATTAAGGAAGTTGAAAACGAAATTTAAACTCATTGCTTAGGAAGAAAGCGAATCCTCCCGGTTGGAAAAACGTAACAAAGGGGACACGCGACTCGGCGTCGGTTGCGAAAACGCGCAAATAATAACGGTGCTCGCCGTTGGGGCCCCGACATATAATTTTAGGCATAACATATTAACCTACATGAGGCAACACCGCGAGCATCTCACCGTGACCACAGAGTACCTATTCTGACGCAAGGCAATCACGCACTATACGCGATAAAAATCTCTATGCCATTATGCATTGTATATAGTCAAATGTACTCAGCAGGAGCTGTTAGACGAATTACAGACGAAGAGATAAATACGTAGAGATATACGAGATAGACTCACCCTCGAGGAAGTTGTTGTTGTTGGCTGCAGGAGATGGCGTGTGCGTTGACGCCGGCGTCACGATCTTCCGGTCGTCTTCGGGCATTAAAGGCGCCTGCGTGTAATCCATGAAGATGCCGAGTTCCGGAACGCCTATGTTGTCGTACATTGCTGGAATATTCCCCGATGTTAACACCCTTTCTTTCTCCACGTCTGCAAGAAAGAACAAGGTTTAATAAAAACCAGAATTTAATTATGTAAAGAGTAAAAAAAAGGTGGAGTCATCCGAGGACAATAGATTCTAATTAAAACGATTTCCTCCTAAGCAGGAAGTGTATACAAGTGGATTTCGTCGAAAAAATGTTAATTTATAAGTAAAAGAAGGCGTTTAACTCGCCTTTTTGTAGCAGCTCGAGATGCTCCCAAAGGATATCTCCGACGAACGCTGGCGCTCTTTGCTGGAAGGTTTCTTTTCCCATTGCACAAATGTCCTTTCCACGCATCTCGAATTGTTCTAGGTTGATACCACATAAAGAAAATTCTTTCATAGCCCAACGAAGCCAATGAGCTACGTGATCTTCTGTCCATTGACGTGGATCTGAAAATTAAATTTAATGGTAAATTAATAAGTAATTGCCATGATAAATATGTATATTACAAAACAGCGAAACAAATCTTAAGGAGAACCCCAATAACTTATATAACATAAAATTTAATGAGATTTTAAATAAAATTATGTAATCAATTATTAATAAAAAATGCTGGTGAATTTCAAATACAGTAAAATTAGGTATATTTTGATCTCCAGATACTTAATAGGAATCAGATTTGTAGATATAATGTGAACGTTACATTACCTTTGCTAAGTGTGTCACAGGATCTTACATAACATAAGTATATACTTTTTTTATCGTAATAAACCATAAATCTGCTTCGTTAAGGTTTTTATTTTAGTTATTATCCATGTTATCCGTATTTTTGATTTAAAATATATGAAATAAATTTTGAAATAAATTTTTGAAATAAACATTTGAAATAAATGAGGTTCTATTGCATTTCAACATATACAATAAATATGTGTTTTTGAGTAGGTTCCCAAAATAAATGTCTTAAGTTCATTAATAAACAATGAATAATTTTGAATATGCTGATATTGAAGGAATTATATTGATGTGAGAACTTTGTCACGAAACTATACAATTTGGCGTCTGGAGACAGTCTGTGTTTGCCCAAATCCAAGACAATGGGTCGGCTCTTTTTACACCTGCCAAACCAAACAAGACCTCGTTAACGGACGCGGACAAACACCAGACGATTCGCCCGCCCCTATTTGCTCCGATAAGGATTTGCCATCTCCGATCTAATGGGAAAACCAAATTTTCCATAAAATTTCTTAGATAGCGCACCTCTAATAAGGAAATTGCGACTTGAGGTCCGCCCTAGCAATTCAGAAATCCATTTCCTCCGTCTGAATCTTTAACGTGTGAGTAACTTTTCGCCAAATCGTTTCCTTTTCCGACGGCACGGTCGAATTTCTTGTTCCCGTTCGAAACGTCTAGAATCTGCATATTGGCGGTTGTAGGCTCGTGGCCTGCGTTTCTTCTAACGTACGCCGTCCGTTGCGGCACGTCCTCCATTTACAGGTGTACAAGCCCGTGTTTACCAAGATCTACACTTATTGGGCATACGAGAATAGTGGACAGCGCGAGGTGACTAACAATGCCAGCTCGCTTTTAACGTTCCGTGTTCTCGATGGAATATTCAATTAGTCTAGTTGGCTTTTCGCGTTATGCTCAGTTACCGTGGCGTTAAAGCGTTCCTAAACTCTTTTATGGTAACTTGTTTACGCGAGGAATTTGTATTACGTACATTTCAATACTTTTACAACAGAAACCCATAAAATCTAACATCTCTAATACGTAAAATTGAAATGACGCAACTTCTCGGTACGTGATATACGACGACAAATCGCATCACGGCCGCTCCACGTACAACAATTGCTTATTGACCCACATTATGGTAGTCGGCTCGCGATTTATCGCCACTAAATATCTCATCCGCGCGTCCACAGTCCAAATACACACGCGTTGATTTGCGTTTGGTTCGCGGGCGTTTCGCAAAACGGTGCAATATCGGCATAAAACGGCCGTCCATTGTCCGCGACTCCGTAATTAGAGATTTTTACTTTGATAGCGACGCCACGGTCTGATGCCCCCGAATCGACGACACACACTCGTACAGTTCTTTGTCCGTTTTTCCAACGCTACCTGCACCGGGAGCGGTTTTAATTCGTCCTTTTCGACCGACCATCCCCCTTATGATCTCTCATACTAATGAAAATTCCTCGGGGTTAATTAAAATTAGAAAAATGGCAACGGACTTAACCGGTAATGGGTTCCGTATGTTAATAACAGAAACAAATAGACGGGGAATTAGCCTTCGACGGAGTCTAATTTTAATTACATATGCTGGACGCCGTATCGATGCCGAACGATCAAAATATTAATATTGAGTATATTGTATAATTGCGTCCTCGGTAAATTGTTTTTTATATATAGAATATGGGTCTTTGAACCTCTGTATTGTTTATTTTTTACATCATACTGCCCTGAAGGTATGACAAGAATGGTGATTCCCAAGGATAATTATCTAATTGTACAGATTTATCTTACCCTCCACGAAGTTTTTTGTTCATTATAAAAAATCAGTATTACAGAGCAATATTTTTAACGACCAGTAGTTAGAAGTAATGAAAACTTAATGAAATAATGGACAGTTTTGTTCCAACATCAGTTGGTGTGTTCTAATGAAGAATGTGAGTGTTATTACAAGCTTTATAATAATTAAAGGAACCCAAGACTTAAGCATCGTCATCCACGAATGAAAATATTGACCTAACTTGTTGAGTTCGATAGATGGACTCATTAACATGCTCGACTCATTTGTTGGGTTGGATGAAATTTTCTATAGACTTACTCTTTTCTACAAAATATTTAACTCATTTCAATAAAAAAACAATGAACTTTTTAAACCCATAGGTAAGGGGGTTACGTTTTAGCACACCGGATGCTTGACATGGATCGGTGAAAGTCGATTTTTTTTGTTATACCCATTCAAATTCAACAACGTGTGACGATTCAGCATCCGCTGGTAGATAACCTTCCCTCATAAATTCCCTCATTCAATTTTGTAATTAAATTAAAAATATAATACGATCTAACTTTTACAAAATGATACATTACTTACCTTTGGTAATGTTTAATCGTATTTGTTCCTTTTCCCAAGATGCAAAAGAAGCCTTTAAGGCTTCGGTCATCGTCTTATTGGTACCAGGAGTTAAAGGTGGTACCTGAGTTGGTATATCTGAAAAATAAAATTTAATTAAAAAAACGTAACAACATGGCGAATTTAATGATATAACTTGAGGAATTAACTGATATGAAAAGATAAAGCTTTCATGGAAAAATATTTAGAGTTCATCCGAAAAACATTGACTTGGTCAGCCAGTAACAACAATATGGCAGGTGAGTTATGGCGATGTGAGTGGCTGCATAAAAATTTACAGACGGCGATCGTCGTACGTGATCTGAATGGCGAGGGCGAATGGCACAAGCCGAATCCTATAAAATTCTTCGCCCGTCGGTTTGCGCATATAAATGACCGCGCTGAGGCATTCGCCAACGTCAACGAAGATGAACAATAATTATGCGTTGACACCGCGATGGAATCGCAACGTGTAAAAGGAAGAATGGGCAGGTAGCTTTACAAGAAATTGATTTATTCGCGTGCTTTGGTTTCCAAGAAGGAGAAAAATTTGAAAAAAAGCACCGAACTGGTATGCACCTGCATCACAACACTGCGTCTACGGGCACGTGCCATCTGCTCCGGTATTTGCTTTAAGACACCTGAACAAAAAGAAGGTCAGTCCGAGCCATTCTTACACCAAATGAGGCTATAAACCTGCTCAGATAATGGTTATTGACAATCGATCCCGCCTGATTTAAAAGTCTTTCAAAGTTAAATTTATCTTATGTAAGGAATTAAATTGTTTGGAGTTTTGAAGTAAAATTTTGATGTGTCACAACTTGTTTTATTTAAAGGTGTATCTGAAAGTGATCTACGCTAGATCGAACGACACCAGACGTTCTACAACAGGTGCTTATTGGTTATTTACGATATTTTCGCTCGCATCTGCCTTAATTATCGAATGTGGCGTTTTTATGGGAGATTGGTGTGATAAAAATAGATTCTGGAGTAACAGTTTTTTAATTGCACTTTTATATCCTTCTTTCATATTAAATATTAACTTGCAATAAACGTCGGTCGAGCTTTGCACAGTCGATTTTGACGCGTGGCGAGCTTTTATGGCCTCCAAGTAGCACCTGGCACAAAGAGCGTGGACGTCGCTATTCCTGGACGTGCTTGTATCGGAATTGATTCCACGCTAATTATCTAGCCCACTGAAATAATGTTCTCGGAACCGTTTCAGGTTGTGCACAGGGTTTTAGCTTTACGGGCCGTGACAAACGAATCGATTTCGCCGGCCTCGTTGTATCAAATATCCAATATAGGCCGACGACGAATATAGTTCTCGGTACGAGACGTTAGGAACTTTATACAACTCCGACCTAAACCATCCTTTTCATCTACATTCGGGAAGACTCTTAACATTAATAGTTCTTCGGACTCTATTTCGGTGAGTCGGCTTCTCCTTGAAAAATTACGGGAGCAATCTTGTTCTGTCACACTCTTTGGGGTTCACTGGAGATGATGCAGGCAATTTGTGACTATGTGCTCGATAATTAGACGCTGCGTCGCTCAACGGCCGGATGCAGTAGCATCGGAGTAATGTCGATGCTGTTTGGTCCTTGATGTGCTCCACTTTCATTAATTTGAACGGCGTCTACCTCCCCTTTTTTACTCCTTTTTCAGACACACCTTCATCACTCGGTATGTTTGCGTGCGTCCAGATCACTAATTTTAAGACAGCTCCGCAATTATGGTTAATTTGACGTAAATAAACAAAGAAGGCGATCATTATGGACTTTTATAGGATAACAAAATTATACAACTAAACCCGAATTATTATTATCTTTTTATTTTCACATAAACTATTTCAAATGGAAAGTAAAATAGAAAGGCAAGAAAAGGAAAACAAAAATTAAGTACTGGGTTCATCAAACAGATGTAACAGTAAATTCAAATTAAAGCTTGCTTAAGTTTACTGATTCTCTTCGATGAGTATTGTACCAAGGCATTATTATTTTGTAATAAGTTTCAATTTAAAGGATACATGAATAAAAGGGGTTCATCAACATTCTCTCAAATTCTTACTTAATAAAGAAATTAAATCTCTTCTAATTATCATAAAAAAATCGTTATTGCTTTTAAAATGAAATTTCTCAACTGATGTTTTATTCCTGATGATGGTTATATGTCGAAATATGTAAGTCAAATAAACAATTTCATAACTAAAATATCCCAAAATTTTTATTTATATAAAATTAATTAAATCATTTGTTAAAATAGATCATAATTTTTTCTCTAATAAACAGAAAGAGTAATAATCATTTGGAAGATTCTTAGGATCATTCACGTGCACATACTGTACAATTGTTGTCCAGCAGGAAGTAACGTTTAACGTACTCGAATTATTCTATTAAAATTATTCCCCTAATTATGAGTTGTCAGGAGCGAGAGCCAAGATCTCGTCGTCCGAGAAACGAGCTCTTAATCATTTGGGACAGGCTCGTGATTGGTGTGAATTGCTTAACTCGATTACCGGATCGGTACGACGAAATCTTGAGTAGGCCGAACAATTAGCCGCTCGGTCTCTATTAGATAATTGCATTGTTTAGTGTCCAAGGGTCAATGGAGTAGCATAGGTAATAAAACGCCGACAGCATTGAGACTTATTGATGGAATCTTCCAAGACTCAATAAGAGTACTTTTTTAAAATGAGACAAACATCGACCTTACATTCACAATGTCGTAATTAATTATAAATCAACCGCTAGAAAATCTCTTAATAATTCTTAATTACGAATAATTGAAATTTACTATCTACGAGAAGTTATTGGTACAGGAAGGGTAATAAACCTCAAGCCACAAAGAGTTTTATTGATGAAACCCACTAAGACAATGCAAACTGTAAAACCAAGTCTGATGTAATCTCTATCATTAAACTTATCTGGTTGTTAAGTGCAGGAATAAAAGAAATGAGTAGATATCAAGATATCAATTAAAGAAAAAATTCTACAGGAATCGATTTCATTATCTTTGTTTTTTTTTCTTTTGAATCCTCGCTTTCAAGCAACAGGTTGGTTGAGCTTTCATTCAGAGTCGCGGGCAGTTACGTAATGGATTACAAATCAACCGCTGGAAAAAAGATCAATAATTCTCAGCTACGACTAATTGAAGTCGTTTTTCTGGTGAGGGATTAAAATTTACTTTTTTAAAGCCGCGAAGGGAAAAAAGTCGTCAAACGCGGGAAGATGAACGGTCGAGAAGAGGAAGCCCTACGTCTTGTGGAAATAAACATTTTTCTGTTACTTGTCACGTGCCAGAGCAATTATAAAAATATGATTGTAGATGTGGGGATAGAAACCAGATGTAGATGTTTGGGTTGGTTGTAAATGGTGATAAATACACGCTTAATCTTATGGTATTAAAGAAAAAAAAAGTTGTCTAGTTTTAACATTACCAAATGAGGAATAATTAAACCTAGACCTTGAATAACCTCAATTTTCTTTAATATCCAACAAAATTAAACAGTTCTTATGATAGTTTATGAAATAATCCGTTCACTTTCACAGAGATATAGGCCAAGTTTGAATTTTATCTTTAGTTATTAAGTTTCTTTAAATTTTAATACCTTGATATTTACAAACACAAATTGTAAATTAAGATGATTCAAAAGTAAAGTGATTACGTCAGATTATGGTTTCTAAAGCAACTCTTAAAACACTACCCTCAAAAAAAAGTAAAAACTTGAAATTTGTAAGGGGAATTTGAAATTTTGATTGTATGTACAGGTGTCTTAAATTTGATGCCATCATAGGGTAATTTCGAAACTAAAAGAGATGCAAAAAGAATAGCTTTCATGTTATGAAAGATTTGAAAAATGATTTTTAAAAAATTGCGAGAACAGAAATGGAATTATAACACTCCATCTTTGACAATAAGTGAGATATTCACGTTTTTCATTTTTTGCAACATTTCGACTTTTTGCCTCCAGAGGGAAAATAAAATACGATAGCTGTTTGGAGTTTTCAGCATTTGAAATTTCTCGAAAATCGAGATCATTACAAATCAGCTACTTTTTTTCTATCTCTTTTGGTTTCGAAGATAACTTATGATAACATCGAATTTAAGACATTCTGTGCACCTCAAGCGAAGTAGTAAATGAAAATTTTGTCATGATTCGAGAATTTATATATATTTTTTGTCTGGTATTTAATATTTTTAATAAAAACACGATCTTTTAAAAAATTCACTCATTAAAAAAAATCAATCATTTTAAAAAAATTCATAAAAAATTTAATTTTAAATATTTTGAGATGATTTTTCTTCTAAATGAAATTTAAAACATTCTAGTTTTAATTTAAAATGACCGATTTGTTCTAAGTGTTGTCAAAAAAATTAAAAAAAAATTCAAAGTTGGTAAAAAATTTTTTTTTACAAAACTAATCATTTTTGATAAAATTCAATTATTTTTAAAAAATTCATAAGAAATTGAATTCTAAATATTTTGCGCTGATTTTTTTTCTAAATGAAACAAGGCATTCTAGTTTTATTAAAAACAGACCGTTTTGTTCTAAGTGTTGTCAAAAAAATTTTAAAAAATTTCAAAGTTGGTAAAAAGATTTTTGTTACAAAACTAATCATTTTTGATAAAATTCAATTATTTTTAAAAAATTCAAAAGAAATTGAATTTTAAATATTTTCAGCTGATTTTTTTTCTAAATGAAACTTGAAACATTCTAGTTTTAAATAAAAAAGACCGTTTTATTATAAGTGTTGTCAAAAAAATTTAAAAATTTTTCGAAGTTGGAAAAAAAATTCTAGGTTAAAAATCATTTTTAAAAATTCGTATCTCAAAAACTAATTAATAATGAGACTTGAAATTTTATTATGATTCAGATTAAGACAATCTTTATTTTTCTAGAAAATAAATTTTCTATGACTTTTAGTTTTCCCTCAGAAGAGAAAATGTAACTTAATATTCTTAATTAAAATTTTTTAATTTTTAATTCAAATATATAATTATTGAATACACAATTTCATACGACCATCTCTTCTGAGCGATGAGTTTTTTTTGTGAAAAGCTGAATTATAACGAATGGTTTATAAACACACCTTTGATTTTGATAAATGATTAAATTTCTCGGAAAAGATACGGTAGATATGAAAACCATATCGATACAATTTTACATCAACAACTTCAATTTTTATACTAAACTTAAACTATTTCCATTCGTAAATCCACTATCACATAACAAATATCATGTTATCAATAAGATATCATCAAAATAAATACAATAATTCGATAAGTTAGCTATCACATTGGTAGTCTAATAGTTTTAAGTGCTTGACTTATCTTTTAAGATTTTTTCGGTGGTAAGAAATATGCTAAACATCAAATGGTTAGGTGACAGCTGTTCTTCGACACGTAGGGGTGAGCTTTCTTCGACAACCGCTGACAGAAACCGTACAAATGCCAGTAGTATGGCAAGCAAACACCCTTTTCTTGCAAACTTTTGGTAAATATCGATAATATTTACGACGAAGCACAGTCTCGGTCAACAAGAGCGTACAAGAGCCAAGATAAACATGTGTACCCCAAATGTCTGCCTTCGAAGGTCTTTGCTAACGAAGTGGCTATACGTCAGAGGCCACCAAAAGAGAACATTACAATGCGTACGAACGCTTTGTTTTCGTTTTGGTCCTTCGGATAACGAAGAGCCTGTGCGAGCCGATAGCAGCAACCAGTTGATAACAGAGATGAACATCGTTCGTGGGCGTATGTGACAGAGGAAGTCGTAGTTTAAATGATTCACACTTTTTGTACTTGTAATAAAAGTGACTATTCGCCGAGCTTCGGCTTAAATTAACTTTCCGCGTTTTTCTGCCTTTTGGATATGTGTAATGCCGTACATACCCTGATGCAGCTCGAATTAATACACAAAGGTCTTTTGTGTTGCGTTTATTTAATGTTCTTTGGGGCACTTTCGGACAATAACCATTAATTCTTCTAAATTAAGTGGATACTCTTCAGAAGCAATCCCCCTTTTTATTTGCCTCTTGTAGTTTATTAAAAATCGCGGTTAATCTCTTTTATTATCACAATTAAATTCATTTTATATTTAGTTTATTTAGTTTAATACTTGATTTATTCAAGTATTTATTTGATTTTTAGTTATAATTTGTTTTATCTTATTATTAGTCTGTCTTATTAATCTCTTATTACTGAGAAAGGAAATAAATTATTAATAACTTATAGGACTTATTAGTCTTATTACTTAGAAAGGAAGTAAATTATTTTAAAAAAAATTACATGAGGATTCAATGGATTAATTTCGAGTTAGGTTGGATTAGATTTATATATAATTTTCTAAGAAACTAATTGTTATTGAAATTTGAAATTTTATGAGGATTTCGATTGAATCTTAATCTTTATTTTCGCCAAAGATAAATTTCCTACGACTTTTAGTTTTTCCCTCAGAAGAGAAAATGTAACCTAATGTTGATTAAAATTTGCCAATTTTTAAAAACTTATATCTAAAAAATTAACTATTATTGAGATTTGAAATTTTCTGACGATTGAAATTGGATCTTAATGTTTATTTCTACCAAAGTAGAATTTCTACGACTTTTAATTTTCCTCCCAGAAGAGAAAATGTAACTTAATGTCCCTAATTAAATTTTTTTTAAATTCTAAAAGTGGAATTTCCTCTGAATTACATTAAAATTTGACGTTTAGAAGTTACAATTTTATTATACGTAATTTAATTCTTGATTTATTCGAATATTCATAAGATTTTTAGCCATGGCCTTTTTTTATCTGATTATTAGAAAGGTTTTAGTTTTACTACTTAGAAAGGAAGTAAATTATTAAAAAAAAATAATAATAACATGAGGATGTAATGGATTAACTTTGAGTTGGGTTGGATTAGATTTATACCAATTTTTTTTTAATACGTTTTTAGTAAGTCATCGTAATTTATGTGAAAACTTTATAAAGCTAAACAAAAACCAAAAATAAATTAAAGATTAAACTTTCATGACAACAACAAATAATTTTTCATTAAAATATCTGATCTATATTTATCTGAGTTAGGTTGGATTTGTTTATTTAATAATTTTCCAACATTTTTATTTAACCACAAAAAATATTAAATGCTGTTATTGATTTAATCGATTTGTATTCATATTTACATAAGAGATAAAAATCGTAAAACAGTTGCTTTGAGGATTACTCTATTTGTGAATTTAGTTTTCAAATAACTTCTTTAAAGGAAACCAACAACTTTAGAATAAATGCAAAATTTTTTGTGTGTAATTTTTTTAGAACGGTTTTAAAATTAAAAATAAAATTAAGATTGTTTAACTTTCAGGAATGATAATAAAGGTGCGTTATAACGAATGAAGTTGAAGAAGAACTAAAAACAATTTTATGTAATATGAAGAAAAAACCATTTTTTAACATTATTCTAATAGTTTTGATTTTTGAGATCAGTATTAGTAATACTAGAAATTTCCATTTCCTTAATAATAGAAGTGAAAGCATTTTTTCGTGTATCTTTATTCTTATATATATCAATTTCGTGGTTTCAAAGGCATTTATTTTTATGAATAATAAACGAAATTTGAAAACCTTTCTGTACTTTCACAGGTTATTTATTAACTAGTGTCGTTCTAGTTTCAGAGACTTACTAGTTTTAAAACAAATTTGTCTTATTTCTTGTAACGTTGTTTTTTGAAGTTAAAAGAATTTTAAATTGTTAAACATATGTTAATGACTTGGAAATAACACTAGATATCTACGTACGTTATCTCTGAAGATGGTGTAAACTGAAACTAGTAACACAATAGGTTAATAAATAACCAGTAAAAGTACAGAAAGTCTTTCAAAATCCGTTTATTATTCATACATAACTGTATAATGAATCATTCAACAAATTTCATCTCATTTAATTATATTTATATTAAACTTCCAAAAATTTCATCATGTTACTTTCAAAGCACTTGCGGTTAATTTTTTAAAACAATTTTATTATTCTCGATTTGTAGTGATACATCAACATATGAATGACATTCGTGACAGGCACTTGAACGATATTTTAGGGACATATATTGACCTCATCAAACTTCTTTTTTATAAATTACAAAGTTAATCAACTCTATTAAAAGGAAGAGTCTCGTTACAATTTTTATTTCACTTTTATTGACAAACTAAAATTGAAAGAACTAAACCTAATTCATTAGAAATTAAGTAATAAGAAATTAATTAGAATTAAACTTAACCCTTTTGTTGCCAGTTTTGTTACCATAATATATCTGACGATCTGATTTTCTTACTTGAGGCTAGTGTCACTTATGTGTATCAGTTTACAAAATTATTAATTCCACTTAAAACGTTATAGATACATTCCACAAAAATAACTGACAATTGATATCATATTTAACCCTTAAAAGTCGTTCGTCTAGCTGTTGTGGACATTAGCTTTGTTCGTTGGGTTAAAACTTGCACTGAATTAAGTTACACTTTGGTGCAAAGGTGTAGTTTCGGACAGTATTTAAAGGGGAATTACTGTAATCCAGTGTAATTTAGTGCTCTTTAATTCAGGTATGAACTGTGATTCAACGAACGCATATATAACCAAAATTTAATAGTGTACTGATCTGGTAAGTGCAAACAGTGCAGCCCTAACGAACAAAGTTATTATGTTCTTTACCAGGTCCTATGTCTAGACGTTGTTGACATAACATCTAGGCAAAACAAAGCCTTATTCGTTGGGTTAAAACTTGCACTGCACTAAATTACACTGTGGTGCAAAAATTCAGTTCAAGAAGAATTTAAAGGGGAATGACTGTGATTCAATGTAATTTGGTGCACTTCAATTCAAGTATGAAATGTGATCCAACGAACCCATATATAACCAAAATTTAATAATGCACTGAACTGCTAAGTGCAAAAGTGCAGCCCTAACGAACAAAGCTATAATGTAATGTTTGAAGTACTGAGACTCAGCTAATGTCATGTGTCAAAATAAAAAAGTCTTTTAAGGGTTAAATAATAAGACGTTTCGGCTGTGATGGTAATTTTTCTCCTAAGGCTCTGGTAGCGAAAGGGTTAATTAATCTTAGCTTTCAAATTAGATTGGATTGAAAAATTCTTATAAATTTTCCAAAAGTTTTCGTTAAAGTAGATAAAATATTACTTACTAAACGTTTGTTACATAAATGACAATAAATGACTATACCCTTAAATTGAATACTCTTATTGATTTCATCGATTTGTGCACATATTTACATAAGAGAGTAATAAGATTCGTGAAAAGACTTCTTTGAGTATCAAACTGAACGCAATAATAAAGTTCCAAATACGAAATGTTTGCCTTAGATAACGTTTTTGAATCCGTACCTTTTGGTCTGCTGAATGCTTTCATTGTTTTAATTCCCATCCCTGATGAGTCGACGTACATGTATGACTAGATTTTATTTCGAAGCACATTTAAAGATGTAATAAATTTAATAATCACTGAGGGATAAGGATTTCTAGTTTTCTTTACACTTCGAGTCACATTTAACTTAATACTTAACTAACTAAGTTTTGTTTTGGTTCGTTTGGTTCGTCATCACGTGTTAAACTTTATAAAATGTTTTAACGTCATTTTTTAAAGGTATTATTGAATATTTCACATATTGTTATTTCACTTTTTTTTTAAGCGTGAACGGGTAAATTTGCGAGAAGGGTAAAAAAAATTGGTGGCGCGGCACTGTTTTATTGAGACGGCCCGTCAGTCACGTTTTAAAACATTAAAGACTCCGCTTATGACGGCTATTTCGGTAGCGGCACTCGAAATAGACCGGGACTCGTTTTAGAATAATAATAAATAAAAAACGGCCCGTCCGTCCGTGCGTTTGGGTTTCGGTTTTTGCGCGCGGTTCGAGTTTTAGCCGGAGGAGTTCGCGGAACACAAAGCAGCGTCGTTTTCTGCGGCGGCGGGACGCACCTGTACGCGTCGACGGGCGGAAAGAAGTGCGCGCGATCGTGCGTGTGCGAGTAGCGCGGCCGACTGCCCTTTGGGGGCTAGACAAGGACCCACTACTCCGCATCTGCCCCTTCCCGTCTCCAGAGGCAGTTTATGAATGAACGCGTAGCCTCGCTCCGGGTACGCCTCGACCGAACGAATCAAGTGGGCCGTGAGAATTTGTACGTGAGTCTGTCCCCCCCGCGGCCCCTCGCGGTCTCTCTCACCTGTTCAACAGTCTCCCCCACCGTTTGAAACCTTTTTTTTCGGTACCTGTGTAGATTGCGACCGTCCCGAAGTCTATGTTATGTGATTCTTTGGTTTCGGTCAAAATAAACCCTAAAACTGTTTTTATTACTTAATTTTTTTTTATATACAGGACGTCCCGTTTTTATTGTTCGATCTTTTACTCACGTATTCCTTGATTAAAAATAAGTAAAAAAATCGTAATGAACATAGGCTCAAAAGTAATTCGTTTTCGAGATGTTGTAAGTTTAGTTTTCTAAGTTTACCTAGCATTAACATAATCGATGAAAATCATTTACATTAAATTATTAACTCGTTACGATAATTTCAATAAGTTATTACTATTAGGTTACAATGGATATATCGAAAACGACTCACTTTCGGATCTATGTTCATTAGAACATTTTTTTTGCTTGTATTCAATCAATACACCAGTAAATGATCAAACAATCAAAAAGGGACACCAGTATATAATATGTCTGGAAATGTTGTGTACAACAGAATACCACAAACACCTAAATCAAAAATATTATGATTTAACCCAACTTATTTATATACAAAGTTATTTAGTTTAGTCGCTAGAAGACTTTAGAAATAATATTTTTCATAGATTATTCTTAAATTACTCGAAAAAGCTTCATTTTAATGTTTATTTTTCAATAAGGTACAGAAAAGTAAAATATATCGTCACAAAAAAAAACAAAATTACAATTCAAGATTTATAAATTCATTTAAGGAATAAAATTCTCCCTCCAATAGAATATTCTTCACAGTTTTCCTAAAACATTAGAATTCATTGCTCTTATTTCTGCTGGTAGAACATTATATAATTTTACAGCTGTAAAGTAGAAAATTTTTTCCGTTTTCCTTACCCGATGATACGGAATCGTTAACACGTTCGCTACCACGCGGCTCATATTTGAGCAAAATGGTTTTCTCTAACAGACCAACGACTCATATTTGGGACGTTGATATAGGCGCATTAAAACATATCATTGGTCTATGGGAGACGGTGCCTTTTTGCATAGTGGTAGGGAACGTGTTAAGGCCCGTTACTACCAGTCATAGTTTAAGTCGTGGATAACTTTATTCCATAGATATAACAAAAATTGGTTCCTAGCAGAGCTTTTATGTTGTAGTTAACGCTATCTTCGTAATCTTCTTCTATCTATCGGTTAAATTATATCTCATAGATAGCCTATCTCTTGGATAGTATTAAATTGGTAGTAATGGGCCTAAATCTTTTCTGTGACGTGTAAAGTAACTATGTTTGTCCGGGTTTATGGAAAATTCGGTTCGATATTTGTGAACATCTTCCAAACAGGCAAGTAATCTCTAATTCCCTAAAATGTATTCTACAACTATCTCGCTGGGATATTCCCAGCAGGATTCGTATGGCTTTCTTTTGCACGAAGATTTTTTTCGATTCAGTTGGCGCGCCCCACACCATTATGCCATAGGTTGCCATACCATCAAAATATGCACAGTATACATTCCTCGTTTCTTTTAAAGGTAGGTTTTTTACTACAACTTTTTAACAATACATAGAATTTGCTAATCTTTGTTTTAGTTTTGTTATATAGTCCAGCCAATTTTCTATGGAATAAATTTCAACTTCAAAAATTTCAGGGTGTTTACAAACATTCTCACGACACATCAATCCAAATCTTTTTAATCACCCTGTATAATCCTCTTAATTTTTTTCTGGATAGCTACATTAATTTATTGTTAGATTATTTTCTCTCGTACAAAATTTCAGTTGGATAAACGGTTTAGCCATAAAAATATATTTTTGAAATCCCTATGAGCTGAAATCGATAAGCTAAGAAAACATTAAGAAAGTTCAAATTAGCAACTTCTTTACACTGTATGTTCTTTCAAGAATTAATTTTAATGTTTATATTTTTTTTTCCCTAATTTATACAAGTTTTACGTTATTATAATTTTATCTGTACGTTATTCCAGTTGTGCCTGAAGACAAACATCAAGTGTCCGAAATTCTAATAGCACCCAAATAAATAATAAAAAATTTCATCGTTAATACCTGTTTAATTAATTTCTTTCAAGAAAATCAGATGTTATAGGTTTAGAAATAGTTTATTGATTAACATTTTAAAGTTTTCTTCAGATTCACTTCAAGGTCACTAAATACAAAGCAAAATTTCAACGAGTAAAGCAAATTGTAAAAATTTTGGACTCTGTATTATTTTTAACCCTGATGTTGGTCAAAAATCCTGGCCAAAATTTTTGGCAATAAATTACCATCTTCAGGGTTTAGTTTTCATTGGTCAGCAAGGTCACTAAACCTAACACCTTGTGACTTTGCTCATGAGGAATCATAAAGTAAAACGTCAACGAAAAAAGCAAATTGTAAAAATTTTTCACTCTATATTATTTTTAATCCTGATGTTGGTGAAAAATCCTGACCAAAATTTTAGGCAATAAATTACCATCTTCAGAGTTTAGTATTGATTGGCCAGCAAAATCACTAAACCTAACACCTTGTGACTTTGTTCATGAGGAATCATAAAGTAAAACTTCAACGAAAAAAGCAAATTGCAAAAATTTTGCACTCTATATTATTTTTTAACCCTGATGTTGCTCAAAAATCCTGGCCAAAATTTTAGGCAATAAGTTACTATCTTTAGGGTTTAGTCTTGATTGGCCACCAAAATTACTAAACCTAACAACTTGTGACTTTGTTCATGAGGAATCATAAAACAAGACTTCAACGAAAAAAACAAATTGTAAAAATTTTGCACTCTGTATTATTTTTAACCCTGATGTTGGTAAACAATCCTGGCCAAAATTTTAAGCAATAAATTTCTTTCAAACCTGTAACATTTAGTTTTCTTGAAAGAACTTCAAATTAAAAAAAAAATGCTGCTCTGAATTTTGTTAATGGTAGCTTAACTTATCAACTTCGGTATGTAAGGATTAAAAAAATATTTTTTTATGGATAAAAAATCGTTTATCCAACTGAAATTTTGTAAGAGAGAAAATAGTTTCTAAATTAATGTAGTAGCTATTTAGAAAAAAAGAGTGATTAAAAAGATTTAGATGGATAACTTGAAATGAGAGTGATTTAAAATACCTTGTATGTTTCGAAATTCAAATTTAGTCCACAGAAAATTACACTCTGCAGATATAAAACCATGGTTAAGGAATAAATAAATTCTAAGGAATATTTTTAGAGTATTAAAAAAAAAACTCACGAAAACATTATTTGTAAAGCCTTCCAGCAACAAAACGAAGTAACTTTGGATATAGATAAGTTAACTTAAGTCGACTAATTTCAAACTAAGGAGTCTGAATTTTATGTTGGCATTTCGCACTTATATATAAAAAATTATGTAGCCTCTAAACGGTTCTAAAAAACGTTGTTATCTAATCAAACCGCGAAATTCATTGATCACTTGATTCGAGAGAGAATCCGGTTGAGTTCATTCATAAATTTCCGTCCCCTCTCCCCTTCCGATGAGATGTGACCAAAATAGTACTATGTCGCAAACAAACTTGTTAAAAACGATGGAGATAAACTCGGTATTTTAACATGTACGCTGAGGTGTTTTATTGTTATTTATAATAACTTGGTTATCTGTTGCTAACTCGGTACCTAATTAATTGTTTTGGTATCGGTAGAAAGTCAGGTTGGACTTTGATCACCGGTACCGTTAATAACATTCAGTATTTATCAATAAATAAAAAGTATACCGTGTTGATAAATTAAATTACAATCATCAATCAGATGAGAGACCGGTTTTCCCGAATTTAAAAATTATATAACCCACACAATCTAAACAAAAATAAACTATCGTTAATAACATAACTGTTTTCATGTTAATTGATCAATTAATTTGCAATAAATTATTATAAACGACCATGTAAATTAAACCTTATTTCTTACTTTACACATACCTATTTTATTTTAATTCACTTTTATAAGGCAATAAAAGTCGATTTATGTTATTTAATAAACAATGGAAAAATAGGTCAGGATTAGTTAAAGTGGAAGTATATTTATTTAGAAGTGTTATGATGTTTAAAAACTAAGAAACAATAACTAATAAAATTTTATCTAAAATAAACGGTGAACCACTTCACAAAACATAAAAACGAATCAAATGTAGTAAATACCCAAGTATTTATTTAATTGAATTGTAATGGAAAAAATCAGCTAATGTTAATGTTTATGAGCTATGACTGTACTATTTTCGCACGTTGTACTTTTAGCTACATTAAATTTACATACAATCAGGTTTGTTGTTTCGCGTTGGTAGTTTACGTCACCGTTGATGCTACTTATACAGCTGTAAGAATGTCGGATGGAAAAATCTAAATGTACGACTTGAAATCTTTCTTAAATATAGAAAGAAATCATTTTCAAAATCGTTCATTATAATACATTTGGTATTATAAGAAGTCCAAATTAGTACTTCCAATATTTTGAGACTTTGTTATTACTTCTATAGAACATGTACAGGGTAAATACAGAACGACAAATTGAAAAACTCTTAATAATATGAAATCTTAAAAAAAATTAACTACTTGCATCTGAATTTATGAGACAAACTAACAAATTTGTAAATTAGTAGTAATTCTTTACACTGATCGCTACATCCACCAATCCTAAAGTTTTGCCAACAGCTCTTGCGATCAAAAATTCCTTCTAGTTCCATTCTACTACCTGTATTTCCTATTATAAAGTGTTTCAATACAAAACTTGATATTTTGACTGCTTCAAAAATTTTATTTGATTTTTCAAATTTTAATTCCAAAATTTCTTTTAGAAAATGTGAATTACTATTCCATAAGTATAAGCACTGAGTATATATTTGACTAGATTATATTGAATTTACATTGCATTGAATTAATTAATTATTATTTATCATTATTTACATTGAATTTCAGATGCAAGAAAAGACTCTCTGAAATATTCATAAAATAAATTAATTTTTGATAATTTATTACTTTTGAAAAAGCCAGATATCTTACTTTGCACTTGAACATTTTCATATGGATTACTTAGAATATCTAGTTTTTACAAAAACAGTTCTAGAATGATTTTCTTAATGTGTTCAAATAGAATATTTAACTTACTGGTTAACTTATCTGGTTTTTATAAAAACACTTCTAGAATGATTTTCTTAATGTATTCGAACAGAATATTTAACTTACTAAATAGTATAGATCATTACTATGTTATAAAACAAGAAGGAAGAGTTGCCACAGTACTGTATCTTGACAGGAAATCGTAGAAGTACTCGGCGTCATATTAAACTAAAGAAATTGCTATTACTTAAATCCAGGAAATCGCGTGGTTAAACGATCTTGATTATGTACATAATGTATGGTAGCGAGGGAGTAAGCAATGTGGTCTTGAATTATAAATTTTAACGAAATAATTTTGTTTATTTATTAAGAAATTATCTCAGTACCGTATTAACCTCAATGATTCAAAGGATTAAATGATCATCCATTATTTTTTTTTTTTAATTTTATAATCTGAGACCGGAAACTCTAAACTGTTACGTAAATCGTGCCAGATTACTTTTATCTCATCTTATCTGGTATCTTCGAAGATCTTTTGATACGATTTCCGTTCCGAGATTATTTAAGTATATGTTTATTGATGTGTAGACGTGGAAATAAAAGGCTTAGTGAAAATTAAATATTTCCGCTTATTACTTATGTAATAGATAAGTAAATTATGTCACGTATTTTTTTTGCAATATTATTATTGTGAGGTAAGGATTATAATGTTATTTTTATATGTATGAAATAATAATTTTTTTTTAATTCAAGAAAAGTATTTTAAAACTCGAGACTCAGGTAAAAATGGTTTGGTATGGGTCTCAACGTAAGTTGTTAAAAATTAAGGGTTCACTGCATTGTTGCGTTTTTACTTGAATACTGAGGCCTAATGACCCATTCTAAGGAGTAACCAATAAACTTTCCCTCTTCTTGGAAGAGGTTTCATAAAGTGCTTTGAAGTTTTTGTAGAAATTGTTCATGGTTTCGGTGAAATGATGTTGTTATTAAAATGTAAACATCCAAACTATTACAGGTGTTTGGAAATGCTGTTTGCATACTTGAGAGAAGTATTATCCTTCGAAGTTAGATTTCTAAACAAAGAATTATTATTAGATTTAGAAAAAAAATCGTTTTTTTTTAACTGGTTATCTTATAGAATCCTGATCAAGTATTTTGAGTTAAGAGATATGATCTACGTTATGTATTCGTATTATTAAAATGTGACAATTTCTTTGATTGTCGTCGTTGGATCAGGTTAAAACATCCTAAAATATACCTTTTTAAAGAATTGTAAATATCTGAAGACCTTAACTAAAACAAACCAAAGAAAAAAAAATGATTTCAACCCCTCGCCGTCGGTGCAACATAACCCAGTTTCGAAATTTAGTACACCAGACACGCACACGTCGCTAACGACGTGTAGAGTTGCGAGGGTGGCCCCACCGGAAACAGGCAAGGGAGACGAAGGTGCCTGCGCCCTTATCGGCCGGAAGTAACGTAGAACCTGCGCCGAGGCTACCTGAGCTAAGCAAAGGCAGTCATCGTCAAAGAAACCCATTGAGTGCCACAGAGAAAGCAAAAAAAAGCTCTCGCTTTGTTTCGCCTCTTACGTCATATTCGCAGTATTATTTTCCATAATAAATTTTTATTTCTATGGGGCACGTTGAAGCAAATCGCGGCGATTGAGATTCAGCGCGTTTGCGATTCATGAATGAGACGCTGGCGATTCATTCATCTTTCTTATGTATTAGTCTTTAAGATGCGCGGCACCTCCCCGTTTTATTACCGTCAGTTGTGGAGTTGTGTGTGTGCGTGTTTCTTGTGGATTTTACGAGGTTCGGGCTTCTTTCCATTGTCTAAAATTTAATATTAATAATTTTTATAGCTCAGTTAGATTTTTTAAATCTAGATTTTATTGCAGCATATTCGTTGTAGAATATAGAGTATGTAATATAAATCTTAAATGTGTCATAAAAAAATAGTATGGCTTATAACATTACAATTTTCTCTACAAACGTTGAATGAACATAGGACTAAAAGAGTTAAGACCACTGAAATAGGTGCCAAGTAAAAACCTCAGCGTACAAAAAAAAATGATTTATCTATTGATGAAGATGATGGACAGTAATAGTAAAAAGGAAAAAAATTATGTAAAAAGTAGTATTTGCTGAAGAACTTGTATATGGAATTCTTTAAAGAAGTTGACAAAATGAACATGGTCGTGATTTTGATATTACGAAAAAATATCTTTAATTTTATTTGAAGAGTACAAGAAAAACCTGTCAAAAATTAAAAATGATGTTATTTAACAAACAAACCGAGTAAAATAATCATTAAAAGGGGTCCGGAATACACGAGTCTGTTATCTTCAAAATTTTTCAAACACAGGAAGATGTACTTCCTGTATTTAGAAACGGCATTATATTTATCTTCGAGCGAAGCTTGGAAAAGAATCCGTCGGTATTGTTTCCATAATTCTTGAAATAGTCCATATGCCGACGCATAAATCAAAGAAACGAAATTCAAGAAAAAAAATCGATGCGATTTAATAGAGAAATAAACCAAAAGGTTGTGTTCATCTGTTGTCTTCTACCTCTGTGCAGGCCACTGAGGTTTCGAGGTGACACATATATTGGCCTAAATAACATAATGGGACAACAGCTGATGCCATCTTCATCTCTCGGTGTGCCCCTTTGCCTCTCCACGCTGGCTTTGATGGACTACTTCCTCTGAACGCGTGGAGCGCGACTACTGTTGTCTTTCTCTCTCCGTATCTCGAATTGCTTCGTTGTCATCTGGTTGCCCATCGAGTCTGTCGAAGTTCACACACCACAAAGGGCATTAGCAATTTCACGGATCCTATTCGCAAAGTGATGATTTTCTTTTGGAGCAAACTTTTAGTTTTTAATTAAAAATTCACGGTGCGTAAATGAACCTTAAATGAATAGTAAGGAAGTGTGCATCTCGATGTCCTCTTAATCGAATGCAACATACTAAAGTACCTCTTTAAATCTAACGTAGTGGATAAACCGTATCAGCGAAACAACTCGGCTTCATTAAGATAATTGTTATCACCGTGTTCCCAGACGGAGTAGAATTAAAGCGTACGAGATTGCGTTTTAATTAACCACTAAATCCGGTAGCGATGGCTAGCGTAACAAAGATATCTCGTTAACCATCGATTGACAAAGTTCAGACGCCGAAAAGTAGTTGAATTATTGCGGTCGTTCGGTTTTTATTCCTTTTGCCACACCCCTCTTTTGAAGACCGCCAGAAATATTTACGCAACGGCCAAAATCGGGTGTACAGCTTGTATACAATTGATTTTGTTCAGTATTCTTTTTGATCTCCGCCCGCTAGCCTTTGATGCAGTAGTTTACGTTCGCCGGGAGCTGATAATTCATTTCGAGGCGTCGAAACGCCTTCTGCCTTTTGTGTTTCTTAATTTCGGAATACGCGATCGGACGGCCTTCGTGTTTCGTCTCTCTTCTCTTTCGAAACGCGTATTTACAGTCGGCGAATACTTAGGAGGTTAATTTTAACGCTACGCTGAGCGACTTAATGAGTAAATCGAAGAATCGGTGGGTGATCCGGTCAAAGGAACCAACCGAGTGAACGCAACCCTTATTTAAGCTACCCAATATAACTAACTACATTCGTTACAAAGGATTCGTTCTCTTCAAGAAGACTTTTTCACTAAATGGGAAAAATCTGAGACATTCCATCTACCGAGCGATCGTAAATACTGTATGCAAATGGACGCATCTACATATAATATGGGGCTATGAATATTCAGGGAGCCTTAATGCATTGTGTCAGGCTCGACGATTTGCGCCTTGACCTCGGTATCACCCTATATTTGAATAAGTATCACGGCTTCCAAGTCTTTTTTAAACGCTTACTTGATTTTACGGCCGTTGGCAAATTCACTGTACGTTGCCCTCTCTAATTTCCAACACTTTTAAACGGGTGTTTGTATTTTAACCGGGTGAATTATCATATGCATATTATATGTATATGGGACTTTTTTACAATTCAAAAATACTAACAACTTTGTACACATTAATATTTGTAAATTGTAAAAAAGTATTCTAAATTGGTTTGGAAATTTTTAATTTCAACGTCTGGTTGAACAACTCTTTATTCGAAGCGGTGAGGCCAACGTAGGGACGTCTTCACGCACCGCTGCTCACCACACATGCCACCGCTGTCTGTTCCAAATGGTTATTGCATGTAAATAACAATGAAACCGAGCGAGCGGAGTTGTTGACTGGCTCAGTACAGTTCGTCTCAAAAATTAACGAAACAAAAGGAAAGACGAAATTTTTTACAATAAAATGAAATTTGGTTCAATGAGTCTTCGCCAGACGTTGGTAATCGCGTACGGACAAGGACGAAACGTTTTTTACTGACTGCGGGCGTTGGTAAATCGTGTGGACCGGTACTCCAAGGACTACAAGCTCCGACAAAAAGCGATAATTAAGCCCTCGGGCGGCAAATTTAACTTAAACAGTCCTCAACACGTTGACTAAAACGTCGCCGATCCGCGACAATGATTTTTCCCATAGATAAACTCGTCCCATTGTTTTCGAACAATCGAATAACTCGCCTTTTTTATCATATTAAATCAAATTTATTCATAAAGTCATCTAGTTAGATCTTAATAAATATAAAATGTATTTTTCAATTATCTCCTATATCATTAATTTATTGCTCAAAAGAAATTTTCTTTGAAATAGTATACATGCAGATTTAAATTGACACTAAATTAATAAAATACTGTTTTATTTATTTTTTTTTTTTTTGAACGGTATATTATATTTTCTTTAATTTCTAATTATTATTCTGTTATTTCAATAATAACCCAAAATTTATGTAAGATTGACGTCGATTACCTATAATGGGTTTTTGTCCAGGATTTTTTATTTGTTTTCCGAAAACACAATTGTTGATTGTTCTGGGGAATTTACATGGCTAATCACCTGTCCTCTGATCTCATCCGTTGTGTGTGGCTACATCTGTAACGGTCGGTGGTTGCGATTTTAGCCAGAAAGATTCTTATCGACGAATTCGGTGGTTTTAAGGTCGACGTGGGTGAATTTATTTATGCGAAAAGGGTTTACGACACGGTTCAGTGTGTGTGTGTGCTGTATAATTTACTTTAGATTTCTAAAATGTTGAATTTGTTTACTGATGTTGGCGTGTTTATATTCGTTTTTTTGATTTTCGCGGAAAGAATAGATATTCTCAATTAAAACGGTCGTAAGAAATAGAAATTACGCTCGTCGGTAATGTACGTTTTGACATTCGTAACGAGGTGGGTGTATATTTAAATTTTAGCTTTTTAGTTGCGAACAGTTGGGTTGGATTGGCAGCTATCCAAAAAGTATATGAGAAGGTTTTAGTAATGGAAGATTGGTTCGTCGAATTTGTGGGTTTATTATTAGATTATACGCCGATAGAGATTTTTGCAGATCTAATTTCTATTTTATAAATACAATACTAAGTCTTACTAAAATTTTAATTTTAAAAATAGAGGTCAAATATATTTTATTTATTATTTTTTACTGCAATCTTTGAAGAAGTTTGTAGATCATTAAAAAAATTAAACGAGATGAAGATAAAACTTGAAGCAGAACTATTCGTTAAGTTGTAGATATCGCAGCTAATAAACGGGGAGAAGTTATTAGGGTGTTTTGGTCGATATAACGAAGGAGCATTACAAAGGGGGTCCTTCGAGTGCAGGATACACGGTCCGATGAGCGCGGTCGTTCCTCAGACGTCTGAAAGACAAAACCGTTGTAGGTGGGTTGTCCTATGACCCCACGTAAGGACACGAAGACAATCCCCCGCCGTTAAAAGATATAAAAAGAAAAATTTTCCCAGTTTTCTCGTGGTCTTCGGCGCGAGTCCTTGATGACCACGGTCCGTGACGATACACAAACGATGAGGTATCAGAGTTTAAACATTTCTGAGAAAAGAATCAGATACCAAAAAAACGATGACCGTTTTGTTTCCGAATTCCATGGCGTCGTGACGTCAAAGTATTTGTCAAATAAAGAGCCGACCACGCGCTCGTGTGGACGCAAGCAAACACTTTAAACATTGAGCAAACACCGTAAGAGAAAACGTATATTGATATATGATGTTAACGTCGCGCTAAGTGCTAATGACTTGTTTGCAGAACGAATTGTTACGACTCTTTTAATTTTTTTTACTTATTTTAAGTCAATTTTTTAGCTATTTTATCCTTTAAAAGGGTAAAGTAATCGATCGTTGACGGGTCGATTGATCGTCTAATTAATCGATTAAGTTCCTCCTACAGGGTGTCCCACAAATCGCCGGTCGTTAGGTCGAGATGAGCGCGTCGAGTCGCGCTCGATTGGACGATCCGTCAACGTCGCTAATTTACACGAGACGCCGTTCGTAGCATCCTGTTTCTTTCACGTAAAAAGCGGCCGCTAATTTGAAACAAATGGACAATTAATAATTCCACCGGTCCGAGTTTACGCGAGACGGAAACGGTTATTGCCTGTCTTCGAATGGATCTTTACAGCGGTACACGATCCTCCTCCGGTAGTTTGTAGCCTTAGGTCAAATCTCAAATCGGATAAGATTAACGGATATAATAGATTTTTAGATCCTTATAAAGTAAATTATTAAAATAAAAAATACTGTTATAGCTATCGGTATTTTTTTTATATTTGCTTGAGGAAAGGATGAATCATTTATGATTATTAAGAACTATCATTTGGAGTGAAACTGCTTTTTAATGTGACATCGATTATATTGGTCAATAAATAAAACTTATATTGATTTTAATATTAATAATAAGGAAAAGAGACCTTTAATTTAGCTGTATTTAAATGGTTTCTTATACAAAATAATGTCTAAAGATTAAGTATATTATATGAAATATTAGTAGTAGTTATTAAATATTTTATGTTGTATTTTATTTTGTGTCTACCCAAAAGATTTTGTTAGTTTATGGATTTTCAAAAAAGTAGATAGGTGGTTTTTATAAGAAGGAAAAGGATCATTAACTTTTTAATCGTAGCCGATGTGATGAGCACCTCGTGGTATGGAAATTATGAATGGGTACGGTAATGCAGGTAATCAAAAACGTACGCCGGTAGCCTTCGGTTTGTTTTTTAATAGCAGGAAACGGTGCGTCTCATTACGGCGTCTCGGCAAGCAGCCGCGAGTCCACTACGTCGCCGGTATTATTCACAGTACTGATAGGATGATTACGGGTGTTATAATGGATGATTGGGATAGATGGAAACCGAAATGGATTATTGCGAGCGATTTTAAATTGAAAAATTCCGCTCGCGGGAGCCGCTCGACGGTAATTTTGTCTTTATAATTAACCGTAATTCTATCGGCCGAGGCGTATGAGCGGCTACGTGGTTAATATCTCAGTTGGAAGGTGCACCGCTAGGCCCATTACCGGGAAACGAGCTTATAATACATTATGCTCGATTGGGTACTTTCAAACGATAGAATGGGCTTTCTCAATTATTAGGTACTATCAATCTATGACACCAAATAACACCGCGCTACCACGAATTTCTTGATACAAGAAATAAATCGACCTGTTAATATATCACTTATATATTAACAACTGAGGTATATACAGCTGAGAGTAACAGGCGTTTATTTATTTTCTTTTACTACTTTTAGTAGATCGTAAACTCAATACTTGAGTCACACCCAACAATTTAAAAAGAATTCACCCCGAGCTAAGGTTCTCGGCAAGTAAGGTCCTTATCCCGCTGGGTGATAAACAACAAACCATATTCAGCGAAATAATTTGTATCGAAGAGGGGCCAATCTGGCGATAGCGATCTGTGGAGGTTCGTATCCATGCAATCACCGCGTCGTACGTTACAGTCGGTGACGGCTGAAAACCGTGTTTATTTACAGTCCGGACGACTGAAAAACAATTACCCACGTATAGTGCACGGGCGAAATCCGAAAAACGCGCGTAGCGACGTCGACGAGAGCTCCGGCTAGCGCTCGCCGGGCCGATTTGCAATGCAAATAGCGCACCTGCGTTTTACATTTTTCCCATGAGCGCTCCCCGACATTACGGTCGGACGTTATTTACGCTCGCGCGTTTATTAGCGTTCGCCGAGAGCGGCTTTACTTCGGCTTCGGCTCCGACCGGCGCTATCCGCTCCCTGCACTATTTACGCGCATTATATATAATTTTCATTTATTTAAAGGATTTACACCGTCGACGCCGCGCGCCGCCCTGGACACTTCTTTACGACTGAATTTACGGCTGCTAACGACTCTAACGAGATAGAGATTTTCCATAGTTGTCCATTACCCGTTGCCCATCGTAAACATCGCTAACCGCGGGAGCTTCTGGTACTACTTGTTAATCTTACCCCAAGCACATATCATACATAACTAGAAAGACACTTACCATTTTATATACCCTCGCAAAAAGCATTTCAACTTGTTAGACACCAACTACGTTAGGTATTAACAATAATAATAAAACCGAAAATATGTAAAATTGATAGTGAATCAATTATTAAGTTTTAAAACTTCTTGAATAATATAGGTATACAAGTTTATTTATAATTGAAAAAAAATCTATTAATTAGCATCTTAAATCTAACGGAACTGTCAGTATAGCATGAGCAGTTCACGCAAAGAGGCAAAAGAGCCTTTCAAACGTCCTCTTAATCGACGAAATTCCGACGTAGCCTACCATAACCCGACATTACGCCGATTGCGGCGTGCCGTTTTAATAACCACCGGAGAGCCCCTTTTTGCTCCTGTTGCGGGGGGCGTTACATAATCGCGCTCTCGAAATCGAGCGCTCGATGACCCGCGAAGAAAACGGCGTATCGGTTGCCAGATCGAGCGTGCCTCGCTTCCTGTTCAATGCAGATCTCCTGTATCCGGCCTCTGTTCGGACTCCATCTACCTTAACTCGTTCACTACTTTCGACACGAGCCGTACACTGACGCAACGGCCTTTAAAGCAAAGCGGTAAATAAGTGGACGGTCGAAAACAGCATCCACGATAATTCGCCATTCTACTCGACCGGATTTATACTGCCCGACGGACTGATATTATTCCGAAAAAGGACTGAATAGAAATTTGAAATAAATTGTATGTCCAAATAGAGAGAATCAGATTGATTGGGATATCTTCGGTTACATTTCACGTTCACCGTGAGCTATTCCGTTAATTCCGGCTCAAAACCTCTCTTAAATGGTAGACGGTGACGGGCTAACGCAGCTAGAAAGGAAAACTATGCTTTACACATCTTGATGAATGCAGTTGTCGATTCAATCGGACTATAACAGTTACGATATAATTCTATCTAGAGTCTTCCTTAGCTATGTTCAACATCGCTTATAAATTTTTGAAAATTACTTCGACTGTCCAGCAAAGCTAAACGTACGTTCCCATAATATTAATTAATTGTTAATGTCAATGATTCGGCGAATCTACGCCATTTGCGGTTAATTGTGTTTATTCAACGTAACCATATGATGGACCATGACGTTAAGAATAATTTACAACATTAATATAAATAAACTCTAAATGGTTGAACGACATCATCTTCGCTTCTAATAAATCCAATTGTTTGAGTTTTCTAAGAACTTCATAGAGTCATCATTGATAGTATCATCAGACTTCAAGTCGAATAACAAAAAGGTACACATCCGCTCGTACTTCCCTCCTCCTTTCGCCTGTTTTCCGATCGCACTCTTTGCCGATACAGATACAGTTATCCGCAGGTTGATTTAAGTCCATCCGCATCCGCCCGCAGCTTCGAAGCCAACCATCCAACCAGCTAGCATAGGTGGCGCGACGGACAAAAGAAGCTCCAGAGCTCGATGGAAGAGCCGGTTCGGACAGGATATGGCTCATTAAGAGCGGACGACTTATTAGACGAGGACAACACCGCGTTACGCAACGACCTATCGTTCGTTTTTCGTTTTACGTGGCGCCGTTTTCCGCTTCCGCCCGTTCATTCATGACTTTTTCCGCGGCACCTCCGACGTCGCTGCTATATCGCCACGTGAATGAACGGCTGATACGGTTTCCGGGGCCGCCGGCTTCGGACTATGTATTGCGAAACCAGCGTGAAAGCTCGCCCGGAGATTTAAGATTTTAGATTCCAGCAGCTTAGGGTTATGGGAATCGTATTTTCTCACCGACAATTTTTCCTCCAAGTCGATTACGTGACATTCCGAATATGTAACTACGTATTATAGGTTAATTTTCTTCGAGTAGATTGATCTTAAACGCTTTCTGATTGCAGGAAGGTGCGCTAGAAACAATCATTTCCTTCCATGTATGCGTTAATTTAATTTTATATTCCGGGAAGGACTATAGAAAGTTATAGGTATATGTTAAAAAAATTTTTTTAGTAGTGTTGAGGAGTTCAGGATATTTCATACATTATTACACAATATCTATAGTTTATGATATAATATTATCTAATTAATGCGTTCTATTTAAATGAATCGCATCCTGGCTAATTTAAACCAATAGGTTTATATATCAAATATAAGTCAACTAACATTGTCCATATCGTAAATTTTAACAACCCAACTAATTTATACTACGATGTAACTGTAAATATCAAATACTCAGCACAGCTATTAATATATGCGGCTTCTCGAACATTCCCCATCAAATCTACTTTGACCCCGAGGCTGGATAACGTTAAAAGCTGCAAAGGTAGGTACTCTTCAACTAAATAACTACTTAGCTACGCCACGATCGGCATAGCGGGACGTCGGTCGCTCTTTCGTTCATCATCGAAAATTTAAAAGTTCCACCGCGCAATTAACCGCGTTCGCCGCTCTTTAAAGAATACCTTAAAATAGCATCGCGGCGTCAATTAGAGCCTTAATTGACAGGCCCATTCTGACATGGATCGGCGGTTTTCTGCGCGGCCAGTCGATCGTGTCCACTCAGGAGAGCTTCCGAACACCTGTATATACGAGACCGCGAGCTCACTTCTTGTACAACAGCTGCCCGCAGCCCCGTCGAAGAGATTGGCCCCGGTTCGGAGCCGCAATTTGGGTCATTACGGAGCTTTTTGCCCGACGACGGATTGAACGAGTTCGTTATCGGCCTGTCCATTACAACGTTGAAATGGACAATGGACGTGTGCCCTTGGATATTGTACATTGACACATCCGCATTAGACAGCATATCCTACCACTTGATTACAGACGTGAAATTAACACAATGATTAACAGAGTTTGCGTTTGTTAAAATTTTGTCCACCGACATTATGCGAATTATAAATTTAAATCTCAAAATTCATTAGTTTAAGTTTATGAGTAAAAAAAAAATGATTTTCCCGAAAATTAAATACAGGTCTCATGTATGGAAGTGTTTTGCATTATGACTTCAGGTATTCATTTTCTAACAATCTCACTTCATCTCTCTTTCTACTTATTTACTAAATTTACTTATTTAATCTGAAATTCTGGTAAGTCTGGTTTAATGTGAGTGATCTATTTAGGCTTCAAAACCTCAAAATTCATTAGGTTTAAATGTATGAAACTGTTCTTGGAAATGTACATACTCTAAGCTCCATATTTGGAAGTGTTTTTTGTTGTGACTTTAGATATTTATGTTCTAAGAACTTTTCTCTTAATCTACTTATCTGATCAAAAATTCTAATAAGTTGAACGAATTATATCAGTTCTAGCAAAATGCCTAAAAATTTTAGGAAAGCTTTTTAATAAAACCAATAATTCTTCTCATACTTATTCAAACGCGTTGTTCCATAATTAGTCGCTCCCGTTCATTTGGAGACCGGTGGGTGGCACACCTGTGGAGGTTTCCCACAGTTTTCGCGCAGCCACCTGCGACGCCACGCTTCAGGAAGCAGAGGGAACGGAGGGACGCCTCGAAGTCGGACGAACGCGTGCAAATTACGGAAAACCGATCTTAATTAAACGAACGGGACCGTTTGCTCTTCGAAAAGGAGGAACAAGAGGAAGAAGAGATCACGCGAAAAGGGAGCAAATCGAATCGGCGGCGTTTACGTTCCTTTACGTTTCGTTGAGTTCGCGTCACTCGGCCCCGTGAGTCACGTAATCGTTTCAGTTTCTGCTTTCTGTTCGTTCGTTCGCTAGAACCGCCAACGGAGAGCCGCGTGGTTCAAAGGTCACAGTTAGGCGTGTTCGTGCGCTGTCCAATGGGAATGATTATGCAGAGATTGCGGCTCCATTGTTCCCCTCGAGCCTGCGCTCTCAGCCGAGGAAATACTTCTCTCCACGGTTGGATACGTGAAAAATATTCACTCCTTTGTTAACTTGGATAAAATTCCCTTAAAAGATTCGCTTTAGATTCATTCATATAATCAACACATACCATCAAATAAAATAAATAATTTAAAAGGTTTTGATTTACTGAGCAGATCAGTATTTTGACTCTAGCTATAAATTTTAAATATGCTTCCGGTATTTTAAAACTAATTACGTCTGGTAACTGTCGCGGTTGCCAATCGTCGGCAGTAAATATCCACCCACCCTTGTTTCAAACGGCTCAACAACCACCTGTCTTCCACGCAACTAATGCACGGTATTCCCACGGTCTTGGGCCCACATTAATATGGAAAATATGCCTAATGGACGCTGCCTCGTCTCTCCACCATTCCATGGTTTCGGTCTGACCGTTTAGGCGCTTGCACGTGTCCCGTGGAGCGAACGGAACGGTAATGACGCGTAAACGCAAAACAAGGCGATTACAAATTGTCATGGTCCGCTGTCTTAATGGCTGTTGGAAATATTTTAATTATAAATCGATCGGTTTTGCCGCACGCATAACGCGCGATTATGAGAAGTGCGTAATTGCGAAGCGAGCGGAATTAAAGGGACGTCGAGCGCGAAAATCTGTAATTCGATGCTCTCTAGACTTCTTGCTAAAGCTGTTCTTCTACGGGCTTCTATTACAAACGGGTTCTATTCAAGTAATTATAGCTTCTAATTGCATTTAAATTCTTATTTATCTTATTAGGTGCTTCTGAATTAATAATACATCGAAATTAATGTTAATGACTATGTACAAAGTATACGTTTTCTTTAACCTATCCAACGTTAGTAGTAACAATTTTCTGGCCTACATTCCATAATTTCTTGTTTCTATTCAAAATAAACTTCAGAGGAATTCATGACTACTTATTAGAATGATCGGTATCTACAAACTGGCTTACACGTTGCGAGCTAGCGGACGAGTTGAGAATGACAGTACCTATATGTCAATTAGATGGTTACTGCTTGTGAGAGTTTCCATAAACTCATACAAACAGCCGAGAAGCTGGCCACTTTTATGGGAGTTTACAATGATACTTATTATTTACTAAATGTTCGAGCTTTCTAAACGAGCTTTTAAAATTTTAAAACGATAGAAAGATTTGTCTTTCTATTACCGTCGCTAGATTTAAATATTCTTCTCTTTGAAGTTCGATATCTTTGAAACAAATTTCCGAAAAACGACGCAGTTGAGTTTATTATGATTAATATACATTTCTGTATAATATAACTGAATTTTAAAATTTTCGACTGTGCAGTTTTTTAGCAATCGTGGGATACAAGAAAAATGAGCAAAATTTCCACGATTATCAAAAAGTTTTTGACTTTCTGATTTTTTTTTCGGAAACCGTTGTTAAAATACAAAAGGTTTTAACGTTCAGTAAAAAAAGCTTTCAAACATCTTACCTTTTCTTCATTTTATATGACGTCACCTTTTTACAAAAGCACAGATAACAACTTAAGATACATTTTAATTTAAATTTTTTACTCTTCACTGTAGTTCACCATTATACCATTTATAATGTAAAATGGAGGAAAACCCGGAAGTTCGAATGAGCATGGCATTGGATAACAAGATTTCACATATCGTGTAGTGATAAAATTATCGAAACGGATGTGGTTACCACCGTTAAAAACCAATGCTTATAAAGTGTATTTAATAATATTTTATTTGTTTATGCTCGTTAATGTTTTAGCTGAAGATTACTTTAATACCCAAGGATTAATAATAATCCATCTGGATTTCTGAAGGCTAGGTCTACTAAGAAGTAAATTTCCTGAAAACGCGACATCCTCTACAAGATTATTAATTAATTTCAGCCGGTAATTAGGCTGGTGCGATTATTCTAGTACAGGACTTTGCACCTGCAGGAAATGTAATTAACCGTGACTAGAAAACGCATTCGACCTGCCGGATGACTGTATGGTCCGAGCAATATCCAGCGGGGTTATGGTTCTTTAATAAGCTTAACTGAAACAACCATTTCTAAGTAATATACGAAATCTTAACGGACGTCTTATAAGATTTTTTTTTGTAATAATATCGTTGGTTATCTAATCATCATTCTTCAGGAAGCAATGGTTCCGCTTGACTTCCACTACCGTATTCTAAAAGTGGAGCATAGCGTTAATGGGAGTACGTGCATTTATCTTCCTGCACACTCCAATAACTCATAGCTCCAATACCTGCAATTAGCGCGCCGCGGGCAATAAGTCCAAATGGACGTCGCAGTCTAAATTAAGAAGAGACGCTGCGGGATCGCCCATCCTGTTGATGGCAGTGTTACCAACGGTCAACGAAATTGACGACCTCAAAGCGACTCCTGCGATACTCCATTAATTATAGAGTTGGGAAAAGATATTGAGATGAAATCGATGGATTTATTTATTTCTGTTCTTCTGTTATGTTAGTTCAGTTCGACTGAATGTTTTGTTTTTATGAGGGAATGATGTCATGGTTGGCAATTGGAGCTTAATTATTTTTACGGGCCCAGTAAAAACTGCTGGCCTGTTAATTATTTCCGCCACGAGACCTCTCGCAAAAAAAGCGCCGCCGGTGGCGACAGTGGAACGCTCGTTTTCAAGCGGCGCCCTCGAAAAGCGAATAAATTTTCTGCCCAAACAAAGGAAACTATCAATTATGCACCGTTTACTCGATTAGAGCGCGGTCGCGGGCGAAATGTAATCGTGCTGAATTTTGAGTCACGACTTTAAGCTATTTTTAGAGGGCAATGAGAGCTGAGGTGTGGGTGGGTACGCGTTATTATTGGAAGGAAATTTGAATAATGGCTGCTTCTTCAAAAAAAGATTCGCCAAAGTAAAAAAGATATTTAAGTAAAGGAAAAAAGATTGAATTATGTGATTATTCTTTACTTTTATACCCTCAAGAGCAGGATACAAATTACGTTAATACATCCTTTGATGCCTATACGCTATTAAAGTGCGAAAAGAAATAAGAAGGACAACATCTGATGTTGTAAATTATCGGAATAATCGTTTCCTGCGCCATTGACTAATTCGTCCAGTTTGCATAGAAAACGAGAAAGAATTCAAAGGAAATCAGGATAGTATTACTGGTATTAATTCGTTGCTCGTTTAACCTTTACGTGTTTTATTGGCTCGATAACTTAGTTATTGTGAGCGTTAACAGGTTTAATTTACATAGGGATATTTGCTAAAAAAACTGACATTTTCCAACACCTTGAATTTGAGAGCCTGTTTTATTACTTTCTTGACCAATCGAAAACAACCTTACTTATAATGGTTCATCCTTCCATTAAAAACCACGCGTTAAATTTCATGCTTCTTCGTGGAAAAACGCTCCAATATCCGCGGTAAGAAAAAAAGGGGAAACAAGACGTAATTAGCTCGGTACATTAGCGAGCAGTAATTGAGCGAATAAATTTGCAATATCCACCACGCCGTAAATAAACGAGCCAAGTTTAAACAGCCGCAATTTAGCCGGTTTGTCGCGACTTTTCCACCTGTCAATCGAAATCTGAGAAAATTGAATTGAATCACCGTTTAATCGGTTGCAAATGGACGTGTAATTTACCCGATTACAACATATTAAATGTATTTACAAGGGTAATCGAATATCCACAAATTTACAGTGGTAATAAGTCGTTCGAATCGAGTTTTTTCACCTCTCGTTCATAAATCATTCGAACTTAAATCGCTGTTAGCGCGACTGATACTGGTCTACGTCCATTAACATCGTCCATTAATGAAGGAGTAGCGCCACTTCACTGCGAAATCCTTTCACTCCGTCAGGTGGACGATCTAGTCTTTTTAAAATGCAGATCCGTCTTAAGTATTTAAGTCGATTACTTACATACTTACAAAAATAACATGGGAAGATGAAAATTTGAAAGTAAATGGAATTTATTTGCAATTATTAATTAACTAACCCACTATAATTATTTCACCATTTCGAATCCTACCCATATGGATGGTAAATTATTTCATTCATTAGTATTTATCTAGTTATATCTTTTACTATATAACTTCTTTTCAAATAAGCTTTATAACATTTACATTTTCGAGATGCGTATTTGGTACGTTTTATCGGGGAAAAAACGAATTAATAAATTAATTATAGCCAAAATTAGAACATCCTCTAACGAGGAGCTTTTTGTATCTTCCTCCAATACTTTTACGGAAACTCCCAAATATAGAAGATACTCGGTTAAGTAATTGTTTACTATTTTAGGTGTAGAACTTTGGTTAATTGCGTGCACCACTTCCTTAGCGGACGAAGAATGGCGCTTTCCTTTGCCCCAAGGCGTTAAGCAGCACCGGTATAGTAAGTATAGTGACCTCAGCAGCAAGCGGCGACCGACTCGACGCTTGGTAATTCATTCATAAGATCGTGGGAACGGCCATTTCTTAATATGTTGATCGGAGCAACCTGTCTCAGCCGTACTGGACAGGTCCGTACTTAAAACAAATCATTTATTATTTATTTTAAACATCTGTTAATCATTACTTTTTACATTCACCGTCTGTTACTTTATAACTCTCATCTAAATTCCCACACTAAACAAGCTATCAAATTACTACTATCACATTAAAAATGGCCAAACGTAAAGATAATGAATAATGTGTATCGATTAAAGCTCCTGCTGGTAACCGCGACGACGGGGTTGTAAAATTTATCGTTGAAAGTGTACAACATAAGGGAGAAAAATAAAGTAAACTCGTTGACAGAGACAATTTAACAAAGATCCAACATTTATTACTTACAAGGCAGTAAAAGTCTTATGCTGGTAAGTTAGGCCCGCTGAGTATCAACTCGCCGTTTTTACTCGGGAGCTTTTACGAGCTTGTAATCGCCCGGTCAGTCTCTTCGCGTAAGCTCCCTACTGTCTTTAAAACGTTATCATGCGTTCGCTGAGGTCCCTAATTATAATTCCTCATAGCCAGTTGTAATTAGTGGGTAGAAATTGATTTAGTGCCTTATTTCACTTGAGGTAAACGGCCACCGTATACCGGGCGATCAGAAATTAGCACTCGAAAAAAATTATCTTTTCCTAAAGTTGTGATGTATTACTTGCCAATGGATATGAAGTAGGATATTGGCGCAAGACTAGGGAGCTTGTAAAGTATCTTTTAATTATCACACGCATAATAAAGTTATGCTTTCGGGCAAAGTGACGCAATGCATCGTCGACGCAGGAGCGTAGCCAGAGGCCGAGTTGATGCATTGCTTCCTCCTCCGCAACAAAAGGCTGCTATTGCGATAGGTTCGTTAGAGGAGCCAAGAGCGAACGGTTGTAAATCATTTCCGACCGTTTCTTTATGTCTCTCTGACTGCCTACCGACAATTAATATTTTTAGAACAAGAACGATAATAAATGGGTTTGAGAGAAAAATTTTAAACTTTAATTTCATGTTATAACATCGCAAGTATTGCTATACAGACAGGGTATGTTTCTAGAATAACAATATTAATACAAATAACTTCAAATACAGACAAAAATTATCCTTAAAGGGAAGGATAATTAATGATTAATATAAATTTGAAATGATTTTATTTTATTTTATTTTTATCTTGTGTATTAAAAAAAAATTATTATTACCAATGTGTTGCACCTTCTTCAACCCGTTTTATTTATAAAGAATAAGGACAACTTGCTTCTGAAGACGGTCTTAAGCCGAAACATGTAAGAAATTTTGTAATAAAATCATATAAAGCACTGAGTAATATATCTTCCAAGCAAAAGATTGACCATCGTTGAAAGTTTAATAATTGTAGGAGAAACCCTTCACAATAATAAAAGAGATAACTTTATGAGTTTAATAAAGAACCCATCTCACATAACTATTAATAGCAAAATATATAAATTCCAACTTCTTTAATTAAAATAACTTCCTCATTAATTCTTACGTCTAAAAATATCACCGATAACCGGGGGTTTGCTCGTCGTTCCCTGGCGAAATTCCTTTTCCGCCAAATCATCCATTAACGTCCTCGACGCAAATCAAACTTTCCGTCCTCGTCTGGCCGCCATAATCTAATAGAAACGCGTCACGTCAACGCGACTATTTCCAGGCTCGTAAATCGACTTTACAGCGCCGATTTAGCACGGTGGCGGCGGCGTGAACGAAAATAAGTGTCGCCGGTAACGCCACCCAAACAAAAATTAATAACGCGATATTAAACGTCCGCGCGCCGAATGCGCCGTGAAATTACGCACAAAGAGGCCGCCTTCAGTGACATCACCGCTTCCAGCCAGTGCGAGCGTCCGTCCTCTGACGACCCGCTTTTTCGAGAGCATGCATAATTTCAGTAATTGATTTAACGATAAAACGATCCATTCTCCTTTTTTTCGGTTGCTTTTTATGGACTAGTGAATGTACTAGGACGGTTTTATGGTCTTGAATCCAGTTTGTGTGGTCTGTTCCATTACTTTTTATAACCTCTATACATACCAACTCGTTTGTATTTCGATAGTTGTTCCATTTCCTGGTTGATTTAAAAAGATTTTGTGCCTACTTTATTTAACTATAAAATCCTACTTATTTTTTTGTTTTCTTTGTTAGTTTTAATAAGACTGATGGAAAATATCACTTTTCTTATTCTTCATATATATTTTTTTAACATTGTTTTCAAACTCAAGTGTTTATAATAGAATTGAAGACCCTGGTGCAAGAAGGGGATATACGCCAAATTGTAAAAAAATGAGATATTTACTGAAAACAGTTTAAAAATGTATTTTCTTTTGTTTAGTCGAAGTATGTGTAATATATGATTAGCTGAATAGAAATTATAAGAGAAAATCACCAATCCCATGCAGTGGACTGGTGCAAAAATGGGATAAGTTACGTATAACTTATCCCGTTGTTGCACCGAACAATTCTGTATCAAAGCTGAGATATTTTATAATGATTTGAAGAAAAAATCTGCAGAAGCAGAACAAAAGGAAGAAGTTGAAGTGTTATGCTTTGGTTTTCAACAAAGCATGCAGCTCCCAAAAGTACCTTCTGGGGATGCGTTTTATTTACGTCAACTATGGGTATATAATTTTTGTATACAGTTTGTTAAAAATAAAACCGGACATTTTTTTATGTGCGATGAAACTGTGGCAAAAAAGGGGTCAAATGGTGTGTTGAGTTTTTTACATCACTATATTGACAATGTTTGAAGTCCTAACATTAAAGTATTGTATTTATTTAGCGATAACTGCACAGTACAAAATAAAAATAACACCTTGTTAAAATTTTTAACCACATGTTATATGGGAAAATTTGATTCTATAACCCATCGTTTCCCTGAGCCCGGGGCACAGTTTCTTACCTTGTGATCGTTATTTCGGAATAATCGAAAAAAAGAAAAAACGTATCGATCGAGTCTTTTTGTCATAAGAGTATGCGAATATAGTAAAGTCGGCTTCTGAGAACTTTCATGCTGTTTCTGTGAATCAAAATATGATGAGAACCTATACTTCACATTTCAAAGAGTTTTTTATTGCCGTTCCTAAGTCAGTATCCAAAGAAAAGTTTTCAATAAATTCTTATCGTATTTTCAAGTACCTTAAAAATTCAAATAGTGTTATGTGCAGTTCATCTGGCAACAACAATCATTTAACTAATTTTAATATTATTAAAAATAATGCTTTTTCAAATTTAAATTTCATAACTAAATTGTACAATAGTACATTACCAATTAAACATTTAAAATATGAGAATGTGATGCAGCTCGCTGAGCAATATGTAGGAAAAGATGAAATAAACTATTATCGTTCCCTGCAGTCTGACAAAAAATCTTTAGAATCTCCTGATTCTATTACCGAAAGTTCATCAGATCTTGATTTTTAACATTGTTTAGTTTGTTTAATAACATATGTTTTGTCTATTTTGTGTTATAAATAAAAAGTTGTTTTTTTTGTTATTTATGTTTTCCAGTCGCCTCTCAAAATCATTATATCCCAGATAATCACATATCCCATTCTTCCACCACAATTTGTTCTTTGCTATTAAATCACTATTTCTACCAAAATTATGCTCTGACCAAACATAAATGCTCATACTTATTTCAATAAACCATTATAATTAATTTAAACACTGACATAAAAATGAAAATGTTTTTTGGCTTTGCTGAAAAATGAACATATTGTTACTTATTCCGTTCTTGCACCAGGCTCTTCAATTATACCGAAATTAATGGACTATGTTATCATCCAAGTTTGTAAAAAAATGGCTAAAGACTGTATATACAGAGTGTCTCGAAATTATACTGCTAAACGCTGCCAGGGCATTCTACGTTCAAAAATAAGAATTTGTTCAAATAAACATTGGTCCAAACATTCTTCTTAAATGAGCTACAGTTCTTTGAATGGTAAAATAGACCATATTAGAATTTTGTTTTCATGGTTGCTCAATTTAGTCATAAAATCAAACCCCCAACGGTAACGACAGATTGGGGTGTTAAAGTACTTAGCACACTCTGCAAAAAAAATCCTACCTAGTTCAAAGATGAGCTTAGTGGATCTTCAAAGACGATTTGCTGGAAAATGGTTACAGTTACGCAATTGTAACCAGAGAATCATTCTTAGGTAGAAGGGTCTAAAGTCTCTAAATTTTAAGTCAGAGTAGCAAAAAGTAGACATTAAAAAAAATAGATAAGTAACCAAATTACCCCTTTGCACGCACGCCACTGAAGAGTTTCGTGCAAAATGAGTACCACCATCTAATTTCTCTTGAAATTTTAGGTTAATATACCAATTTTCGTTGATTTAAGCCAAGCCATTCCGAGGATATTCTTTAAAAAACGTTTCTCTGTTGCGCTTTTGAAGGGTCTGTGTCTCTCTTAGCAGTGTTGGGCAAACGTCAATCGTGGTAGCGATTGACGATTAAAATCATCAATCGCCTTCTGGCGTTAGGATTAATTGCAATCGTCAATTGGCTTTACTGAGAGTTTCGATTAATTAATCGTAATTTCGAGTGAAGACGATTTACGGTTGTTATTAATCCTAATGCCAGAAGGCGATTGGCGATTAATTAATCGTCAATCGCTATCACGATTAACGTTTGCCCAATACTGTCCCTTAGGAAGCGTATTTTGACCGATGTTTATTTGAGCTTTTATTCTTATTTTTGAACGTAGAATACGCTAATAGCACACACTAGCCATATTATCTATATGTATGGCTACCTAATTTCTGGACACTTGTATATTTTGTTTCTTGTTTCATTACTTTTACCAGCACCTATACTTACACATCATCTCATTATATTTTTCAAATTCATTGATTTCCTTATTTAATTTATAATGATTTTATACTTGTGTGGTCTAAGGATTAGAGTTTCAAATTCGATTAGATAGTTTGCTCGGAAGTTCAATTATAACAACTCTCGATTTATTAAAGTTTCATTGATTTTAGCACCGGGACCGCGTTTCTCATGTAAACCAGTCGCCGGAGAAATTTAATAATCCCCATTAAGCCGACGTGTTCAGGGGCCCTTTAAATCCCGCGGCGCTCTCGGCGTAAACCGGCAGAAGCGTCCGAAGCATTATAATATTAATTAAGCTCGTCTCTGGGCAAAGGCGGTGCCGCGTCCGTTTGTTATGTTTACTGCAAAGTAGGTAGCTATTTTACCGGACTCCGGAGCTCGCGCAGCTCCTAACGGCCGGGCGCGTAAATAAAACCTATAAAAGGACGGTCTGGACGCTCGGTCGTAAACTCACGGATGGGAGTATTAGCGCGAAATTATTGAGATTGCGGTTTTAATAAATGTACCTTTACGTACTACGAGGTTTAATCGAAAAGTCGCGAAAAACTTTTCGAGTACCAAACTCCAATTTGGTTCTCACGTCAATCACATTTTTACTTTCGCTAATCTATACATATTAATAAGGACATTAAAAAGTCATACTAAATTTTCTGGTTACACAATTTATCCGGTAGACGGCGTTATTTAACACAAAAAGCTATGAATTAGCAATCGCTAACCGTGTGAACATTTATGTAGGTCAGGCTCCGACGCTGACGTTTTTGAAGTTTTCGGGTCGTAATCAATGAAACCTTAAGCGCAGGTTAGGATCGAGCCACCGGTGAAGGCTTCAGCACGCCTACTTGATTTATCGCTCGCTACCGGATTTATTGCCTTCGAATTGTCGAGGCTTACGATCTTATGAGAAGAAGAGATTATCTTGATTAGTTACTTTCTAGCACCTGCTACCTCTTCGTACAATGTTTCAAACGTATCCTGCTGAGGTTGAATAGAAACTTGACTACATTGTATATAACTTCTTTTTTTTGTTTTAAATAACACACAAAGAATATATTTCATCATGACGATTAACTCGAATGATGACCGATCGTAAAATCGCGAGATAAGTTTATAAAAAAAAACAACTGAAATAGAATCCTGTTACATTGAATAGTGTAATTTGTAAGACCTTTATGATCACATAAAAATGAACTACAAATTACTAATAAAAACTAATAATAACTGATCGTAAAGAAAAACAATAAATCAATGAAATGATTTTATATATTTTGAATAAGATTTTTATTGTAGGTAGCTTGCATACCTACAGGAATACTTTTCATCAGGAGATCAAGTCGATGTTAAAACCATGTAAAACTGGTCCATCTGGAAATTACCAAGCAACACGATGACCGGTTGTAAAATGAGGCGATAAGTCGACGAAATAACGAACCCTATATCGACTTTACCGCAGGAACGTCTTCAAGAACGCGCTCTCGTAAAATCCCCATCGCTGGAAGTCTTTCTATAGACTCCAGCTCCACTTATAATCCTTAAGCGTTTAGTGTAATTTAACGATCGGCGTTCCGTTTATGCCTTAACGATTTCCCGATAAAATCCCGTCCGTTTTGCTACTGCGTGTAGCATAACAAACCAGAACGGAGAGAACGGACAAAGAAACCGGCCCCAAAACGAAACGAAAACGAAACTCTCGGCGGCCAGAGGCGCCAGAAGAAAAAGGTAACAGGAAGAGCGGTGTAAATGTACCTATACGAGCGTGTATCAGGTGTTATGTAACGCGACTACCGATGGATATTCCCGGAAACGGCGACCGTGGCGGCGGAGGCGGAGGAAGAGGAGGAGGAACGAGAAGATTGGATCTAAAATAAGAAACGATGACCCTACAGAGCGAACGCTGAGGAACGAGAAGCTGGTGTAGTAAGATGTGTGTGGTGGGGACATGAATGAAATCGGTCGCGTGGCTTCTACTGACGTCATCTTTTGGTCCATCAAAAAATTTAAAAAGAATAAAATCAAAAATTAAACTTAAAAATAATTGTAATATTTTTTTCCAAAAAAATAATTTGATTTGAAACAGTGACATTTCATTGATCTTTTAATTGTACACTGTGCAATTGAAAATTACAAATTACAATGCCCGAGTTGCCAAATCGCGTTCCAGATTGCTATTAATCACCGTTTCTGACCAGGTGAGCCGCGTTTATTAATGAATTCGCCACGAGAGGTAAAAACAACTCGCCGCTGGCGGTTATTTCGTCGGCCGAAGAAAAACGACCGCAGCGCGGGGATCTATGAAAAGCGAGGTAATTATAGACAGAGCGTAGTTTTATGAATGGACAAATAACGTTGCCGGCGAGGCAAAAACTCGCCGCGCGAGAAACTGGTCGGAGAGCGGTTTGCCAAGACCAGGAACTGACAAGTCACCTTTCAGGGCTTTTGTGTCGGCCGTTTAAGCTTCTTTTTCAATCGTCTCTTCTATTTGTGAAAGAGATATTTAACTTTATGACAAAAACAAATTGTAGGCTATTCAGAGATGAAATATTTTAAATCAATTTCAATTAACTTGGATACTCTTAATATAGCTTAAGTCTTATATTTTAATTTTTTATATATGTGTACTATTATTCAAAGAGGTATAACTTTTTGGCATGAGTAAAGTTAATAATTCCTCCGGTGAATGAATTGACACATAACCATCTCGAAGACCGGACGTGACGTAGGCGCACGCTTTCCAGGTTCCACATATAAACTCCCCTTTGCATCTCGCTCCCCCCAATTTAAAGTTTATGGTCGACTTCCGTCGACGGCGAGGAGAAGCTCGTCGCGTCGTCGGAAAGCAGCGGTATGTAGAGAGATCTTTGTCATTTGCCGGGCCGGATCGGAGGAAAACGGGAACGTGTGTCTTTGCTCGATCAGGACGATTAGCGGCATAATGGCGACGTTTCCATCGGAGATCTTGGTCAATAATCGATGGAGGAACTCGAATGGTATCCGCATCCGCTCGTAATTAAGAGACACGCCGGATGCAGGAGGTTCGTGTGGGCAGATTTTCTCATGAATGAACGTAACGTAGTAAGCGTAAGCTAGGTAGTAATAGTAGAACGGTAGGAAAAACTTAATTCCTGGATAAATCTGGTAGTTATGTAAATTTGACCGGATGTCGTCGACGATCGTCGACGGTTTTTGTTGCTTCCAATGCTACAGCCCGCTTCATTGACTCCGATCGATCTCTAATGAGGATATTCGCGTAAAATTAAATACAAAACGAGTCGAGTCTTTCCTTCTTTTTAACCGAGATGTTTGCGCGACACGTCCTATAGTAATTCTATAGGACGTAAAGCCAATATAAACCGACCAAACAAGAAAAAGATCGCACCTCTTCGAAACTACATTGCTGTGAACGATTATGCAAATAACGCCGGACGTTTCGTCGGATTTTTTTCTGAATATTCCCCTCATTGACTGATCGAGCGGATGTTGCAGGTTACAGTACAGGTGGATGCGACCATTTCTTTACGATAATCAAGCGTTATCATTAACTTTGACGCCGAGGTGTTGAGGCGTACCTACTCAAAAACGATTATCGAGACGATTTCCTTTACACCAACACGCACATTTAATATTTCATCTAACCACACAATTTATAAAATCTAATATCTTTTTGAAATCGGTAAATCTCAAAAGAACAAATAAGCCTTTAAAGAAAACGAAACCCAACTACTAAAATCTATATCGAGTTGCTTTGAAAAGAAGGTGAAAACGGAATAAACCAGTTCGTAGTCTCTTCGGACGAAAGACAAGCATAAAGTACTCTTTTGGCGGTTTCTCAGATCTCCAGCGACCCATTCTCGCTTTGATCTCGAATTTCGCCGATTAAAATCGGTGAAATATCGTAGAAGAGTTCGTCGGCGTAAATTTCGGTCGGTTTGTTTAGAAGAGAATCCCAGGTTTAGGTTCTGCAGGTAAAAAGTGGTCGCGGGCGTCCAGTTACAAATTAACAGTCGTAAATTGGTTAGAATGTTTGGACGCAAAGCGTTAATTCCCTCGTGTAATTCGTTCTTAATATCAAACCGTCTCTCACTCGGCTATAACACTAACCGTTAAAGTTAACGAGCGGGCGCCTACTGAATCTGTTAAGTGGAGCCTTTGCTTTATATTTGGTCACAATTTGTTTTATTATTGGCAATTAAACACACGCGGCACGTAAATGAAATTGAAATATTTACTTAAATATTTACAAACATTCACACACATATCAAGGAGCGAAACGGTAAATGATTAGAAAATGTATTTACTCATTAACAAAATGCTCGAGAAATACGTTATTAACTCGAGTATAGTGCTATTTGTCGTTTGGTATTGTTTAAAAGGTTCTCACACAATTAAGCTCTCGTCATGGAATGTGTTAAACGAAAATGACGATGTTTCTATTGTGAAATGTGAGAAATTGTTAAAGTACCGAACAAACCGAGCCGCCTCGTTATTTTATATTTAATCACAATTAATTTATTTATTAAAATCTGTCTAGACTTTTTGTACCTACTATAAACTATAATTTATTCTCAATGTACCGTAATGTTAATAATTACTTTGTAACCAAATATTAAACGTATCTGTAGATATGGAAGACAGGTCGATGCGATCAAACGTTAATGCCAAGCCATCAAGACGAGTAACGGCTACCTCAACGGCACATTTTATAATGCTTATTAGAATATCCGGAAAATGGTCGGGGCACCGGGGCCTCAAATGATAAAGGAAGAGGAGAGAGAAACCGTCCGCAGGCGCTAAGGTTGTTGACCATTCTCGTACGTGGACAGTAGAAGGAGGAAACAGCCTCCGGGCGAAACTCATCCAGTATATTACTTGTGTGTCTTCGAGAAATACTGGTTTTAATCTAGATACTATGGCCGTATACGCAAATAGAAGTTGCCGGAGCTTACGGCGCGTATTTCAACTTCGAAATTGTATGGTGCGGATGGATATATACGTTCTAAAGCAGGTGGTAAAAGACAACAGGGCAGGACTTAGGTAGTAACTTACTGTATACAGTGATTATCTAAATAGTTAGATTGAAATAGGAAAAAGATATCTATCTGACTCAAATTTCATAATAATAAAAAAAGTAATTCTGTGAGAACTTATAAAGTTTTGATCAAAATTTTGATAAAAAAAAACTTTTGTAATTCAAAAAAAGAACCTCTTTAGCTCTTAGGGGAAATGTTAATAAACTTTGGGATTAACTTTTGATTTATTTTATCAAGATAATTTCAAGATTATTTTTCCGGTCGTTGTGTAAATATGTGCTAATAATAACTAATGATGACTAATAATGTGGACGAATTTCGTGAAATATTTTTAAATGCCACTTACTTTTCAAGTGTTTAGTACACTCTGGAATATTTCATCGCTCAAATAGAAGTTTCAGGAATAAGTAACATAAACGCAATGCTCGCTTATACCGAGCGTTCATAAATGATTGTACTGCGTTTGAATTTGGGGCGCTCGTAATTTAATGATTTCTGATGGTCAACGTTGTTACCTGTGAGTTGTCTACATCGTATCTTGCATATCAGTGGCGTAGCCGGATTTATTCATTATTTCGACGCTGCCAAGCCAAAACGGCATAAACGACATTAACCAAATTTTTAGAAAACGCAAAAAACGATTGACATAATGAATCTTAAATGGCTTTTACGCAAACTTTAAACCAATTTTATAGCGAATGAAGTTTGTTTGCGGGTATGCCGCTTTAACTGTTGAATGCAGATTTAAAAATGCTACTCAACGGTGCAGCTAACTAAAAAATGACCATTTTGGCGTTTATGCCGTTTTGGCTTGAGAGCGTCGATATACTCATAATTATTGGAGATTCGATATCAATTACAGGTATATGTCAATAAAATGCCTTTCTCTTGCGGTTTTTTGACAACTTTTGACAGCTTTCATTATTCTCCATGACACGGCTATGAGATATGATTAACATTATTGTATTTATACCAAGCTTAAACATTAATCTATAGCGCTCCAAATTCGAACGATCTACAATCATTTATGAACGCTCGGTATTAATACTAATTAATTTTTAAAAATTTCCTAGGAAACTAATTGTTGTTGAAACTTAAAATTTTATGAGTATTTAAATTGAATATTAATATTTATTTTTACCAAAAATTATTTTTCTACGACTTTTAATTTTTTCCTCAGAAGAGAAAATGTAACTTAAAATCGATCAAAATTTGTCAATTAAAAAAAAATCATATCTAAGAAACTAATTGTTGTTGAGACTTGAAATTTTATGACGATTTAAATTGAAGCTTAATCTTTATTTTTACCAAAAATGAATTTTCTACAAACCTTTAGCTTTTTTAGAGAAAGAAAAATCTAACCTAACCTAATTTACATGTCGATTAAAACTTGTCAATTTTAAAAAATTCATATCTAAGAAACTAATTGTTGAGACTTAAAATTTTATGAGGATTTAGAATGAAACTTAATCTTTATTTTTACAAAAAATGAATTTCATACGATTTTTAGTTTTTCCCTCAGAAGGGAAAATGAAACTTAATGAAAATCACAATTTGTCAATGTTTAAAAATTCATATCTAAGAAACTAATTGTTGTTCAGATTTGAACTTTTATGAGGATTTAAATTGAATCTTAATCTCTATTTTTACCAAAAATGAATTTTCTACGACTTTTAGTTTTTTCCTCAGAAGAGAAAATGTATCTTAATGTCAATCAAAATTTGCCAATTTAAAAAAAAATCATATCTAAGAAACTAATTGAGGACCTTGATGCAAAAACGGGATGTCACTATTTTTGCGAAATTGAAATATATGTTTTACAACATTCTACAAGACTTTATTTACCTTTTGGCGCAGGAACTTTATATAAAACTTTTTTTAACTTATTGTTATTTATGAAAGCACACTCCCGTTTTTGCGCCAAAAGGTAAATAAAGTCTTGTAGACTGTTGTAAAACATACATCTCAATTTTGAAAAAATAGTGACTTATCCCGTTTTTGCACCAAGGTCCTCAATTGTTGTTGAGACTTAAACTTTTATGAGGATTTAGATTGAAACTTAACCTTTATTTCTGCCACGGATAAAGTTTCTACGACTTTTAGTTTTCCCTCAGGAGAGAAAATGTAACTTAATGTTCTTACAGATAATACAGTAATACAGCTGAGTAATCTATATTTAATCCATATTTTCATTAAGGCTTGTAACAGTAAATAATAATTAACTTGTAATATCCGTATTATATTTACATTCATGTTATTTATTAGCGGTTAACCTGAAGACGGCGGCTACGCCGAAACTTAGGTAGTCAAGAACAAAAAAAAGCTTCAGTACATTTAGTTGTTTCCATAAATACCAACGTAATTTCAAGAATTTAATGACAATAATTTTCGTTTTTAACTCCTCGATATTGCCGCGAACGGCTATGATAAAAAGTAGAGTTCACGAACATCGGTCGTACAAAAATGCTAAATAAGGTAGAACGAATACCACGACCGATGATCGGGAACGATACAAAAGGACTCGCGATTCGACCGCCTTAGAATTAAGTTCGGTATTGTTAGAAATTAAGGAATAATAAAGAAAGAGTAACTCGAAGGTTAAAAGGTAAGTGAAGTTTTTATTAATAAAATATATGAGTCACGCGATACCCCTCGAGTTAGCTAGCGAGTTAGCCCTATCCATAACGAGCAACACCCCCGAACGTAACAATATTTTTGTCGCAAAATCCATTGAGACAATTCTATTCAACACTTAAAAAATTGTGAGGATGAATTTTTAAAGACCCAAAAAAAAAAAAATGCTAAAAGAAAATAAAAATTCCCAACGATTTGTAAAGTTCAACGACGTTCTCACTCCTCCTTATCGAAATCCTCTAATCACTGCGATTAATTAGTATACAAATCGACGCAACACGATCGCTGCTAATTAATAAAAGTCGATAAGCCATACTTTTTTCGTCCGACTTACGTCAATCATTTGTTTTCCTTCTTTTGTTTTTTTATTTTGATTTTCTTCCATCGAAATCAAATCTGAATATGATACATTTAATAGTTAACTATTTTTATTTTTATAAGCACATTGATACCTACAGAAATAAAGGTATGATACCAACCTAAAATTTGTATATATAACATAATCTCTGTTACCGAGGCAACGTACACACTGCTATATATATTTTTTTATTAAAAAGCTCTATACGCTTAGAGAAATAATTTTAAATTTGTGGTTAGTAGAAGTAAACATTTCTTATGAAAGATTTAATTCCTTAAATTGATATCAGTCGTTAATTACTAATAATCCCTTTTATTTTCCAAAAAAATCAAAATGTAAATCTTCGATTTTTCTTTTTAAGTCTTCATTGTGTTGCGTCGCGAGGTGGCGCTGATCCAAAAAAAACGTAAAACAGGTAGGTTCGGTGCTTGCTCCAGCTTCTTTCAAGAACGCAACGTAACAAGACCAAATAAAGCAATAAGAAGTCATCACTTAATCGTCGCACCTGCCGCTAGTAGAGGTCAGCGTGTACACGTTCTTAAAGAAGAACGGGTTTTCTCCGCGGTAGCGTCCCCTGACGGCGCTCCACGCGAACTAAAAATCATACTTCCAACGCCGACCGCGCTAATGAGATGGAATCTTAATAAACCAAGAAAGTGCTCTCGAACCGAGTATACAACGACTAATTGTGTACAGCATTCTTTGGGACTTGTACTAAATCATTTATCGTTTTAAACTGTCAGAAAAGTATCGGCTACCAGACAAGTTTAATTGGAAGCAATAAGTTTTCCCATATTCAAGGTTTTTGTCGTATAATATTCAATGGGGGAATAAATCACGATTTTTTTTATAAATGATCTTGAATCTCATGAAGAAAATACGGATTTAAATTGTATCACAATATATAGTTGAAATTCCTCCTGAAGGTTATGCAACACATTCTACAAAAGTGATGCGAAAGAAGTTGCATACTCTACAGGATTTAAAATTTCGATTTTTAAGGAATAATTTTATTTTGACCATAATAAAGTTTTAATAATTATAATTTAAAATTTTTTACAACATTTAGATTACTTGAATGCTTAAAAATATTTCTATTTAATAGAAAATTGTTTTGAACATTTAACTTTTTAAACGAATAATGTTAATAAATCACATATTATTAAAATCACAATTATCAAAAAAAAAAATAATAATAAAACATTTTTAAATTAAATAAGGAAGGAAATACTTTATGGAATTTACATACAGATATAATACGTATTTCTTATCGTTAAGGGTCTCAATGTCACGAGAATTATATTTATATCACGTATTTATCGCGGTTATCGATAAGCTAAAAGAGTGCATATTTCAGGGAATTTGAGATAAGGTTTTCTTCTGACATCTGCAGCTTTATTTGTGATTGAAATAATTTGTATTGTGTAATACACGAAATGACTCAACTTTAATCGTATTATTTTTTGTTTATATGTATGTATCCCAAACGTAATAGACGCGTAGATTGATTACCGATTGTGAGTTGGTTGTGCGGCGAATGAAACTGTATATTTTCTAAAAGTTGTTGCGTCATAACAAAAGCTCGCTTCCAGCTTTTTCTTCCCCCCTTCTGTTTATTGTCGCGTGACAAGTGTTAAGACAAAAAGATGCGTCGCGCCGGAAGTTCGTAGCTGTGGATTTCAGGGTCAGGTTGGATTTCATCTTACTTAGAAAACGTGCTTGGATAATTCAAATTGAGATTAAATTAAGTAAGAGTATAAATCTGTTTGTCTTTATTCTTGTAGTGACCGTGATCACGTACTACGAAGCTCACTAAAAATAATCCAACTTTGCCGGAATTAATTTTATGGGTTCTACACGAACCGTGAGTTTCGATTTCGGGATCTAACTTCATTTAATTGCTCCGGAGAATCCGTACTTAATTAAACGGCGTTGACAGAAACTTTTCCTCGTCCCCCAACCTCGAAAAAGATTAGATGCTTCCCAGAATAGGAACGTTTTAATCCGTCCGAAATAAAACAAATGTGGGTTAATCATCACATCTCGTTTCGTTTATAGTCGGCTAATTGATAGACTCGCAAACTCGCTATGTATGTAGATGCGCGCGGTTTAACATGGGGGACAATAAACGAGCAGAAACAACGAGAGTATACCATCGAACTAATGAGGATATTACAGTTTATGCTGTTATATAATTTTTTCGCGTTAAACGCACATGGACATAACAATGTGCATATTAACGGTAGCATCATATACTTCCACTTACCTTGAGACGTGTCCGGATCCGACAAATCGCTGATCGAAGGCACTTTTTGAATTGAATCCAATGATCTGGAAAATGGAGCAGACTCATCTTCGACATCGTCGATTTCTTGCTTGAGAACAGTTAACGAAAATTGTTCTTGATCTTCATACTATAACAAAAAAAGAATATACAGGCATTGTTTTAGAATAGATTCCAACAAAATTTTAATAATTTTAGTATTTATTTTGAAAGATTCAGATTGATGTACACTAATTATATTGTGAGCAAAATTATATTTTCAACTAATAGAAAGACTGAATGGACTTGGAACGTTTTGTTCTCAAAGATTCAGATTGATGTACACTAATTACATTGTGAGCAAAATTATATTTTCAACTAATAGAAAGACTGAATGGACTTGGAACGTTTTGTTCTCAAAGAGTCTACATTTAGATGTTCATATTAAATATAGAGGTATTAGAAGTTGGAAAAAGACATGAGAAACTTAAACTTCAAAGGACAAAGCCAAGTAGAAAGACAACGATCTCTCGAGTATATATTTTTAGCTCCTTATTTATCGTCTCATACGTATGCAACCGGTAGCGTTCATTATAATGACCGGTATGACACCCGTCTCCTTATAGAATACAATATTTATTTGCGCCGATATGAAACATTGGAGGTGAGAGTAGGTTTGAGGGCGTGAACACGGTGGGACGAGGTAGCGCGCGTATTTATAGTGCGTGTGCTGCCAAACCCACGCGGTTCTGTCGAAAACGATGTGACAACTGCATTTCTGAATGAAAACGCGATTCGTTCCTTCGATAAACTACGCTAGATAAACGCGGATCGTCCTCAATGGAAAGGCCGCAGTCAGCGAGTAGTTCCAGTTCGCTTCTTGCGTAACTTGTTGTGGCTTGTCGATCCTGCTGGCGCTGCTGTATTTTCATTCTTGCACGGCTCAAGGTCACTAGAAGCCGTCAGTCCATTCATTGCAGCGAACCTAAGCGCTTTCTACAAGCTACGAACCTCGTAGTAACAGTTAACAGTCTTCATTCTCTTCTCGCTCATTCAAGTTGTTGTGAAATCTTATCGAAATTATTTGCGAATCGAAATCGTTAGTCATAAGAAAGATTTTAACGTCTACTGCGATAGTAATTTTATCCCAAAACAAAGACCTATGAAAATACTGCATGTTTTTGTCTGGTTATGAATGGGTAGTAAACAATAAAGATAAACATATACACATTTGACCTAAGTGAGTCTTTATTATAAAATGATCTCGCAAAATTTGACTTGAAAACATTCTATTTTAGTTTAATTTATTCCTTTTTGAAAAGGTTTAATAAATCACTACTAAGTGTCTAACAGCAATAATTAGAACGGTGATATAGGCACAAAAAAACCAATCACTTTCAAGTATAGTTAACTGATCAAGCTCATTTCATATTCTGGAATTTGTTACAAAAAATAACAGCTATTAAATACTTTAAGCAAACACTTCAATGTCTCTATCAACAACTCAAGACTTGTTGGAAATGACTTACAATTAAACACTTAATTTTAATTACCTGGAAAATTTTTAAATTAAAATTTTAAAGTAATCCAAAGAAATTCTAAACTTCCAAAAGATACAGACTCAAAGAAAAAATTTTAAAATTCTCGTCTAATTTCTCGATGCAGAGGTTTGGAAGAATATTTTTCAGAAACTTTCCAGATCCAATATAACAACGCCCACCTAGAATCTTGCTCAGAATTGAACGGAGAATCATTTAAAATGAACCGCCCGAAAATCGGGCGACCGATAACCGAGTTGCACGAGCTCAAAGTCAAAATTTCAAAATTCTCGTCTAATTTGTCGATGCAGAGGTTTGGAAAAACATTCGTCAGAAACTTTCCAGATCTAATATAACAACGCCCGTCTAGAATCTTGCTCAGAATTGAATAGAGAATCACTTAAAATAAACCGTCCGAAAATCGGGCGATCGATGATCGAGTTACACGAGCTCAAAGTCAAAATTTTAAAATTCTCGTCTAATTTCTCGATGTAGAGGTTTGGAAAAACATTCGTCAGAAACTTTCCAGATCCAATATAATAACGCTCGTCTAGAATCTTGCTCAGAATTGAATAGAGAATCACTTAAAACAAACCGTCTCAATATCGGACGATCGATAACTGAGTAACACGAGCTCAAAGTCAAAATTTCAAAATTCTTGCCTAATTTCTCTATGCAGCGGTTTGGAGAAACATTCGTCAGAAACTTTCCAGGTCCAATATAACAACGCCCGTTTAGAATCTTGCTCAGAATTGAATAGAAAATCATTTAAAATAAACCGGCCAAAAATCGGGCGATCGATAACTGAATTACACGTGCTCAAAATCAAAATTTCAAAATTCTCGTCTAATTTCTCGATGCAGAGGTTTGGAGAAACATTTGTTAGAAAGTTCCCAGATCCAATATAACAACGCCAGTCTAGAATCTTGCTCAGAACAGAATAGAGAATCATTCAAAGTAAACCGTCCAACAATCGGGCGATCAATAACTGAGTTACACGAGCTCAAAATCAAAATTTCAAAATTCTCGTCTAATTTCTCGCTGTAGAGGTTTGGAAATACATTCATCAGAAACTTTTCAGATCCAATGTAACAACGCCCGTCTAGAATTTTTTGGAACCTTTTTGGACTTTTAGAATCTATCCTATTTTTTTAGAATGTTTAAAAATTTCAATTAAGGGTATTGAATTACATTTTATCTTCTGAAAGAAAAAAGACAGATAAGTTTTAATAAACATGTTAATTAAGTTAGGTTAGAATTTTATTCCTTTAGCAAAGACCAAAAGTCGTGGAGAATTATCTTTAGGTAGAAATAAAGATTAAATTTCAATTTAAATCTTTATTAAATTTAAACCCTCGAAGACAATTAGTTACTTAAATATGAATTTTTTAAAATTGACTAGTAAAGTATAGAATTAAATAATAAAAATAAACCGAAATAGGCTTTACAAATATTGAACCATATTTAGATTTCTATTTTACATAATAACTTTTTATAGTTTTCATTCTTGGCAAAAGTTCCAAATATAGAGAATTTCAACAAAAGTAAATTTTATGGTTCCTTATTTCAACTTTCGATGAAAGATAAGAAAAACTGCTGCACTATTTCTGGTGGCTGTAATAAACAGCTGTTACAAAACGTAAACAAACATCCCATGGAACTACTAGACTACGCCTACACAGTAAATAATTGGTAGTAAATAATCTCGATTCGTACAAGAAAATTTCTAACTGAATTAATTAAGAATTCATACCATGGGTGCATTATGCATTAGGTATTGTTATTATGATGACTAATGAATCTAAACTACAGCTAGCAATTTTATAATGCGATTACTTTACAAATTTGCACGATGCACATATTTGTTTTGAGTTGTTCTAGAATGAATCACGATTTTTTTTGGTGCCTTAATCTACGATAATTTGTCTATGCTACATTCTCAGCAAATGTACTTTACTTTTCTTGTCAAAAGAATATAACTTGATTTATAGCTAAAATTAAATAGAAGCTTTAAAATTTTATCGTTGCGTTAAGTGTTTCTCTAGGTAACGGCTAAACGCAATTTCTCGTTGGAAGTCGAAGAAGAAAAATGAGGGCAGGTGCGTAACCACATGGTAGGTATTCGAAGAGTGGCTGTGGTACCGTTCGTTCCCTCTGGGGTCAATCCGGTTGGTTCTTTTTGGTTCGAGCAGTCTGTCTGCGAAGTGGCGCCTTAGAAGGCTCGCTGAACTGGCAGCAACTCAAAAACCACATCGAAGACGCCTATTTCTGCTCGTTCCACCTAAGTAAGTGTGCCAAAACGGCAGCGACGCTCAGGTGTCTCTGTTGAAGGTGCATGTGTAATTTATGCACTATAAATCTGCACTTTTAGCTACGCCCACTGTACCCGTTCGCCGGTGTGCGGTTAATGATAGAAATAATTGGACTCCGAGAGGATAAGAAATCATCTCAAACTTTTCTGAATACGAATATAAACCATCTGGTATGCAGCCAACGCAAAGCTAACATTATTCATCCTTTAAAACAGATGCTTCTGATAAAAACTTTTTAATAAATTGTTCTCAATCGTTTCAAAGTTTAATATACTGAGCTTTTTCTTTGTGTTACCTGAACGGAAATGCCTCTGAGACTCGTCCAGATTAAAATTCTGGACACGAAAGAAAGAAATATCACGTGTGTAGTTGCTTCCTCGCGATCATTAATGCCCTTTGAAGTCTTCTGTCACGTGTTTTGATAATAAATGGATCCTATACGTGGAAAGCAGTCAAAAGCCACTATTTCAGACCGGTAGATTTAAAAATAAATTCATCTCACCGTTGAAAGATAACTATACTTAAAATCAATTTATCCCAGCCTATATTTCGGTTTATACCGGTTATTATCATCTAGATAACGAACATTTTTCCTCGTTCGCACTTTTGTTCATTCCTACATCGCTTAGAAGTAGGTTACGAGACAAGATTTTTCATTTACGAGGTCTTGCACTTGTGGGTGGTTCATAGTAAAGATAGCGATAGGCATTAACTCAGTCGTTACTCATAAACATGGAAGGCCTGTTGTTTTATCGGAACTTCCTTTTAACTCATTAAAAAAATATCGGCATCTGCTGATTAACAAAAATGTTACTGGTGTATTTCAAAAATTATAACTTTCTAAAATCACTATTATCTATTTATTTTTACCACGCATTTATACATTTACAAACACTTATATTTTTATCGAAAAACAATTATTAAAAAAAATATTTTATATTATATATTATTAAAGGTTATTGTGTAACGATGCGTAACAATATTTACTCAACTTCTTATTTCGTAATCCTTTCTCTATCCAACAAGTAGTAATAAAATTGATTTAAAAGTTTTTGCGTAAGATTATATCGTGTTATTTGCTCAAACTCTTTCCATTATATTCTGATGAATGTTATTTTATCTTTCTTTTTTCAGAGGGTTTATATCAATTATACAGTGTTTGGTAATAGATATCTTGTGCGTCATTACTTGTCATCGTTTTCTCAACATACGTCAAATATTTTTTGTTATCTAATTATACTATAAGCCCAAATATAGCTGCACCATGAAGAGAAAGATGAAAAAGTAAGCTACCTCCTCGCAACATTGCCGAGAAGTCTTTCATCTTTTTCTTCATGGTGCAGCTCCATTTCGGGTTACAGTACACTGAGTCCTATCTTTTAGACGTCGATCACAATCACAGATTTTTCACATTTTTTCTAAAGCTCAAGGTTGCCGTTTACGGCGGGAGTGATATAGGGTGTACGAACCAATAATTGACCAGATAAGCAAATTGTTGAAATTGAAAATCTACAACTCTTTTGTTAATAGTTTTATCTCAAATTAAACCTTACTAACAATAAGGGGAGCATTTTAATTATGAGAAAAACCTATTTAAGCAGAATTAAAAGGGTATTGCCGGGTGATAAAAGAAAAGGTTCTAAAAAAATAGAAAATGTCTAGTAATTGACCATAAGCAACTCCATAGTTGACCACAGCTTTTACCAGTAATTGACCAACATTTGAAAAAACAATAAAAGTTCTTTTTCTTGTATCTAGTACTTTTTATTTATAGAAAAACGGGAATGTAATATACTAAGTACCGCAAAATTATTTATTAGAAAGACCAGGGGTAAATAGAAACAAATATTCGAAAATAAATAATACTAATAATAATTACAGGCTCTCTTTGTCTTTTCCTTCGTTCGAAAACTCGTGAGAGTGTTACAGATTTTTTAAACTAGTTTTGAATGTGTATTTCTATTTACGCTTGGTGTTTATAATAACCCCATATTACGATACCTCCAACAATACAAAAACTAAAATAGTAAACCTTAATGAAAAAATACTGGTAATTGCCTATTTTTTATGACAACAATATTTTCATTATCATCGCGTACAAAGATAGGAAGAAAATATAATGTTCACAATATTTCTTTAGAAAATCTATACTTAATTCTGTTACCCGACCTAATAATTTGGGGTTGTTCTAGTTTACAAATAAGTTGATCTTGTGTGACTGTAATAATATCATTTTCAATTATTTTAAATGTTGTCTTATTTCCTACAATTGGCGAAAATGCTTGCACCTCCAGTTCATTGGTGTTAATAATGTTTTTCACAGAGCAAACATATTTATGTACAACCTTTTTTCCTGGAAAGCTAACTAAGTAAAAATCTCCCTTAGCTCTAATCGTATTTATCCCAGTTTTTGTTCTTATTGTGACAAGAGGAAAGAAAGTCCAGTTATTAAGCACCTTTCACAACCAGTAATTGACCACTCTGTTTTGTGTGGTGAAGTACTGGAAACGGTTAAAATACAAAGCTTTTATCAAATAAGATTCTATCTGTATTTAACAACTAATTGATTGCTGCCGAAAAAGTGAGAAAGCAACATGGTTTACTGAAATACTAGTAATTGACCAGGGTGAACAATTACTGGAATCTGAAAGTATAACCCGCAGCACTAATTGACCACTCCGTTTTTTTTTCTATAGAAATGTGAGGTATAAATTATATACATAGGAAAATCCTTAATTCCTTGTGTTTAGCGGTCACCAAACCCAAAATAAATGCGTATTACTCCCTAGAATTTAGGGTAACTGCAAATTTAAGTATACATGCGCACTCACCTTGCTTATTACAAAAACACACATTTACACTTCACCACCGCATTTGAGAATTACATCAGCTGTCAAACACCTGATCGCGTAAAAGACAAAATTCAAGTCGCACCCCCAATTAGTGAAGGGATCAACCATTATATCAAGTCTCCAAAAGCCGTAAGAAGGTAAAAGTTAACCTTATTTCCGATTTTTCAAAGATGTTTGGCCAATTAGTGGGTACTGGTCAATTACTGGCTCATCCACCCTATGCTCGTCACAAACCCTTACGCGTTGACTCTTACATGGGCGACCAGCAAGCGACATCGTCGCCAATCTGAGTTTTGGTAGTATGTACTATAACCCGAAATAGGGCTGCATCATGAAGAGAAAGATGAAAGAGTACTCGGCAATGTTAAGGAAAGAGCTTACTTTTTCATCTTTCACTTCATGGTGCAGCTCCATTTCGGGTTATAGTACATGACAGTAAGAGACGAAAACTGAAAATGTTCGTTTAGAACAGGGATTCCCAAAGTGGTCGATATCGACCCCTTGTGGTCGATATCGGTTTCCTAGGGGTCGATATAAACGAAAATTGATTTTGGGGGTCGACGAGGTTGAACTTAAAAGTAGGTAATTTGGCCATGGGGGTTTGAGGTAACAGTTCAGTTTGGAAAAGGGGTCACTTGTCCAAAATAGTTTGGGAATCCCTGGTTTAGGATATCACAATTAATTAATGATGTATGAGACATCTGTTGCCGAACTGTTGCATTGCTATTGGTGCCAAAAGTCAAGTGAGTCAAGCTTGAGGCGCTTGTACTTCGAAAATTTTCGTCGAAAATAATCAAGGTTAAGATTATCATGATCGGTGATGATTTCTGTGTAACATAGTCAAAATTGAAAATCGTAGATCATGCTGTTTAGAAAATATCACGAGTTAAATGAAAGAAGGACCGGTTTTTTGACAGGTCTGCGGAAAACGCAAACTTTGGGAATTTTTTTCTCAGAAACCGCTGATGAAAGAAAAATGGTACCTTTTGCAGGATGTAACCTCATCTATTTACTATAACGTGGCATATTTTTCTTTTCAAAAAATTCCGTCTATTTTCGCTCGAAAATTCAACTCCAAAAGTAGTCGATCTCGAGAACTACTGGTCACATGTTAACGAAATTTGAATTTTTAAGCGAAAATACACGGAATTTTTGAAAAAGAAAAATATGCCACGTTATAGTAAACAAATAAGGTTATATCCTACAAAAGGTCCTAATTTTTTTTCCTTTAACGGTTTCTCAGAAAAAAATTCCTAAAATTTGCATTTCGCAGACCGATCAAAAAACCAGTCTTTTTTCATTTAACTCGCGATATGTTCTAAACTGCATGACCTACAATTTTGAATGTTGGTTATATTATCAGAAATAATCACCGATCATGACAGTCTTTACTTCGATTTTTTCCGATTCTTTCCGAGTATGAGCACCCCAAACTTGACTGACTTGAATTTTGGCGTTGATAGTAGATGGCATCGATATTGAAGTATAATTAATTAAAATTCAATCATTTGTACTTAATAAATTAGGCGACTGTCTACATATTCTTATCTAAATTTGTTTTTCTAATGCCTTCGTAAATCTAGTATTTCTATATCGGGAATGTTTATTTTAAAATGCAGTAGTGATAAGAGTAAAATGTAAAGTGTTAAAATTTACATACGTAACTATTTATTTACGTAGGTTCAATTTTTAAAAGTTTCAAGATTAGTAACTTTCTACAGATAGAAATAAAAGATTTATTTTTGTACCATGCTGGTTATTAAAATTTTTTATTGTCTAACTAGTTTCGGCTTTTACAATGCCATCTTCCATCCAATCAGTCTTCCATATTGTCGATTACTTTTAACGTTCGCGTTCGTTTCACTTTATTTTAACTTTCAACACTGTTTTCGTCTAAATTATATATTTTAAAATGTAGTACCTAATATGTTTTTTGATTTTTATTACTTGGTCAACTAAACTAAGACGTTTTGTCTCCGAAGATGGCATTGTAAAAGCCGAAACTAGTTAGACAATAAAAAATTTTAATAACCAGCATGGTACAAAAATAAATCTTTTATTTCTTAATCATTACTACTGGTTAAAATGGATCAAAACCACAATAATTATTTCTACAGATAGTTTTATTAATCACTTATTAAGAATTTTTAAAAGAATTTCTGAATTAACATTACAAATTTATTAAGTGCTTCTTATGGCTTGTCATTGACTTAAAAAAATCAACTAAAACAAATTTAGAAATCATCGTGTTTCATCAATATCACCCTCAATAAATTTCTTTTTTTATATCCAATTAAAAAAAGTTTTATAGGTACCTATAATTGCAACTGTTAATAAATCACGAGTTAATAAGTATATAAAACTTGTGGTTTTCGTCGTGTACAAAACCACACGCCGGAATGTAATAGTTTAATCGTTGTTTCGGGCACCGAGTCGTAAATCTCCCATTTGTCGTCAAGATTACATCGCAGGCCAGGAAAAATTCGAGGAGTAGCAGTCGGCCAGCCAACATCTGATCGTATAAACAAAAAGGCAGATGCTTCGAGTCCACGCTAAGCCCGGTCTTAAGTCATCGGCCTTTATTTCAACGAACACAGCCGCGTCTGTCTTTTACTACTACCATATATTTCCAGTGGTATAGTAGACCGCAGGATTACAAAGCCATAGACGGCCGGCGAAGTGGAAGAGACGGGCTTAATTAATGCTAAATTGCCTAGTTAAAATTTCGAGTAATATGTCATAATCTGAGGAAGGTTATTGCTGTTCGAAGGTGGTCTTTCCTTGCGACTAGGATTTCTTACATCTTTACACGTTGCCAATTAAAATAACGATACATTTCGACTCTTCAAACGATATTATACGGAATGATACACGACTTGAGTAATTAAGTAAAGGAAAGGGGCGAGAATTTCGTAGGTGTAACCACCGGAAGTGCATTAATCAAAATTGTAGCCGTTGTGGCGTGTGTCATAGTCTAGCACGAGTAGATTTCTTCAAATTGTGGACGATTTAATTCGTTTAATGTCATGAAAATTGGCTTAAGTCACGTTAAATAATCTTTTTAGAGTTTTTATGTAATATAACTCTATTATTATTATTTTTTATAAAAAAAAAATAATAAAAGGTATTTATTTGTTATTATTTATAAATTTTTTTATTGTTGTAAATTGTTGTAACATGATTGTTATAGATAAATTTGTTAAAATATAACACTCAACGTAAAATTTTATCTCTGTAATCTATTGACAGATTTCAAAATAAATTGCATTGTATCGTACTTTGTACTTTTTTTAATTTTTCCCTGCGACATAAAAACTTTCCAAACACATTACAAAAACACCCAAACTAAAATTATCTAACGTAAAAAAACCCTCCCCCTATTTAAAAGAAAAATATTTTTTACCGAAAAAACGCCTCAGATCAAAGACTTTCGGGTGTCCGGTTCTTTGACATCTCGAAAAGCGTTACCACGGGCTATTTACAAAACAGGATCATCTCCCCGTTTCGTAAAGGGGAGCCGGGGGCTGAAAAAAATCGCCCTCGTTCGTCCCCGAGCTCCCCCAAAGTAGGCAATTAAACGGTGTTGACTGAGCCGTATTCTATACGAGCGTCTTGACTCCCGGTAATTATAGGTGTCCTCCGTGGAGGGCACCAATGACAGGTACCGTCTCGATCGTGTTGGGACATAATGAGCGCACTTCCGGTGACGTCACGGGAGCGTTAGAGGCGATCTTCCGGTCTGTATTACATCGCACCGTTGCACACACTGATTGCGTATCGTAAACGCTTTGTAACGTCTAAATACTTTTAGGAGGGTTAAAAAAAGAAAAAGTCTAATGTTTCAAAATATTTAAAATAGAAGGTAATTTGATAAGTTTAAAGAAGGGATAAGGTTTTTTTTTGATTGACTCACCTGTGAAACAAAGGGTTTGTTGCTGAAGGTAACCCTTCTTTTAGAGTCCTTAGTCGGAGTGTTTGATTCATAGAATCCTTCATCTTCTAACCCGTAATCATATTCCAAGTTTTCCAACTCCATCTAAAGAAAGTAAAATAAAAAGATGGTTTTATAAGGAAATAAAAAGATCGTTTTATAAGGTAATAAAAAAGAATGTAGTAATACAGGAAGTTGCTCGGTATAATCAATTTGTGCGATTGACTAAAAATAAGCATGCAAAACTTGTGGGAACCGGTTAGAAGTTACTGTAAGTTCAATGGACCGGCGGAAACGCTAGGGAAATTTACGGGATTTATAGAGTGAAAGTCCTTCCTGCGCAGATAAGATTAACAAAAATCGCTTGGCGAAAATCACTTCAAATGGCTTCACACGCCCGAAATGCTATACGACACGAGGGCTGCTCGGACCTTGTTTCAAAGTGTGCATGCCACCTGTTGCAGATCTTCCGATGTATCGGGTTACGTAGCCCTCATATCTCCTGGGAACGCACAGAAGAATTTTTTTTAAGTTACTTTTGATCGTCCCCGTACAGGACACTTTCAAACCATACAGAGACAATCAAAAGTTTATTTTTATAGCGTTTACGACTCGATCGGAAAACTAATCAAAAACTCACTGTTATCAATTCAAAAAAAAGCCGACACAGTGCGTCCGGCTAGCGACGACGACTCAGACTGTTAATTTCTCGATGTATATAGTAATAATAAGGAAGATAACAAAATTTTATTGATACGTTATTATAATTAATATTGCTTTTTGATAAGAGATAAAAATGATGTGTATAAATCAACGTTTTATGCGTACCGGGAATTTCTTGGGCGGCACAAAGTTAATTTATTTATACATTTAATGTCTTTATAAATTTACGAGTTTGTTTATCAACGTTATTAGTAGCTTTTTTTTGCCACGGGGTATACTATTTTTGATACACTTTCTCTTTAAATTTATCTAAACGACTCATCTTGTCCCTTTTACTTCGATGCTTGACCGAAAACAGAAGAACAGGGTATTTACCACACCCTCAAAACGCCTACCCTCGTGTTTACAAGAGTTTTAGGGTTCGGGGGTCTTGACTATGGTATTTATTACGTGTGTTAAAGGCTGAGATTGATGAAAAACCATCTGCCTGTTGCCTTAATGTTTCTACCTTAACAAAAAAAAACTTTAAAAACTTAAATTATCTAAAATAAATCCAAATCTAGAATAAAGGATTATCACTTTTGTAATGTATTGAAAAAATTACATTATTATCTCTATATTATCATGAATAATTTTTTTTTTAATTTATAATTAATAAAACTGAATAGTTTTAATTGTAAATCTGATTTTTGATATCGAATAGATAAAAATTATATTTGATTAATACTTTCCATTTTTTTTAAGAATGCGGAACTAAATTTTTAATAACTTCCCGAGACATTTGTCTTTTCAAAAAGGTACAATAGGTGTCTGTATAACTTTTGAACGTTAACAATGGGGATTCCGGGAATGGAAACCTTTTAAGAAATGTTGGTCTTTTTGTAGCCGACCTCAGGACGGTGTTAAGAAGTAAGGAGACGACGAGAAGACAGACGCCAGTCTGCAATCTCAAGAGACGTGTCTTTAACATTCCGAACGGCCGCGCTCATTGCAATTCAAATCCTCCCATGTCTGCCTTTTAAAATATTGTTTATCACCGTCCACGTCTGGGTGCCTATTTATGCGCTTACGAAAGCTGCAAGTTAAAATTTTTCGTCCGTGATAGATCTTGGAATTTTTTCTTTTTTTTTTGTAATAAAGAAAAAATCGTCCGTCAATCATTAAAGATTATCGCAAATTCAAAAAAGGTGAATTTATCTTATCGAAACCGTATTTTTTTTATAAATCCACCAACGCGCGAAGCAACTAAATAAAATATTTAGAGAAGAAAACAGAAAAACGCTGACTCTTTATGCTTACATCGGACGTTTTGCAACTCGATTCCTCGAGTAGGCGTAAAATTTCTTCGCCCCAACCCTGACTTAAGTTTGAGGTTAAGCGCGCAGCTCGTATTTATAGCTAAGCGAGATTTTTTTAATGAAACTCTCACCTTTGGCCGGATGGAACGTCTTCCGCACTCCCTCGGATCGATCGGGACTCTTTAAATCTATTGTACTTCGTCCCGAAAACGGTCAAACGCACGGTCGTTCGTAAAAATGCGAAGAAACACCCGCGCACAACAACACAGCAGTCGCTTGGTCTAAAAACTGTACACAACCAAACAGAGATGGATAGATGATGCTTAGCAGATAAGTGAACATGAATGAAGTCGCGCGGTGGGGACTTTTCCTTCAATCCGATTGGTCCCACTTTTGTATTTTAAGAATGGATTAGTAGTGAGCGCATGTTTGTTTTAAATGTGTACGCTGCAGTCATTGTTGTTAATTCATAATAGTTCAAAAAATTATGTGACTTGTATCATCACATATTTTAAACGATTTTATTATTATTTTTTCGGTATTTTGTGAGAAGCTTTAATTAAATTTAATTGTAAGAGAGATTTTTAGTTTTTATAAACTAAAATCATCGATTTGTAGTTTAGGAATGATTATGTAGGATTGAGAGAAGTGAAATTTGGATTACGTTGGAAAATGAATGTTGATTACAATAATTGAAGATAATTAAATTAAAAAATTTATTACAAACTAAACCATTTCTTAACTTACTTAAACTAATTCTATTAAAAAAAAGAAAGATTTGCCTTTGAAAAAGTGCTCGAAATACCTACAGAATAGCGTATTGTTCATAAAGTAACTCACGAACTTTATAATAATCCTCAGAAATACATCCTTCAATCAATACTCGTCCTGATTCAATCTAAAACAGGAACGTTCTTTACAAATCCAATAACGAAACTAATAACCTAAATTGAAGACACAAGTGAACACAAAAGATATGTAATACAAATAAATGTGAACTAAGACTAGAATTAACGCTAGCATTAACTCTAACACTAGACCTAGAACTATGAGTTTTCGGGTTTAGTTGTGCGTTTTCTGAAACGGTGTTTGACGATTGGGATGCCATGTTGTAACCTTCTTTAGAGACGACTTCGAAAATGTCAAAGATACCTTTAGGTCTACTGTTAGAATTAATGCTAATGTTAGTTCTAGTCTTAGGTCAGTTAACACGTGGAGTGCTACGTCAGTCCCTTGAGACTGACAGTAAACTTACTAACCTGAGCGGAAAGTATAGTAAAATCAACGCCGCACTCAACGTGTTAACATCGGCCGTGAAAGCCTTCGTATTTATACAAATAAACGTATTATATTGATCTTTTTCCCACTTGCGTTTTCAATTAAAACCAAGATAAAATTATACAAACCCTTCTTATAGCAATCGTTCCATTACAACACCATAAAACTCCTCCGGAAAATTCAGAAGTAATGTTAGATTTTGCTAGAACTTGTTTGAATTCTGAGAGTTTTAGTTCGTTTATAAAAACTGTATCGTGTGGGATGTTATTATTCAATAACGGTTCTAAAGTTAGAATCTTTCCGGTTTCTTCTTCAACTAGAAAACAAGTAATTACTATTTTACTATATAAAAGGGTGGATTTTAGTTTAGTAACTTATCAGATTATTAACAGAAATGAGTTTGTATCAATACAAAACCTATTTTGTTAAATATTGGGTTGGTCGGAGAGTAATTCCTTTTTTTCCCGACAGTGGATTTAATTGTATTTTTTGCACCCAACTTCACATTTAAACTGTATAATTATTATACACTTTGAGAGCTCATATAGTAAGGCTTGTGTGTGAAAAATTCCAATTAATTTTACGCAGTAGTTTTTGGTTGGTGCGCTTTTGAATATGGAGAGCGATAAGCAGCATTTTCAACATATCTTACTGTTTTACTACAGAAAGGATAACAATACTGTTCAAGCCAGAAAGAAATTGTCCAATGTGTATGGAGAAGATGTGTTGACAGTACGCCAGTGCCAGAACTGGTTCGCTAAATTTCGATCCGGCAATTTTGTTGTCGAAGATGCACCACGTTTTGGAAGGCCGGTTGAAGCTGATAAAGACGCGATAAAAGCATTAGTTGATGCGAATCGGCGAATAACAACACATGAGATCGGATTGAGGTTAAATTTATTAAATTCAACAGTTTATGACCACTTTAAAGACCTGGGATTATCTTCGAAGCTTGATGTATGGGTTCGCCATGTTCTCTACTGTCATCAGCTGGACAAACTGAATGATGCACTTCAACAGAAAAGGCCAGAAGTAATCAACAGGAAAGGCGTAGTGTTTCACCAAGACAACGCGAGACCTCACACAAGTTTGGTCACTCGCCAAAAGCTTTTACAGCTTGAATGGGATACAATCCACCATATTCTCCAGACCTGGCACCGTCGAACTATTATCTGTTCTGGTCACTTCAAAATTTTTTAGAGGGTAAAACCTTCACCTCAAATGAGGAGCTCAAAAACCACCTCGATCAGTTTTTTGCCAGCAAAGACCAAACATTTTACAAGCGTGGAATTATGCTACTACGAGAAAGATGGCAAAAGATGTTGAACCAGAACGGCCAATATATAATTTAATAAAGTATTTGTTTATTATACGAAAACTATCTTTTATTTCCACATAAAAAAACGAAATTACTTTCCGAACAACCCAATAGATTGGTTCAAAGTATGACTAAAAACTTTAATATACAGACGATAAATAGGTTTTATATTTTTGCATTGATCAATATAGATCGTCTTTGTGAGAAAGTATTAACACTATGCCGTCCTGCGACACCACAGTGGTGTCGTTGGGAAAGTATCGCTCGACGGTTGGCAACTCCACGGTGTTGTCTGCAAAGCATGGTTCGACAGTAGTAAAAGATCGTAACTGAATTAGAGCTGCTGGCGTCAAGCGGAGAAATGCTTACAAAAGGTGTGGACGGCAAAATGTTAATTAATAAAATCACTAAACTAAAATAATTTCTTTCATTACCCTCCATAGGTTCTTCATCATCTAACGCAGCAGGTTTAGCGTCAACTTGACTTTCGCGAATTAAAATCTGAGCGTTAATCCACGCTAATTCAGCGTCTTTACCTTTTTGGAACTCCAATTGCGATACTAAAGCGTCTGTGAGCCGAACCTAAATGTAAATATTTTTGCATTAGAATTATTTCCTTAAGATGTAAATTTCTTCCTACTGTTTAATCTAAACTTACTTGATAAATGTGTGTTTCACTTGTAGCATCTACAGTTTCTCCTCTTGAAGGGCTAAAAACACGGGAATCAACATTTTCCTTGCAGTGTTTTACAATAGTTTCAGTACTTTCTGGATCACCTCTTATAACAATAACCCTACGAGGTCTCAACTGAGATAAGATCTTTAATAAAGACTCTCCATCTGATCGTCCTTCAAAATCTATGTATTGTACTTGAGCATTTAGTTGGACTGTTCTATGTAGAACAATACATTTTGTCGGAGCTTCTGTGATTTCACCTAAGAATTTTGAATTTAATTTATTAAAAATTGTAATTGTAATAGGGTCAAGTGGGGTAAATGTAAAGTAAGGTAATTGTAAACAAGACTTTTTTTTACTAAATATTCAAAATAAGTGACTTTCGCGTACCTACTGCAGTCAACACTTTCCTGCCACTTAAGAAGTAGAAGGTACGCGAAAGTCACTTATTTTGAATATTTAGTAAAACAAAGTCTTGTTTACAATTACCCTAATTAAATTATAGTCTATTGAATAGAAAAAAGTTAAAAATATAAAACGAGACAATACAAAAAATCAAGATTTTAAATCAAAGAATATTTTAAAATTATTTCTAATGATAATAAAATTTATTCCACAATTGAATTTATATAAGAAAGTCGAAAACTCTTTTCTATTCAGTAAAATTTAAATAAACCATACATATTTGTTCCTCTTCTTTTTTAACTACAACATTCTCCTTATTATCTTCAGGCTCGATAACAGCATCAGCCAATTTATAATCTTCAGGTTTAATAATCTCTCCATATTCGTCAGATTTAATTTTTTCTTCCTTAAAAGGAAACATGGGATGTTGTTTTTTAGTAGCTTTAAAAAATCCCCCATGAATCTTTCCTTCTTGTTTAATAACAATATCATGTTTTCCTTTTGAAATAATACTCATTTCTATATCATCATCTGAATCGGAATCAATATCTTCCCCTTTAAAAGTATTACTTTGTTGTTTTTCTTTTTGTTTCTTTTCATATTCATCCAATTCACTTCCTTCCAACTTAACTCTTCTTTTCACCTCTAAATCGATAGTTCTTCCACCTCCGTTATCTACTAAATCCCTTGCTAAAGTTCCTGGAGATGTTCTACTTGTTATAATAATACTGTTGTTAGAATTTGAACACCATTGAAGAAACAATTCTCTACTAAATCCACTTTCCATGTCTGCAGAACTCGCCAAAACGACTTTTGGATTAGATACTTTAGCCAATTCTTGTAAACTATGACATAATTGTAAATGTTTGAATTGAAACGGATTATTTCTGGCTCCTTCAAAACTCTTCATGAGTTTATCACTCATCCATTCAATTTGAGACTTTGCAAATTCAACCACATTGTAACTAACGTTATTTAGTAATGCTAAAGAATAAGCGAGTAAACCTGAATCTTTATTTCTCCAAAGTTGATCTAACATATGTGCTAATTCTAAAACTCTTCCTGCTGTGTCTACGGCGATTAAAACATTTCCATTGTTTCTTAATGTTTGAAGAATATTTGCTATAAAAATAAAAAATAATAACAATAATTAGTGATGTGACGAATAGTAGTTCAATCGAATAACCGAATAGCGAACAATCGGCTAAATTTGAACCGAATATTCGGTATTTGTTGAATGGCGTGAAAATAAGATTCAAAGAAATAGAGAGGAAAAATAATTATTTTTTGGCAACGTTGTTGAATCCCCGACATCGCTTAAACTTTTTCTCATGTGAAAACAAGTTTGTTATATGGCATACTTTTTTTGGAGGCACTTGGAAGAGACTTAAATTCCGAAACACAAATTTAAACACAAATATTTAGTAGCTGTCTTCTATAATAGACACAAAAAATAATAAAACATAATAGATATAATGCTAGAAAAGCAAGAGCTCTGGAGAGACGTAGATGAAATGGTGACAAACATCACGAAAAAAAAAAAAAAAAAAAAAAAAAAAAAACACGAAAGAGAACTAGAAAATAGAAGAATGTACAGTAGACCCTGAAAATTACATTTATGCTTCTGAAGTCATACCTTGATGGGTGATTCCAGAGACGGAGGGTACAGGGTTTTAGTTGGTCGATGTATTCAAGATGAGTACATCAACCCAACACAGAATGGTCTTCGATACGGTCACTTAGATAGTGATTAGGACCTCTCGTCTGTCAACAGATTTCTTAAACCCCTCCTTAACACTTTCATAACCGCATGTTTGCATAGTGAAACGTCGCTAGTGGCCGGTAATATTTTGGATAACAATGAATAACGACTAGCCTACCAATGACACCACATGAATGTCACCGGCATACAACGACTGGCCTGCCTATGGCAGCACATTGGTGTCAGCGGTTGTGAAAGTGTTAAACAAAACAAAAAAAAAACATCTAGTAAGACCATTAATGACTCCAATCCTAGAAATAAAGTAGCAAGTGAACTAGATGTTTACTTGTCTGAGGAATTACTAAAGAGAGAAGAAGTTCTGTTTGGCAGAAACAACATAGCTTGAAATACCCAAAAATGAGTAAACTGGAAAAAGTGTACTTATTAGCCCCATCAAATACAGTTTTCAATGAAGAGCTGTTCTCTGAAGCAGGAAACATGTAAAAAAAAAGAAACTGCTTACTTCTAGAAAGAGCCAACCAATTTTACACGAGTTTTTACACGAAAATTTGCAATTAATTATGAATATTATTGTTTTTTTTATTAGAAGTAATTCTTATATAAATCTATTCTTAGCCATCTTATACTTTATTTCACAAATCTACTTAATTTGTATTATCTAAAATCTGAAGAATTTAATTTTTTTATTTATTAAAATTTACAACAGTCACATAGACAACCGAATATTCGGTAAATAAATTCAATATTCGACCGAAAATCGAGTATTGCAAATAAAGCCAAATACCGAAGAATTATTCAGCCTCGGTCCGATCTCTAATAATAATAAAAATCATACTCATTAATTTTTCATCTCGTGTTCTTCTTCTAGCTTGTTGATAATTAGCATTAAAAGCATCCGTTATCAACAACGAAGGTCTAAGTAACTTTTCCATTTCGCAACCATTTAAATGTCTTTCTTTTTTATGATTAAAATCGTTTGCATAGATAATATCTTCTTCTCCAACCTTCATAATCTTCCAAATAGTTCCCCCAATCATATGACCAGCCGGAAGAGGTGTAATAGTTAATCCATATCCTTTCCCTTTCATTGAAACACTTTGATTGTATTTTAATTGAATAATTCTATCAAAAGCTGCATCAACATCATCCAAAGTAAACAACTCAAAATCTTCCATATTATGATGTGATTGATACAAATCGTACATAAACATTTGTCCCATTTTATAAACCGGGATGGTTGCATAAATAGGACAGTTTAAACTTAATTTTCCAACTAAATAAGGTAAGGCGCCTAAATGAGCGACGTCTGGATAAGAGATTAATACTGCGTCGATTAAATGAATATGTCTAAAAAGTTTATATTAGCATTTTACATTTTACTAAAGTTAATCTTAAAAACTAACCTCTTTATCTCTTTAATAACTTCAAAATCAAATTTCTCATCCCAACCGCAATCTAAAAGGATTCTTACTTCGTCTACTTGAAGAATGTAACACGGCGGAGACTCGTCTTTGGCCCCAGAAAGGGCTGTTAATTTTATTATAGAAGTCATGTTAGGTTGTTAGTAAATTTTTAGGTTATGTTGATTTCAACCTGAAATAACAAGCGTTTTAAAGAAAATAGTAGTTTTTATACTTAAATAAATACCTATTAAACATTTTATAATTATTTTAAAACTAGTTTAATGATTTTTAAAGCCAATATGTTATAAACTTTAAAAGATTTTTTAAAGTTTGTTAGCGCCTGAGAAAATTTGACAGTTAATGTCAACCAGGGGGCTGACACGAGATACGAAATACGTAGACCACATATGTAGTTCAAGGAGAGCAATCATAGATGGCGCCCCCGTCCAATACTCGGAAACATTCGGAAGTGTTCGTTTTACCGCGGTTAAATAATTGTTATAACTACAACATATTAATTAATCCCATATAGACGAAAGTAATTTTATACAAATATTTATCGTTATAATTTAAATGCAAAAATATTCGCAGTCAAAAAATATATTTCCGTTCGGTACTTTCTACTTTCGTTGTTTGACAGTTTTTCACCATGCTGTCAAGCGCAGTTTATTGATAATTTGCGTTGTTTTGTTTAGTTCTGTAAAACTATAATAACATGTATAAGATTATATAACTATATTTACATGTATAAGATTATATAACTATGTCTTCAAGTGAAGTAAGTACAACATTATTATTTAATATTTTGTTTGCGTTATGCACGCAAATACGTGAAATAACCTAAAAAACACTAATTTGTAGAAATGTGCCTGCTAATAATATCCAACAAATACATTGTCACCCGAACAATACAAAGCTCTTAGAAGACTGTTATGATGGTCTGTTTTCTTAAAATGGTTAAAAATAATTGGCCGGACGGATCTGCCTGAGAACAATCTCTCACAGTTATTCCGAAGATGTTACCAAGTATATGAACAAGATGTTAAGGAAGTCACATTGGAGAAGATATAAAGGTAAATATTTATTGCACTCTAATTGGATATAATATCTGATATATAATATCTACTTATAGCATACTTTTGAATTATTTAAAGGGTAAATAAATAAGTGTTTTATTATTTTCAGGTTGCAAAATACGGTCGGTAAGGGAAAGAGAGCGCCATATGAGGTTGAAGAGTGCGGCAAAGTGTTTATGGTACGGTAGAAAACGAATCCATTCCTTGTCCCAATCCTGTAGATACTGCAATGTCGATGTCTTCTCCCCATCCACCCTAACCAACATCCAAAATATATATTACTTACCTAAAACTCTTCGCATTTTTATCATTGCCCACCTGCGAAATTTCCATATAACCAAAATGAACTTTGTTATTATTATTTTTTGAATTAGTTTTTATAAGTACCATATACTTGTATATTTCTATTATGCGTTTTAGTTATATAATAAATTTATTTTGTTATAATTAAATGATTTTTTTATATTGTACACTTGTTTTATTTTCTTATTTATTTGAACACAAAACAGTAACGTGTAGGTTTAAAATTATTTAAACCCGCCATTTTCCCGCCTTGTTCGGGATTAGTTCAGGGAGAGCAATCATAGAGGTGCTGTAAGCAGTCCAAATTTTTAGCATTGCGTGTCCAGTCTTAATAGGTATTGGTCTGTGATGTCAACTTGACTTGATGTCAACAAAAACGTTAAAATGATTTAATAATTATTTACTTATAAAAACGATACAAATACATAATGTTAATGATTTTAATAAAATATTATGTTTTTTTTTTAATAAATTACATTAATTTAATTGAACAATAAATATAAATTACAAAGAGTATTTTAGTAGTGTATCTATTAGAATGAAGATGGCGCTTGTATCAATTTTTCGATTTAAATATTTAAAAAAAGTATAATTTTTTATTTTTATTTCAAATGAAGATTAAAGAAACATATAATTTTTTAAATAATAGATAATAAATAAATAACACTACTCCTAAAGAGCAATTTAAAATTTACAAATGTAATTATTGTCTTGTTACTGATATATTAATTACTTGTTGTTCATCAAATAAACCAAAAATTTAATTACAAAATATTATGATTTGAATAATTTAAAAGAGTTTAAAAGGAATTATTAAAGAAATATGTTCTTAGAATACAATAAAAATAATTGGCTGTAGGGTTAGATAAACTTTTGATCTGATAAGAGGGAATTTTTTTAATTGCAAATCATCCAAGTGTCCAGGATAAGATAATCTTGAGGACGAACATTGCTAGACATCATTCATACGAATATTAAGATCAATAATCTCTACAACCGATCGAATTGAAACAATGTCATTACCTAATCTTTTACTTAATGCGAAACTTCTTGACCAAATCTTTCATCACTTGTTCAAAAGAAAATTGTGAAGTATCTTATCTGAAAAAAACATGGTAAAATGTCGCGTCACAGCGACGGTATAAATGATACTTCTCACCATCGTTTTGTTACATTCCAAGATGAAATCCTTCCTGGTACTTCTTGCTGTTGCCTCTGTGGCTTTCGTAAGTGTTGTTATTTTTTAGGATAGTTTTTTGTTGTTGTGAATGGAATAGTCAATGGATTTTTTTTGTTCTTAGGCCGACCATGTTGATTGGTCTAAAGTTAGGATGAGGGAACCTAGAATCCCACTTCCTTTCGACCTTGATCAAGTTTTATTCGAGGATAGGATTGTAGGAGGTGTAGAAGCTGTTCCCAATTCTATTCCATACCAAGTAAGAACGATGTTAAAATTAACCATAAAAGGTATTAATTAAACTTTGTTTTAGGTTGGTATGCTTCTCAATTCCGCTCAAGGAACCTTCTTCTGTGGTGGTTCATTGATTTCCAGAACACATGTTTTAACTGCTGCTCATTGTGTGGAAGGGTAAATATTATGAATGATTTTTTTACCATTCTCCATATTATTATTATTTTTTAATTTTTTGCAGAATTACTCAAGCTGAAGTGCGTTTAGGTGCTCATAGAATTCAAGAAGCTGGTGGTTTCGTCAGCGTATTCACAAACAGGTTCATCATTCATCCAGGATGGGACTCCTCTTTACTCCGCAATGACGTAGCCATTGTTGTACTTCCTTCCCCTGTTACTTTAGGCCCTAACATCCAATTGATTAGTCTTCCACGTCGTGCTGATGTTGGAAATTCTTTCGCAGGACAATCAGCTAGAATTTCCGGTTGGGGATTGGATCGCGATGGTGCCGGAGCCATCAGCCCTATTCTTAGACAAGTTAATGCTGACGTTATGACCAACTTGGCTTGTAACATTCGTTTCTTGGGAGTCATCCAAGCTACGCATTTGTGTACCTCTGGAGATGGTGGCAGGGGAGCTTGCAGTGGAGACAGTGGTGGTCCGGTCGTTATTGGTAATATGCAAGTTGGTCTTGTATCCTTCGGCCTTGGACTTGGTTGTGAACTTGGTTGGCCATCTGCACATACTCGTCTTACTAGTTTCTTGGATTGGATCCAGGCTAATTCCGATGCTGTTATTGGTTAAATGTAGAAATGAAATTTGTTGATCTTGTTATTAAATAAATATTTCGGTTTAATTTGTATTACGTTATTGATTTTATTACAACTTATAAATTATTAAAACCTAAAATTTGCCAGCGGATCATGAATATTATAGTTACGTTAAAACTTCAAATAACATGTTACAAACTTATTAGAATTAAATGGTCTAATAATCTAAATCCGTCGATCAATTCTCAGAAAAACTTATGATATTAATCATGGTTATTAAAAAGGATAGAAGTATGAAAAGGCATCTTATTTAATAAAGATAGATTTGAAATACAAAAATTTAAAAATTCTCTTAATTCTCTTAATAAAAAAAATTTTTTTTTAGATGAAACTGAAAACATTCAAAAACAAATTTTTAACGCTTCTTAACCTAACTTAGAAAAATCGATCAAATTTAAAAATTCATCAAAAATTCATTTTTAAAGATTTTGATTTGATTTTTTTTCTAGATGAAACCTAAAACATTTTAATTTTAACTACTGAAGACGGTTTTATTCGAAGTGTTGCCAAAAAAATTAAATAAATTTTCAAAGTTTGTAAACATTTTTGACACTTCTTAACTTAACTTAAAAAAAATCGACCAACTTTAAAAATTCATTAAAAATTCATTTTTTAAGATTTTGATTTGCCTTTTTTTCTAAATGAAAGTTAATACATTCTAATTTTAATTAATGAAGGCCGTTTTATTCGAAGTGTTGCCAAAAAAAATTAAAAAAATTTCAAAGTAGGTAAAAAATTTTTGACACTTCTTAACCTAATTTAAGGAAATCATTAAAAATTCAAAAAATTCATTTTTAAAGGTTTTGATTTGATCCTTTTTCTAAATGAAACCTAAAACATTCTAGTTTTAAATAAAAAAGACCGATTTGTTCTAAATATTGTCAAAAAAATTAAAAAGAAATTTTAAAGTTGGTAAAAATGTTGTAACACTTCTAACCCAACTTTAAAAATCCATCAACTTTAAAAATTCGCCAAAAATTCATTTTTAAAGATTTTAATTTGATTCTTTCTCTAAATGAAACCTACTACATTCTAATTTTAAATAAAAAAGACCGATTTGTTCTAAATGTTGTCAAAAATATTAAAAAAATTTTTAAAGTTGGTAAAAATTTTTTGACGCTTCTAACCCAACTTTAAAAAATCGATCAATTTTAAAAATTCATCAAAAATTCATTTTTAAACATTTTGATTTGATTTTTTTCTAGATAAAACTTAAAACATTCTAATTTTAATTAATAAAGACCGATTTATTCTAAATGTTGTCAAAAAAAAAATAAAAAAAAATTTTAAAGTTGGTAACAAATTTTTGACACTTTTAACCTAACTTTAAAAAAATCGACCAAATTTAAAAATTCATTAAAAATTCATTTTTAAAGATTTTGATTTGATTTTTTTTCTAGATGAAACTTAAAACATTCTAATTTTAATTAAAAAAGACTGTGTTATTCCAAGTGTTGTCAAGAAAATTAAAAAAAATTCCAAAGTTGAAGAAAAATTTTTTGGTTAAAAAAGCATTCATTTTCGAAAATTCATATCTCAAAAACTAGTTAGTAATGAGACTTGAAATTTGACGAGAATTTAGATTAAAACTTAATCTTTATTTTTAACAAAGAGGAATTTTCTACGATATTTAGTTTTTCCCTTAGAAGAGAAAACGTAACTAAATGTCTTTAATTGAAATTTTTAAACATTCTAAAAATTAGGCTACCTTCTAACACGGAATGGAATTTTCTTTGGATTACATTAAAATTTGATATTTACAAGTTAAAACTTTATTATACATAAATTGTTGAATTTTTAAACTCCTCTTTAGATAACTTAATAAATGATGTAGTTTATTATTATTATTATCATTATTATTATTTTGATAAAGAACCTACCGGTATAACATTAATGTTGGGTTAACGTCAAAACCAAAAAGTATAAATTCTTATTAGTTTATTCACAATATCTTTAATGCCAATAAGAAATTTTTATAAAAATGATCTTTATCGCTTATGATATTCTGTTAAAAATAAAAATCATCGACGTAAATTATTAATACCAAGAATTTGCCATCTCTTCATGAATATTAAACACACTTTAAAACTTCAAATAACATGTTACAAACTTATCGGAATTAAAAGCTATAATAATCGAAATCCGTGGATCAATTCCCACAAAGACTCATTTTAATCATGGCTATTAAAAAGGAAAGTAGTGACCAAGAACTTAAAGTAAATGAAAATTGTTTAAAATATCATTACGTCGTTCTTCAAGTATTTGGAATTTGGATTGATATTCCAAAAAAAGGTTCAATAAGAACTTTATATAACATTTATGCATTCACGGTGCTTACATTATTCTTCATTCTTTACCCTGTATCAGAAATGGTTCATCTCTATATGAATTTTGAGAATATTTATGCTGCAACGTTTCAGTTTACCTACATTTTAAGTCACATTCTTGGTAAATTTAAAATTTTATTTATATCTTATACATACATATATTTTAATTTTTAGGTTTTGCGAAAATGGGATTAATATTTATTTTTAAAGAGAACATCGACAAACATCGTAAACATCTTCAATCTGGTGTTTTTGTACCCAATTTAAAACGAGGAGGTCCAATTGAAATGGAATACGTTAACAATGCGGTTAAAATCAATTATATCCAAGCTACATTTTTTCATGGTTTTCTTTGCTTAATGCTTTTCTTGTTCAATTTAAACGCGTTTATGAACAACATTTCCACTCAAGAATATTTCGATTCAGCTTTGAATGAAACCATTGAACGTCAAATACGTCTAACACCTTATTCAAATTGGTTACCGTTTGAAAGTATAGAATCACCTTATTATGAAATTGCTTGTTTTTATCAAATTTCTTCAAATGTATTTTATGGTTTTACCATTGGTGCAAGTGATGCTTTGATTTGTGGTATTTTGTGTCAAATTAAAGCACAGCTTTTAATTTTAATTAATTCTCTGAATACTTATATGAATCGAATGGAAATCTTACTGGTACATTTTTTTTTTGTAATTCTATGAAGATTTTATTGACATTTTTTTTTCTTTTAGAAAGATGATGGTTATAATATAAACCTAGATAAATATTCGAAAACGATTATTAAAGATGGGATGGAAATCGTTGAATTATTCCCAGCACATATTCAAAAATACGCTGATAGATGTTTTAGAGATTGTATTATTCATCACCAACAAATTATCGATTTAGCTAAGGCAAATGAAGAAACCTTTAATTATTTGATGTTGATTCAATTTCTTGGGAGTCTTTTATTGATATGTTTTCAATTATTTCAGCTTTCTGTTGTACGTAAATTATTATCTATAAATCATGCACTCAATTCAATAAGAGAAAATCATCCAGACAAATACTAAATAACTCATTAGTTGAATGAATATTTGTTGAGGTTAACTATTAGTATAATTTTATGGTGAATTCTACATTAAATATTAACCTGAACGAACTCTCTCTGAAGATTCTCATTCTCCAAAAATCCTCTCTGGAGCATTATCTAAACAATTCGTGAAACATTTTGAAATTTCTGCTTGATTCAATTTTGGTTTTAGAGTGTTTTAAATTTATAAGAGAAAATTAGCCAGACATCATGAATATGAAACAACTCATTAGTATAGTTTTGTGGTGACGTCTATGTCTAATATTAGCCTGAATGAAGATTCTCGTTTTCCAAAAGTTCTCTGTAGAGCATTATCTAAACAATTCATAGAATCAAGAACAATATCGGCGGTGTGAAAATAAGAAAGGAACTAAAAATAAAGGCAAAACCGCCACAAAGATGTAACCGTAGACACTTGTTTCGAACTTATTGGTTCTCATCAGAATGGTATAGCCAAGGAGCAAGGTGAAAGCTCATTGGGGAAGACACAAAAAGGGAACACAGTCAGAGGACTAAACACCAATTTGGTGCGTCGGCTGTAAGATCTTCAATTTGAGGATAACAAACAAAATTCGCATCGGAGGCAACAACATCACTCCCCGTGAACCCAAAATTGAACCCAAATCTGAATCCCCGTATACCTTGGGTTCACGGGGAATGACGTTGTTGCCTCCGATGCGAAGCTTATTTGTTGACCTCAAATTGAAGATCTTACAGCCGAAGCACCAAATTGGTGATTAGTCCTCTGACTGTGTTCCCTTTTTGTTGCTATGCTTTTGTTGCAAACTACTATAGAGCTCCTTCCCGAAATACACGTGGGGGTGTAGTAACCGCAAAACAAATGTTGACATCACAAGTCCTTGATTTATCAATTTATTCCAAAGAAAGATGTTTGAAGTTGTATGGGATTCTTTTACCAAAATTAAACAGCGTAGTAGTTGCGATCTATCATCCTCCAATTGGAGACAAATTTTTGAACATAAAGTATTCTATTTTGCTTTAGAAACCTAAAACTAGTTCTAATTGTTTCCGAAAAATTTAAAAAACATCTTAAGTTTGGTAAAAAATTTTGATAACTAACCTAATTCTTTAGAAAAAAATCACCAATTTAAAAAATCATAGCAACTTTATTTTTTCGAATTAAAAAGTGGTTTTTGTACTGAATTGAATCCGAAGGATTCTACTTTGTATTTCAAAAATTACATTTGTTCCAGTTATTTTCAAAAAAATTAAAAAATCCTAAGTTAGGAAAAATTTTTGTTACCTAACAAATTTGATAGACTTTAAAAAATCGTACAGAGTTTATTTATGTAGATTAAAAATTATTTTTGGTGTAAATTAAAACTTAAGGGTTCTATTTTGTGTTATAAGTAAGGCGCGGACGTTTTAGGCAAACCATCCCCCACCACTTCGGACAAGCACGGTCTTGGTACGGTCACGATACGGTCGGCAGCGGCACGTACGGAACGTCGTCATACACTTACCTCGTATGGCTCCTGACTAGTGTAAATTGACGAAGAACAATGTGTAAAGCTCCATATTTAAAAAAAAAGAGATTTCAATGTGATTGTATAGCTAACTGCCAGATTTATTTAGTTTCTAGTCATTTTCGAATTTATAATTGCTGTTTATGGCAAGTAAAACAGCCATTTCCAAATTCTCTTCCGTAAATGACGTCCTTTGAGGTGTAAAAATACTCTTAAACTTTGAAAATGTACGCTCCACGTCACAACTGGTCAAGGGGGCATAATTGAAATGCTGATACAAAGCTTAGTACTTTTCTTTCATTTCTTCATTTATATTTTTACTTGCAATCTGTTCTACAATATTTATATCAGGATTTCTATCATATACATTTTGAATCTTGTTTTTAAATAAAGTGCCAAATTCTCCTGGAATCTGTCTAAGTTCCTCCAAAAGAGAGGATAAGGTGCTAAACGACTCTTGGATCGAAAGACCTTTTGTTTCGAAATATTTTATTTTCTCCGTTAATTTAGAAAAATGAATCTCTATGTATTTAAACTGCTCATGTAGAGTTGTCGTTTCAGTTAATTTCTTACATTGCTCTACGCTTACTGCATCACTTTTTAAGTGTAAAATGCAGTTCTTAATGCTATCAAAATGTTTAGCATAAAATATACATGCGTCAATCCATGTTCCCCATCGTGTGATCAGTGGTGACGGAGGAAGGGGTAAATTTTCACTCAACTGTCTATATATTGAAACTCGTTGAGGAGCTTTCAAAACTATTTTTTTGCATAAAGATATAAATTTATCTAAATCATTAAAATGGTCTCTGACAAATTCGCATAGTCGATGGAGCCATGAACAATACATGTAATATGGAGCATATTTGGATATTTAGCCTTTAACAATTTACCTGCTATCAGCATATATGGTACTGCATCTGAGACAAATAAGAGGACTTTGCTAGGATTTTCTTTTACTATAGGGTTTATGCTATTGCAAATAACTTCTACAATTATGTCTGCATTAACTTTGTGAAATATTTTTGTAGCTATTAAATAAGGTTGGGACTATTGAGAGGAATACATAATCCCTGCTAATACATTTACAACACATCTTCCCAGAATATCTGTTGTCTCATCTGCACTTATCCAAATGTAGTTATTTGACAAGGTTTTTTTAATAGGTTCCATCATTTTATTATATAATTTAGGTATGTAGTATTTACGTAAGGTGAATTCGTCTGGCACTTTTCGATGCATATATTTTTCAAAAAAGGATTTTAAGTATGGATTTTTTAATTTATGTAAAGGAATATCTGAAGCTAAAAAAGCTTCACACAAATCCTCGGCAAAGGTCCTGTTTAATGGATCACTATTTCTTAAGTGTTTAGCACTATTCATGTGTTGAAGCACATGTTTTTTTTCTGCACACTAAGGTGGTTGAACAAAGATTACAAACGATATGATTTTCGTTTAAGACAGACAGCCCATCGCAATCACAAATCCATTCCTCCAATCTTTGCAGTTGTGAACTCATTTTGAAAATTAAATTCAATTTAAAACGTGTTTTTGTAGAATAAGAACAAAAATAACTCCAAAAATTAAAAGTAAATAAAAACACTAAACTCAACACAAACCTTGAAAAATGCAAAAATTAAATACGGAAATCAAAAAACTGAGATATACGTAAACGCCAGCGATCAATTCGATTACGAAATCAAAAGAATACTAAAACTAAAAATCTTGTTGTACAATACAACATATGTATGTACAACATATTTGCGAATTTCTTTGCGTACGGAGTGGTGCGTGCCGTACCGTCCGTATGCCGATACGTATTGCACTGAGGCCGGGGTGGGAGGCATTTTAGGTGCCGCTTGCCTAAACTGTCCGCGCCCTAGTTATAAGAATCGAATTTGTTCTAATTTCCACCGAAAAAAATTAAAAAAATTTTTGAAAAGATTTTTTTCGATTAAAAAAGTCTTATTTGACCTAACTGTCACTAAAAAATAAAAAAAAACCTAAAGTTGGTAACAATTTTTGTCTTATTAAAAATTTGATCAACTTTAGAAAATCGTCCAGACTTGAAATGATGGAAAAGCTGGAAGATGTTAACTCAAGTAAAACAAACAATAAGAAAAATTCAGCAACACATCATGAATATGAAACAAAACATTAGTACAGTTCACGTTAGCGTTGTTTTATGGTGACGTCCACATCAAATATTAGCCTGAATGAAGATTCTTGCTTTCCCAAAGTCCTCTCTGGAGCATTATCCAAACAATACATAGAGTCCATATAGATAAGTCATTCCTTAATTGAACCAAACTTTACAATTGCAAGAGTAATTAAGAATTATTATAAAGACTCTCAGGACGAAATTAACAAACGACTTAAGGCCGACGCAAAGTTTAGATAGTGGTAACTACCAAAAAGTTACATCACTCACGGAAGGGGAGAATCAAAACAAAATGGAAAGGGCAAGACAAGGGGCCGAAACATGCCTGGTAGAGAACTTTTGAACACAAAACAGTCAGGTAGCGAATTCATCAATATAAAACTAATCAAGTTACGTACATAAAAATTACACACAACTCAACGACAACAGTTTATGTCAAGCTCTCAACTAGAACCAAACTGAGCACAGCGACTGGTCCCTTATAATAACATTGTTACATTTTTGTTTATAAATGTCTATTAGGTGGTTATAGATATCACTAAGGCCCTGTGAGTTAGTTTTAAAATTAATAGAGTTCTCCAGGGAGGTAATATGCCACATTTCAAAGAACATTCTCTTTGAATATAATGTTTTCCTACTCAGAATTTTCGTATTATCAAAGTCAAACGGGTGGCCGGTGCTGACATGGTGTTCAGCCAGGGTTGTACCTTCCGATTTCTTGAGGGAGCAATCCCTTTGATGTTGGGCTATCCTAACTTTGAGATAAGGGGTGGTATGATTAAAAGGAGTATTTGCTTGTACTTCAAGTAAGAGTTTTTACTTCCTAGTATTTTGTGAAGTATAATCTTACACATGAAGTGAATTCTTCGATGGGAAGTATTTACTTAGGTTAGAAGTATAAACTAATAGCTACAATCTATCGCCCCTATTGCCCCAGGTATCGTCCACCCATCTTTAGCTAATTCTATTTCGTGTGCATTTTGAGGGAAAGAAATCCAATCATTTTTTTTCGAAACAATTTTTTGTGAAACTTATTTAAGTACTTTCGACACGGTTGTTTGATGTACCCCGATATCTACACCAACACCTAATAGAAACCCAGGATCACTTAGAGTTCTTAAAAAGACCTCCATTTTCGTTACATTTGATAAAGCTGCTCCCCTCATCTCAATACGAGTTCCCAAGAACTCATTAGCTATCCATTTAACATTGTTTGGATTAAAGCTAAAAGCATAGTGCTTGACAGTAGAAAGCTGCTTAAAATAATTGACTTACCGAAATAATTTTCTATATTGTGCCTCCCCATACGTTCTACGTTCACATATTTCCCTCCTTTTCCTACCATAATTCACAAAAAATGCCATTTTTAGCACCTTTTTAGGTGAAGTAGTTGATAAGAAGCTACTCTATGATCAGCTTCTTAAAAACTACACCAAAGCCTCCCAAATAAAGGAAATACTAGACAACATTAGTAATTTCTGTAGTATTAACTTCTATATATCGAAGTAAATAAAGCAAAATATAAAGTATTTGCTCCTAGTACTTACTTCAGTCTAACTTTAAGAATTATGTGGAGTAAATGCTATAATTTTTTAAAGTAAAAACTACGAAATGCAGCATTTACTTGAAGTACAAGCAAATACTCCTTTTAATCATACCACCCATTGAGAGGTGGTACCAACATAACAGCTATCACAAGTTCGGCAATTGATTTTATAGACCAAATTAGAATGTAGCAATGGGGGCGTAACGTTCTTTAATCTCGAGAACACACATTTCAAAGGAGAGAGTGTGTATTTAGCGAATTTTAATGAAGGACTCCTGAAGATGGTAACCAGTTTGTCAGTAACAATTGGGATGAATTGGGTTCATTTAAGGAATGACTTATCTATATGGATTGTTAGTTATGGAGGTATCGCTTTATTAAAATACATAGAATATTTCCTTCAGTTTCACTATTAATACAGTTTTATGGTAACGTCTACATCAAATATTAGCTTGAACAAATTCTTTCTGAAGATCTATTTTTAATGTACTATCTAAAAACTTATAGTCATCTCCGAACGAATTCGTTTGCTGTATATGTCACTTTCCAAAAATCCTCTCTAGAGCATTAATCATACATTGTGAACATTATCCAAATAACTCAAAGAACATTTAAAGAATGTCTGACTTAATTTTGGTTTTTAGAGTGTTTTAACTTCATATGATGCAATCAGCATGATCGTTTACTTAATACTAGCAATGTACCAAGTATTTATTTTTTGTTGGTATGGTAATGAAATCGTTTTGGTTAGTGATAGCTTACCTCAAGCTATATACGAAACGAATTGGTTGGTTAACAGCCTTTCTACAAGAAAAACTTTGGCTATTATGATGACTAGAGCTTATAAGCCGATAAGAATGACTGCTGGGAAATTTGTTTTCTTGTCAGTAGAGACTTTTGTTACTGTAACAATCATTTTATCTTAATAATAAAAGTTATGGCTATACATTATGGCTTTTACAGATAATTCGAGGAGCTGGTTCGTATTTTATGGTTTTGAGGAACATGAATGAAATGAAGGAATAAACACATTTACAATATAAAATCACAGCACGCATTAAAAAAAATATTATAATTCACAAAGTTATTATCACAATTACAAAACTGTTTATCTTTGCACAAGGTAAAGAATACGATTTAATAAGTATAATCTAATCGTTTCAAAGACGATCTCACATTTTAAAGTGATCGATAGGACTTGAAAGAGAAATAATAGCCCGTATCAAAAAATCTAAGATATTCTTGCGATTAACATTACCGTTCAATTTTCAAGTGTCACCAGCCGTTATATAAGATCTAGGCGATTCGTTTTTGCACAGTTGGCGATTTTAGAAAATGAAATACGCGTTGGGAATTTTGGCACTTGTTGCCTTGGCGTACGTAAGTTTTATCAACTACACTTCTTACTTCCTGATAACTAATTTATATAATTTAGGCCGAACTCGATGGTGACATCGACTTCAGCAAGCTTAAAATTAGGCAACCCAAACTAAATCTAAATGGAAAAATTGAAATCGACGAAAGGATTGTTGGTGGACAAGTTGTACAAAGCAATAGCATTCCTTATCAAGCTGCTCTTATAGTTACTGCTCAAACCGGTACTTACTTGTGCGGAGGTGCTTTGATTTCTCCTAGACATGTTTTAACAGCCGCTCATTGTCTTGTTGGGTAATTATTATAGATTTATCAAAAGGGTTTTATTTGATATATTTTTTAAATAAAATTGTAGAGCCAGTCAAGTTCAAGTACGTTTAGGAGCACACTACTGGAACTCGAACGAACTCAGTCAACAAAGATTCTTCACCACCAATTATCTCATTCATGAGGGTTACAACCCTGAATTAGTAATCAACGATCTTGGTGTTGTAACTCTTCCAACAACAGTTACTTTAAATGGTAAGAATTCGATGTTATAAAACTCTATATTATAAAACCCTATATTAGAAAACCTTATATTATAAAACCTTGCACTATGTTATTATTAAAACAATTTTTCTTTCTATAGAATTCGTCCAATTGGCAACTTTACCAGCCTACTCTGACATTGGTAACAGTTTTGCCGGACAATGGGCACGAGTAAGTGGATGGGGAATTATTTCCGACGCAACCCAACAAGCCAGTGAAAACTTGCGTGCTGTTGAAACCGAAATCATCACCAATTTAGCTTGTAATATCAGCTTTTTGGGTGGTATTGTACCTACTCACATCTGTACATCTGGAGCTGGAGGAGTTGGTGGTTGCAGTGGAGATGGTGGCGGTCCTCTTGTTATTGGCAATAAACTTGTTGGTATTGTTTCCTTCGCTCTTGAACTTGGATGCGAAACCGGATGGCCAACGGTTTACAGCCGTTTGACCACTTTCTTGGATTGGATCGCTGATCACACTGACGCTAATATTTACCCTATGTAATTTATTGTTGTAACACCATAAAATGATATTAATAGATTTCTAAGAAACACCTACAATAATTGAGTTTTATTATTTATTACAAAATATTTAACACCAAACATAAGTTTAAGTTAGTTTAAAAAATGTTTTAAAAAGATTAAGTTTAAATAATATTGACAATAGATAATAACATAAAATAATAAATGGTACAAAAAGTATGTTGATTGATCTATGTTCTACTAGTTGGAAAATTTAAAAGTTTCATAAGACACAAGCCAAGACACAAGACGACAAGACACTAGACATAAGATAAGACAGAAGACAAGACAGAAGACAAGACATAAGACAAGACAGAAGACAAGATAGGAGACAAGACAAAAGACAAGACAGACAGAAGACAAGATAGACAGAATACAAGACAGAAGACACTAGACACAAGACATAAGACACAAGCCAAGACACAAGACAAGACAAGGCACAAGGCACAAGACGACAAGACACTAGACATAAGACAAGACAGAAGATAAGACAGAAGACAAGATAGAAGAGAAGACAGAAGACGAGACAGACAGAAGATGAGACAGAAGACACTAGACACAAGCCAAGACATAAGACACAAGCCAAAACACAAGACAAGGCACAAGACGACAAGACACTAGACATAAGACAAGACACAAGACAAGACAGAAGACAAGACAAAAGACAAGACAGAAGACAAGGCGGAAGGCAAGATAGAAGACAAGACAGAAGACAAGACATAAGACAAGACATAAGACAAGACAAGACAGATAGCAAAACTTTTAAAATAATAAAGTTTGTAATTTAAAAAAAAAAACTAATCATTTAATTATTTATTATAAGAACGAGATTAAATTGTTAAAACTGTATTTCGATGACTTACAATTAGTAAATAACAACGTGGCACTCACCACTTTGGAAAATTTTACAGATAACAAAGAAAATAGTTATATTTGAATGACCACGATTTTATAAATATTATGTAATTGATTTATATAACTCATTATAAAGATTATGAGTTTAATAATCAGTTTTACTAAAAATGGGAACTTTCTATTAAACCAACAATTTGTTGAAACGTTATTATTTAAAAGAAATTTAATTATAAGTAACATATCTAATCAAGAATATCTTTCAAAACGTTTGCATTGTCGACATTTTATTGTTTTTAAGATATAAATCTTTCTAATCCCCAATGACGTTAGTATATTTAAAATGATTATCACTTTTGGTTTTTTCGTAATGTTTACTTTGTAAGGTATTTCCATTTTTAACATATTTTTAACATTTCGAATCCTTTTGATTATACAATATCTTTGCAATCTTAATTATTTTAAAAATTATTATATCCTATATCCTTTGATATTCCACTTTGCTATTCCACTATAGCAATTTGAAACACTACAATTTAATGTTAAATTCAGAATCTTGCATACTTAATTTTTCGATTTATTCTAGACCTTTCTCAAATTAATTACTGATTAATATTAAATAATCGAAGATGTTATCGCAAAATTATAATCTGATTCCAATTACGAAACCCTTATCTTCAACATGATGAATGTGTAAAAAAAAACAATATCATCTGATAACATCTGATCAGTCTTCCTTTATTGTCATGGAGAATGTTGAACGTTGATTACAGAATAGGGCTACTTGAATCAGATATTGGAAATAAGCCAAGTCAAGGATAAGCGTATATAAAGAGCAAACCACTTAACTTGTGCTCAATTCGCCAACATGAAGCTGTTCCTTACCGTTTTGGCCCTCGTGGTTGCTACCTATGTAAGAATTATTACTTAACCTAACCATCGAAGATATTAATTTGTACATTTCTCTTCTATTCAAGGCTTTTGAAGATGCTATTCCAGACACCAACGTTGACTGGTCTCAAGTTAAGCACTTCACACCGAGGGTTCCATTCCCATTTGGTTTGGATAGAGTTCTCGTGAAAGAAAGGATCGTTGGAGGTTGGGAAGCTGAACAAAATGCTCTTCCTTACATGGTACGAACACGTTTATTAAATTATTTTGTTTGGGTAAACAATAACATTTCTTTCTTTTTGTAGGCTGCTGTTATTGTCACTAAAGGCCAAGGTACCTATCTCTGTGGTGGCAGTTTAATTTCCATGACTGATATCTTAACTTCTGCGCAATGTTTGGTTGGGTAAGTATTTTACTTATAATAAGAATTGGTAAGAATTTTCTTATGGATTAGTTTGGTATGAACAAGTTGTTCTTTGTAAACAGTGCCAGCCAAGCCCATATCATCTTAGGTGCTCACCGTTTAGATGTAATTGAAGGTACTCAACAAAGATTCTACAGTAGTCAATTTGAAATTCATCACGGATACGATCCAGAACTCTTCATCAACGATATTGGTGCGATTAAGCTCCCATCTCCAGTTGTACTGAACGGTGAGTAAATTAGATATGTATGCTATCATTCACTAACTTTAATTGAATCTCTTTTATAGATTACGTTTCCATCGTCCCGGTACCAGGATTTGATGACGCTGTTCACTCTTTTGCCGGCGAAGTCGCCGTTGTTAGCGGTTGGGGATTGACTTCCGACGCTGCCGTAACTCCCAGCGAAGTCTTAAAGAAACTCTTCGCCAGTGTTATTACCAACTTCGTTTGTAACATCAGTCTTTTGGGCAACATTCAAGCTACTCACATCTGCACCAGTGGAGAAGGCAGCGTTGGTGCTTGCGCTGGAGATGCTGGAGCTCCTCTTGTATTCGAAAATATGCAAATTGGTATCGTTTCTTGGTCTATTGACTTGGGATGTGAAGCTCAATGGCCCACTGTATACACCCGTACCACTTCATACTTGGATTGGCTTGAATACTACACAGATGCTCATATTGCCTAAGAATTTGTTTTAAATAAAGATAATTTTATTGGGAGTTGTTGGGAAAATGAGTAAATGATATTTTTACTTTTGTAAAGAAAATACTATTATAAGGGAAAACCTCCAAATCAATAAACTATAATAATAAAATACTTTGATTTATTTTAATAACCATTATTTTAAAATGTAATACAAAAATTTGATATCTTAAATGTTATCAATCTATTGAAAAATTAAAATTTTCCGAGAACTGTTTAATGATCTAATCTACCACGTTCTCATCTCACCGAGATTTTTATATATTATCTAAACCTCAAATAGAAGACACATCAATAAATTCTCTTACTTAAAGTATTTGTTTCTGTTCGTAAACAATGTTTCTGATTTTTTATATTCTTTTTGGGGCCCTTTGTTGCGCGAAGGTAAATTATTATTTTTTATGTTTGTTATTCTTTGGGAAGTAATGTATATGATAGATTTATTATTTTGTAGGATGTTCTCTCAACATCAACGCCTTTTAATGTTACTCATTTAGGCACTAAAATAGTCGGTGGAGATGAAGTACCAGCAAATTCCATTCCATATATGGCGGGATTATTTATTACCAAACCATCAGGTTTATTTCTTTGCGGCGGAGTTCTTATATCAACCAAATACGTTTTGACTAGTGCTAATTGTTTAGATACGTATGTATTAAAGTTTAAGAATAATATTTTTTATACTAACAACAAAATTTTCACCCCACTAAAAGAAAACCAAACTGATTGCTTCTAACAATAAAGTAGTAGACCTATATGAACTATATCATGAATTGCATGGTATAAAAGGAATCACAAAATATTTTTTCCTGACAAATAGTTCTGAAACAGTTTTCTTATTGTGTTGAGGCAGATCTAATATGAGTAACAATAAAAATAAATATATTCTACTTATATGTTTTGTTTATCATATTTTTCACAGTGCTACAAGTGTTGAAGTGCGTTTAGGTGCTCATAAGATAAACCAACAAGAATCAACTCAAGTACGAGTAACGTCAACACAATTCTATATTCATAGTAATTGGAATAGCACATCTTTAACGAATGATATTGCTACAATTGCTCTTCCATCGGAAGTTACCTTAAATGGTAAATACATACCTAATATGATTTAAAATTGCACTGTACAAACATTTGTGTTTTTCAGACTACATTAAGACTGTGCCTTTACCTGGCAGAAGTGATAAAGATACATCATTTTCTGGTTATTGGGGTAGTGTAAGTGGTTGGGGTCGAGATTCTGATGAAGCTACATCAATGAGCCAAGTTTTGCTCGCAGTTGATGTTGAAGTTTTGTCCAACACAAACTGTATATTTTATTATGGAACTTTTGTTACTCCTGGTCATATTTGTACGAGTGGAGTAGATGGGGTTGGATCATGTAGTGGAGATGCAGGTGGACCACTAATTGTTGAAGACCAATTGGTATTAAATCAGTTTTTTTATGATTTTAATGTTCGTTTGTAATATATATTTTTTAATTTAGGTTGGAATAGTGTCTTTTGCAAGCTCATCTGGGTGCGAAGTCGGATGGCCGACTGCATACACCAGGATTACTGCATACTTCGAATGGATTGAAAATCATTCTGATGTAGTTATCGCTTGAAAGAATAACTAAATAAATATTATTCTTCCTTACTGTTGTTTTTAACTTTAAAGTTTTATTTTATTTTTTAAGAAGGAATCCTTGTAACGATAAGATATTATCAAAGTAAATTGCCACTTATCGTATTTATACCAAAAGTTCTTTTCTATTGACAGGTACTTTATAAAGATAAAATCTTATAGCTATAATAAGATATTGAGGCCATGTATGGTTACGTAATTAATCATATTGTTTTTGAATTATTAACACTTACCTATATTAAACGCTGAAGTGCAATAATTTATAAATTTTAATAAAGATAAATTAAAACTACAAAAATTGTTTTATTTACTATTTATTTCCGTCTAAATACTTTTTAAAACATAATTTAATTTTGAATGATGACATCAGAGTGGGCTTGAATCCAATCCAAGTAAGAAGTGACACGGGTGAAGGCAGATGGCCAGCCAATTTCGCATCCAGCGGCAAGACCGAAAGATACAATACCGACCAATTTACCTTCATATACGAGTGGGCCGCCACTGTCACCGCTGCAAGATCCAACTCCACCAGCTCCACCAGTGCAGATGTTGGTGCTTTGGATTTGTCCCAAGTAGCTGATGTTACAGACGAAGTTGGTGATGATGTTGGCGTAGACTTCGCGAAGAACCGGGCTGATAGCGCTGGCAGAATCAGAGTCCAATCCCCAACCGCTGATGCGAGCAACTCTGTCGGCAAAACTATCACCGACGTCAGAGTAAGTTGGCAAACCGACGACACCAATTACGTCGCTAAGTTCAACATCTTGTTGTAAGTCAACGAGGGCGATATCGTTTACCAATGCAGTTGCATCCCAACCTTGATGAATTTCGTATTTGTTAGTGACGATTTTAACTTGAGTTGCTTCAGCTTCGTTGACTTTGTGAGCTCCCAAAACGACTTGGATTTGAGCAGCGCTAATAAAGATAAAATAATTAAAATTTGTTGATGTTATTAAACGTTTCCGATTACTTACTTATCAACGCAATGGGCGGCGGTCAATACGTAACGGCGGGAGATGAGGGAACCTCCGCAGAAGTAAGTTTCGGTTCCAACTTGGATCATCATGGCAACTTGGTAAGGGATGGAGTTTGGTGTAGCTTCATGTCCTCCAACAATTCTGGTTTTTGGAGCGTCATAGAAGTTGGTCGGCATGTTTGGAAAGACATCACGCCTTTTTACTTTGGACCAATCGATGTCATCGAAAGCCTAAGCAAAATTTTTACATTAAATTTAAACTTAAATACTATAAAATTTTAATGTTTTAAAAACTTACGTTGGCAACAGCCACCAAGGCTAAAACAGCGAAGAAAGCTTTCATGTTTGCTACAGTTGGATGAAGCAAGCAGTGACTGTCTCACCGTTTGTTGGAAATACTATATATACTTTAAATTTTAGAAAAAATCTACATGAGTATTTTCTGATAAAGATGTTTTTGTGTAGTTTAAATCCCAGGGATTTACATGATATGTAGGTGCTTGAAAATAATAGTAAAAAAAGGAAAAATTGAAAAGTGTTTTATCAGTTTCAGATGTAATAAATCCACTCATGAATAAATTTAAAATCACGTAGTGAGCATCTGGGATCTAAACAATTAAGTATCCCATAATAAATCATCGTCTTAACACCACACTATTGTATGTCAAGTTTTTTTAAGTCAGGTATTAATACCAAACTATTTTATATTTCGTTTCATTGTATTATTGAATTGGTTTTTTTCTTTTTTTTTGGTAGATGCACCTTACATTACATTGAATGTCAAAATTAAAAACTCGTTTTCTGTAAAATTCCACACAGTTTGTTACATATTTTGATGGACTTGAGTAACATGCAAATTAAACTTCTTGAAATTAACATAAGAAATAATAGAAGACTAGAAGGCAGGGTCGGATCCAGTACGTGCGGGGCCCGATTAAATTTTTCATATCCGGCCCTGCTAGAATGTTTAGGAAATTAGTTATCAACCTGGGGTTAAGTCACATGATCTTAAAACAAGAACAGTACCCTAACTACTATTGTTATTTCTGCAAGAAAGCTTGATTTGTGATGAAATTTAAAACAAAACAATGTTGAAAATTGGCTTCAAGAGAAAAAGAAACGACAAACAACATTTGAAAGGCGTCTACTGGAAGCATATAAGATTAGGAGGTTGTTCTTTTTTTTTGTCGGTTTTAGTTGCAAGAAGAGTGACAATGCATTAATGGTAAAGATCACTTAAAATAAACCTGCCTCTTTTAAATTTGAATTTAGTGTGCATTTTAATCTCTATCCATCTCTCTCTAAAATTCCTTTCGGTCATTGAGCAACTTTTTACTAACAACGTGTTGGAGAGCTTCTAAGAAACAATTCAACATATCCATCCTTTTTATAAATATGTTATACAGTGAAATCTCCCTTGGGCGGACACCAACGGGACCGACCGAAAGTGTCCGTTCAAGAAGGGTGTCCGCCTAAGAGAAACGCGAAGTAAATATCGTTTTTATAAATGAAAACTATAATTTTAAAAAATCGGTTATTTAAAGTGTATATGTGAATGTTTTTAAAATAAACAAAAAATTAAGATTCATTAAGTAGAATCAAGAGTATTCTTGCTCTCTGTACTAAATAATAACAATAATAATAATAACAGGCGTCCGGAGAACGTATTTCTAATTTGGAAAGCAGCTCCAAAGACCCTACACCTCCGTGATTTTCGGCAAAACGTTTAAAGCTGATTGGTTAGGGTAATAGCTTCGCCATCATTTTTGATATCCTCCGCTAGAAGTGGTATCTCATCGACGTCAGAATCTTCGGACAGTTGTTCGACTTCTGGATTTTCAATTTCTTGTCCTGAATCTGGATCTTCAACATATAAATTTTCATCCATTTCCAAAAAATCGTTAAGGTTTTCGTTGTCAGTCAATTCCAACAATTTTTTATTTTTGAAAATATCTGTAAGTTTATTAAGTAGTAAGTCATCTTCTGGATCATAATATGTCAAAGCCTCATTTAGCTGGTCTTCACTTTGCATATTGTCGTGCTTAATTCCTGCTTTAGGAAGCAATTTTTAACTGTTTCCATGGTTACTTGGACCCAACCGGTTTTTGCAAAGTACAGTATATCCGCATATCTTTTTCTCCATAGATGTCAAACTAGTAATGAACCCCATATGTACCGACAAAATGAGAACGTTTAAATTTCGGTGTACTCGGGGAAGTCCCTCATTTAAGCTAAGCAGAAGGACGCAACATAGGTTGCCCTTGTACCTTGCAAATATTGAAGTCGCCAAACACAGGTTAAAGGGAAAATCTTTTATTAAATGGAGACAGCCAAGTCGGCGCGCGGCCCGATTGTCCGTTTAAGAGAACATCTTTTAGTGACCGCGTCCGTACAAGAGAATGTCCGTTCAAGAGAGAATTAACGCAATGCAAATTAAATGAGAGTCGGCCCGTTCCTTGAGAAACTGTCCGTCCAAGGGGGGTGTCCGTGAAGGGGAATTTCACTGTATATATATTTTAATATTCAAAACTAAATTTAGGTTCTTATTGTTTTTCATAAAAATAGATGTTTCTTACATTTTTTGTCAACAAGTTTTTGTTTTATTGTTTATTGTACTGCATTCATAGTTTTTCTATTACTTCTCGTTGAGTGTTACTGGTGATTTTTGAAACGACTAATTTGGAAAAAAATTTTCGCCTTTGTAGGAATAAATCATAAGTATTTATTAATTTAGTGACGCCAGAGGTACTATATAAGCATAGAAAAAATTAAGATAAGGGATTGTACGTAAACTATAATATAATCTGGGAATAACCCCAAAGATGATTTGTATCTTTTAATATCTACTTATTAATATCTAACAATAAGATCTTATCAAATCCCTCACATTATCAGTTAAAACTATATGTAAAAAAATAATTATTATTCTAGATTATAAATCATTCTTTATTGATATCGAGACATGACTACAAAAGCTTGTGATCCGCGTCGCACAGTTTTATTTAGTTTTCAATCGTCACATCACACTTCGATTCGATCCAATCTAGGTAAGCAGTCACTCTTGAGAACGCAGAAGGCCAATCTACCTCGCAACCCAAAGAAACGCCAAAAGAAACCACCCCAATCTAAAGACATAATGTAGAAATCATTTTTTAGTTAAGCTCGATCATTTCCAATCTTACTAGTTTGTCGTTGTAAACCAAAGGACCTCCACTATCACCTGCACATGAACCAATTCCACCACCTCCATCAGTACAAATATGTTTTTCGGTAATCCAACCTTTATACCAATAATCACAAAAGTCGTTTGTTGTAACTGGAGCGTAAACATAACGTAGGGTTGGGTGTAATCCTGTTGCTGTATCGGAAGCTCTTCCCCAACCGCTTATTTTTGCACGTTTCCCTGCGAAATCACTCGTTTCAGATCTTGATGGTAAAGAAACAATTTGAACATATTCTGGAATTTCCATAAAGTTAGTTTTAAAACTTTAACAACTGGAAATAAATAAACTTGCCGTTTAATCTAACTGGATTGTCAAGATGTACAAGAGCAATATCGTTTTGTAAAAGATCGTGGTCCCATTCTGCATGAATAGTGTAATTTCTGGTTGTAACCCTTTGTTGGGTCTCTTCCCAAATATCTATATTGTGTGCACCAAGAATCACTACGATATTACTTGCCCTGGAATACATATGATAAATTTTAGATTTTCTTGTTAGTCTTAATAATAATGTTACCCTTCTACACAATGAGCAGCAGTTAAAACAGTTCTTGCTGAAATTAAAGAACCACCACAGAAAGAAGTAGACTGGCCAACAGTAATTATAAGCCCTGCTTGGTAAGGTATTGAATGTGGATAAGCTTCTTCTCCTCCAACTATTTTTCCGCAATTAGGTTTAGGAATAGGTGGTTTGTTATGTGGTAACTTGGGAAAAATTTCATTTGATTTTATCTTGAACCAATCAATAACAGATGCCTAAAATAGCATAAATTAAATAACTGTTAAAGATATATTCGATAATAGTAGATGATTATATTTTTAATTTTTACCTGTGTGGAAATCACAAGAAGAACAACAAATACAACTATCACGTTCATGACTGGAGATGGATAAGTAACATGTGAATTTAAAAGATTTTTTTCAATTTATATCAAATCACTTTTTAAACTCTTATTTCCCAATCGCGCCAATTATTGTTCATACAGATAAGATGATAAATACGGGACTTTACGAAAATTAACAATGTACTTCGCGAGATAAAAATTTCATAAGTAAATAAATTTACCAAATAATTTTCGCGTTGTGAAAACGCTATCTATGTAAACTTTATAGAAATTGAATTAAATCCTTATCAAACTAATGAACTTTGAATGTTAAAGGTATATTTAGTAAAAAATCCGATAATGAACTTAAGACTAATTTGTTTTGCAGAAAAGTCAGATTTAAAGTTAATCACTAGACAACAACAAATTTTGAAATGTATTTTTACTTTTGTTGAGATTCTTTTTAAACCAAGTCACAGAACTAATTAGATATTTAATCTAATTTATTAATAGAATATTTTTAAAAACAATCCATCTTGAAAAATCTTATCATTTATTTAATTCATTAAAAATATCAAGAATAACGTAACAAATCATAGTCACATATTGATTTATCTTAATTTCTTATCACGACATCGCTGTTCCTCTCGATCCAACTGACGTAAGAAGTCACTCTGGTGAAAGCGGATGGGTATCCCAATTCGCATCCAGCAGCAGCTCCAAAGGAAACAACACCAATCTGAATAAATAATAAAAAGGGGTTATATATTCCCAAAGTAAAAGATAAGCTGAATTTAAATGATTCTAACCTGTACGCCATTGTAAACCAATGGACCACCACTATCACCACTGCAGGAACCAATACCACCACTTCCTCTGATGCAAACGTGTCCGGAAGTGATGTACCATCCGAAAGTGAGGGAGCATTCGCTGTTGGTAATAACAGGGGCGAATACATAACGTAAAACTGGGCTGATACCGGCAGCTTGGTCAGAGTCTTTTCCCCATCCACTTACTCTGGCAGATACACCAGCGAAATCACTAGATTCACTGCTTGAAGGTAAACTAATAAGCTGGATTTTATCTAAAATTAAAAAATTATCAAACTGATAAATTACATAACAAATAGTAAGAAAAAAATATTTACCGTTTAATGGAGCAGCTTCCGGAAGGTGGACCAAAGCAATATCGTTGAATAAAGTACTGTCATCCCATCCTTCATGTACGGTAAATGAAGTGCTGGTGATGCGAACTTGAGAATCTTCCACGGAAGATACACTGTGAGCACCGAGTCTCACTTGAACAGAGGTAGCTCTAATAAATAGAAATGTCGTTTAGGTTTTGTCGAAAAGTAAACATTAAATTTTTTACCCATCAACACAATGAGCGGCGGTTAAAACTGTTCTTTGTGAAATCAAAGAACCTCCGCAGAAATAGGTACCAGCAGGAGTAGAGATGAAGAGACCTACTTGGTAGGGGATAGAGTTGGGAGATGCAACATTTCCACCTACGATTCTTTCTCCACCACTTGGTAATTTTGTAATGGGAAGTTTTGGGTAAACATTTCTAGGTTTAATTGTAGACCAATCATCGTCAAAGGCCTATAAGAGAAAATATGTTGTATAAAAGTGTTTATAACAATTAATATCTTTTACCTGAGCCAAGACCGCAAGCAACAATACACCTACTAGTACCTTCATGATGAATTAAATTAATGTCACGTATAAAAAATCTAAGTATTTATACCATTTTGAGGCTAGAGTAGACGATTGAAAATCAAATCTTTTGTTCTAGCGATAAGTACGATAATGTCAGGACTGTTTAGCAAGATCAAATTTAGCCAATTGAAGTACCGATACTTGAATTGATGTCCTCAACGATTACATTTAGCACCAAGTTTTAAAACTTTGGTAGACTGAGGAAATGATAAGGATAAAGTGTAAAGATTAAAAAAATGATAAACTTTATTAATCATTTTATTGTTTATTAAATTCGTTTTCTATAAAATTCATTTCAATTTCCTAAATATTTGTTTAATTTTTAATAATGATATCCACTGTCTAAACCTTCAGTTTCGAATCCTCCATGTCCTCCTTGGAAACCTCCATGTTGTTGTCCAGCAGCAGAAGCTGATTCAGCAGCGTGAGCAGCAGCGGCTTGGGCTTGTTGAGCAGCAGATTGAGCTTGTTGGGCAGCAGCTTCGGTGGAAGCAAGATCACCTTGAGCGGATTGGAGTTCTTCAGTCAAAGAGCTGTATCTTTGTTTAGCTTCTCCAACCATAGCAGATTGAGATCCGTATTCTTGGGCGGCGGCTTGAGCGGCTTGGTTAGCGTGGGCGAGGGTTCCTTGAGCAGCAGCTAAAGCAGATCCCAAAGAGTTGATTTGTTGTTGAGCTTGTTCGGCGGTTTGTCTGGCAGCTTCAGCGGCACGTTGAGCTTGTTGCAATTGTTGGATTTCTCCTTCCAAAGCTAAATGGGCTTCTTGCGCTTGTTGTTGGAGTTTTTGGACGAGGATTTGTTTGCCTACAAGAGCAGCTTGAGCAGCAGAGGCAGCCTGGAATTTAAAGTAATTATTATATGAATTAATGATATGGTGGAGTTTTACTTACGTTGATGGCATTTTGAGCTAAAGCACTTTTAGCTTGAGCAGCAGCTTGTTTGGCGGCGGAATATTGATTGGCAACAGCATTGTTGGCTTGTTCAGCTGAGCTCTGGGCAATAGTTTTCAATCCACTTCCTGCACTGAAACCTTGTCCACCATGTCCAGATGATTCGTAAGAGGAGTATCCTGGAGCTCCATTAACCAAAGCAACTGAAACAATAGTATTTATTACACTTTATTATATCACTTATAAAATTAATCACATACTGGCGAAGACACTCAAAACAACGAAACGAAGCATGATGAATTTTTTGATGTAGGTAGTTTTGGTAGGTTGTTTTTGCTTGATGTACAAGTTTGTTTGTGTCGTTTCAAGTTTACTCAAGAAGCTTATATAGTCACTTTTTCGGGAATTGTTAGTGGAGGGGTTTTCGGAAATATTCCTAGGAAGTTGTTACGCCACAAAAGTTAACTGGGTTAACATTTTTGAGAGAAAAGTGGTAAAGACCATACGTTAACAGGCGAAATATTTCATTTCTGGGTTCAATAGAAGTGCTCTCACTTTTATTTTTGTGTTCTTCAATGCTAAATGTCTATTACGGATCCATTACATAAAAGAATGCGAACGAAATCTTATTATGTAAAAACTTCCTTAATGTTTATGGCGCAATTACTAAACGTGTTAAAAGTAATCATTTTGATCGTGATCTTTTTTTAAGAATTGAAACATTTGAAAGTGTATATAATATTAAATATATTATACTTAATGTATAATAATAATATTCCAGGCATTATTAATTATTTCAATTAAGAGTACAACTTCGAACAAGAGATTATTATTAGTACTAGTATTAAACTAGTTAAAGCTAGGAAAAGCCAAATTTTAGGCTGTTTCCCAACTTAAACAAGTGTAATTAATTTTGTTAATTTTTAAGATTGTAATAAAGCCCACACTTGAATAATTCATGGAGACTTTAATTAACATGTTCATTGTCTCTATCATCTTAATCTTCATGAGCAAATGGCTCATGGTCAGCGAAAGTGCTAGTTCAGATTGCGTCAGATGTTTTCGATTTAATCCAATTATTTTAGAAATTCAACAATGAATGTTTACATATACGAATAAAATTACCTATTTTCTTTATTTACTGTTAAACACTTTAATTTTTTTGTATCTCGATTATTAAAAATCCTTAATTTTTACTTTCTTTCATTTTTAATAAAAATTTTATATCACTGCTAATTACATAAACGAAAAAATTCCCATTTCAAACCATCAACTTCACGCTGAGTTAACGAAAAATCTATACAATACTTACAATGGAATCTGTCTTGGTCAGTTACCGTGAAAGAGTTGCATTAGTTGAGACCCCACCTCACTTCTTTTTTCCGGTATTGTAATAAATCACTATAAATACGCCGTATTTCGATTTACAATTCATTCCAAACACACCATCAAATCATTACATATATTCAATCAAATCCTCTAATAGTTTCATCTACAAAAATGTTCAAGTTTGTAGTTGTTGCCATCATCGTTGCCTCCGTTAGTGGAGAACCAGGATTTTCCAGCCATGGTGGAAAAGGATTCAGTGCGGGAAGTGGATTGAAAACCATCGCCCAAAGTTCAGCCGATCAAGCCAATAATGCCGTTGCCAGTCAATATGCTGCTGCCAAACAAGCTGCCGCCCAGGCTAAAAGCACTTTAGCCCAAAACGCCATTAATGTAATTCATTAGGATTTATTACATAAATTAGGGAATAATTAATATATCTTTAATTTTATTCCAGGCTGCTTCCGCTGCTCAAGCCGCTCTTGTTGGAAAGCAAATCCTCGTCCAAAAACTCGAACAACAAGTCCAAGAAGCCCATTTAGCCTTAGAAGGTGAAATTCGTCAATTGGAACAAGCTCAACGTGCTTCTGATGCCGCCAGACAAACCGCTGAACAAGCTCAGCAACAAATCAACTCTTTGGGATCTGCTATATCTGCTGCTCAAGGAACCCTCACCCATGCTAACCAAGCCGCTCAAGCTGCCGCCCAAGAATACGGATCTCAATCTGCCATGGTTGGAGAAGCTAAGCAAAGATATGCTTCCATTACCGATGAACTCCAAGCTGCCGAATCTGACCTTGCTCACACTCAAGCCGCCGCTCAACAAGCTCAAGCTGCCGCTCAGCAAGCCCAAGCTGCAGCTGCTCATGCTGCCGAATCAGCTTCTGCTGCTTCACAACAACAAGGAGGACATGGTGGATTTGACTCTGAAGGATTAGACGGTGGATACCATCATTATTAAGAACATTAAAAAGATGATTTGGGTTGATGATTGGATTTTATTAAATTTTTGAATGTGATAGGCAAATTGATAAAAAATTTATAATAAAAATAAAGAAATTTATTTATTAATTTTTATTGTATTATTTTTTCCAACGATTAATTTGGGATAACGTATTGTTTTACAAACTAAGTAGAAAATACATAGATTTAAAAAATCAAAAGCTAAAAAAATAATTTAAGCGGTTTAATCAAGGAATAATACTTTTTAATACATTAATAAAGCATAATATGCAAGTTTTTGTTTGGAGAATGTTTTTAAACAAAGGAACCATTGTTACTAAATGCTTTATTTTAATTGAAGGGCTCGGTGCAAAAACTGGTCAGCTCCATTTTTTGATGAAATTGCTTTTCTGCCTGAACGTGGCCAAGGCCGGATCCAGTAAGTGCGGGTCCGATTAAATTTTTTTCACGGGATCCTACAAAGATTAAATAAAAATGTTGATTTGGCTGTTTACATATAACCAATATAAACTTGAATGTTTCTAAAAAAAAAAGGATCATGGGACACAATTGATGTCCCGATGATACACAAGTCAACATTTTTCTTTATTCTAAAATATAAAATGTTCACTTCCTGGATCAAAATCGACCACTACATAATGCGGGACCCCAATTTTAAAATGTGGGGCGCCTTCAAGCGCGGGGCCCGATTGGGCGCAATCGCCTCATATCCGGCCCTGAACTTGGCCCTACTCAGTAGTGCGCATCGTTTGGTATAAAGAAACAGCTATCTCCACCGTTGTAAACTGGAAGTTGAATAAGAAATGAAGCTGGCATTAATTTGTTTGGATCCAAGAATCGATCAGTTTTTTAGTGACACTGTAAAATTTGATAAATGGAGATGACCGCTTTCTGCACCGAGCCCTTCAATTGCAATCCTATAAAAATTGTACATATTGGTTCCTGTCTAAACTCGTCGAATGTATAGTTTAATTTAACCTCGTTTTTACTCTTGAGGATTTTTTGTAATCAAAATTGGCAGAAAAAAAAAATAAAGTACTTTAGCAACAAAGAACCAGCGTTTTATTTCATGTATTCATTAAAATTATTACAATGGGTTTCTATTTGAAATAATGAACTCATTAAAGAAAGTTGGTTGTAGTGAAATTTCCTCAATTTCGCTTATGATGTTCTATTGAAAATCTGTTGATAAGAAGTTTATGGAATCTTGTTTATATTTGAGGAGTTTACAATTGGCCATAAATTATTTTTAGTTGAATTAGAAACATTTTTCTCATCGTCTTTGTTATCTACTACTCTCCTTAAGCACTTCATTAAGTAGTAATTAACATCTCTACAAAGACATATATGTAGATTTTTGTTATTACATTAATAAACGAATCGGTATGAGATTTTAACGTTTTGATGTAATTACATGTATATTAATTCAACATAATGTTTAAATACATAATTCAACCTAATATACCGAAAAAGAAATCTAATTATACGCAATTAAACCGACGGAGCGATTCTGCTAATTACTCATTTGCTATGAACCATGAGAAAATAATGATTGTTACATGCCTCAATAAGAATAAAATCGCAAATATTTAGAACAACGAACATGTGCTAGACGTAATTTACCAATTTCGATTTTTCGAAGGGCACACTTAATATCTTTCTGATGTAATACATTTACTTGCGCAATTAATAGGAAGTAAGTATTATAAAAAAAATTGAAACGTTTTGATTGAGTAACAAGGCGATCTTATTGGTAAATGAAAGCGGAATACGATTAAAAGAATGCTTTTAACCTAGTTCGCCCATCTAAACGAACTAAATTGGATCTGCTTCATAAACCTGACGAAAAAAAGCCGGATCTCGTAACGTTATGATTTGCAATTGTACGAATTTTAAGCAACTTTTATTATAATGTAAAGACCACACAATACACTTGGTCATTATACAATAGCTTAGCATTGAAATTCGATCTGTCGAAACGAAAAGTAAGAGCAAGGATCACGAACGTACAATTCGATTATCTACGCCTGTTTCCGAAATACACCTATATTCAATTTTTAAACGAATATGACCATTGAGCGTAAAAAAATGTTACGTCGTGTCCCTTCCCCACTATCATTTTAAATCCTATCCACACCCAAAGAATCTACTATATAAACTCGAGGATTTACTTCATAAACCAGTCTCAGTACACCATCAATTCCAATACTACTTCATCAATTACAACAATTCATTTCAACAAAATGTTCAAATTTGTTGTACTTTCCTTAACCATCGCTTGTGTCTTTGGAGCTCCAGGATACTCATCTTACGAATCATCTGGACATGGTGGAAAAGGTTTCAGTGCAGGAAGTGGGTTGAAAACTATTGCCCAGAGCTCAGCTCAACAAGCCAACAATGCTGTTGCTAATCAATATGCTGCCGCCAAACAAGCTGCTGCTCAAGCTAAAAGTGCTTTAGCTCAAAATGCCATTAACGTAAGAAAAATTTCATCTTATCTTTAATTTAAATAATAATTGATTTGTTTTAAATTCCAGGCTGCTTCTGCTGCTCAAGCTGCTCTTGTAGGCAAACAAATCCTCGTCCAAAGACTCCAACAACAAGCCCAAGAAGCTCATTTAGCTTTGGAAGGAGAAATCCGTCAATTGGAACAAGCTCAACGTGCCGCTGAAGCTGCCAGACAAACCGCCGAACAAGCTCAACAGCAAATCAACGCTTTGAACTCTGCTCTTTCTGCTGCTCAAGGAACCCTCACCCACGCTAACCAAGCCGCTCAAGAAGCTGCCCAAGAATACGGATCTCAATCTGCTATGGTTGGAGAAGCTAAACAAAGATACAACTCTTTGACTGAAGAACTCCAATCCGCTCAAGGTGATCTTGCTTCCACTGAAGCTGCCGCTCAACAAGCTCAAGCTGCTGCTCAACAAGCCCAAGCTGCTGCTGCACATGCTGCTGAATCTGCTTCCGCTGCCGGACAAGAACATGGAGGTTTCCAAGGAGGACATGGTGGATTCGACAGTGAAGGATTTGATGGTGGATATTATCATTGATTAGGTTGATTTGTTTTTTTGGATGATGAATTAGTTAAATGAATTGAATGTGATAATTTTATTTTAATAAAGCAGAAAATTAAAATTTTAAATGAATTTTTATTACCTAATTAGAAATTTGTAACCCATAAAAAATTTCACTTCATATTCAAATTATAGTCTAACTAGCAAACAGTGGATCGCTTAAACGGAGGATCCTTGTAATGATGTGAATCCGAGAAAGTTGGCAAACTGTTGGCAAACGGACAAATCGAGGGCCTAGTACAAAACAGACGTATCTACAAAATCGGTGATTTGAGTAAATCGGAATTGAACAATAAGTTGCCAAAAAAACACCAATTATGTAATGATGAACACCCTAACTTCCTTCGTAATTCAATATTCTACTACATTGAGTCACTACAGTCAAATCATATTAAAATTAAAATTTAATTACAAGTAATAATGGTCAAAATTCGTTAATTAGTCATGAGATACGTTTATTTTTCCTTACACATTAGTTTATTTTTCGATTAATAAAAGGAACTTACGTTTTCGTCTCTAACATTCTGGTAAGTTTTGATAAATTGAAGATGCATGGCCTTATTATTAGCGATAAAAAAATATAAAGACAATGTGGAAACTTTATTTATCTACTTATTTAACTTTTTATTTAACTTTACATTTCTTAATATTTATTATTTTTTATTGTTATCATTCACCATTTTCTTCTTCATTAACATTGATTATAGAGCCATCAGCCCACAAATTATTGTAAAATTCATGATACTGTTCTGGTATAGTATGATCTTTGCGTAGATCGTTTAAGTCCTGACGCTTTAACTTTTTAATTGGAAGTGGACCGTTATAAGCACGTTCCAAATCCAAGTAGTTGTTAAAAACTTTTGCAGTCTTACACGATGTTGTTTTTCTTTGAGTTTCTCTTATGATCTCAAACCGGGCCGGCTATGAGGCGATTGGGCCCCGCGCTTGAAGGGGCCCGCATTTGTAAAATTGGGGCCCCGCGTTATGTAGTGTTTAATTGTATAAAACTCCAGAAAATGAAAATTAACATTTTATAATATAGAAAAACGTTGACTTTTGCATCATGACCTTCTTTTAGACGTTGATTGCGTCTCATGACCTTTTAAAGATTCACTGTTTCAATATATAAACAGCCAAAAAAACATTTTTATTTAAATTTTCTGGGGCCCCGCGAAAAGAAAAAATGAAATCGGGCTCCGCACTTACTGGATCCAGCCCTGATCTCAAAGTGCTTAAAATCATTTTCTTCTATGTTATATTTAAAGAACACGTATTCATGGTTGTTTTTCCTGCATTGGAGACATTTTATTTTCTTTCATCGAATATTTTCACCATTAATATCTTTCTTATTGTTTTTAACATAATTTTTTTGAATGGACGAGAAATTAAAAAATTGGGACTGTGCCATTTCAATTACATGATACTTGGATTTTCGCGAAGCTATTTGAAGAGCGGTATACCAACCTGATGGATGAAAAATATTGATATGTTTTACTTTTCTTTCAATGTGAGCGTGCACTGACAATGAGTCATATTCCATTTGCGAATGGCCTGGTTCAAAGAAAAACTGGGTAATTTCGGGAATGTTCAAATTATTTACAGCGAAATGAAACATGGTCGCAACGTTGATATTACGGTTTTGGCCACTGCATGTACCAGAAAAAAAGTAGTGCGGTCTACTGTCTGCAGAATTTTGTAGATACTTTTGTTCCATAAGTATGAGGCGATTTCAATGGAAGTTCTTGTGGCAATTGCCTCATGCCACATATAACACTTTGCGTCCTTAGTGGCAACATTGAACATAGTAAGATTATATACCGCATATCGCGTCTTATAGAATATTTTGTTATTTGTTTTTGGTGTATATGCGTGTAATGGAAACACGCATTAAAACTTTGTCAAATTATCAATTTTCATTATACACGGTTGAAAATAAAATAAATACAATGTAAAGAAAAACAAGAAGTTTTATTAATAAAGAGAAATTGGGTATCTCGATAAACACATCGTGTTTATAAAACTATATCTTCAGCCCTGTAAAATCAAAATTCAAAATTTGACAAATGTTTAGTAAATCATCCATTTTGGTTTAATCATCCTATACATAGCCTACCTGAGATACTTTTTTGTAATTCTGTAGCGCAAGTCACAAAAACGTATGTATACATACGCTTGTGTTGCATTAATTAAAATGATTCTAAAGTAGATACGTTGCAGTCTATCTTTAGAATGCTTAGAGTTACGAGTTTTATTTACATTTCACCACATAGAACACAACATTCTTTAATAGAAAATGAAAGTAGCTCAAAAAAGCAAAATTTGTAGTTACGTCTATTTTGCACGAAGCCCTCGAAATAAGCGGCAAGCTCTCCTTGACGTAACCACGGTAACAAAACGCGATCTGTTGACTTAAAAGCGCGTGCGCTAATCCGACTCGATTCAAATTCAGACAATTAACATTTTTTTAAATTTTCCGCTAAATTCCTTAATTCAATAAGACCAAATTGTAGACGATCCGTCTATCATAATTTGTGTAGGCGTATTACACTTTTCATATTCTTGAAGTTGATATCTGGTGTTTCTCATTCCTGTACAATTTTTTTCCATAATTTCCTGTTTAAGACCAACCTTTTAGCTTCCCGTAAAGTGGTTCCTTTTTTTCTTCTAGTGTTTTTTGGATTACCTCACCCTATGATTGTTACGGTCTTCCTCTTCTTCTCTTTCCCCGCATTGCTGCTTGCCAGACTTACTTTACCAGCCTTGAATCTTGCATTTTATGTATATTACCCCACCAACGTAATTGTCGTTTTTCAATAAATCGTTTAGTGATTCGATATGAAGATCTTTCCTTATCTCAATGCTTCTAAGTTTATCCTTTTTGGTCCCTCCCTTTACCCTTCTAAGATAATTCGTTTCAAATGGTAGCAATTTTTTTCATTTCTCCATTTGAGAGTACTCGGGTCTCATACCCAAGGATAAGTGTTGGTCTATAGATAACTTTGTATGTATTTATCTTCGTTTTCTTTGTTAATTCCCTCTTGTGAATGAACAGGTTCTTCATATCGTAACTAAGCCACAATGTCTTCTCTATCCTGGTATTTATTTCTTGTTCGTGTTTGCCACGACATTCTATTTCTACTCCTAGGAATTTATAATGTTTTACTTGTTCTGTGATCATAATTTCGAGCTGTATTTTCATTTCACTTCATATTCAAATTATAGTCTAATTATAGTCCAGTAATCATTAAACAAAAATTAATGTTACAAATTGTTGATTGCTAGAAAACCTTTTTTTATCGTAGAAACTATTCTTCAATAATATTTAATCAAGCTATCACTACACAGATGGCAACCTAAAATAAACTCACAATCGGTAGCTCGTAAAATTTCTTTCTCCTTTTTAACTTTTTGCATAATGATAGCCTTTGAGAAATTTACCCACACAATCGATGTTATCAGTACGCAAAACCTTTCATTATATGTACTTAAAAGAGCAATTTTCCTGAATTGAGGTCTCGTCTTGCTTATTATTTTTTCCTTCGATATTATGTAGCAATACTCTGCTACTTTAAATTGCCTTTTTTATTTTTTTTACCACTTTTCATCTTTCATTTTGAAACAACTTGTAATTTCTACTGTAATTTCACAATATGTTGTGCTCTAAAAGTTTAGATTAATAATTCAATTAAATACGAAAGCTTGACTTATAATGCAACATGTGAGTTTTAACACATCGATGCTTGATGGCAATGGGATGTAGTTCTTTTTCCGTAACCATTCGCATTTACAACCACTGACTAATGGATTCGCACATACAAACGACAACATTACCCCTGTTATACTCAATTAAAGTGGTACCGTTTTCCCGTTTCAGTCAGCTATAAATGGTTCGTGCATCCAACACGAAAAAAAAAACACGGAGATTGGTTAGATCCGTTAGGTAACTTTATACCACAGTCACGTATTAGACCCTTCTCTACAGACCTCCGGATTTGCACTTAAATATCCGTCCGGTTAACGAGAAAATAATAAAAAGAGTTAGTAGATGTTTTTTATTGAAAAAAATTTTACACGTAAATGTTAACGACAATAATTAATGCGATTCGACCAACGGTACGTAATTAGTGGCAAGAGGCGTAATTTGTGTTGAAGTCGTTCGGAGAATTATCTTAATGTATCTTAATTCTGGGGCGGTTCGGAATTAAAGGCACTTTGGACGCCTTCGAAAGTAAACCGACACGCAAGATGGTTTGCTTTTCGATTCGTTGCGCTTAATTTTGGATCGGTTTTATTTCGGCCGTAAACATTACGGGTAAACAATCGATTTAAACAACGGGTTTAACAGCCTATAGGCAATTAAAAATTTTAACAGATCTAAATTGTATACCAATTTATTTTCGAGACAACAGAAAATACCAACATTTCCCTATTTATGGCCTCGTAAAAAGCTCGAAACAAAACATTAACGTTCGAGCTAACCCATTATTTTCTTACATCGACCAACACCGACCATGGAGGAGGTGCGTTTCTCCGGGATAAAAACCTTTCCGGAGCGATACGATACCATAAAGATAATGTAGTATCGTAATATTCGATTTACGTAATAAGGGACCAATAATCTCACTGAAATATCTTTAAGTATTGTACTAAACTCTCATTCTTTGTATATAACAGTAAAAAAGAAGAATAAGTTTATCTGCCTTGGCTCGTGCCACTATCGAATATCGAGGTCTCCAATAAGTCAAACCTGGCGATCTGGTCCAAGATCGGTTCACTTTCACCTATTCGCCATTGGTCGCCCTTCCATTTGGCGGTGTTACAATTGTTAACACCTGCAAAACGTAAGAAATTGAATGGGTGTTACCCAAGATTATCACCTAAAATTTTGGCTTTCTTGTAATATGATACACATCCCTTCCAAAAATAAAAATATATAAATGACTCTTAATCTATATAATCATCTATTGCAAGAATCTTCTCTTAAAGTCATAATTGACCTTTTACGATGAGACTATAACACGATCTGATCGCTTCTAATAATACGAATAAGGTTCATCCGGTGGAATCAAGCATCAACGCTTAATTAAGTAGGTTTAATGGAAATCTTTCGAGATGAGAAAAGGTTGGCGTGAAATTCGTGTTAATTAGGTCAAGAAGACAAGCTCGTTCTCAACACCACGAATATGACATCAATTCCCGACTTGCTTCGGGCGGTTATCTAATTATATATTTCACGGCTTCAAGGTTAAATTATTATGCGCTATTAACGTGGAGGTTTGCAGAGCAAATAGAAAGAATTGAGAAGAGATTGCGTGTGGACTCGTTTCTTTTTTCATTTACGAAATGATTAGTCATAATATTCAGGGACATATTCGTTATGGTTTAATGAACACCAAAGATTTATTTTTTTAATGATTTTCAATTTCTTTTGTATACCTTATTCGTCTTTAAAGAAACGTTTCTGGCTTTAATTTGAGATTTCTTAATCTTTATGATCATATATTTTTTTCTTAATTTCTCTAAAGTAAATCTAAAAAAATGATTTCGATTTTATTTATTTTAGAAAATATATCCTAATTTCAATAAAAAAGTTTGTATATCTTATTTTCAATAAACATGTTTATTAAGTTAGAATTTCTATTCTATAGAAAAAACTAAAAATCGTAGAAAGTTTATTTTTGGTAAAAATAAAGATTAAATTTCATTCTAAACCTTAGTTTCTTAGATATGATTTTTTTTAATTGACTAATTTTAATCGACATTGTGTTACATTTTCTCATCTGAGGGAAAAACTAAAAGTCGTGGGAAATTCATTTCTGGTAAAACTAAAGATTAAGTTTCAATCTAAATCCACATAAAATTTCAAGTCTAAACAATAATTAGTTTCTTAGATATAAATTTTTCTTAATTGACAAATTTTAATCGATAGTATGTTACATTTTCTCTTATTAGGGAAAAACTAAAAGTTGTAGAAAATTTTTTGTTGGTAAAAATAAAGATTAAGTTTGAATCTAAATCCACATAAAATTTAAAATCTCAACAACAATTAATTTCTTAGCTATTATTTTTTTACTAATGATGAGTAATAAAAGAGTAGGGTGGAAATTCCAGTATTAGCTTGAAGTAAATTCCTTGAATCCAACAACACAAAATACAATTATAAATCAAGGTTTATTTGGACTGCAACGGAAATAAATACGAACGGTTCTAGCGTACGAGTAAATGAATTGATTTGACTTTTGCAAACCCCCTCAAATCCCGACGGTTAAAAATAAGAACCAGTTATACTCAAGTTTGCCCAACGGTTAACGCGATTCGTGATCAATTCTATGTATTAATTTCTAAGAGTTTTTAACTCGCTTTAATTTATTTAACTTCAATTTGATCTACTTTAAAAAAATGGGGGATGAATTGGAAAGATTTCGAAGCACAACTATGACTTTGTGCTGTGGGATTATCTACAAAATGTCGAAGTACACCAGTAACTCTTTTGGTCGGTTGATACAATCCAGAGTAAGTAATAATAAATTGAGTTAGTTTATGAAAGGGTATAAGGATTAACTTAACATCTGGCTTCTTAAGAATTAAGTCTTTAAGTAAACTTTCTACTCGATTTTAAACTCAAATTTATGCGTGAATTTCTCTTCTTTCTTTTCTTTTCTAAAATTTAAATATTTTTTTTTCTTTATTTCCTTGATAAATCACTTGTAATTTATAAAAATCTAATCCTTGAAAGATACGTATTTGGATATTCCTTATAAGTCGCGTATACGGTCTTCACTTGAAACCACCAATTTAAATTTAAAATGAACTCGCCTCGCATTACAAATCGGCTTTAACACGTCGGAGACAAATTTTATAACACGTTGCTCTTTTAGCAGAAAAATAATCACCTCTGCGTTCGTATACGTCAGTTGACCGTAACCGGACGAGTTTTTTCTCTATTTCTTTTCCTTTTTTCTTTTTAATTAACCCAAGACGTGAGCTTTCTAATTACCATTTGAAGCACGCCGTCAACGTATCGACGATCAATAGATATTTGATTAAAAAACGATCTTCGCTCTTAACCCATAACGGTCGCAGTGCTTAATTAAAATTCACTCGAAGATTAATTATTGTTATCCAGTTAAAAAAATTCTTCGTTTCATCGTACAGGTTTCTAATGGCATTTTTCGTTGTATAAATGGACGATTTTACGACCGACGTTCACTTTAATGACTCTTTGAGATATGTTGAAGATGATTTATATTATAAGATGTGGTTTCATATACAAAGTTATTTATTTTATTAATATGAATTACTAATTGATCAATTTTATATCATCTTCAATAAAACCATTAAGTGTCAAATGATAAAATAAAATTTCTTTTGGTAATTATTTTTGTTAAGAGATTAAATCCGTAATAAAATTCATTAAGGGTCGTAAAATTGTTATTACCTACATTAAATCGTTAAATAAGGCTATATTAAAATGGAAGGTTAAATGGAGTCATTTTAAAACCGGGTTTTCAATAACTTTATTTACTTGTTTGTTAGTAAGAAGATAATTAACTAAACTTTTTGATTCATAAGAGTACATAACTCGATGATTATCATGGATAATAAAGTTATAAATTTTGAACATTAATTTTTAATATATTCCAAAGAAAATTTCACTTTTAGAACGTAGAATAATTTTTAGAATGTTAAAAAATTTCAATTAAAGAAATTAAGTTAGATTTTCTCTTCCGAGGGAAAAATTAAAAGTCGTAGAAAATTTATTTTTGGTAAAAATAAAGATTAAGTTTTAATCTAAACCCACATAAAATTTCAAATCTCAACAACAATTAGTTTTTTAGGTATGAATTTTTAAAAATTTACAAGTTTTAATAATCATGTTTATTAAGTTAGGTTAGAATTTCTGTTCTGTAGAAAAAAACTAAAAATCGTAGAATATTTATTTTTGGTAAAAATGAAGACTAAGTTTCAATCTAAATCCCTATAAGATTTTAAGTTTCAATAACAACTAGTTTCTTAGATATGATTTTTTTAATTGACATGTTTTAATCAGTGTGTTAGATTTTCTCTTCTGAGGGAAAAACTAAAAGTCGTAGGAAATTTATTTTTGGTAAAAATAAAGATTAAGTTTCAATCTAAATCCACATAAAATGTCAACGACAATTAGTTTCTTAGATATGATTTTTTTTTTAATGACAGATTTAATCAACATTATGTTACATTTTCTCTGCTGGGTCAAAAACTAAAAATTGTAGAAACTTTATTTTCTGTAAAAATAAAGATTAAGTTTCAATCTAAATCCTCATAGAATGTCAAGCTTCAACAACAATTAGTTTCTTAGATATGATTTTTGAAAAATTGACAAATTTTAATCGACAATATGTTACATTTTCTCTTCTAAGAGAAAAACTAAAAGTTGTAGGAAATTCATCTTCGGTAGAAATAAAGATTAAGTTCCATAAATCCTCATAGAATTTTAAGTCTAAACAACAACTAGTGTTGGTTATATAATTTCCTTTTTTGATAGTTACAGTTGTTCGTCGAGTTCCATTTCTTGCTTCTAGATTTATAGTGTTGGTAAAATTATTGACAAGTTTGTGAGAAGGTACTTTATAGGAGATTCTTCTCGAAGGCGTATAAAAGATTATTTGGATTTTATCTACAAAACAAGTTTCATAGTTCTGATAAAGTCTCACATTAAAATTTTTCTTCTTTTTTGCAAACACTTTACTTTTATCAATAGATTCAATTTCTATAATCAAAAACACAGGATGCCTCAAAAATAACACTGGCCGACATTTTTTAGACCCACAGATCAGGCAATAGCTTTCTAAAAGTTTTAGATGTGCTGAACTCAAATTCGGCGTCAGAATTGCTCCATCATATAAGACTTTCAAAATATTCTAACCTAAAGATGCAAGGAATTAGGTTTTTGGAATTAGGTTTAAGAATAAACTTCTATCCACAAAATTTTGTGCACCCTCTGAAACTACCGATGTTCCCACTGAAAATATATTTTGAATTTTTCGAATATCTAAATTTCTTCTTGAAGGAATCATCTTTCTGTAACATCACCTTTTGCCCAATCATTAACTTATAAGGGACTAAACAGTAGTAACCGTAGTCGTCGATTTAATAGACCTATAATGACATTCTAGCTACCTAACAGATACAATTGACATACAACGATAAATTAGACAACGATTTTGTTATATTTGTCATATATTTGTAGACGTTTTGCTACAAGAAATGGCCGTAAAGTAATGCAGACTTTATAGATACTGAATCCAAAAACATAAGAACTCACCTGTATTATGTATCTGGAGCCAAGAATTTGAAAATGTTACATCTTTTTGAAAGTGTGATCAAAACCATTGCTTACCAAATAGTCTACTGCACCGACGATTACGATTAGGCAATTATAGAAAGATGATTTCTTCCAAAAGGAATTGGAAAAATGATATATTCAGATGTCGCAAGGAGCTTAAGGAATAAAAATTTATTCGCTACGTTATTTCATTCCAAATTTGTTGAAAATCAGTGTGGTTAGCTCTTATAAGTTAACATATCTTGAAAACCTGATGTTATGGAGTAAATTGGAAAATGGATTTCAATTCAGGATGTCACAATCTTGTAGGAAAGTGTTGTCTGATCTGTGGGTTTTACTTTTCATCAAATTTTGTCGGTCTGTGTAATGTGTAACCTTTACACGATCTTGAAAATAAGGTCACCATCAAAGAATTTTCCACAAAATATCAAATGAACATTAAAGTTGTTTTTAAAACAATGTTGTACCAAGGTTAATGACTTCCAATCTATTTGAGTTGACAAGTCGATTTTATATGTACTCAAATCATAATAAATTTAATTTCCTAATAATCTCTTATGAAAAATGTATGTAATAGTTATATTACAAGAATTGAGGACCTTGGAGCAATAACGGGATAAGTCTCTATTTTTGTGAAAATACATTTGTTCTTCATGAATCCTTAATCTTTTAACTTTTCTAGTTCTTGTTCCAGTTTTGGCATCATTTTGTGTAAGAACGAGAAGACAGCTTCCATAAATAACAAGGTTATTGATTTCCTTAACTCGTCTTTGTTCAAGATTATGAGTAAAAACGGAATAAATCGCGAATTGAAGCAGTGACTTATCCCCTTCTTGTACCAGGATTAACTTACTTTATCATTTTGAGAAGTAATCATGAAGGAATAAAATACTTAACTTATTTAATTATTTACTTATTTATTTTTGATTACAATAATTGAATGATTTAACAACATAATAATTATAATATACTAACTTAATTTATACGTACAACAAAAATTTATTCCATTCCATTTACAAATTGAATATTTAAAAAACCAAACAACTCTTAAGTTCAATAATCAATCGATTTGTTAAATTTTATCCATCCAGCCATCAGTTGTCGAACCGATTTCTCACTGTCACAGCTACAAAAAGCACCGATTGAATGCGGGCTTCGTTATTTCGATTAAACCGTCCGATTTATCAGCCTTTCACGAACCATAATGGTCGAGATATTAACCTTAATTTGTACATTTCTTTCGATGTCGTGTTAAATTACGGCCACTTTTTCTTTAAATTTAGCAATCAAACAGATGTTGATTTAATTCAAAGATAAAATATCCAATTTATGTTTATATTTAATGTAATCATACCGGTTTATATGAAAATTTTTTATGGTCCTTGATTTTGAGAATAAATTGCATAGTGTGCAATAAACGAAAGCGATTCTGTTTGAAATGATTAATTACTGTGTGTGTTGAAACAAAGTCAAAGTCAAACGGTAGACCGTAAAAAAGATTTTGATAAATTATGGTAGCTGAACGGAAGAATGTTTGATTTATGGACGAGAGGAGACCCCGATTTTTAAAACGGATATTTCTCCGGATTTCGAAAGGATAACTTAACAGGATGTAATAATAACTATATCTGATTTATTTTAATTAATCTGAATGTAATAAACGGTTGAGTAAATAACGGAAGGAATATATTCTATAAAACTGATTAAAATCAACAAAGTTTTAGATATAAACGCCTTCCAAGTATCGAGATGTGCCGATTAAAATAATAAAGTGCTTCTCCAGTTTGAAGATCGTGTAAATACGCTTTCGACGATCAACAAACATTTCTAAATCAGCCAATCAGCGTCACACTTACTACCAGTGACCTTAGAATTATAAGTATTTGTATAAAATTTCGAAATAGATTTTATATCTTAAAATAAAGAAGAAAAAAAAAATAAAATAAAACTTTAAAACAAAACATTAAAAAGTAAGAACGTTTCTTTTTAAAACATAATGCGTTTTAAATTACTCACCTGTGTTCTCGCTTGAAAAATTTAAATTACACGTGGTTTTAAAAATAAAACGCCCGCGAACCTTCGATTTAAAGGTTTGTTTACACTCGGACTGCTAAGCAATTTCGAACACGTCGATGGAAAAACGAATGGATATGTTTAAATCGGCAATTAATCCACTTGTAGCGGTCGAACTAAATAAAAGTTCAAAAACACTTCACTCGTTCCTTAGTTGAGAGATCAAAAGATAGTGAAACTGATTAGTTAATAAACATAACTTATGAGTGTTTAAAGAAAAACTCTTTAATGGCTTCATGATAATTACGGATAAATGTAATTCTTATGTAAAACCACTTACATACACTTGATCACGAATTGGGTAAATCACGAGAGAACCAATCACTTCGTAAAGATGCATTTGGTGTCGTACATATCCCACCCTATGACTGGAGAGTGAGTGGCACTCATGCCATGGTCCAGCATTGAAGAACCAGTGTCTCGAAGACAGCAATTCTTGTACATACCGTTAGCCACGCGTGTTTCTTTCGCCGATAGATCCGTATCATTTTTTTTTCCTTTTCTCAATTTTACGGTACAAAACAGTTTTTGAAAGCGGCGTTTTAAAAATTTTATTTAAAAAAAAAATCTAAAGAAATAACATCAGTGATGTTTGATCGTGTAATTTTATTTCCAAAAAGTTAATGGAAAAGAAAGTAAACAAATTAAAATAACAATAAGAATAAAAAAGAATTGGGATGGATTTTCCAAGAAAGTTGTCTAGACAAGGCAAAATCGATGATTTGCAAGAGGATAATAAAGGAACGATGGATAAAACGAAAGAAAATAATGCTAATGATTATATTAACTCAACCGCCTTGAGACAAAACGAACGACCAGTTGGTGATGCGATTCCAAACGCTAAGAGCGGTTTAACAAACGGTGTAAACCATGAAATAAGTTTGGAAAATAATCCTACAATCCAATCGATGTCAACCATGGAATACGAAAATTTGTTAGAAAAAGAACATATTTCAGAAATACGTTTGTGTTCAGCGATTATTTATACTAATGTTAAGTACACTAAGGAATCTTTTGGACGGTTGTTTTTATCTATGGTAAGTTCTTCAAATTTAATCTCTATCGGTTATTTAAAAAATTCCTATACTTAAAAGAATCCCTTTATTTAAAAGAATACTTTAAATCGTTAAAGTATTTGAGTTAAGAAGTAAAAATAAGTCGATAAATTCATGTCGATTCATGTGTATACGGTAAATAAAGTCTGTGCGCATAAAAATAAGAAATATAGTAAGAATTCGCTCTGCCAATAGATTTGCTTACAAATTAGTCAGTCAAGGCAACAGATTCTTCTAAACCGGTTATGGGAAACAACTAACCATTCATTCTTTCACGGTTTTCCAACACGGATTAGTGTTAGGAAAAACAACAACTTGTATTGTTGACAAAGATAATGTATGTTTTCTTAAAATAATTAAAAAGAAATTGGGGAATAACCGAGTTATAATTTATTTTACAACTATTTTTAGTTTTAATTTTAAATCAAAAGCTCATTCTTTAGAAATTTTCCATTGATAAGTGATTGGTTAAAATGCTATTTGAAGAAAAGTATAATTGGAAGTTGTAGAAGTTACCTTTTTTCGTTTTACAAAAAATTCTTTAACTTATGAATATTGTAAATTCACACAGTACAGTTTCAAAAATCTTTCGATATTTTGAAAAGGTTTGAATGCAAACCGAAGTAATTATATTTATGACCATCATCAGGATTTAACCCTGATTGGCCAGCAAGATCAATGGACCTAAGACTTTGTTTATGGGGTGTCATCAAGCAAAAATGCAACGAAAAAAGCAAATTGTAAAAATTTTGCACTCTGCATTATGTTTAGCTCTGAAGATGGTCATAAGTCTTGACGAATATTTGAATATTTTAAGCAATGAAGTACTTCTAAACCTGAAAATTTTGTTTTTTTTTGAAAGAACTTCACACCGTTTAAAGAAATTGCTACTTTGAACATTGCTAATGGTACCTTAGTTTATGAATTTGGGTTTGTAGGGATTTAGAAAATATTTTTTTATGGCTAAACTGTTTGTGCAGCTGAAATGTTATACGAGAGAAAATAGTTTCTAAATTGATATAGCCATTCAGAAAAAAATTGACAGAAAATTATACAGGCTGGTTAAAAAGATCTGGATGGAAGACTTGTCGCGAGAGTGTTTCTAAACACCCTGTATGATTCGAAATTCAAATTTGTTCCACAGAAAGCTGTAGCCTGCTAATATAAAGACTTGGTCAAAAAATGAATAAAATCTATTAAAGATTTTTCAAATAATTTAAGAAAAACTTATGAGAAATATGAGTTTTAAAGTTCTCTAAGATAAGTTGGGATAACTCATCATATTTTTGACCAAGGTATCTGTGGTACTCCGTTGTACATGACATTTCCAGACACCCTGTATAATATAAATGTAACTTCTAAACATCAAATTTTAATGTCATCTAATGAAAAGTCCACCTTTAGAACATAGCCTAATTTTTAGTATGTTAAAGATTTCAATTAAGGATATTAAGTTATATTTTCTCTCTGCGACAAAAACTAAAAGTCGTAGAAATTTCATTTTTGGTAGAAATAAAGATTAAACTTCATTCTAAATCTTCACAAATTTTCAAGTCTCAACAGTAATTAGTTTTTTAGATATCAATTTTTAAAAATGGACAAATTTTAAGAAACATGTTAATTAAGTTGGGTTATAATTTCATGTCTATAACAAAAAGTAAAAGTTGTAGAAAATTTATTTTTGGTAAATATAAAGATTAAGTTTCAATCTAAATCCTCATGAAATTTTAAGTCTCAACAACGATTAGTTACTTAGATATGATTTTTTTAAAATTAGTTGTAAATAATTTTTCTACACGGTCGTTCATAATAAAAGGAGACGGATTAGGAGATTTTAACTTTAACAAATTATTAAAACTACTTAGATACCATCAAGATTGAATTAATATGAGATGATTAATTTCACATTGTTAAATTAGAAAACCTACAATTTGGCTTGAAACATTGACTCACCATTATTCAAAAACCTATTTATGAGAACCTATTTATAAATTTAAGAGGTTGGGTTGGTATTTTTTATTAATAACAATATAAAAACAAAACAAATTTCTACCATCAAAAGATTTTTTAAAAACTTAAAAAGAATATCTGTTATGTTTAAAATTGGACTTAATTCTCAATTTATTTCACGATCTAAACCTATATTACAATCAACACCATCACTACTGAATCTAATTATGTCATTATCAAATCCGTTACGGCGGATTTCTCTTTCGGTTTCTATTTACCGTTGTAGTGAATGAATGAATGGATAGTCGAACAATTTACAGCTCTCGGTGGGCGTAGTATTCCTGTAGATACACCAAGTCGTCCCGTTAGCTTGTATAATTTATCTATCTTTCGGCGTGGACTTCATATTTCGTAATCCAAACAAATCTCGGTTGAAAGACGACGTCTCGTTTCAATAAACAGGATTATAAAGATGATGTTACAGGGTTTAAACCTGTCCATGTAAATCGTAATTGAATCAAAACTCGGCAAATACAACATATATTTCTTCGAGCGGTTGGAAAGCCGCATGTGTTCCACGAACTGGTTTTACCACGAGTTTTATTGAAAATGCATATTTTCTTTGCACGTTTATTACCAGAAAGTCAGTGTAGAAGGTTTGATTTTGTTATGTTTATTGGGAATAGGTGACAACGTCTGGTTTTATACGATAAGTCAACACCTAGAGACGTTCACTTCACGATGTGGTAAGAAATACTTTCAGTTATTTTAATTGGCTGCCGAGTGTACGCAAAAATCCCATTTCTCGAATATCAGCGTCGGACGACTTTGATACACGTCCTCCGACTGAATTCCAATTAACTGTCGTGTATCTCGAGATTTCGTTGCCGTTTTTTGGATAAAAACCGGACAACATCTCAGAATCAGAAATGGCACGTCGGTTTAATTAATTAAAGATTACATAACTTTTCAAGCTTTAAAACATACCACACAAAATATACAAACTATTTTATTTATTAAGCTTCTTTTTTAACAATTTAAGATCTACCTGTATATTAGATCTAATAACTTTGAGTTGACCTTTTAAATTTCTAAACAGACCTAACCCACACTTTAAGAGCTTTGGTCGATTGGTTCATTCAGTTCTAACTGGAAGTAATCTTAATTGCTGAACCACCTAAGTTGACCGAGATCTTTAAAGGAGACTACGAAGCCAGGTGTGCTTTGAAATTTCAACAAACCACGTGCCGCGTAGGCGCGTCTGTATATACCGAGAATTTGCCAAGATTTCTTAGTATACGTCTACCAGACACATACCTAAAATACTGCGATATTTTATAAGGAAATTTACAAAATAATAACAAATAACTATCAACTCGGTATGTTCCGTCTTCGATTGAGAAATGCCGAATATCCGTATGTTATTCGTATAGTATTGTTTTTGCTGGTAAATGCAGAAGAACGCTTTGGTATTCTCCGCGTTATACGACGACGTTCCATTCTTTATCCCTTATACGTTTCGCTATCTTTTCCTTCTTAGGATTGTCAAAGACGCGATCCGATTGATTGGCTGACGAGGTATTTGACAATAGCAGACAATTATCCTTTTTTGTGCTGCGCTAAGGAGCTTTATAAAGTATCTGGTTGCTTAAGAATTGTACATATAAGAGTTATGGTTAATGGGAGCAATTATTTTAAACTTTTAAATATCTTGTATGTGAAATACAAATCTATACAGATATTACGTTCATATTAGCATAATCGATTTGTATACCTAATTTATATCTAACGATCGAGCATACAACGAGATTTCTTTACTGGGTCAATGACGCGATTCCAGATATTTCAAACGCTCGGTTTAATAAGTGCTCGTGTAAATTATACATTTATTATAGCGGTAATACGAATAGCTAAGCAAATTATCACGTCACCGAGTTAGATTTGCTCACCATTAATGTTTATTATGTGTTATTAGGTTTTGAAATTATAAGTATATAATAAACAATCTACAATGGATTATTTAATCAAAGTATTAATTCTACACGTAAAAAGTTACAAAGTTCAAATACAGTAAAATAGGTGTCTTCAAATTCACTGTTCTTCTTAAGTTAGTGTTTTCAAACTGCTTCTTAAATCGTCTTTTTCTTTTAGTATAATCGCCTTTTGTGACTTTTTAAAAGATATTTTGTTTGTTCACAAAATAAATAAGAGTTGAATTCGTAGAAACGCCTTGCAGTGGTACATTTCATAAAATTTTCTTTCACGGAATCCATTGATCACAACAGACATGTTTATCTTGTAAAACGAGAAAATAAAAACAAACGTAAAAAACTTAATTCGTTCCACGGAAACGTTAATACCTAGAAATCGGAACGTCACAATAAATCTTCATGAATCATCACAAGGAATTCACAATGAAACTTTTGGTACAAAATTATCATTTGGGATCACAACCGAGGAAAAGTTATATCCAGGAAATTACTATAAATGGAAGCGTTATAAACAAGTTTTACTATATTACTTACCAATATACAGGTGTCTCCGAAATGCGTGTACAACGTAAGACCACAGATTCCTTGGTTCAAAATAGGTCGATTTAAGTTAACTTATCTATATCCAAAGTTTCTGCGTTTCGCCGCTAGAAGGCTTTAAAAATAATATTTTCCATGAGTTTTCCTTAAATTACTCGAAAGATTTGCATTAGATTTTATTCATTGTTTGACCATGTCTTTATATCAGCTGACTACAGCTTTATGTGGAACAAATTCGAATTTCCAAACATACAGGGTGTTTATAAGCACTCTCGCCACAAGTAATCCATCCAAATCTTTTTAACCACCCTGTATAATTTTCTATCAATTCTTTTTTTGAATAGCTACATTAATTTAGACATTATTTTCTCTCTTATAAAATTTCAGTTAGGCAAACGGTTTAGCCACAAAAAAACATTTTCTAAGTCCCTGCAAGTTCAAATCTGTGAGTTAGGGTAACATTAACCCAGTTCAGAGTAATAATTTCTTCACAGGATATGCAGCTCTTTCAAGAAAATCACATTTTAGAGGGTTGGAAGTAGTTTATTGTCCAAAATGTTGCCAGGATATGTGACCATCATCAGGGCAAAAATAATACAGTGTGCAAAGTTTTTACTGTTTGCTCTTTTCATTGCATTTTTGCTTTTATCATACCCAATAAATAAAATCAGAAGGTACTAGGTTTACTGATCTTGCTGACCAGTTTACAGGAGCATGATTTCCTCTTTATTTCCTTCGATTCTACAGTAGATCTGCATAACACGGACTAAAAGGGCTAAACCCTGATAACGTTCACAAATACTGGCGAAAATTTGAAAATTTTAAGCAATAAACTATTTTCAAACCTATGACATGTGATTTTCCTTGAAGATCTTCATATCCCGTGAAGAAATTGGTATTTTAAATTTTGTTAATGTCACCTTAATTTACCGTTCTGGGCTTGTAGGCATTTAGAAAATCTTCTTTTGTGCCTAAACAGTTTTCCAAACTGAAATGTTGTAAGAGAGGAAATAGTTTCTAAATGAATGTAGCTATTCAGAACAAGAATTGATAGAAAATTATACAGGCTGGTTAAAAAGATTTGGATGTATAAGTTGTGGTGAGAGTGTTTGTAAACGCCCTGTATGTTGCAAATTTCGAATTTGTTCCACAGAAAGTTGTGCCCAGCTGATATAAAGGCGCGGTCAAAAAATTAATAAAATGTAATGAAGATTTTTCGAGTAATTTACGAAAAACTCAGGGAAAATATTATTTTTAAAGCTCTCTAGCGGCAATACGAAGCAACTTTGGATGTAGATAAGTTAACTTAAATCGACCGGTTTTAAGCCAAGGAATCTGTGGTCTTACGTTGTACACGCATTTGGGAGACAGCCTGTATGTTAGCTTTAGGGTTTCGCAAGTGAAATAAAACCAACCCCGACCCCAACCAGGAATTATATTCGACTGCTTCTCGCAAGCTACAAGGTACAACTGATTCACTATTAGGTAGATTTTATCAGAAAAATAAACCGGAGCATTACACAACAACTAGTTCTTACAATTGCCACCCCTAAATAAAAAGCGTTCATTAAATAACTTCCCAATTGGTAACAACTAACCTTCCATGATAACATATATCCCATATTTATTAGCCCTAAGACAAATGATAGGTAATGGGATTTGGAAACTTAGCCCTTATGACTCCCAGACACTTGAGTAAGAAATATAGGGTAAACTAACCAAATCTCGGCCGTGCAATTAAAGTCTGCCTTCCAGTTTTTCTATATGGATGTTTATAGAAAGGCCGACTTTAGGAAGTATTTTTAGAACGGCCGACGTTTGGACAGTTTACCCTATAACACGTGATTTAAAAGAAAACTTGAATCATGAAAATACTGCCACATAAAGATGCACGTTGAGATCGAAGTATAAGATAAATTCCCGGCCAGAGCCGCAAACGAAGTCCTATCCCATATTTACAAAATTAGAAATATATGTTGGTCAGTCACTTTCTTTTTTACAGTTTGCAATCTGTTTCTTTTAATGGAATCCAACAGTAGTTAAACCAAATTTGGAGAAAAACTGCAGATGTGAATGCAGAAAAATAATTTTTAATAGGAGTTTGAACCATTATTTTTTCCGTTTCGGTTCAAAACGAAAAATATGTATTGGCTCAGTTTCGGTTTTCAAACATAGAAAAATAACGTTCTTTTCGATTTTAGGTTCAGTTTTGATTTAAAACCCTAATTATTAATGACACGTTTACTTGCAAACTTTCAAGCATAATATTGTCAGTCTCTATAAGGCACGTCTCACACTGAGGCAACCAGCAACTAGCAACATGCGATAGTACCACTTGATGACCTTTTACATAGAATTTAGGCAATCGTCTCACATTGGAGCAATTCGATATCGCTAGATTCAGAGGCAATCTATCCTCTTCTCTCTCTATGCTCTTCTTTTAATGGAATCCAACGGTAGTTGCCCAACATTTTGTTTTCATACCTTAATGATTTCACTCTCCATACTGGTCGTTGTTAGCATCCAGATTTGGAGAAAAACTGCAGATGTGAATGCAGAATAATAATTTTTAATAAGGGTTTGAACCATTATTTGTTCCGTTCTGATGTAAAACGAAAAATAAATATCGGTCCAGTTTGGGTTTCATTCATAGGAAAATAACGTTCTTTTCGATTTTAGGTTCAGTTTCGATTCAAAACCCTAATTATTAATGACACATTTACTTGCAAACTTTCAAACATAATACTATCAGTCTCTGTAAAGCACGTCTAACACTGAGGCAACCAGCAATAAGCAACTAGCAACATGCGATATTGCCACTTGATGACCTTTTACATAGAATTTAAGCAATCGCCTCACATTGGAGTATTTCGATATTGCTAGATTCAGAGGAAATCTATCCTCCAATGCTCCAATGTGAGAGACATTAATTAATTAATTAATTATATGTAAAATATCATTAAGTAGCAATATCGTTTGTTTCTGGTAGAAAGTTGCTTGTTGCTGGTTGCCTCAGTGTGAGACCCGTCTAATTGTAAGTATTAATAATAATCGACATTTTCACTGTGAGAATAAGAAATTTGAAAGAGTAGGTGGATTGACTTACACGAAGAGAAAATATGAAATGCTTAAGCGATTCAACTGAATAATTTATCAAAGGAAGCACGAAATAAATTTATCTGGAAAGTTGATTGGACAAGTCAGGGTCGATGATTTGCAAAAATAAAAGATCATCTTCAAACAAAAAATGAATTAAGATACAACGTTTTTTAAGAAGTTGTGACTTGTACGAGATTATATTTACTTTACTAGGTCAATGACGTTACACATTTCAAACGTTCAGATTACTAACTGTTCTCGCGGATTATATATTTATTATAATGGTAATGTGCATACCTTACAAATTATCACGTCAGCGAGATTTGCATTTGCGATTATTATGCGCTATTAGTATTGCGAGATTGTCTATAACAAATAATCAACAATCTGTTATTATAATAACGCATATTAATTTTAAATTTTTGAACTCATTTATTAACGATCCTTCATACTTTCATAAATGCTTCCCACGTTATTATTAAATGAACAATACTTTAAAATTCAATACAACTCATTTCTTTATTATTGTCTTTTTTGTTGTTCACCATCGCGTAAATACACAATGTCCAATCTGGAAGATCTCCTTTCTTTTGCATCCTCTCACACGGGCTAATTGGTATATTATGAATGATACCCACCAAGCCGCTTCATTAGCTTCGGAGTTTATTATAACCACGCGAATCTTCCGAACCACAATGGATCCATAAATTATTGTACCGCCAAAAAGGAAATTTTCTTCTCTTAAAAAAAAAGATCTTAATCTCTTCCACTAACTCGTATAACATTACCCCCGGGAGGAATTCGAGATTATCTCCGAAGTTATCTACCTACGTTCGTAAGTTCGTAATAATACGTACGGTACCGCATTAATCGTTCGTGTTGAGCAAGATGGCGATCTACAAGCCTCAATTACTTCTTCTCGAATGATACGCGTTCGTGCCTTTTCAAATGACGAAATACTGTTAGGCTTTTGTTGGGTGCCTGTTCCAATAACTCGGTTAATATACATCGTCACCGCTCAGCGGGAGTCAACAGAGCTGTCGTCCTGCGGATGTGTGTGCCAGGTGTTATTTTTTCACTAATTAAGATAGCGATCTAATATTGGGTTGGGTTACGAAACGACGATTTGTTCAGTTACGGGTGGGTACGTGACGACCGTTTTAAACTCGATCGAAAGATCGAAGCACGTGGATAAATCCTTTAAAAGAAACCGAAGAATGTTATATAAGGCGAAGACAATGCGGCAATAAATATTGGTCCCTGCCTTTTCCATGGTTCTCTACATGGCTCTCGTGATGTGTACTTTCATGTTTACTAAAGATCCTGGTTGTAAATTTATTTTCTGTGGAGGTATTATTTATCACATGACCTTCACTTGAAACATATTATGTATTCATGTTCTTATCTGATTAACAAAACCATATTAAATTAAAAATAAAAAGAGCTTTAATTAAAATCTTTAACTAGCTTTTAACTAAGACAGTAAATAATCTAAGTGAACACATGGATATAAATTATCTACTATGGTATGACTTAATTATCGTGGTTTGTCGGTAATTAACGGTGAAATACCTCGAATACGAGTTTCAAGTTCAACGGGAGATTTGTCATGCCAGCTAATTATTTTATAAGAGAACATTTTCTTAAATAACTGTATAATGAGTTGTACATTCCCTTTTGTTATTTATTTTAATTACAAATTCTTGATGGTCCTTTAAATTATACTCTTAATTAAATTTTTTAACTTTACTGATTGTAAATTGATTTCACTCAAAGTATTTCACACAAAGTAAAAATTCTTATTGGTTTTGTAATATAAAGCGTAAATTAATAACTTAAAGGTAAGTAATATTGCTTTTATGATATACCAGCAAAAACCAAACCTGCCATATATGTTAGGATTTATAGTGTTGATTGCCATCGGAATTTTTACCTTGTGTGAGACTCTAAGGGAAAATAAGAGTATTAAAAGACTTTTGATTTATGAATCCTTATATGAGATATATAGATGGAATTTATTAATTGTCACCATTTAAGTTAAATTTAATTAATTATATATAATAAAGTTGTAACTAATAAAAAAAATCAGTTTGAGGACGTAGCCTAATTTTTATTCCTATAAATAAAGTTTTACGATTTTTCTCATTCTCATTTTTAAGATTTTTTTTTAATTTTTTGTTACTAATTAGAGAAAATCCGTCTTTTTTAGATTAAAGTAAAATGTTTTAGATTTAGTTTAGTACAAGAATCATGTGTTTATTCCTATAAATAAAGTCTATACGATTTTTTTAAAAGTGTAGTAAATTTTCGAAAATTAGGTTATGTCAATAAACATTCACATCTTTAAGAATTTTTTGAATTTTTTTAATACTAATTAAAGAAAATCCCTCTTTTTTAAATTAAAATAGAATGTTTTAGATTTAATTTAATACAATAATCATGTTCTTACTCCTATAAATAAGGTCTGTACGATTTTTCTTAAATTACTAAAATTTGGAAAAGTTAGGTAACATTAAAAAGCATACTCATTTTTAGGATTTTTTTAAATTTCTTTAATACTAGTTATTTTGTAATAATTTAAATTAGTCCAACCGAAATTTCTTTAATCACCAGTTGAGGTATAAAAACATAAATTAAGACTTCGAATGGTGATAAGCAAACATTCAGACAACATTCCATAATTGGGCAGAGTTTTAATTGCACTTGGCGGCAAGCCCCAGTTATAAACGATTACCATCCCATAAAATATTTAACAGTTTTTAATCCGTTTTCGTTTACCGATCGCCATTCATCACGTTCACAATCCCCAATACACAACAGACACCATTACAGGCGTCATTAGCGTTACGTTCAACGATTCTGAGTGAGAAATTGTGACCGAGAAATGATAAATTGCCCAGAAGCGGTAATCTATGGGCGAGATATTGATATATTATCGATCGATGGATAAATCTAAAAATCCGAAAATTCCTTTTAGAAGGGGGATATTTCCTTAAGTATGTAGCCTTGAAGAAATGAGGGATTAAGAAACGGGAACCTTCGGTTATTTCTCCCGGTGTAGTTTTTGCGTTCCTTAGTGCAAACGACCAGGAATCCTAATGTCTACATACGCGAGCTTAAGTTGGAACTAATGGCGGATTTTAAATGTTCTGATTAAGTTTTAATAGTCCAAGGGTATTTTTATTATAGGCTATTTAGCTCTACGTGGAGTGTTTTGTGCCGGTTTGGTTACCATTCAAGTTTGACTTGGAAATAAAAATAGTTACATGAAATTTACACATTGTAAAAGAACCTTGATTTAATAAATCGATGGATGGTTTTTAAGTCTTAAGAGACAATCACAATATTCCATGATTAACAATTTATTGCCGTAAAAAAATTTATCTCACACTTATGCGAAACAATAAATTAGTTTGCATCTCGATATGTTTTAAATACTCTTGTATCTTTTATTTTTTCCTACCTCGAATTTTTCTTAACGTTGTTAAAATTAAATTAATCTTTTTTTCTTAACGGCGAGAATTTACGAGACGTTTAAATTGTATCTCGGTTGTAAATTTGTAAAAGGAGATCGCCGAAAACGATACCGCTAAATGAAACATAATAACGTCCCGCCTTTAAGGAGCGAATTTAGTACTTCTTTCGGTATTAAAGTGACGCAATTCTTGTCAATTTTGGTACATCCTACAAAACGGGTATCAAGCGTCGCGCGCAAGGTAACTAGTAAATCAGGTAATTACTAATCTAGAGCAGTGTGAAGGGCGCCCACTGTCTCTTCTTGTAACAACTTTCAATGGCCCTCTCAACTCAACGTTGTGGGATCGGTTTTCGAACCGTTCTCGACGCTTCGAATAGCAACTAAAATTCCTACTTAAAAAAATTCTCGCCGATCTCCCGCAAAATCGAGAATTTTAATCGAACCGGTACACGTCTTCGGATACCACAAGCTCGAACGTTAGAGGAAAAAGCACGCCCATTAAGTTGAACTGGAAGATTTTACGATAAAGTCGGTAAACGTACCAAGAGGGGGCCTTCGGCGGTTTAAATTACTCCCATGAACATCAAGACGGTTGGCAGCCGGTTACACAGCAGGTGGTGTTACAAATTATCGAGTAGTCTTCAACGATTTTCTTCATTCTTTATTCATTTTGATTCATATATTTTTTAAAGAAAAAAAAAATATTAAATAAATTTTTATTTCATTATATATATTTTTTATTTATAGTATTTTTAATACTATTAAATTAACATTACTACTTTTATGTAAGTATTTTTTGTTAAAAATGTTTTTATTTTTGGAGCAATTTTGTTATTTTTAATATTAATACCAAAACTTATGAATTAGTAAAGTAAAAGTAGATCAACTACAATCAAAAGATAAAAATATGCACCTCAAGCTTTTTTTTTATTGGTCGGTTTGAAGGCCGACTCATTTTTCAATAAACGGTTGTAAGGAGTGAAAAACTACGAACGGCTGCTGCGTCAATTTTTTTCAGTCAAATTGCCCGAAACGAACAGCAACTTTTTGGGTGTCGGAATGAGCGGGCCGACAAAGCGATACCCCCGTGGAGCTTTCGGGATTGCCAAACGACCCGTTGTCCTGGCAAATTTATTGGCGGCGCGGCGACGATCAGATCCTTGGTTACTGGTCAGTTTGGTGTAATTAGGTTACGCGCAGGTGTTAACCGAGCGGTATCAATTAGAGAGGGCAGCCAATCGAAAAAGTGAAAGCCATTCGCTGAATGGCGCTATCATTTATCAACCAAAGAAACGACAATATAAAAAAATTGCTATTGATGCAAATTGTATAGGTTTCAAAACGAAAATAGATTTTATTCTTATTTAATAGAAAATTCTATATTAAAGGAGGAAAGATAAGGTTAAAAGATCAAAATGAAATTTGATAATCTTTTAGACCTATGTTTCAATAAGTGAGAAACTTATGATTTTTAATCTATATAAATGAAAATATGTCTATTCTAAGCTGAAAATAAACTTTTTGTATTTTATATTGTATCGGAGAAGAAAAGAAATGATATGGATTTTTTTAAGTGTGAGGTGATTAAGGTGGCTTTATTAGAATTTAGGGTCTATTCTCATGTCATTACAGGACATCAACAAGGTATTTACGCTTTGAGGTTGCTTCTATATATTCTTATGGGAGCATTCGAACGTTGCTACACTCTGTTCATGCAACATTAGCTTTGTTCGTTGAGTTAAAACTTGCACTGCACTAAGTTACACTCTGGTACAAAGGTGCAGTTTCGTGCAGCATTTAAAGAGGAATGACTATAATTCAGTGTAATTTGGTGCACTTTGGTTCAGGTATGAAATGTGACCCAACGAACGCATATATAACCAAAATTTAATAATGCACTGAACTGCTAAGTGCAAGCAGTGCAGCCCTAACGAACAAAGCTATTGTGTGCTGCTCATAGGGAAAATGATATGTCGTCTGAATGTCATGTTGAAATTCTTAAGTGTCGTGAGGATAGAGCCTTAGTAGCACGTCTCACACTGAGGCAACCAGCAATAAGCAACTAGCCACCAACAACAAGCGATATTGCCACTTGATGACATTTTCATTTATAGCAAATGGTTCAAAGACAAAAAACCTCAACGATTTTTTTGTTGTTTTTTCTGTTCTCAAAACCTTTGAACGTCATCTCTTTAAATATGTTGAATAATACAATAATCAAAAAGTTTGTAGAGATAAGTGGATTGAGTTTTTAACCCTTTTAATGCCGGGCGAAATAGAAGTGCCTATGCTAATTCAAACAAAAAACAGTATTTACACAATTCACAAAGCAGAGTAACGGATAAAATAGATATAAAAGTATTTATCCTATTTTGAGGTAGGGTTCTGGTAATGGGTGTAGTAAAACGCTACAAAGTGCGGGCCGATATAATGACACTGGCATTTTTCGCCAGTGCAGCAAAGGCCGATATGTTGGCCTCCGGCACTATAAGGTTTAAACGTCATCTAAACATAACATCTAAACTTAAGTTTCTGGTTGTCAGTTGCTTGTTGCAGGTTGCCTCAGTGTGAGACCGCCTTAAATTGTTAAATAATTTTTCTATTCCTAGCTTAAATTTTATATTTCTTGTTTTGACAAGTCTTATCGAAGATTGATAACTGAAATATTCTTCATTTTTGGGATTTTTTATTGTTTAACGAGACGAATATACTTAAATTCTTAAGTAACTTTTCTATTACTAGCAAAAATTTAACGTTTCATCTTTTGAAAAATCTTCCTGAAGATTGATAACTGCAATAGTTTTCATTTGGGGATTGTTGATTGTTTAACGAGATGAATATACTTAAATTCTTAAGTACCTCTTCTGCTACCACCTGAAATTTAACATTTCATGTTTTGACAAATCTTCTGGAAAGACTCGTAACTGTAAGACTCTCTATTTGGGGATTTTGATTGTCCAACGAGATGAATATACATAAATTCTGAAGTAATTTTTCTATCCCTGGTTCTAATTGAACGTTTTGTGTTTTGACAAGTCTTCTCGAAGATTGATAATTGAAATACTCTTTATTTTGGGAGTTTCTGATTGTTTAACAAGATGAACATACTTAAATTCTTAAGTATTTTTTCTATCCTTAGCTTTAATTTAACGTTTCATTCTTTGACAAATCTCGGAGATTAATAACTGCAACACTCTTCATTTAGGGATTTTTGATTCTTTAAAGAGATTAATATACATACCTTAGTTTATACATTTTTAAACCTTAAAATTTCCTACAATTTTTTGGTTGTTAAGTCGATTTATATTTTCACAACAAATTTTTAAATATATTTAATTTTAACTTATCTGAATTTGCATTTGCAAGTTACAAACTTTAAAAAATCAAAAAGATAAACTGAGAAAGAGTTTCAAAACAAACTTGTCCTCGTTACATTTTCTTTTCTCAACGGACTAATTACTACTGATTCCAATCGTGCCAGTAGCCACGAAGCCTTCAGGTAGCCAGTCAGCGCCGCGTATCATCAACAAGAGAAATGACCGATCTCGACACAACCCAAACAATTTTTAAAGATTATTTACTATACCCTAATTAATAATAAACTTTTTGTATTTGTTACATGAATTTAACTTAACAAAAAAATCTATTAAAAAAAATCTTTATTTTAGATAACAATTAGTATAATTCCGAACATTTCAAATGGTTCTCTCTTACATAGTAGTAGCTTTTTTGTTCGATTCGATATCGATCGATCAAGAGTGGAAACTAAGCCGCTAGTGTCCCAACTCAAACCGTTTGATTGTCAAGTTACACAACACGCATTCTCCTCCTAATGAGCGGAATCAAGATCAAGGATGGCTCCTTTTCTCCGGACGAAGGAGATAAATCCGTTACGCAAGACCATTAAAAGTATAAATTCGTTCGATTTTTTTTTCGCTTCCTTTTTTGTATTAAGCTTTAATTCGAAGTGGAAGCACGAAAGATGATACCGCGTCGATACCAAAACGAAAGGAAGGGATTTAATGCCGGCTTGAAACACAATACGGTCTTCACTTCTCGAAATCGAAGTTGTAAATATTAATAAGATACAAGGGCCGTCGCCGTTCGGCATATTTATACGTTCATTAAAAAATTGCACCACGTTCGTGTATGCGTGAATCATAATGTTGGGATCGCGTTTCGACCGTAAGAAAAATACGATCGGTATTTTTTTCAGTCACCCGTTAATTATTTTGGTCGTTTAGTTTGTTTTCTTATGAAAGATTAACCAATAAATACATCATTTTTCAAATTTTTCTGATTAAAAATCACTAAAGGGATTAATTAACAAGATAACAGGAACAATTAATTTCCCGTTGACCTGCAAATTAATTTTTTTCGTAAACACATTCCACACGGGCAATTTTCTTTCGGTTAACCCGTCCTTTAACCAATTTGCCGAACAATGCCGCTCGTGACAGATGGTTATCAACGTGTGTGTGCAAGACGTGATCGATTACTTTCCATTCTCACATCCCAAAAGATTTTAGATCGTGCCAGATCGCTCCCACGTGCGCCATTGTGTCTTAACACGTTTCGAAACGCGCCAATTACAACTTGTCAACGCCGCCGAAACTTGACCATTGTATGCAGATAAGACTTAATTGTTGATATGACATTTCTTCACGATGCGATGGATATAACTAAAAAATTTTTTTGTCAGGTTAGGAATTTGATATTAATTGGTGTGACAATTTTTCATATCTCAATCATAATCTTTATTAACACTATATTATTTGATTTCTTTCTTTCTTCCCTATTAATAGAAATAAATAACTGTACTAAATTTATAATTACGAAGGCTTTCATCTTCATTGAGTATCAACCTATTGGGTTGGCAACTAATTTTTAGGTTTGCAGACGTAGTACAAATGTAAAACACATTTTGTTATTTGATACTTGGCAATTCAGCAGTCAATCAGTACAAAAAGCTTTTTGATCGGTTGCGTAGTTTTCGATTGGCCTTCGTTGAAAAATGAAAAATCAAAAGGAACATTTTCGCTTTTTTTTGCTTTTTTTATTTCCGCAAAGGGAAAAACGCATCGCAAACTCATAAAAAGTTATGTGCTGTATATGGTGACGAAACCTTAAAAGAACGGCAGTATCAAAATTTGTTTGCCAAATTTCGTTCCGGTGATTTTTTACTCAAGGACGAAAAACGCTCTGGTCGTCCAGCTGAAGTTGATGAAATCCTAATCAAAGCAATAATCAATTCGGATCGATACATGAGAAACTTCATGTATCACATACATGCATTCTCTCATACATTCTCACATACATGCACACTCTTACCACCAAATCGAACGATCAATTCTGATGTCTACATTGAATAACTAACGAAATTAAACAATGCAGTTGAAGAAAAGCGGCCCGAATTGACAAATCGAAAAGACGTTGTATTCCATCATGACAATGCAAGGCCACATACATCTTTGGTCACTTGGCAAAAATTATTGGAGCTTTGTTGGGATGTTTTGCCACATCCACCATATAGTCCTGACCTTGCACCATCTGATTACTTTTTATTTTGATTTTTACAAAACTACTTGAATAGTCAAAATTTCAATAATGATGATAATGTCAAATCGTACCTGATTCAGTTTTTTGCTAATAAAAACCAGAAGTTTTATGAACGTGGGATTATGATGCTGCCTGAAAGATGGCAAACGGTTATTGATCAAAATGGGCAATACATTACAGAATAAAGTTATTTAGTTCCATGAAAAAATTGTCTGTGATTTTCTAAAAAAAATCCGCAATTACTTAGTTGCCAACCCAATACGTATACTCTTTTCGCGGAAAGATGTCTCATGCGTCATTAATTAATTATATTATCCTAGACTACTATTTTCGGTTTTCGTCTCTATCTGACATATATGATTAAATAAAGAAAAAAATATTTGACATATGTCGAGAAAACGGTGACAAGTAATGACGCATGAGACATCTTTCCGCGAAAAGTGTATAGTCTTTCACAAATGACTTATTTTTAAAGGAACTCTATTTTGGCCATGTGAAACTTTTATAACAATTGATTCAAATACAAAAAACTTCAAAGATTTCTTTGCTGTTCTTTCTCTTTTAAGAGCTTTTGGATATCATCTCTTTAAACATTTTGAGTAATACAAAAATCAAAAAATTTGTAGAGGCAAATGGATTCAGTTTTTAAAAGTCATCAAAACGTAGAATTTAAACTTAACCCAAGAAAATTTGAAAATGTTATTAACCCTCCGGTGGGCGCGTATGCAACAGTTAGCCGCATTTTTTTCCCAAAATATTTCTAAGTTCACTGTGAAACCATTAAAAATCCTATTGCGGTGTAAAAGCCGCGGCGCGCCCATTCGTGTAAGTCCGATGGGCGCGCCTACCGGAGGGTTAAATCAAACAAAACTTAACTTTAAGACTTAAATTCTTCTAATGTCAATTTTTGACGAAATTCAAATTCTAGCTTAAATATAATAACAACCGATTAGTTATTTTTATTTATTTCTTTTCTAGGAGCTTTTAGAACATCTCTTTAAACTTTTCGACCAAGATAGAGATCAAAAACTTATTCAAGAAGAGTGGATTGAGTTTTTAAAAGCCAGATTAACGTAAAATCTTTCAAAGAAACACTAAGAAAAATAACGAATATATTTAATTTTTACTATTTTTCTTTTAGAAAAGAAATTGATTTTGTGGAACAGATAGAAAGTGTAGCTTATTGTATTTGTAGAGATGGACCAATTGGTTTAGAACAGTTTTATACAATATTTAATGCTAAAGGAGTAAGTAAAAAACTTTTTTTTTAGGATTTTTTTTTTCCTTTATTTGTTTAACAACTTATTTTAGATAGTTGATAAAATATATAAAATAATCGATAAAGATAACGTTGGGTGGATTTCTTCAGAACAAATTATGGATTTTTTAGCAAGTGTAACTAATTCAAGGTAAAAATATTGTAAGAAATTATTTGAATTTACATATTTTTCTTTTGTTGAATCTTTTAGACCAAGAACAGGTTTCGATAAAGGTAGTTTGGAACAATTAGAAAAAGTTTTCAAAGATACCGTAGGTGATGAAAAAGAAATCAGAAGAGAGGACTTTAAAAAAATTGTTACTTCAAAAAATGTAAAAATCAATTTTTCTTAACTTCACTTTTTTAATAAAATTTATTTGTTAGCCATTTTTTACGGAACGTGTTTTTCAAATATTCGATCGAGACAACTCAGGTTCAATTTCCCTCCAAGAATTTTTAGACGCCGTCCATCAATTCGCCGGGAAATCCCCGGAAGATAAAATTAAATTTTTATTCAAAGTTTACGATTTAGATGGTGATGGACTTATTCAACACAAGGAGTTACATCACGTTATGAAAGCTTGTATGGAAGAAAATGGGATGCAATTTAGCGAAGAGCAAATTGATGATTTAACAGCTGCTATGTTTGAAGATGCTGATCCCCATGGAAGAGGTGCAATTACTTATGAAGCTTTAAAAAATCAACTAGAAAAACATGAAGGTTTATTGGAAAATTTATCAATTAGGTTTGGAAAAATTAAATATATACCGTTCAAAGAAAGATGTCTTATGCATCATTAGTTGTTATCGTTTTCTCAATGTAATTTTTTTTTAAATTTAATTGTACATGAGAAAAAGAGACATAAATGTTTATTTAAGGTACTGTCAGGTAATAAGGCCAGGTTAACGTTATTTATTTTTTATTCAATAACGCACAAACATATTCAACATTTGACATATAACAAAGGTAACTGATGCAATTATTCTTCATGAATTTGTTGAAATACAAACACAAAAAAGTATGATAATGCCTAGAAAATAGAATTTAAAAAATGCGCTTTGGCCTTATTACCAACGTAGCCAGGTTATAAGGCTAAACTTAGTACTTGAAAATTTGGTGTATAAAAAAATAAGTAAAGTAGTTTTTCTTAAAGAATGTTAAAAAAGAGATATTCAAAAACATTATATAAACCTTCTGAACAAAAATAACGTTCTTGTTTTATTACAAACCTAGGCAGGTTATAAGGCCAAATGAAAACAAAGAAGATGGGAAAAGTTATGGTTGGATTGCGGACAAATAAATTCTTCCCTGTCGTTTTCAGTAAGGCCAGCACATTCCTCACACGCCCATGTTTCATATGATGCACAAGATCGCATATCAGCTACATAATTCTTATCACAAACTGAGCACAGCCAAACTTCTTCTGCTGCTGCCTTACTGGTTGTCGGAAATTTAGACGATTTACTTGTTGAAGTGGTTTTAACTTTTTTAGAACTGTAGTTGTTGAATATATCCCTTTTAACTTCCTGAACTCGATAATTCAATGCTTTCTGCTGTGCTGTAGTTTTAACTGATTGCATATCGGGAGATATGAGCTGTTCAGAAAAAGAATTGTCTTTCCTTTGTACTTCACTTTGTTTTAGCTGAGTTAATGGAATTTCATCTTCTGGATCCCACCGACCTTCCACATTGATGATTATAGATGGTTATAGATAGATTGGGAGTAGTTTAGATTCAGCTGGCGATGTGTAGGAAGACTAGGAGCAAATGCATGCTCTGGTATCACATTTTTGTTGAAGGGATAGATCGCGATGTGTGCATCGTAGAACTTTCTCATATGATGTCAGGTGATTTGTTTTTGCACGCATTCAGTAGTAGAGCAGACATGGAAGGTTTAAATGGCAAATACAGGGTGAGTCTGGATAAGCGCCCCCCTCTGTAACTTCTAAACCGTTAGAGATTTTACAGAAATTGTTACAGGAGTTTAATAGGGCGTTCAATGTTCTACATTGTCAAACAAAAAACATTTATACTGGGTATTCCATAACAGAGCAGTAACATAAACGAATGCTTTTTATGCTGAAACGCTATGCTTATTGTGAGCGTTTTAGATAGTACTTTGAAAAACAAACATTTTGGTATAACATAATGCTTATCAAAAATTAATAGTTTTAGAAAAAATTGCATTCGTAGATTACAAACATGGACAGATTTAGTGTCAATTTTAGTAATCCAGGTAGGCTAGATCTTGTTAAATTTCAACAATTATTTGACACCTGTCATCTGGGCATTGTTGACTGTATCAGATTACAACTTTACTTTCATTTTGTACTTTCCACATTGGACTTCCTTGAGAATAAGCAGGACGTTTACTTCTGAATTCATTTTCTGAATGACAGAAATCGGCTCTGATCGAAATTGCAAATGGTATTTTCCCTGAACATGAGTAAATTGAACGCTGCTTTGAATCTACGCAGGCTGTGCTTACTTAAATTTTTATTAATTGTTTCACGGTATTGATGAGTTTCGATCAGAGCCGATTTTTGTTATTCAAAAAATGAATTCAGAAGTAAACGTCCTGCTTATTCTCAAGGAAGTCCAATTTGGAATTACAAAATGAAAGTAAAGTTGTAATCCCGTACAGTCAACAATGCCCAGATGACAGATGTCAAGTAATTGTTGAAATTTAACAAGACCGAGCCTACCTGGATTACTAAAATTGACACTAAATCTGTCCATGTTTGTAATCTACGAATGCGATTTTTTCTAAAACTATTAATTTTTGATAAGCATTATGTTATACCAAAATGTTTGTTTTTCAAAGTACCATCTAAATCGCTCAGAATAAGCATAGCGTTTTAGCATAAAAAGTATTCGTTTATGTTGCTGCTCTATTATGGAACACCCTGTATAAACGTTTTTTGTTTGGCAATGTAGAACATTGAACGCCCTATTAAACTCCTGTAACAATTTCTGTAAAATCTCTAACGGTTTAGAAGTTACAGAGGGGGGGGGGGGGGCGCTTATCCAGACTCACCCTGTATTTAAGAGAACGTCGAAAAAGTTTTGGCCTTATTACCTGTCTGGGCTGATAATAAGGTCTGGGCCTTATTATCTGTTTTGTACGTTTATACTTTTTGAGGTTATTTAAATTCACCAAACAAACAAACAATTCAAATGAACAGTTTGTAAGGGTCCCTTAGCACATTAAAGATATCTTTCAAAATATTATCACAAATATATTGAATTAATGAAAATATCACTTACTTTCCGTCAGGAAATTTTATATCACATTGCTGAAAATTTCACCTAACTGCTATAGGGCCTGATGTGGTAAAACGGAATGGCAGCTGCGCTTAACACTCGTGTTTTTTAGATTAGTTGAAGTCGTCCTACGTATTGGTGGAGTTAATCCCAAGAAAGATTTATTTTAATCGGCAATATAGCAGTATGGCCTTCTAACCTGCATGGTCTTATTACCCCACAATACCATACTATCGGTGCCAAAAGTTAAATCAGTAAAGTTTGGGATACTCCTACTCCAAAAGTTTTCGTCGAAAAAAATCGGAGTAAAGACTGTCATAATCGGTAATCATTTCTGCGTAACATACCAAAAATTCAAAATCGTAGGTCACGTGGTTTAGGAAATATACGAGTTAAATGAAAAAAGGACTGGTTTTTTTTTGACCGAATCGCGAAAAACGCAAACTTTGGGATTTTTTTTCTCAGAAGCCGCTGAAGAAAAAAAAATAGGACCTTTTGTAGGATGCAGCCTTATCTGTTTACTATAACGTAGCATATTTTTCTTTTCCAAAAATTCCGTCTATTTTCTCTTAAAAATTCAAATTTCGTTAAGATGCGACCAGCGATTCTCGAGATCGACTATTTTTGGGATTGAATTTTTAAACGAAAGTGGACGGAATTTTTGGAAAAGAAAAATATACCACGCTATACTAAACAGATGAGACTGTATCCTTTAAAAAGTCCTATTTTCTTTTCTTTAACACGTTGACTGCCACGTCACCCATATTCGGGTGACAGTAAAGGTTCTGATCAAGTCACATTACCCGTATTAGGGTATCACTTATTTGACTTTTTACGAAGGATATTCGAATACATTTGAAAAAATATTTTGTAGAGGAAGTAACAAAACTATTGAATTGTTCTAAAAGTAATACGAAAATGGTTTATTAAGAAAATGATTTAGAATGTACAACTTTAAAACATTCTGTACAAAGCTGGGGTGGGTTAGGATATCTTGCACAATAAGTTGTTTACTTTAAATTCCCTCGTGTTTCTGATCGACCCATTTTTCTATTTGTCTTTTATCTGCACAACATTTTTTGTACTCTCGTCTAATGCTTCCTCCAGAATCATATTTCCGAATGGCGATATTATGTTCCGACTCCGACGAAGACAATGATTGGTTGTATTTTCAGTCAACCCTAATAATTTTGCAGCTAATAATTCCCTAAATATTCTAATATTTACATTCTTCTTTGTCGCAATTTTGTAAACCGTCAAAGCGTTTACAACCGAAATTCCCAGAAGTACTGAATGCCAAGCTTTCGGTACCACTTGATTCCTTTTCTAATTGTGGTGGCATAAGAAACCATTTGTTCAAAATAAGCTATACTACACTTTCAACAACAGCTAGTGGTTGCCCTAAGAAATAAGTTTTCTATTTTTCTTTCCGACATTACGAATTTGAGTAAAGATTTTACGTTACACCGCTGATTACTCAGTTGATCCTGATAGCTGATCCTTTATCGAAAAAACGGTCCTTTTTTAATTTAACTCGCGATATTTCTTAAACCGCGTGACTTATGGTTTTTAATTTTGGATATATTACCGAGAAATGATCACCAATGAGGACAGTCTTTACCCCCATTTTTTTCGACGAAAACTTTTGGAGTACGAGCATCCCAAACTTGATTGACTTAACTTTTGCCACCGATAGTAGAATATCACAATTAATTAATGACGTATAAAGCATCTTTCACCGAATATAGACAGAAATTTGGTTTTAATTTACCATTAGAATTATTATTTTAGTATAGATAGATGGTTGGTACCACCAAAACCAAAACCACCAGCTACGTTTTCAGAAAAAATTAGAAATTGCATACCTTATCAATTGACGAAACCTTATTTTAAAAATAACTACGTTTATATAATATTTTTAGCTTGTTATATATTTATTAACGTAGCTTTGTTTATAAGTAGGATCGTTGAATATAGTTTAATGAATGCTCATATTTGTGTTATCATAGCCAGAGCTTGTGGTAAGTTTCCTTTTATAAAAAAAATTCTTTTTTGATGAAATTATTTTTTATTTCTTTTTTAGGCCAATGTTTAAATTTCAATTGTATGTTCGTTCTCGTACTTATGCTAAGACATTGCATAACATTCTTGAGAACGAGAGGTTTTGGCGAAATTTTACCTTTAGACAATCATATTTACTTTCATAAATTAACTGGGACATTGATTTTCTTTTACAGCGTGATTCATACCGTTATGCACTTTTGGTACTTACGTAGGTGTTTTTAAATACTTTCTACTTCAATAAAACATCACTTCTTTTTTTTAATTAAGCCGCTAAATTATTTTTAGCGACTGGTGTTGAAGCAACGAATGAATCACTAATGAAAACAAACTGTAACTTCACAGATAGTGGTACAATTATAATAAATCCTATAAATTGTACACATAACTATACGATTGGAAGTTTCTTTATAAGTAAATTTGGATTGATCGATGGTTTCGCTTATATAACCGGAGTGATTTTAATGTTAATACTTTGTGTGATGTATATATGTTCGCAACCGTTTGTTAGAAAACGGGGTTCGTTTGAAGTTTTTTATTGGACTCATATTTTGTACATCCCGTTTTGGATTTTATTAATCTTACATTGTCCGAATTTTTGGAAATGGTTTATCGTCCCCGGTATTTTATACGTTATCGAAAGAGCTTATCGATTCCAAATTATGAAGAGCGAAAGAGGGAAAACTTATATAAGTTCAGGAATTGTTTTAGCTTCTCAAGTTATTCATTTGGTTATTAAAAGACCTTTACATTTTGATTATCATCCGGGTGATTTTGTATTTGTTAATATTCCGACTATAGCTAAATATGAATGGCATCCTTTTACAATTAGTAGTGCTCCAGAACAAGAAGGTATTATTATCAATCAAAAAACTTATTTAAATTAACTTTAAGATTTTTTTAAATTTAGATTATATTTGGTTACATATAAGAGTTTTGGGTCAATGGACATCAAAACTTTACCAATACTTTCAAAAAGAACAAGATAAACTTCACAACGGTGAAATGACAACCGAAGAAAAGAAATCGTGTCTTAACGGCGCACAAGAAAAAGAACATCAAAGTCCTATTAAAAAGATTCAAGCTACTATATCAAGAACTTTTTCAAATAAAGAAGCCAACAGACCCGTTCAGTTGGTTGGATTTAGTCACGATGGGTTTCAATTAGATCCAAAGAAGAAAAATTCTATTTCTGAAAGTGATTTACACAGTAAAGCTTCTTGTAGTAAAGCTGATTTAAATTATTCTCCTTCAAAAATTCTCCCGGATCAAAAATTTTCAAGGATTTTTGGAAATAAAGTCCTTGAAAAGTCTCTTTCGATGCCTGATATGCAAACGAAAGCTAAGAAAAAAGAACGACTTTTATTGTAAATATTTTTAAATCTTAATGTCCTTAAAATTTTTTAACTTAAACTTTTACTGCATTTTGTTTTAGTTTGAAGGAATATATGCGTTCCGAATCAGAAAGAAGTTTCGATGAATGCCAAATGAAAAAAGCTCGTTTAAGAACGTTGGGTTTAGCTTATACGACATTACAAAATAAATCTTTAGCTCAAAGCTTTAGATACATGAGAAATAAACCAACTATTATAGCTTTTAAAACGCCCAGTTTAGAAAACTGCGAAGAACGAGACTCTTCGTCTTCTTTAGTATCGAAATGTCCTGAGAAAAATATGGAAGAAGGGAAAATCAGTGGAAACGAACAGAGTAGTTTGAAACCTATTGATTATCCCATTGGAAAACCACTTGAGGTAAAATAAATTTAATTTTGTTTCTATCTTTTTACTTTTTTTTAATTGTTAAGTATTTTTTATTTAGCTTTTTATAACCCGAGTTTTATTTTAAAATTTATGTCCAAAATAAACGCTTTGGTTATTAAATTTTCCATAAAGGAATTTTATTAAAAACATTCTTTAATCAATTCGATAAAATATTTAACCCTACAATGCGCAATTTTTTCTTTCTATTTGGAAAATAAGAAATAGCTTGTAAATGTATGAAGGAATTTTCAGTATTCTTCAAAATGGGTTAGAAGAAATTTAAACTTTTTTACAAATTTGTTCAGCAAAAATACAAAAGATTAGAAAATAGAGTTTTCCTTCTTGAACAGTTTTCTAAGATTTATCAAAAAGGGTTAGGAGAAATTTAAACATTTTTACAAATTTATTTGACCAAAAGACAAACGATTAGAAGGTAGATATCAAATATTCTTAAAACTTCTTGAACAAATATTGAAACCTTCTTCATTGTTATTTTGAGATTTATTGCATCGAAGATAACACATTTGATGCATAGGTATACACAGAAACAAGCATTTGTAATACATATAAAACTACATTACACGAAATTAATTTGTATGAGACTAAACAAGACAGTATTTTTGCTTACCTTGCAAGTTATTGTTGTCGTAAATCACAAAAGAAATTTGATATATTTTTTTTAATTTTAACAAAATGAGGTCAACAGCAGTATGTTTTTCTTGGTTATTTTGGTTCAAAAATAAACATCATGTAAAGTTTACTTATTGTTAGTAAAGTTGCGTAAATCTGCACTGGTTTCGATGTGGAAACTATTACTCCGTATCAGATGCAATCAGGCCAGCACTGGTTAACGAAGTGGGGCTCAATGTCGGCGACTTCAAGATGAGCTAAATCTCCTTAAAACAATACCAAACATACAGTACGGATTCAGAGAGGGGCATTCTACAATTCATCAGCTAGCCAGAGTGACGGAATTCATAGAGAAAGGTTTCGAAGCCAAAAAATTTACAGCTGCTGCTTCTCTGGATGTAGCAAAGGCGTTTGATACAGTCTGGATTGAAGGACTAAAATTTAAATTTAATAAAATCGGAATCAGCAACTACCTACTTACCATCCTGGAGGAAAAATCCTTCCTCCTTCCTAGAGGAAAAATCTTTTACGATTGTCATCAATAGATTCTCCTCCAACATTCGGAAAATTCTTGCTGGAGTCCCCCAAGGAAGCAGCTTATCCCCAGCTCTATTTAACATTTTTATGCATGATATCCCTTCTGACCTAAATTTCGAAATGACAATGCTTGTTGATGATATGCTAATAATGGCGCAAAATGACATCCTTAACGACGCAATCGAATCACTGCAAAGATCAATTGATAAAATCCAGCACTGGTTAACGAAGTGGGGCATCATGCTCAATGGCAATAAATGTCAATCCAAGATCTTTACGCTAAGACCCTATCGTAATGCCCCTTGCGTTATTATCAACAACCAAATAATCCCGTGGAGCGCAAAAGACGATGCAATCAAATACCTTGCAGTATTTCTTGAGCAATGTCTAAAGGTGGGATTTCGTTGCAACGTCCAGCGTTCGCGGCTGGTCGCGACGTTCGGCAGTCAAGAACTGTTCCTAATGATTTTGAACCGGAGTGATTTCGTTGAGGCGGTGCGTCTTGTCGGCTCGACGGAAAGACGTCGACGGCTGCGTCTGGACCGCTCGAATAGCAGTCGAGACGCGAACGCCTTTAACCAGCGCTTACGAAAATAACAAATTAAGTTAAAATTTTTAAGATTTTCAGTGAGATTTAATAATTGAAAATGTCACAGAAATTCTCGCGTGTTGATGATTAAGAATTGATTGAAAGAGTGCGTGAGTATCCATGCTTGTACAATCACGAACAGAAAGATTTTAAGGATTTTCAGATTAGAGAGAATGCGTGGAATGAGATTTCCGTTATTTTATCGAAGACCAGTAAATATAAATAAGTCATTTAATATTATTAATATGTAATTACTTATTAGAAGAATGTTCAAATATATGAACATTATACAGGGTGTCACAGAATAACTAATCCTAATTTTCGGAAATGATAGAAGACACTGAAATACACACTTTTTATTAATAAACTAGTGTCTGGATATTTCTCGGTATCAAAATAAACTAACATCAATCTCAATTAATAATAATAACAATCTTTAATAACAATCTCAATTACAACAGGGAAGGGCTCAGTTACGGAACATTTTATTAGTAATAATACTGTATTAAACCTTACAAAAATTGTTCGAAGTTACGACCATCATTTTCCATACACCAGTTGTAACGATTTTCAATCGAATGCCGAATTCTTCGAAATAGCTGAGGACGTTCACGAATATCGTCAAATGCTAGAATAATTCGAGCCAGTAACTCTTCTTCTGTATTAACAGGTGTCTCATAAACCATTGATTTAATATGACCCCAAATAAAAAAATCAACTGGAGTCATATCTGATGAACGTGCAGGCCAAGAAATCGGCCCCCCTCTTCCAATCCATCTGTTTGGAAATTGTGCATTTAAATAATTTCGGCAATTTAATCCAAAGTGCGCTGGTGCACCATCATGTTGAAAAATAATATTTCTTCGAATATTAAGTGGGATATTTTCAAGCAATTCTGGTAGAGTATATTCAAGAACTACGCTATACACATGACCATCTAATCGTGGAAGCAGCAAATATGGTCCTACTACATAATTATCAACAATCCCAGCCCAAATATTAAGCGAAAACTAATGTAGCTAATTAATGTAGCTAAAGTTTTCTTATCTATGCTGAATAAGCGTTTCTGCTCAGAGCTATTAATGAACAGAACTGCCGAAACGCACAGGACAGACGATTCAACGAAATCAAGGCGATCGTAACGGCTAGCCGTGACTGCCGAACGTCGCGACCAGCCGCGAACGCTGGACGTTGCAACGAAATCCCACCTTAACTTGGAAATACCACATCAACGCAAAATACATCCAAGGATATGGCAGGCTTACCCCCTAGACAGCTTTACCCCCTAATTAATAGAACATCTCCTATGAGAATAGAGCGCACTCTCCTCCTCTACAAAGCTCTAATTAGACCACTGGTTACCTACGCTTGCCCGGTTTGGAGTAACTCATCAGCTTCAAATATGAAAACGATTCAAACCCTACAGAACAAACTCCTTAGGATCTCAGTGGACGCCCCATGGTTTATAAGGAACAGTGATCTATATGAAGACTTAAAAGTGCCAACTATTTGTGAGTTTATTAAGAATATAACCAAAAAGTTCTATAACAACATCAACACGTGTGATTCAACATAAAATGAGCCTCTGTCAAATCCACACGCGCTTAAAAAGGAAGCTTCCGCAAGGCCTGATTGCATCTGATAAATTTTGACGTATACGCAGTATTAATAACATTTGCAAACCTTCTTAATTTTTGTCATGAAACAACTTGTTGTGATTGTGTAATTTTAACTAGAATATAGAGTACGATTGATTTATAAACGCGACATTTCTTTACTTTTTCTGGAGATATATTGTATATTTACTATTCAGTTATTTTGGTTAATGCAAATATTCATCAATACGCACTGTAGGGTTAATAGAAGAATCGGGTTAAAGAAAGTGAATATAAAATTATTATTTTCTCTTTAAAATAATTATAAAATTATTAGCCAATTAGTGAAAAACCAAGTCCCAATGACAGCAACGAAGACCTATTGTGCTTGGAAGAGTACATCAAGAATGAATTACCATTAGGAAACGGAACAGAGGTGACCATCAGCGTTTTTGTGCATGCATCTCATAAGCATGATGAATCCTCGATGTATCGATGTGTTTTTAACCCAAACATTTTCATGACCTAACTTACAATCTATTTTCTTTGAAATATAGTTTGATTTATTTTATTTATAAAAAGCATGAGAAGCATTATTATGATTTTTTTGTAAAAAACATTTTATGCACAACTTCTTTTTGCGATTTTCCACTTGATAGAATAATCACAACATAATCTTCTTTTAAAAATGACTTAAGGGATCTTCATAACGACTAAGAACTTATAATTTTTGATCCATAATATAGTTTCACTGACTTATTTCATTTACATGAAGCATGAAAAGTCATATCATGATTTTTTTTGTGAAATACATTTTATGCACGACTTCTTTTCGTGATTTTCCACTTGATAGAACAATCACAAAATAATATTCTACTAAACATGACTTAAAAGATCTTCATTACGACTAAGAACTTATAGTTCTTTATCCATAATATAGTTTTACTGTTCTATTTCATTTACATGAAGCATGAAAAGCCATATCATGATTTTTGTGTGAAATACATTTTATGCACGACTTCTTATCGTGATTTTCCACTTGATAGAACAATCACAAAATGATATTCTTCTAGACATGACTTAATAGATCTTCATTAGGACTAAGAATTTATAATTTTTTATCCATGATATATTGGGTTGTTCGGAAACTAATTTCGTTATTCTTTGTGGAAATGAAAGAGAGTTTCCGTATAATAAACAAATACTTTATTAAATTATGTATTGGCCGTTCTAGTCCAACACCTTTAGCCGTCTTTCTGATAGTAGCATAATTCCACCCTCATAAAATGTTTGGTTTTTGCTGGCAAAGAACTGATCGAGGTGGTTTTTGACCTCCTCATTTGAGGTGAAGGTTTTACCGTCTAAAAAATTTTGGAGTGACCGGAACAAATAATAACACGATGGTGCCAGGTCTGGAGAGTATGGTGGGTGGGGCATTGTATCACATTCAAGCTGTAAAAGCTTTTGGCGAATGACCAAACTTGTGTAAGGTCTCGCGTTGTGTTGGTGAAACACTACGCCTTTCCTGTTGATTAGTTCTGACCTTTTCTGTTGAAGTGCATCGTTCAGTTTGTCCAGCTGATGACAGTAGAGAATATGGGGAACCCATACATCGAGCTTTGAAGATAATCCCAGGCCTTTCAAGTGGTCATAAACTGTTGAATTTGATAAATTTAACCTCAACCCGATCTCACGTGTTGTTATTCGCCGGTTCGCATCAACTAATGCCTTTATCGCGTTTTTATCAGCTTCAACCGGCTTTCCCGAACGTGGTGCATCTTCGACATCAAAATTGTCGGATCGAAATTTAGCGAACCAGTTCTGGCACTGCCGTACTGTCAACACAGCTTCTCCATACACATCGGTTAATTTCTTTCTGGCTTGAACAGCATTTTTACCCTTTCTTAGTAAAACAGTAATATATGTCGAAAATGCTGCTTATCGCTCTCCATATTTAAAAGGGTACCAACCAAAAACTATTGTGTAGAATTAATTGGAATTTTTCACACACGTGTCTTGCTATATGAGCTCTCAAGTATGTAATAATTATACGGCTTAAGTGTGAAGTTGGGTGCAAAAAAAGTAGAATTAAATCTTCTGTCGGAGAAAAACGAAATTACTTTCCAAACAACCCAATAGTTTCATTAACTTAGTTCATTCACATGAAAAGCCATATCGCGTTTTTTTTATGAAAAACATTAACTCCCTTTTTTCGTATAAGATTTCTTTCCAATATATTCTACTAGATATGATTTAATGAATCTTCATCTAAAAAATCTTTAATTTAAATTTATTTATAAGACCATTTATTAGATTTATTTCATTTTACAAGAAGCATGGAAAGCTACATCATGACATTTGAAAAACATTTTATGCACGATTTCTTTTACGATTTTTCACTTCATAAAATAACCAAAAAATAATATTCTTCTAGATACTACTTGATGGACCTTACGGTGCTCCATCCAGTCATATATTCAGAGCTCAACACGCTGTGCTTATAGCAACTGGAATAGGAGTTACTCCATCCGCTTCAATTTTAAGATCTATTATGATCCGATACTTAAAAGCACGACACAAGTGTCCAAAATGTGAATATACTTGGTCGAGTGATATACCTCAAAGTGTTATGAATCTTAAAAAGGTTATTTAGAAAAAAATCTAATTAAATTGAAAAATTTTGAGATTAAATTTTTTTCAGGTGGATTTCTTTTGGATAAATAGAACACAGAAAGCTTTCGAATGGTTTGTAAATTTATTATCCGAACTTGAAATAGGACAAGCTGAATTGGGTGAAGCTATGGAAAGATTTTTAGAGATGCATATGTATATTACAAGTGCTTTACAAAAGAATGATATGAAAGCTGTTGGGTTACAATTAGCTTTAGATCTTTTACATGAAAAAGTATTTAAAATAAATTTTATTAATCTTCTTCAAATATACTTTTTTATTAATTTTTGTAGGAAAAACGTGATTTAATCACAGGATTAAAAACCAGAACGAACGCAGGTCGTCCGAATTGGGATAAAATCTTTAACCAACTTTCAACACAAAAGAAAGGAAAAGTAACAGTATTCTATTGCGGAAAACCAAACTTAGCGAGGATTTTAAGGATGAAATGTGATGAATACGGTTTTAATTTTCGAAAAGAAGTATTTTAAAAGGAGTAAATTTTATTATTACATACATTTAATTATTGTATATTTAAAAAACGTTCGCTTCGTAATGTAATTTATTGTAAATATTTCGGTCATTGTGGGTTGTTTACCAGCTTCGTCGTTTCCGTCGCTTTCTTCTTTTGTAAAATACTTTTCGGCAATAAAAAATATCAATGTCCCAGTTCCGAATTTTCTTTAATCCAATTTAAATACGAGGAAACTCTCGTATATACAGAAGGAAATCCTGCGGTACAAGTTTCACTTCCATACGAAACTAATCCTATTTGTTTATTTCCATAGATTAATGGTGAACCACTATCTCCATGACACGATCCAACATTTAAAAATCCATTTGTACATATATTACTTGAACTAACATCATAAAAGTACATCTTACAATTCGAATTTGGTAAAATTTGCGTATTTAAATAACGAAGTTTTGTTACTGTTGAACCATAATCGGTCGTTTTACCCCAACCTATTACTATAACTTTATAATTTTCAAATGAAACTTTTGCATCTTCAATAGAAGGTAGTTGAATTGGTAAAATATCATCGTTATAATTTATAGAATTAATAAGATGTACAAGAGCTATATCATTACTTAAAGTATTTGTATTATATTGATGATGATAAATGTATCTTTGAGCGTAAATTCTTTGTTGAGACAAATTAGAGTTAAGATCTGATGTTCCAACTATACTAAGGATGGAATACGCGCTAAAAATTAAAAGTGTAGTAAAAAACAATAAATTATTTTTAAAATAAATACTTTAAAACACAATGTGCTGCTGTTAAAATATAATTGGGAGAAATAATAGATCCTCCACAAAAAGTTCTCGCACCGTTACTTAAAGTAATGTATAAAGCAGCTTTAAATGGGAATAAATTATCTGGAGCTTCATATCCACCTATAATTTTTAAATCTTTTCCTTGGGGATTAGAATCAGTTAGATTTACTTTAGAAAAATCAATCTAAAATGATTTAAGTTAATTTCCAATGAATTATTTAAAAAAAAATCTCATACCTTGTATGGATCGGGAAGAGATTCAGTTTTTAAATCAATTACTTTTCCTTTAAGTGAATCATCTTGTGACCAAATTTGGCCAACCTTTAAAATTTAAACATAAATAAAAAAATATATGCATAATAAGAAATTTACCTGGAGAAGTAAAGATAAAACTACAAAACCGAACATTTTCAACTTTGATGAGTAAAAGTATGAACTGAAGAGGTAATGTAATACGGTTTAATTTATAGTAAAAAAATCGGTGATAATAATGTAAATGTAGGTGATAATAAATAGATATTTTTTTATAATAGTCCCTAACGAGCCTCGTTGACTTAACGATGCTTTTATGGCAATCAAAAGGTAAATAGAGACTTCCTGTAAAAAATAGGAAGAAAATTTAAATAATAATAATGTGTGTTTGGTTTTGGATTCATATAATTTAAAAGTTCAATGAGTTTTAATTTTTATTTCAATATATTTTTTAAATATGTATACAGTTAATTTTAAAAGTCTACATACACCACCTAAAATAGTAATACCGTTATAAAGAACATCAAGTTCATCTCTGTGACACATATAAATTTACTTCTATTTACTCAAGAACATACCACACTAAACAAATCTAAAATTAATTACTCCATAGACGAAGTAAACGATTAAAAACGGATAAATGAACCTCACAAAAATCAACATACAGTTACGCGTTTGATACACAAGAGCTGTCACAGTGGACTTTATTCAATTTTTGCATTATTTTAAGTTCAGAAAGTTGATATTATAGTTACTTTTTAACAACTGCATAAAGAAACATAGTATTTAAAACTTCCGTCACACGATAATATGGCAAGAAAGGTAATATCGGTTGAAATACGCCATTTAATAGTAAAATTACGAACTGAAGAGCAATCAAATGGTGAATTTGCCAAAATTATGGGAAAATGTCGAACCACAGTTCAACCAATTATTCGAAATTTTGTTTCAAATGGAAGTGTAATAACTAAACCGCGCTTTGGTCGTCCAAAACTCTTAAATCAACGAGATGTTCGGACATTTAAAAAAGGTAAAAGAAAATCCACGAACAAGTGCTCCGCAACTTGCAAAACATATTCAACACGCTACTGATAAAGTAGTAAATCCAGAAATTGTACGTAGGGTATTACGATTTAACGGATTTAATGGACGAGTTCCGCGAAGAAAACCTTTAATTTCCGAACAAAATAGAAAAAAAAGGATTGACTTTGCCAACAAATACATTGAACAAAATTTATAGTTTTGGAAAACATCTTGTTTTGTTCGCGGATGAGAGCAAATACAAAATTTTCGGATCGAATGGTAGAGGAAAAATTTGGCGGAAAGCAAATGAGGAAATGAAAGCAAAAAATTTGCTCCCAACCATTAAACATGGTGGTGGGTCGGTAATGATTTGGAACTGCATTCACCTCCTCAGTCGCCTGACCTCAACCCTATTGAGCACATTTGCGATGAGGTAGAACGGAGGGTACGGAAATACACCGTTACTAATAAGCAAACACTGAAAGATGCGCTTAAAAATGCTTGGGTAGAAATATCAGCTACTTTGACCGCCAATCTTGTCCTTTCTATCCCTAAGCGATTCCAGGCAGTTCTCGATTTACAAGGTGGTCCCACAAAATATTAAAAGGTTTGTATTCGTCCATAATTAAGGTAATATCTTTACATTTAATGTCATATGGTTCTGTATATGTAGACATTTGTGAGCTGTTAATTTTAGTTTATATTTTTTTCCTAAGAAAGTGTTATGGTAATGCACATAAGGCGCTTCAAAACCACTCCAATCGGCCAGAGAAATAAACGTAGTTTTTCCAAATCTACGTTAGGGGGGGTACACACCTTCCGTTTATCTTCGCAGTTTATCACGTATGACGTCATGTCTGAACAATAAACTGCAAACTGCGCAGTTTAGGCCGGTTTTCACGCAGATAAATTGTCTGTGCGTTTGGACCCTCTTTTACTACGATATCCGCACAATTTTATTTACTTTATCGTACAGTTTGTTCAGTTGCCGCCCTATTTTTGCAATGATCTTTTAAGCAGAGGCAGTTATCTGGTCCGCCCATTAGTGCCTTCATCCACTCCATCACCATCTCCCAGTTGGAGTTCGAATTCGCATTCTCATTATTCTGAAGGCCAAACGGCAAGGACACTGTTGGAGGGATTCCCATATGGTGACAACGAATGCTATAATTTGCAATAACATTGTATACCTAAATTGTGAACCTTATTTTGTATTTCTATATTCTTGTGCATTTTTATTTGGTAGTTATTGTAATAAAGTATAATTCCTATCTTCGGAATATATTATATTCAGTCACACCTATAGTCTTATCAAATAGGTAATTAAACTAAGCGTACCTAAATAAAATTTTTCAGTACTTTCCGTATTGCCATGCATGTTTCTATTATTATCTCTCCAAGAGCCTGGGGAGATACTCTCATTGAGAATGACAAATCTTGAAAACTTCTCCCAGCTGCTAGAAACCGAAGAGTCGCAATCAGTCTCACATGCGCTGGTATTCCTTCTCTCAAGATTGCGTCCTTTTTTCTAATGAGAGGCATAACTTTGCCCAATAAAATTTGAAATGCATTTTCGTCCATCCTTAGGTAATTTTTGTAATCGTTAATTTCCTCACTTTCTTGTAACTCAATCAGTAAGTGGTGATCACTGGATACGCTTCTTTGCAGATACCAAGGTTTGTACCAACGTTCAGGCATTTTTTTCTTTCTCCTTCTTCATCTAGCAGCACTGCTGCAATTATGCAACAAACTGCGGCTTTTCTTTTTCTGTCACCCATTGAACTTCAATTATTCTAAAACACACTTAGAACTAAATCTGTCGAAAGTAACACGAGAACTGAAGAAAAATTGGTCGGAACTGAGGCAAAAATTGAAAGTATACTACACATCTTCAGTTTAGATAACGGCACATATTTTTACACAGTTATTTACGACAGATAACTGTGCAGATAAACGGAAGGTGTGTACCCCCCTTTAAACGTATCCGCAGCTCACCGGTGTGCATACGGTATACAGTGAAATCTCCCTCGTGCAGACACCAACGGGACCCATCAAAAGTGAATTTCACTGTATTTTTAAAATACATTGTTCAATAACATATTGTTTTATTTAACTGGATTCAATTTACTTGGTGTATGTAGATTTTTGTGACGGACTGTATTTCACTTAACTTTTAATAAACATTTTTAATATCAAATGGTATAATGTATTTTAATTGGTATATATTACCACTATGAATCGATTAAATAAAAAGTGGCGAAACTCTCAAAAATATAAATTATCCACGAAAGGGTTTGAATCGATCCGTAGTGGTAATATTGTATACCAATACACTAAAATTTCACGTAAAGTTAGTGGTAAGTATGTATACCACTATCCGCGAAAGGGTTAAAAAGCAATTTGTAAAGTTTATTTATTAGAGTTTAATATTGCCGCATTTTTTTTAAAAAACCTACATTAAAATTTCAAATGAATTAATTTTAAAAGTGCCATCTTTTAATTAATAGACAAACTAACTCAATAAAATAAAGATATTAAAATAAATAACAATTCAAAATGCGTATTTATTAAATAATTATTAATTTCTAGGCGACGCTTATTTTATTTTGCATCGTTTTATTTTGAGTTAAATCACGATCACTTTTTATTTTAAAAAATGCCATAATTTATTTAAAAAAATAGGCGATAAAATAGGTTTCTAGTTTTGATTTTATTTATGTGTCAAAAGTGTCAATTAAGGTTATGTTAAGAATTATCCGAATGGCAACATTTCCGGAAAACGTGCTTAGCATTCCCACAAAGCTCGTCGAAAACATATGGAACGGGTAAGAATAACTTAAACAATCATTGTACTTTATTAAAAGCATTAAAAAAATATCCTAAATATTTTGATTTTTTTTGTAGATTTAGCACAATGGCTAATGAAAGTAAAAATCCGCGTATTTTAAAACGGATCGGTACACATGACGGTATTTTTCATTGTGACGAAGCTTTAGCGTGTTTTATGTTAAAACAACTACCTGAATATGAAGATGCTGAAATTATACGAACAAGAGATCAAAATGTAATTAATGTGTTCTAATTCAAGGTCTTTTAATATTGGGTTTGTAGATTTTAGGCACTTGTGATATTGTAGTTGATGTTGGAAATATTTATGATCCTAAATTAAATAGATTTGATCATCATCAAAGAGGTTTTGAACATACTTTATCTACAGTAGTACCAGAAATTGCTAAAAATAAAAATATAAAGTAAGTATTTTATTTAAAATGACGTTGTTAATATGTTTGTTTTTTGATAACGATGTTGTTAACTTTTATAAAGGATTTTTATTTTTTTTTTAGTCGTACATTTTTATTTCTTTTTAAAAAACTGTTATTAATTGGTTATAACATATGATTGATTGATTATAACATAAATTTACCAATTAACATTCCAAATATAGCCATAATAATACAAATAATAAAATTTTTAAACCAACATTTTCTTGGTTCTTCCGTTGTTTCCAGTTGATTTGTAGAAGAAGGTTTTTGAGTTTGTGCCGATTCCATCTTAATCAAACCATGTAATAATTTTAAATCTTGTCTCAAACGTAAATTTTCCGTTCTTAATATGATTTCTTGTTGTTTTAATGTTTGAGCTTCTTCTTTAAATTTTTCCAATATTTCAGCATTGGTGCTTGATGAATGTACATGTTTTTCATATAAAGTCATTGATGGATAGAAGTTTTAATAAATTACGTTTTAAATAATTTATATTTTTGTTGACACATTTTTGTCAAATCAAAAAAAAATTTTTGAATGTTGTATAATATTTAAGGTTAAGTTCAGCTGGATTAATTTACGCACATTTTGGTATGGAAATTTTATCGGCTGTTTTTAAAAAGATAGATTTCATAGCTACAACAGAATGTTTGAAATGTCTCTTTTTGGGAGTTTACGATGGTTTTATCGAAGAAATAGACGCTATAGATAATGGAATACCTTTGGTAGATGGTCATCCACTTTATAGGATTAATACTCATTTAAGTGCTAGAGTTAGTAAGCTTAATCCTTCTTGGAACTCTACTAAACAAGAAACAACAAATGAATTATTTAATAAAGCTGTGGCTTTGACTGGGAAAGAATTTATGGATAAAGTGATAGAGTTAGCTACGGTTTGGTGGCCTGGAAGGGAGATCGTTAAAATAGCTATTTTAAATCGTTATAATTATCATACAAGTGGTGAAGTTATAAAATTAGAAAAACGTTGTCCTTGGCAAGCACATCTTTTAGCTTTGGAAAAAGAAATGGGGATTGAAGGAGATATAAAATTTGTTATTTTTGAAGATATTGGTGGATCTTGGAGAGTTCAAGCTGTTCCAATTGATCCTGATAGTTTTATTTGCCGGTAAGTATCTAAATTTTAAAAAAATCTTACAATGAATAAAAATATTAATAAATAAAAAAATATTTTCTAGATTATTCTTACATTTAGACTGGAGAGGATTACGAGATAAAGAACTTTCTAAAGTATCTAACATCGAAGGTTGTATTTTTGTTCATTCCAGTGGATTTATCGGTGGGAATCAAACTGAAGAAGGAGCTTTAAAAATGGCTATTGGAACAATAAAATCCGGACTTTATCCTGTATAGCCAACAAATAATTCTCAATTAAAAAAAAGATCTTAAAAAAAATAAGTACCAAATAGACAATATAAACAATATTTAGGAATGTTTTTTAGCAAGATGTCTTTTAATTAATTTAATTTAATTTAATTATTCAATTAGCGCTCAAATAAAGCAATCCAACCACAATTTAATAGATTATTATTGTTCCCATTTAATAAATACACGGTGTTGCAAACATAATTTTATAAACGGAATCGCCGATTTTTCTTAATTTTCTAAAAGGTCTGTAAATTCTTAAAGGAAATGCGATGCAATTTAATTCTCTGTATGTTTCCAAAGCTAATAAAAACAAGACGGTTGCGTAAAAAATTTCAGTTCTATATGGAGTCGCAAAGATTTTGTTTAAAACCCATCGTATACATCCGCAAAGAGTTTTTTGTGGGGTTCTTTGTCTTGGTTGTGTAACTGTAAACGTAGCGGTTGAACGGTACGTTGGTCGTGATCTTATTGTTTGAGATTTCCGGGTTATTTCGGTTCTTTCTGTTATTGTATTGTTAGTTTCCGATCGATGAGTAGTTGTGGTTGTAAATGATTTACTTGCCATAACAAATTTTTTAACGTGATTTTATTAATTTAGATACTTTCAATTTTGAAGTGTTGTGTTTGAATTTGATTTAATATTAATTTTATGGTAACTATGGAAAGTTATACACGTAAATTCTTAACTTTTAATAACACTGGTCGACATTTTTTAAATCCACAAATCAGACAATAGTTTCCTGAAAGTTTTGAGCTCATTGAACCCAAATTTGGCCTCAGAATTAATTCCTCACATCAGGTTTTTGATATATTCTAATTTAAAAGTGCAAAAAACTAAAGTGACCATATTTTTTAATTTTAAATCCGCTTCTTAATTTTCGCTTTGAAGCATTATATAAAATTCTATACAATTTTCTTCATAATTAACTTTAGTAAGTAATATCGCTTTGTCAGTCGAGTCTTCTCACTTGTCCAAAGGCTATTCATTAAAAAATATATATATTCTTTCCGTAGAAACATTTGTGCCAGACAGACAGAAAAAGAACTCTGCTAATTTTCGTGAATTTGAAAATAGAAGTTAACGATTATTAAACTGAGAGACCGTTTCATCCCACCTTTGGATTGATGCAGTTCGGTTATTTTTCCATTCGGCAATTTTCTCTTGCGTAACGCATAGTTTGATATCTCTTGAGAAGATCTCTCCATACTGTCCAACCACCATGATTCTGCGTTTCCTCTTCCACCTAACGCTAAGAGACACGATGTGTACTATAGGCGCTGGAAACCAGTGCTTCCTTGAAGGGGATGCACAGAATCGAGAGTTCACTGTATGCTTCAAATGGTTTAAAGCGTGCCGCGTATTTTGATATGCACAATTTTTTCGGTTCAAATTTTGTAAATTAATTCTAGTTGAAATATATTTAAAATAAATATTGAAAATAAGAACCCTTTCAAAACTTCGGGACAATCCGGGACAAAAAGCCTGAATCCGGGACAAATATTGCTTCAAGAAAAATCCGGGACGCAAGGTGGAAATCCGGGACTGTCCCGGCCAATCCGGGATGTATGGCCACCTTAAAAAAAACTCGATTGTTAGTAAAGTTCCATTAGCATTTGAAACTCCAGCTGTTGCCATTGAAAATGCATTTTGAATTTTTCGAATATCTTGATTACTTTCTAAAAAATTAATCTTTTTATAACAGCTCTTTTTACTCAATCATTAACCTATTGGAAGCTAAGCAGAAGTAATCGTAGTCGTTGATTTAGTAGACCTATAATGTTATTCCAGCGTTCCTAACTTATGCGATTTTAATACACGACTTCAAGAAACCACTGTATTAAGGAAATTAATAAATGTTATATTTGTGGATGTTTTGTTGCAAAAAATCACCATAGAATTCAGACTTTAAAAGCATTAAGTTAAAGAAGGTAAAAACTCGTCTGTGTGAGTTTAGCTGGAAACAAGAATATAAAACCTTGCATCTCTTTACTAGTCTACTGTACCGAAGACTACGATTAGGCAACAAGAGAAAGGTGATTTCATCCAGAGAACAAATTAGGATATTGAAAAAATTCAAAATGCATTTTAAATGGGAAAAATGGTATATTCAGATGTAGCAAAGAGTTTTGGGGATAAAAGTTTATTCGCTAGGTTATTTAATCTCAAATAGGTATGTTGAAAACCCATGTTTTTAGTACTTGTAGGTTAATATATTTTAAAAACCCGTTATGATGAAGCAATTCTAAGAACGGATTTGAATTCAATGTACTAAAATCTTATAAGAGACTGTTATTTAATTTATTTTTTCAATTTTCCACCAAAGCTACAAAAATGTTGAATAATTCCACCAAAAACTTACTGATTTTTAAAAAATACCACCAAAAACTTACAAAATTCATAAAAATTTTACTAAAATTACCAATATTTTTTACAATTCCACCAAAAATGATTAAAGTTAATAAAAATTCCACCAAAGTTATCAACTTTTTTAACAATTTCATCAAAAACATACTGAATTTTATAAAAATTCCACCAAAAATTAATAAAATTGGAAAAATTTCACTAAAAACTTACTAAATTCGTAAAAATTCCATAAAAAATACTGAATTTTTTAAAAATTCCATCAAAAATTAATAAAATTCGCAAAAATTCCACCAGTGTTATCAAAATTTTTGATAATTCCACCAAAAATATACTGAATTTTTTTAAAATTCCACCAAAAATTAATACAATTTGCAAAAATTCCACCAAAAACTTACTAAATTCATAAGAATTTTACCAAAAACACTGATTTTTTTTTATTCCACCAGGAATGAATAAAATTCGCAAAAATTCCATCAATGTTATCAAAATTTTTGATAATTCCACCAAAAACATACTGAATTTTTTAAAAATTCCACCAAAAACTTACTAAATTCATAAGAATTTTACCAAAAACACTGAATTTTTTTAAAATTCCACCAGAAATGAATAAAATTCGCAAAAATTCCACCAAAGCTATTAAAATATTTAACAACTACACTCAAAACTTACTGAATTTTTTTATTCCACCAAAAACTTACAAAAATCCTAAAAATTACACCGAAATTCTCAACATTTTTAACAATTCTACACAAACTAACCAAATTTTTTAAAAATTCCACCAAAATATCCAAATTCTTTTAAAAATTCCACCAAAAATCAATCAAATTAGAAACAATTTCATTAAAAATTAACTAAAACCTTGAAAATTCCATCAAAAACTTAGTAGATTCTTAAAAATTCCACCAAAGTTACTAAAATTTTTAATAATTCTACCAAAAATAATGAATTTTTTTTAAATCCTACCAAAAAACTTACAAGATTTGTAAAAATTCCACTAAAAATTTACCATTTTTTTTTAATTCCACCAAAAACTTACTAAATTCGTAAAGCTTCCACCAAAGTTGCCAAAATGTTGATCAATTCAACCAAAAACAATAAATTTTTTTTAGAAAAATACTAAAAATAAAACTAAACTAGTATATTTTAAAAACCCGTTATGATGAAGCAATTCTAAGAACGGATTTGAATTCAATGTACCAAAATCTTATAAGAGACTGTTATTTAATTTACTGGTTTCACTTTTCACAAAATTTTGTCTGTCTGTGAAATTTAAACGACTTTTTAATAAATTCCATTCCTTGAAATAATGAAAAATCGTTAAAAATCAAATGATCTTTATCTATTATGGTATTGCAAATATAATTTAAGAGACGATTAATTATTGAAATCGAGACAGAAATTTAGTATCTTAATTTTATCTACTGATCTACTCTTTGTAAGATCTAGAGAAAAGAAATACAAGAAAAATTTATTTCCAAAATCGGTGATTTTATCTAAATTCAGACCATTTAGTTGTTATTTTTGCATTTTGACTGTTCAAGTTGGTGCACATGTTATAAATTGTAACTCTACGCAGGCAGTTTGAAGTATGTTAAAACGTGTGGAAGCCGTAATTCGAATTAGTTGATGATTTCTTTTTCAAATATCGCAATCTTTTAGATTTTTCGTCTCCATAATTCCAAATTTAATAAAAGACCTTTCAATAAGGACCCTCAAAATTCCTTAGGTTTTAGCAACCATATTTTTAAAGCAACAACTTTCAAATTTATTGTGAATTGTCCCATAGTCTTTCGCAGATCATTATGGAAGGATATAATGCCCTGTTCAAAAACATTTTTACAAAAAGTTTTGGGCACTAAGCGATTTTTACAACTTGCCAAAATACTCCAATCAACTGGTCAACGATTAGGATATGAATTGGCGATCGGAGTGGTGCGATTTAATCCCTTTAGATAATTCTTTGGAGGATATGTTAAATAGCAAATTTATGTGAATACACAACAAACAATTAAAGTCCTCAAGGTCAACGTAATGAATGCCATCCAGCAATTTCAACCAGTTTTACGCGACAAAGTGATTAAAAATTGAACCACTTCATTGCGTGCCACCTAGCAAACCCGCGGGAGACACTTGAAGGATTTGCAAAATCATTCTTAATGCCGTAAAATCTTTTTTCAAACTGAAAAAGAAATGAGTGGATACCTCACAAGGAATTTATTTTATTTACTTTTAGAAACAGAGCGCCTTTATTGGATTCTATAGTTAGGTATCTTCACGAATTTCTATATCGCTTACTAAGAACAATAGTGGCGTAAACGCAAATTAGCGCTATGGAGATAATCGCGTTCAAAATTTTGGTTGAATTTTAATACAAAGTAAAAAGCAACAACTTGTCGTTTTAAATTTTTTATTTTTTATTTCGTTTTACTGTTATTATATTTCATGCAGAGACATAGATTTATTGTAAGATTTCAAAAATAACATTTTTTGTGGTTTCGCCACTATTGCGAAATAGTGGCAAAATCGAAAATATATATCGAGTGGCGTATGTCGCGCTCTATCAGCAATGCTTTAAGTTATAGTTTCGTCATTTATGTACGTAAAAGTACGCTGATTTTTAAACAAGTTGCCCTTTAAAAATCAATAATCAACTTTTTGTAATTTCGCCATTATGATTCTCAACAAGCGATATTATCTCTTTGAAATTTGCAAGGTTTTAAAAGATCTAAAAACTGTAGTTTTGTAGAAAAAATACGTTGAAAACTTGAAATGATATTTGTTAATTTTAAGTAAATAAAGAAGTGAAAAAAAAAGAACAATCCAATAAAAATGCCATTTAAGATATTCAAGCTTCCACTGGATGTAAAAGTGGCAACACTATGATAAACCCCAAGATGTAATAAAAATTAATGCAAAATGGAAAGCTACTAAATAAGGACAGGGAATGATTAAAAATGATATTGAAGAAAAAATAACAATGTGTAGGTGTTTAAACCGTATCAAAAAAACGGCAGAATTGATTGCTTATAGCTTTCATATATTACAGTAATTAGTACTTAGCAGAACATTTCTCATAAAATAATATAACGCTAACTTTTTGAGGCAAATTTCTACCTTAAATCACAACCATCTTAATGGCTCCAAAATACATCGAACGTACTTAAGAGTTAAAGATTTTTCACCTATAAATTCTCAGAAACACTGAAAAGAAACTGATAAGATACTTAGTCAATTTATGAATCCGAACATATTTTGTATTAGTACTAAAGTTAAGGAATGGATAGGTCTACCACAAAAGTTAGAAACATGGATAATTGGAATTTAAATCAACGAATCGTGCTAAGGGTTTAGGAAAAGCTTGCACGTCATTGGCAGATTTAAATTAGCTGCGTACGAGCCATTTACAAGATGATATTGTACATGGTAGTAATTTTTACCTATTCAGAGTATCCTTACACTCAAATGATAGTCTACGCTAGTACAAGAAAAATTTATTTCCAAAATCAGTGATTTTACTAGCATTTAATGTGTAGCACGAGTAACAATAACCAAGGTCATATCAAGGTCAAAAATTCCATTTTTTTAATGTTTGGTACTATTTCCGAATTTCCAATCTGACTAATTTAACTAACACCCAACATAAATAATTAACTGTTTAAAACTCGTCTTCTTAATGTAATAAAATTCCAGATGTGTTCTAAGATTGGTTGAGTTTAAAATATAAATCTTGTTTAATATTTTGTAGACACTAAAAATGTTCGAGTTGAAATAAAATTCGTTAAAATCAAAAACCCAACTTTATTAGTAAAAATTAAGAAATAAATCGTAATGTGAAATAAAAATTTTAAATCTCTATTTGAACTTAATAGGTTTTAGTTCAATTGAATAAACACTTTTTAATACATTTTTACACTTCTTTCACTCACGGCTATTTAATTTTTTGTTTACCAAATCAACTGGTAAATTGAATGTATAAAACTCAACTGGCTAATGTTCTGTAGCTTAAACAATCGGCTCTAAAAGCGTTTATATCCCCATTGTGTTGGTTCGATTTATGTAGCAGATTATGAACTCTTAAGTGGAACCCGCCAGTCTGAACGTTACAGATGTGAGCAGAAGTTTTTGGCTCTGAATCAAACATGCGCCACTTGACATGGATGTTATTAGTGATACAATTATTTAATAACGGTAAGTTTTTACCGTTTAACCTTTTTTCTTTATCTCTTATTGTTAATCTGCTCAAATTAAATAAAAAATTAAATAAAATAGCTTGGACTTTTTACGACTTGGAATCACATAAAAACTACCATTTACTTCCAACAAATTGTGGTACTTCCCAATCAGATCGGATAATCGGAGGGAAAAAAGCTAGTTTGGGACAGTTTCCATGGTTGGCAAGAATTGGTTATTCTATGCCAGGATGTACAAAAGCTATTTTGTACAGATGCGGTGGGTTTTTAATAAGCGAATGGTACGTTGCAACCGCGGCTCATTGTGTCACGGATTTACCAACGATCACGTGCCCCAAAAATAATCAAACCGTCAAATTTAAATTGTAATTAAAATCTTATTTTTTTAATCTTCAAAACAAATTATTCTTTGATCGTATATTAGAGCAAGTATTCAACTCGGGGAACATGTCGTAAGTACACCGATTGATTGTGAAAACGGGGAATGTGCCGATGAAGTTCAAGAATTTAAACCTGGCGATGTTCATTTTCATTATATGTATAATACACCAAAATACGCAAATGATATTGCTTTGATAAAACTTCATAAAAAAGCAGTTCTTTCACGTAAGTGTAAATATTGATTTTTTAATTGTTATTATAACTAATATTTTTTAGCTTGGGTAAGTCCAATTTGTCTTCCTCGACTAGAACAATTAAATTCTGATTATATTGGTCAATGGGGGGAAGTAGCCGGTTGGGGAACTTTCGACGTAAACAATCCAAATACAAGTGACGATTTACTCTACGTTAGCGTTCCTATTTTAAGGATGAGATCGTGTAAAGCCGCTTATAAAAAAGATTTTGAGATGACTGGGATTCGTCAGTTGTGTGCCGGAGGGGAAAGTGGTAAAGATTCTTGCGGTGGGGATTCCGGTGGACCGCTTATGCACGTTTATAGCGCTGAAAATTCTCCCCCAAGATATTATGCGATAGGAGTAGTTTCGTTTGGAGCTAAAGTATGCGGAGATTCGAATAAACCAGCTATTTATACGAACATCGCGCATTATATGAACTGGATTTTAGATCATTTGGAAGAATAAAATCTCGATTATATTATGACAGTTATATTGTAAACTATAATTAATTAATCAAATAATAAATAAAAAAATAATCACGGTCGTAATTTCTCTTTAATCCAATCGACGTACTTGCTGACTCTTGTGTATACGCCAGGCCAGCCTTCCATGCCACAAGGTGTTGGTCCAAAGGAAACCACACCCAAAACGTACGTGTTTATTTCAGGTCCGTTTTGTAATCCACCCATTAAAGGACCTCCACTGTCTCCTCTACAAGAATCTTGTCCTTTTACACCTCCAGCGCATAATTGTACATCCGAAATTGATATACTTGCCGCACGGTATATCGATGAACATTCATCATTTGATTTTACTCGGATCTAAATAACAAAATTAAAAATAAATATTGTTTTTTAACAGAATTTATATAGGGTAAACTCATCAAATCTCGGCCATGCGCCTGCCCTAGAGTCAGCCTTCCAGTTTTTCTATATGGATTTCTATAAAAAGGCCGACTTTAGGAAGCATTTTTAGGGGGGCCGGCATTTGGACAGTTTACCCTATTTTGATAATGAGAGGCAACATGTATATGAAGCCGAATTTATTAGAAATCTAGTGTTTTTTTTTTTTTAGCTTTTCGTGACTCAATTTCGTAAAAGGTAAACTACCGGAGATCGCTTGCATCACTTGAAACGTTGACCTTTATATGACTTAATTTTTTGTTAAAATGATTACCTAAGTCTCACTTAATATTTTTTGAGCATGCATTTTTTTCTTAAATTATGGTCGAATGTTTATAATTAACTCAATTATGTTCGATTGTTTAAAGTTCAGTTTTAATTTCTTATTTAACTTCAATTTTCAAATTCTTTATTAGTCAATTTTCATTTTTTTATGTCGTCGATGTGCCTGCAAAATCCGCTATGTGACATTTTTCCCGAAAACGCGATATATGGCGCAATAGCCTCATCAAATGAGAATGTACCATCTGACAAAACGTTATAATATACCAAACATTCTTTTGTATTATTATTTTGTGAAAAGTAAAAGTCTCTATGTGTTTGCCATAAACGAAAACCAGCTATGTGCTTTTAAGTTTTATAAAAAACAAGTAGATATTGGAAGTCCTTTTATAAAAAATTAATTAGTTTTTATTCATTCCTGTAAAATTTGTTAAAATGCGCATAGCGGATATTGCAGGCGCATCGACGATATGTTATTTTATTCTAAGAATGATTCCTTCTAGTTTTGTATCAATACCTTTCGCTGGGTTTTGTGCATTTTTAGTTTCTCGTTATTTAGATAATTTTTCCAACTTCTTCTCAAAACCTATTTTTTCTCTCCCAAAATTTTTATTTATGATTTTATAACCCAGTTAAAACGTTTGTTTGTCAGCATTTCTCCTACAATTTTTGGTTTTCCCTTTCGTTATTGTCCGTTCAAACTTTTCGTTATGTGAACAAGTTAATTGCTAATTTCAAAACTACAATATTAATTCATTTCTGTGTATAAATTTTTTCGATTAAATTTAATATAATGTAAATTTTATTCTGTTTTATTTATTTTGAAAACAGTGATCAAGATTCAGAACTAATGTAACTACTTTTCATTTAATTCCTTTGCAGAAAAGTCTTAATTTGAACTCTACCTTTTAATAAACATCAATACAAAATCGATTTTGGGATTTTCTTTTAATTTTATTTCATTTTGATTAATAAATTACGAATAATTTCCAAAATTTTTTAAACAGCGCATTGTAAAATACAGAATTATTACTAACGATCGAATTTATGAGATGACTCATAAAAGGATTGGTACAGGAACCTACATTTCCTGACTGCGTTCTTTATTTAACTAAACAAAGAGCGTACAGAAGATAAGTAAGCACTCCCAGTTTGCAAACACTGAAACTGGAAGATGTAAGGACATTATTGAATTCCTAGTGGCAGTGTCAAAGGAAGAAAGTCTCAGCTATTTAGTTTAGGTAAGTACTAACCTAACCTGCTTAGCTCGTTTTTCTTCAGATTATAGTACATATACGATTGTTCTATTATTGGAACCGCAATGAAACCTCTTTGAGATTAAAAGCAAAGCTTAACACTAATATTACATGCTCGTAGAAAATTATTAGTTAGAATAGTACTGCTAAAGAAAATATATCGGTTACTTTTTTTGTTATAAATTACTTACCCGTAATTTTAATTTAACATCACTAGCAGATCGATTTTCAGTTTTACCCCAACCAGCAACATCTAAAATTTCATCCTGATATGAACTTCTTAAATGGGTTTCTATTGTTGGTAAACAAACCGGTCTAACGAAATCTAGAAAATAAGTTGATTTATATTCTTAACTCGTTAGTAACATTAATTTATTAATAAGGTAATAAATGAAATTTTATTAACACACAAATAACTAATCAATTTTAAAATATTCATATCTAAGGATGTAATTGTTGAGACTTGAAATTTGATGAAGATTTAAATTAAAATTCAATCTTTATTTTTACCAAAAATTGAAATTTATAAACAGGTTTTTATAAATAGCTTCTTGAATACTACGGATGAGTCAATGATTCAAGCTAATTTGTAGATTCTCTAATTTGACAGTGTGAAACTAATCATCTTTTATTAATTCAATTTTGAACGACCGTGTAGCAAAATTATTTACAACTACTTAGTCAATTAAAAAAAAAATCATACCTCAGAAACTAATCGTTGTTAAGGCTTAAGATTTCATGAGGATTTAGAATGAAACGTAATCTTTATTTTTACCAAAAATGAATTTTCTATAACTTTTACTTTTTTCTATAGACATGAAATTATAACCTAACTTAATTAACATGTTTATTAAAACTTTTCAATTTTAAAAAATTAATATCTAAAAAACTAAATGTTGTTAAGACTTGAAATTTTATAAGGATTTAGATTGAAACTTAATCTTCATTTTTGCCAAAGATGAATTCTTTACGACTTTTAGTTTTTCCTTCAGAAGAGAAAATGTAACTTAATGTCCTTAATCAAATTTTATAAACATTCTAAAAATTAGGCTACGATCTAAAAGCAGAATTTTCTTTAGATTACATTAAAATTTGACGTTTAATAGTTACAACTTTATTATAATATTAATAGAAAATAAAGATAATAATTGGACCGCTAATTTTGAAAGTGGTGTAAGTTCATTTTCTGTTGTTTCGAGAAAATTAGAGGTTAGCATATCTGATAAGAAAAAAATTTAGGCAAATTATATGAAGTCTGGCAATATTTCTATTCGTTTATCAATATTTAGTATGATTATATAGATTTGTTTTAGGCGAATTAGACTACAATAATACATATTTCTGGGCTGTAAATGGAATTCACCACTTTCAAAATTAGACAATTGTAAAAATCGTTTAATTTCAATTTTGAAAAATTAAATATCACTTAAAATATACTTCATTTTAATCCAACTTCGTTTACAAATACGCATGATAAGACATAAAATTTAATTTTAGTCGCTGATCACATTGTTAAAATTGCAAGATACTGACAGTATTTACTTATGCTCTGCATGTGGCAGTGTTTCGAAATATGCATGATGCACCGGAGGTATAACTGCTTGATGTCTTTATATTTTTCGTAAGTAATAGGCCCGGCATTTTAGTAAAATGGCGTCAGGGCGATCTTTTTAATCTTAGCGGTCTTTCATGACGTGTAGGTAATAAATTTATAGTTTTAAACTGACAAGGAGAGTGCAAGGTCTTGGGGTCGTGGATTTAGTTCAAATTTCGTAGAATGATAGATTTAATTTCCCTATTGATGAAAATATATGGTTATAGGGGCCACTATTCAATAATTTTTAAAATATTTGCAATTAAAGATGCAATTAATTCGTTAGGATAAGTCCGGATAATGTCAAAATTAACCGAATTTATACCGATTAAGTCAGGCTTTTTGAAGAAAGGTTATAATGTCAAGTCATATTCCAGTATTAATTTTGAAGTCTTGACAGATCAAATGACAATTAACTGACAAATCCAAAGTGCGATGCACACTCAAAAAATATTTCGATGTCGCAACATTTTATATCCACCCATGGTATCTTTATATGTAAAAATAGACACTCTCAGAACTCGAACTCGGCGCATAATAACGAGAAACACCGATCTATTGCTGCTACGCTAAACCCATTATTATGTTTAATCGTTTGCTACAGACCTGAATTTAACTAGTGAATTGCATCTTCAATTGCAAATATCTAAAGAACTGTTGAATAGTGGCCCCTACAACCATATACTTTCATCAACAGGGAAACTAAATCTACTATCATACAAAATTTGAACTAAATCTATGACCCCAAGACCTTGCACTCTCCTTGTGAGTGCCCTTTATCGATGTTCTATATAAAAGAGTATATGGTGCGTTTTTGAGAAACCTCAATCAACATATTTGCAACCAATTGATCTGTTCGCCATTAGTGTTTTTTTTTTAATCGCATGTTGAAGATTTTTTGTTGAAACGAAATTCTCTCGTTTCATTTCATGTAAAATGAATGTGTCATGTTTTCTACATTGTGTTATTACATCATAATAATCTTGTTGTGTGTATTGAAAATTCTTTTCTTTTAAAGTTATCCATTTTAAGAAAAAATAGAATAAGTAACCTAAATTATCAACTTTGGACACGTAATATAAAACAAATGTAACCACTGTCAATTGGACTTACACCACTTTCATAATCGACGATTATGTAATTTCATTTACCGATCGATTTTAAGTTGTACAAAACATAAGAATTTTTTAAGAAATTAAACACAGACTTATCGTACATACAAAATTTACATAGAATTAAGCATGAATTATGTGATATCTCATTTTTTTCAAAAATGTACTTACACCACTTTCAAAATAAACGGTCCAATTTTACCATATGTGTATTATAAAGAAAAAATGTATCACGATTGCACTTAGAAGATGGATAAAACATCTTTTCTAACATTAATTTACTCTTATAGAATTTACCTGTATAAGTTACTGGTGAAGCTAATCTTAAAAGTGCAATATCATGATATTGATCTAAACTTTGTGGATCGTATGATTCATGAGCAATTTGTTGCTCAACTGGAACATCAACTGGTTTTGGTGCGCATCTCGTATATTTTCCAGCATTTATACTTATACAATCAATGGGTGAACTTGTATTGAATTCACCTAATCTAACACTAATTCTAAAAATTAAAAAAAAAATGTAAGAGTTTAAAGAGTTTAGCCCTAAACCAATCCAAATTTTATTTACAATTTCCATGTTGATGGCAAATCTTTCCCTTTAACGCAATGAGCGGCTGTTAAAACATATCTATTATTAATTAAAACTCCCCCACAATAAAATCCAGATCCTGTTCTGGTTTTATATTCAACTAAAGCCATCCAAGGGTAGTCTTCTAAATCGGCTATCGTTCCACCAAGAATTCTATTTTGGTTACCTACTCCACAAATTGATGTATCAGGTAAAAGATCATTCGATTTATCTAAAAAAAATAACATTACAATTTGAAAACATTAGGATTGTTATTAAATCTTACAATTTCGTGGATTTGAAGTAGACGAAGTTTGCGTTTGACCTTGTCTTACCGTACAACATACTTTAGATTGAAGTCCTTCAAAACCACAACCAGCTTTTTTAAGATAATCCGAATCTTCAACGGTAATCGGACGTCTAACTAAAATATCTAAAATTTCTTGACATTGTGTAACAATTACACATTCACCTACTTCTGATCTTGGTGTAAAGCATTGTTCAGCTAAAAAATAAAAAAAAATAATTTAATGAATTGGATAATAATAAATAATTGAAGAGGTGAATAATTTATTTTTCATTTCTTTGTAACAAAACGTGTTAGAGATTTAAATTAACATATTTGAAGACGTTTATTTGTTATGAAATGTTCCTTATTGTCGATTTAAAAAATACAAATGAGTTTTTCTTTGTTATTTAGATAATAAAAGACAAAAACAAGTTAATTAAAGTTGTAAAAAATGAAACCGTGAACGTACAAGATAATAAATGAATGTTTAATGTATGAGTATTCTTTCACGATTACGATTGCAAAATAGGGATTTCCCAAATCATTCTATTAATTTTAAGTTTTATTTATAACCTTGGATGTTATCTTTACTACAATTTATATTTTTAAAAGTTTATAAATTTTCTTTTAAACTAAATTATTTAATTTGTTATTTTTTCTTATGCAAATAATTATATAAATTTATTTCTTCCACCTCAAGGTTGATATTATAAAGAAAGTTTTTAACGATATAAAGAAATAAAACGTTTTGAAAACATTCCCGGTTAAAATTAGGCCAATTTTAAATACATTTTATCAAATAAATATTTATAAAATCACATTTTATGTCCTCGATTAAAATCCCCTTAATCATACCTGAATAATATTTCTTAGAAAATCACATTATAGATTCACAAGACACTAAATATACATCTAAAACACATCTAAGATAATTTCTAAGAATCAATTTACTAACCATTTAGTAGTTGTTTATACGAATATTGATGTAAATTTAAACTTTGAACTTTACGCTTGAGAAAAGGTGGACGAACGGTTTTTTTTTATTTAGAAAAGATAAAACTGGTATAGTTTATCTTTATTCTTCTACTTACCATTTGTGTAATAAAACAAACCGATCACAAAAAAATAAACTAAACGTACTAATGAACTAATCATATTGAGTATGCACTAATGTTGTGTGTTTAACGTTAAAACTGAACCGTTGTCATTCCTCTATAAGAGGAGGATATTCCAGTCTGCCTTGGAAATTACAAACTACTTGATCGCGTGAGTTCGAGCGACTATATTATTGCTGAGCTCTGCATGCGTCACAACCAACAACCGGAATCGCTTCTTGTTATGAATATTGCAAGAAGTGGGAGCTTAAGTAATTGGATTTCAACCGTTTTACCTGGTAATGTTATTATTTAAATAGTAATTACGGTTTCTGTGCGTAGATTCAGTGTGCTGTTTTAGGTGAAGAATTCTTCTTATAGTTTAGTTTGAATCCATTTGAATCATGAAGAGTTATGCAAGGTAGAAATGTATTTACAGGAATAATAAAAGCTGACGTAGGATTTTAAGGTTGTTTATAAATTTTATTCGTAAAAATTGGTTTTATTCAGGTCAATTTTTTCATAAAAGGTTTTATGAAGTCATCCCTCCTACGTAATAACCATGAACATAAAGATTCATGAAAGATTTCATGAATAACAAATTCCATATAAAGATATAAATGTTCAGATTAAAACTGACGAATTTAGAAACCTTTGGGATTTTCTGTTTGGTCAGATTGCGTTTATTTATCACCCACAATTCCCATAATTCATTCTAATCTCTCAATTTAGTAATATTTTTCTTGGTAATTAATAGGATGACCAGATTTTTTAATTTTCAATACTGTACACATGCAACCCATATACAGGTGAGCCAAATTGGACATCTTTAAAGGGAGACTCTTGTTTCTATGAAAGACAAAGGAATATTGATATCGATGTCTGATGCTCAATTTTTATAAGAAATTGAATGGTCAAAACCACATAATGATATCTCTTGCGATTTCACGAGGCTGTTCTTTGAAAAAATCCATTTTCCAAGTATTCATTCATAATGAAAAATTTGATGGTGTAGATTAGAATTTTCTGTACGCTGAACTTGAATAGTTATAGACATAAAAAATGATTTTTTTCAAATAGAATAGCCTGTATGTTTTTACATATTCGATGAGAGCTTAAAATTTCCATTTCATACGACACAAATGCTTTATTTTTGAATGTGAGTTAATCTGGGTTACACTAAGAACATAACTGTAACAATAGCGACAAAGATAGCATACAGTCGGTAATTCACAGAAGTGTCTGTTCATCCTGTCGATAGCAGAAAAATCTATAACATGAATGTTATTGTCACTACGTTACTCTATTGTAAGAGATCATTAATCAATCACATGGCGAATTCATAGCGTGTTCTATTGAACTGTCACTTTTGTGTACTAAAAGCTAATGTGATGTGTGCACTAATATGCACTCAAGGTCAAATTCTGGTGCGCACCAGTGCAACCAATCGAATACGCCAACAAATTCAATAATAAATTGCGAATGCTGTACACGCGCGTATGCTGTACTGCATGTTATATTGCCATACAATACATCAAAATTCCGTACGTCTGGTCACGCTATAATAAATAAGAAAATTCTACTTGAATTTTGGAATTAAATTATTTTAAATATATTGGGAAGTTTAAAAGATAAAATATATGCGGATATGTACGAGGATACTAGTATTAAGTTTGATAACGAATTTTTCGACTGCTAAAAATCCTATTTAATACATTAAATAAAACCACAAAACCGCAGGAATGAGTTTGTTTATTGTCAGTTCCTATTTTCCATCCTAATAGTTATCTTATTTTGGTGACATTTCGATTATGATATACAAAGTATGTATTTTATATTTATTGAGAGCTTAGAAATGATCAAAACTTAAATATAAGAGAATTATAATTCCTCTAATTTTGGTATCATTTTAATTATTTTAAAGTTTAACAATATATTTCTCCATTCTTCTGTTGAGAGAGAATAAAGTGTCATATGTGTAACATACAGGTATTCCAGAACTTACAACTTCTTGTAACAACTTGTTAGTTGCCAAACGCTAAATACGCATTCTAGAGCTGATTTCATGCCGATTCAACGAAAAATTCATTATCCGAAATTGCTTCCTGAGAGAACTAGCCTCTTGAAGATGAAGTGTCTGAACAGGTTTTTTTAAAATATTTTAATAACGCCTTTAGCTATCACAATGAAATTTTGAGCGTTTATGAACTTCGAAATGCTTCATCGTTTGCTGGTTAAACATTTTTTTTATTGCCATCGTAAAGGTGTTGAGTGCTACCAGAGTAAGATATAAGTCAAACCACAATATATATATTAGTCATATATAAGTCAAGCCATCTTCTTAACAGAAATGAACGGCTAAAACACTGCATTTAAAGCATTTTTCTCGTAAACGGTGTGTTTTGCGGTTTCAGATAAGAGTACCTATTTTTCGTAAACAACTTGAAAGTTTTAAATTTTGATATTAAAACCGCTGAACTAAACAATGTTAAAAACTTGGCACCTGAAATATCTTACCCTAGTAGCACTTAACACCTTTACTATGGCAATCAAAAATTGTTTTGTCAGCAAATGATGAAGCATTTCGAAGTTTACAAACGCCTAAAGTTTCATTGCGATAGCTAAAAGCGTTTTTAAGATATTTCGAAAAAACCTGATCAGACACGTCATCTTCAGGATGCTCTAGTTCTCTTAGGAAGCAATTTTGGATAAGGACTTTTTCGTTGAATCGGTATGAAATAAGTTTTAAAATGCGTGGTTGGCATTTGGCAATTGACGATGATTTCTGGAACTCCTGTATATGTAATATATGTATAGATCACACTTATAACGCTTTAGTGATAGAATAGTTGCATATTCTCTTTAATTACTTAAGAGAAGATTATCAGCCTTTTATTCAATTTAATTAAAAAGCTAATTATTACTTTGACATTCTTGGGTTAGGCTATTTATTCTAAAATTTTATTCTACATCATAATCTAAAAATTAATTTTTCAACCCCTCAAACAGAATTACAGAATTCTATATCTTGTTGTCACATTAAATTTCTAGAATTACGTCTGATTGTAAAATAAACACAAGCTGTCAATTCAATAAGTGATTCAGTGCCCTAAAAACTACTTGATATTAAAAAAAAGATGATTCCAGTTACAATAAATAACACCGTAGCATTCCAAGTGCATCGTGACACTCCAATAAGTGAAATTAAAGCACAAATATCAGATGCTTTTGTAAGTATTAATTTTAAAACCTAACCTAAAAGAAACAACTAATAATGTTTTAATAATTTTAGAACTTAAAACCAAAAGATTTCTACCTCGTTCACAATGGAAAACTATTATCTCAAAATATACATATCACAAATAAAATTGATGTGGTATTTAGGATTAATGGTGGTAAAGGTGGTTTTGGGTCTATGCTTCGTGCAATTGGGGCACAAATTGAAAAAACAACGAATAGAGAAGCTTGTAGGGACTTAAGTGGACGTAGGTTGAGGGATATTAATGAAGAAAAAAGATTGAAAAAGTGGATTGAACAACAAGCAGAGAGGGAAAAAGAAGCTGCTGATAGGAAACAGAAAAAATTGGAAAAATTATGTGAGCAGCCTAAATTTGAGTTTAAAGATGAAGCTTATGATCGAATGAGATCGGAGTTACCTGAAATTATAGGAGATTCAGTGTCTCAAGGGATGAAAAAGGCTTCTGAGATTCAGATTGGTGGAAAAAGGAAGAATGAAGATAATGGAAAAGGAGCTAAGAAAAAGAAGAAATTATGGTATGAGGTTGATTTTGTTAGAAAACAAATAGATTAATTAATATTATTTTGTTTTACAGGCTTGATGATGATTTAGAAGACTTGGACACATCAAGTGAAGACTCAGAATCTGATGATAAACCAGAGTCTGAAGAGAGCAATTCTAGAGGAAGTTGTGAAGTTGGTGAAGCTTCATGCTCATCTGCTAGTTGTAGTGGAAAAGAAATTGAGAGTAAAGTTGAATCAGAAATGAAAGCAAATGAAGGTGTGGTAGAAAATGTTAAAACTGACGATTTAAAAGGAAAATGTGAAGAAAATAAATCTGAAGAAACTAGTTGAAAATTATTCAAATTTAATAAATTGTATAAAAAATTTTGCAAATGTAATTGAATTTGTTTAATAATAAATATTTTCTTATGAATAATTTTGACCATTTATTTTGAGTCTTCGAAAATTTGAAATGTACTTTTTTTAACAGAATAATTTAGTAAAGTGTTAAACTGGTAGCATATATATCAAGCGTAATTTCGGCGAACCAATAAGTTCACAATGTAGTTAACAGGTGGTATTGCATACTTTCAAACTAATGTATAATTTTGAAACGACTTATTTCTCTTTTTAAGATTTATTTTATTATTATCGATCATTTTTTACATATTGCATTTCGTACCAAAATTAAAATTTGGTAGTGTTCCATAGTAGGTCGCCAAAGACACCACATACATATTGTGGAACACCTTTTTGGCAGTTTCCGTGCCAATTTCTGGGCGTATAACTAAAATTTTGTCAAACCTCTTCCACTGGTACACTGATAACAGTGTTGCTTTTCTTCGTTTCCGGTTTCTTGTGATCCCCTGGCACGATGTCCCTCTCCTCCTCGTGGTATGGCGGAGCGACCCTCCCGCTTTGAATCGGTTGCTGTAAAATTAAAATTAGCCCCTACCAAGTCATATTTTCTTCCCCAAAGTAAAGAAAGAATTCTCTTACCCGTTCTTTTCGTGCTCGAACCCATTCGTGAGTAATAACCCGATCAAGAGTAAGTCTCAACGTAATATCCGGTTCGAGGATGTGTCGTACAATAGATTTTGCGCTGGCGGAAATCGTATCACGAACCCGCGACCGAAAAACCCAATTTCTGGTCATCTGGTCTTTCAATAATTTTCGTAGATTCGAATCATCGAACGGCATGGATGCGTTCAGCATTATAAATAAAATGATCCCCAGGGACCATACGTCTGACAACTTCGGGTTATATGGGGTACCGTTTACCACCTCGGGGGCGGCGTAAGCGGCTGAACCGCAATACGTTTGACTGAGTACGCGACGGCCATCTCCGTCCACGCAGAAACGTGCAAAGCCAAAATCGGCTAGTTTTACATTAAATCTTCTTGATAATAAAATGTTCTCGCATTTTAAGTCGCGATGTGCTATATTTTTATTGTGTAGGTATTGAAGACCGCTTGCCATCTGGCGAAACCACAATTTTGATTGTTGCTCCGGTACTACTCCATTACGTTTTATAAAATCTAATAAATCGCCATTATCTGCATATCTGGAATGTATTTAGTCTATAGTTTAGATTGAATTTTATCTCAACAGCCCTGGGGATCTAGTTTTGTTAACCTAAAGCTAGAAATGTTTGTCAAGTGTATTAATAAATCGAGAGTCAAGTGCTGCGTCTGCTTTTGTAAAATAAAACTGCCATATTCATCATATTGAAGAGGCAATATCGCTCCGCTTGGCACTCAAACGGCTAAAGATTATTACATATACTTTAATGTTTGTCTAAACACGAGTTTTTAAATAGTAAACCAAGTTTTCAAATGGATCGAAATGGTTTTTATTACATATTGAAATAAATTTAATTTTTAAGGCAACACAGTTGAGTGCAATGCAAGAATTAACTAACAATAATTCATTCTTTTGGGAATTACATTGGATATTATTAACTAAATTTATGAAAAAATAATGCATAGCTGGTTCTTACATTGAACCTTCAATAATTCAAAGAACCATGGAATAGTTTGAAAATCATGGAATTTTCTGTGTTGTAATAACTTTATAAAATTTCAAGAAAATTTTGATATGGGGTTGATTTTCATTTATAATAATTAATATACCTCATGAAAATGAAAACACGTGCACCTCTTTGGAGGATACTATGTACTTGGATGATGTGTGGATTTTCAATTTTGGTGAGAATATCGAGCTCCCTAGGGAAAAATTTATCCAAAAAGTCCCTGGGCGCCTTCTCCTTATCGAAGATTTTGCACGCGAGGCGCATCTTCTTGCTATTGTTAGAGCCATCGACGTAGTCCGCCAGATGGACGGTAGCGTACGAACCTTGGCCGATTTTCTTCCCGATGAGGTAGCCCCGTTGCTCAAGGGCGTTCACTTCAGAGTTGCGCGGACTTAACCTTGCCGAAGCCATAAGTAAGCGAAATGTCAAGACACCCCGGTCGATGTAGCATTTAAGGTAGCGCGGGGCCTCTTCCGTCAAACCATCCTAACACGGTAATTTGCTCTTCAATAACCATATAATCTAAATGTTAAAAATGGATATACGAGAAATTTTAGAAATAGCCCAAAAATGGCAATTTTTTATGACAGAACACAAATATTTTGCCTCCTATGGAAACTAGATTTTAGACTTTTATTTGTCAAGAATCATTATAACAAATTTGACACATTTTTAATTTTCACTTTCTTGTTCATTATCATCATTTTCCTTCATCTCTTCATCGGCAACTTCCTTTTCTTCAACCGTTTTGTTTACTTCTTGTTCTTCTACAGGTTCTTCAACAATCGGAACAGGAGCTTGGTTTTTCCCACCTTCTTCATCTTCACTGTCGGTATCGCGATCTTCACCAGGATGAGAAGATATCAATCCTTCATGTTCTTTTACTCGACAATCACCTGGTTTTTCCCATTTTTTCTGAGCCTAGAGATAAATTACAGTAATTTAGGTGTTATGTTTTCAAAATTATGGTTATTAACATACCTGATAAAAATCTTTCATTACTTTTACTCTCTCCATATAATAATTATATACAAAATTCGCCATTTGTGTCATATCTTGAATAGTCATCGTATTCGAACTTGGAACCACAGTATTAAACCTTGCGCTTGGATACATTTCATTTAAAACCAACTCTAGATGTAACGGTCTTGACATTAACTGTAACAAACAACTCATCTCATAAATATTTCCGCTATTCATAAATACACTTACTATTTGAAAAGCGGGCGTTAATTCAAAACAATTTCTAAATAAAGACGTCCTTGCAAAAACGTATAAACCCAATCGAGCACGAGACATGGCAACTACCAAACGTCTAACATCCCTTAAGTGCCCCACAGCTTTGGTTCGTACCAATGATAATAATATGTAATCGTTTTGTTGACCTTGATACTTATCCACTGTAGTTACTTTATGAGGACGACCAATCAAAGGATTTTCTGCACATCTGGTGTTTATAACATCCCGAATCAAGTGCTTTTGACCATTGTAAGTTGTTAAGATTGAAATTTTATTGGCCGGATAACCAATTAAACGCATAAACATAAAGACAGCGACGCAGTACTCAGCTTCAGCTAAATTCTAAGAAAAATAAATAAATAAAAGACATGAGTAAATCAAAATGAGATGATGAGTTTATTTCATGGTTAAAGTTAAAAAAAAGGTATTTACCTGATAAAAATATGGTGAAGGTTCTGATTCACCAACATTATTAAAATCTTGAACATCTATCAATTGGAAATCATAACAAAAACCTGCGTTCGCTTGTTGATATTCTTTCCAATTTTGAACGTGTGCTAAATTTCCCAAGTTTTTATATCTCCAATTGTATAAATTACAAATGCTATAAAAAAAATTCCTTAAAAAAACTTTTTCTTTAAATACTTTTAATTACCTTGGTCTAGAACGTCCTTGCCCATCAAGATCAACAGTAGGAACACCTAATCTAACCAATCTAGTAAATAAACTTTGTTCCATATTTGAATATTTTTGAAAAGCCATGTTTTTAATAACTGGTGGTAATTGATGATGATCACCGATCATAATCCACCGTTTTAATCGATTAAAACCATCTTGTGGATTTTGAAGTAATAAAGGAATGAATGTTTCAATCTCCAAAATTTGAGCGGCTTCTTCCATTAAAATATTATCGTATTTAAAGCCGATATCAACGAGTTCTTTACGTTTTAAAGCGGCGTGAGTACACGTCATAGCGATTATCTTTGCTTCTTTCACCAAAAGATATTTCGATCTATCTAATCCTGAACGTAATAATTCAAAAGCTCGAAACTCCTCGAGTTCATCAAAGATATGTTGTATATAACAAAAACAGCTTTCGGCTATTGATAAATCTTCTTCGAATGATTTTCCTTTAAAAAGTGGTTGAGGAGCATTTTGGAAAAATTTCGTAAAAGGAAACTCCTCTTGTATTTTTTCAATTGGAATATCTTTTTCAACATTTCTTTTAAAAACGCTTTCAAAATGTTGCCATCTGGACAACACTTGGTACAAATAAAAATGCCCAGCTGTTTCACATGTGTATGCAACGTCTCCTTTCACTTCCAAAGATTCTTGCAATCTCTGAACTTCCATCAACAAATCTAAACGTTTCGCCAAGACGTAATTTACACGTCCGTATCTACTGAAGTCTTTTTCGGTTTCCAAAGCTTCTTCGCCGTGACCTAAACGTAATAAATGTCTTTCGTCGATATCTAAAGCAACGATCTTTTCGAAAAGTTGATTGAGTGCTTGATTGGAATGAGTTACAATTAGCGTTCGTTGATTGGGAAAGTTGTGGTATAAATTTGAAATTATTTGAACGGCTACATCTGTTTTTCCTGTTCCCGGTGGACCGACTACTAAAGTTAAACCAGGTTGCATTCCAGATTTTATGGCTTCTATTTGTGTTGGTGTAAATGGAATTGTGTTTCTTAAAAAAATAAATAATGTAAATATAAAAGAAAGGTATAGAGTGAAAAAAAAAAATTAATTACTTTTTAGGTTCGTTAAATAAATATGGACCACGACTTGGAATTATGTGAGGTTCAACTATAATACTTTTATGTTTATCATTATCATTTCCTAAATCCTCGAAAGTTAATCTAAAAAAAAAAAAGTTAAAGCTTAAATACAGTCAAAAAATAAAAATAAACTAAGAAATTCAAAAATTATGGAGCTTTATAATATGCCTTTAAGATAAAAGTCATCAACTGTTAAAGTTCCGTTTTTTTTTATTTATGTGATAGAAGGGAGTAAAAACGGAATGAAAACAAACGTTGCTTCGCATGTTTTGCGCAATGCAAATTAATTAATTTAAAGGAATAATTAAGATAATCTCAATGGCTGAAGAGTGAAAACACCGTAAATTATCAGTAATCGTAATGTTATTTACGTTAACGATATTATGATGAGCCAAAGACCTATAAAACAGCGTAGCAAATTCGAAGAAGTTAATATTAAAATGGTCGATCGGTTTCTTTATTCTTTTCATTTTGAAAAATTTTTTGATTTCATGCTTTTAGTGATTTCTGCCATAACGACAACTATACAGAATAAAATAGTATAAAATTTTTATTTCTGTTTCTGTTTTAGTCTAAAAAGATATCACAACTCCAATAGTTTCCATAATTTTCCAGTTTATTTTTTATTTTGTGGACAAAAAGAAGTATTTCTCACAAAAATGGTCTGCTTTTTCTGGGTTATTTATGTACTATAACCCAAAATGGAGCTATGAAGAGAAAGATGAAAAAGTAAGCTCCGTCTCCGTAGCATCGCCGAGTACTCTTTCATCTCTTCATGGTACAACTCCTTTTCGGGTTATAATACTTAATTTTTAAGTATACTATAAGTTGATCCTAACCCTCACCATAGAAAGAAGGATGCAAGAATGAGGTTCCTCCCCGTAATTTTACCGAGTAGATACGACTTGAGTAGTGTAAAGATCTTACAAGGTAAAATACCGACGAATAAACGACCACCGCACCTCGCTGTTTTAACTCTTTCGACCTGACTTTTGATCCTTTTTCAAAGCTTAACCCTTTCAGCGCTGAGTTGCCCGAGGTTCAGCGTTTGTCGTAAATTCCCTACTCCGTATGAATATGGCTGAACAACGACGCGTATATGGGTTCATAGCCAAAATCGAATGGTTGTGCAATGACGCATATATGGGTTCATAACACTGAAAGGGTTAAGCTGCTTATACATATGCGAGCTAAACCGTTTGTGAACCGTTCGCCAATCATCTGTTCTCAAGATTAGGACGTAACTTAACCACTAACCAGCGCCTGTCGGTTTTTTTCGACAAACACTAAAGGATTCCGTGTTCACATTGGGACGGTTTTGTGCGCAATTCTCATGCTCGTGAACATCACAGCACACCGCAGCAGTAAATAAAGTAGTAATGGTTTGCGGTTTGTCCTGTTTCCGATGACTCGAAAGATGTTCGTTGTAAATCTAATTTCAACAAACGGTTTACAAGCTGTTCGCGAACGATTCGGCTCGCATATGTATACGCGGTTTTACAGCAGAGGCGAAAGGAGTTAACTCTCAAACCGCAAAATCGACATTTGCATAATAATCCTTGATTTCGACGATGTTTTGGGGTGCAAGATCTTCGCATTAACCAGTTAACTGTTTAACGACTATATCCGTCATGGCGCAAAATTGAACAACTCGTAAAAAGTAGTGATATTGACTATTTAAATTGTAATTTTTGTGAAAATCAAAACGTTATCAAATTTCAAGATTTTTTGAGGCCAGTCGAAGTAAAACAAACAGATAAAAATTATGAAAAATTTCAGATGAACTCGTATATGTGCCCGCTTTCCAAACGGAGCGCCACAGTTAACTGGTTAAGGATAACCAAACAATACTCCGGTTCTGTCTTCCACTGTACTTGGTAAACTTATGAGGAAGAACCTTGCCTTTGTATCTTTATTTCCATAATGAGGCTCAGGATCAACTTATAGTAGTGAAAGTATTAAATACCTCTTTTTGTCCACAATATAAAAAATTGCTTCATCTATTACTAAAATAGGAGTAAGAAAACTTACTTAAACGGTCTAATTAATTTTTTAGGATCATCAGTTTTAACTTTTATTTCATAATCAGGAAAACATGTGCGTAAATGATCCATGTCGATAAAAGTATCATTAAAATCCATAGTTTGAATTTGATTAGGAATATTTTTATAATTAGCAGCGCTTGGATCGCCATATCCCAAAATAATATCATGTAACCAATCGGGAACTACGCACTCTGTGTTCATTAATTCTCGAATAGTTTCAAGTACCGCTTTAAAATTATTCTCTTTAGGTTTTCTTCTTAATAAAATACTAAAACCTTAAAAAACATATTAATTAAATCCAATTTAATCATTTGTATATTTTCTTACTTCCGTAAATATCTTCACTTCCTTCTTCAGCATTCTCCATATCAATAAAGTATTGGTTACTATCCAACCAGACCCGATAAGTTCTTTGATCTCCAGGTAAAACTGGTCTGGGTTCTGGACTATCTTCAATTACCCTTCCATTACTATCTAACATTCCTTCAACTTCACAACCTCGAACGCAGTGAAGACCAACTTGAGGAATAAAAGGTTCTTTATAATTATATTTCGTACCAATTGGATTTGGTGGTTTAACGCTGATCAAAAAACAAACATCATGTTTTCTTAAGTTTTCCCATTCGGCTTTTATTTCCGGTCTAACTGCTAAATTAATAGTAACGTCTGCGCGGACTCTCGATGGTCTTTTCTCGCCAATATTTGGTTTAGCGACTTCAACAACTGCAAAGTTCAAGATAGGTTGAGCCATTCTAGCCCAACCGCCCCAATAAATTGAACCATCTTCCGATTTCCATGGACACAATCGACTAACTGCATCTTCAATATCTTGTCTGATTTCATCTGGGGATTTAAGATAATTGAGTTTTAAAGGGTTTTATAATATTTGACTATATTTACATGTGGATTCTAAACGGAATAAATTAAAATTCCTTAAGAGGTAATCGTGTAAAGTTAAAAATTGTAAGTTTAGTTTAGGTAAAGCTAAACAACCCTCTCCTGAAAAATAAGCTGTAGGTACGATGTTTTCATCCCATATAATATCTTCTGTTGGATATAAAGGCATTTCGTTTAAAGCTTCGAGTTGAGAAGCTCGTTTTTCGTGCCTAGAGACCTGAAATTTGTTTTTGTAAAACGCTAGTGCATAAATCTGCCATGTAAGAATTTGTATATTTACCAAAAGTTCCCGTAAAAATTCTGTATCAAGCCTGCACCAAGAATAATCGTTTTCTAACTCTTTGGAGGGTACTAAATGTAAATAAGTCGCTATGGCTCTTAGATTTTCTTCGCTATAATGCAAGAAAATCGTTTTTTTATACAAATACTTTCGAGGGTATCGACGGATTATTTACCTTAACGAACTGAAATGTTTTAATAAATTTTCTCGTTTGTGTACGCTAGCAACGTTTGCTAAAGCGAAATTTCTTAGCTCGGGAAATTTTGCAAACACTGCTTTCTAAAATTAAATAGATTATATTTAATAGTTACATATTTAGCAGAGTAGATTTAATTTTGAAACATTGTTATATTTTTGTAGGTTTTTAGTTGGTGAAAATGTGATGTGGTGATGTGAAATGTGGTGTGTGTGGTGCTTTGGTGTGTGAACGTTAAAAATTTCAATACATAAGTTTGTAGTTAACATAATTCAAATGAAAAATTATAACGTCAACTAATTGTAGGTCACAATCGATTTCTAAGAACTATTTAGAAAAGATTTTTTCAAAAATTTTATATGTTGAACATAAATTTCCGACGACGGCGATAATCGTGCATTTACATGTTTCTGTGAACTTTCCTTTGAGTTTAATCATCTACACAAATATGTGGATACATGGTAATTGTTTATGTAGTGCATGTATATTTTTGTTGCTATCAGATAACCATAAATACTATTTCGTACATTTATCTACATATATAACTTCTTTGTAAATATTTCAAACCATTCGAAATACAGTGTGTCCATAAAATGAAGAGATTTTTTATTTCATTTTAATATAGTTTCACGTAATAATTAGATACAGTGAAATTCCCCTTCGCGGACACCCCTCTTGGACGGACAGTTTCTCATGGAACCGTCCGACTTTCATATAATGACTTCGCATTTCTCTTAAGCGGACATTCCGCTTGAACGGACACTTTTGGTTGGTCCCGTTGGTGTCCGCACAAGGGAGATTTCACTGTATATACGGTGAACTTTAATATTTGTTCGGCGAAAGATGTATGGTGCGTCATTATTATTCATCGTTTTCTCGAAGAATGTGAAATAATTTTTTGTACTTAATTGTACATGTCAGAGAGAATGGTGTATTAAAGTTGAATGTGTGATTCATATCACCAGTTTGTTGAACTTAATAATAACAATTAAAGTCTGGTGCTGTAAAACCAGTAAAAGTACAGCATCAGCCTTTAGTTATTATTAAATTTGTAATTAAGTTATCATTATATTATTCACACATTATGGTCAGATATTGAACAATGGAAATAATATTAAACATAGATAAATCACCCCATATACTAAATGTCTCATCCCAAACCGATATCAATGTCTAATCATAGCAAGGATAAACCAAGTAGTATTTAAAGGACTCCGCCGCGAATCAAAGTAGAGTGCAGTTATCTCTTAAAGAGTATAGTTAGTCCATCAACTAGATTTAAAAGAAGTTGTAGTCTCACGTACAATTCTATCAAAACTATTCTACAATTCGATCAAGTTCGTAAAAATAAAAGTTTTAAAAACTTAAACTCGTGTTAGGGAAATTAAGTTGCATATTGAAGATTGCAATCTTCAATATAGATTCATAGTACTGTAGTACTATGAAGTCAATAATATTAAAATTTTAGAAAACTTCGCTAAAATAGTTCTTCCTCTTCAAAAAAAAAAAAGAGAGGGAGAATATTGGTGTATGAGCTATGAGAGCTCTTATCTCACCAGTCGCGGAGTCGTGGAAAAGTTTCGCCAATGTTCTGAGTAGCCCTGTGGGAGATTCAGCAGAAGCCTTTAACATGAGTAAAGAACAGCAAAATGAGAAAACTTAAGGGACGGAAGGGGGAAATGTGTCCTTCCTTATGTAATACGAGCAAAGCGATAGCTTAATGTCCCCAGGTCAACCCCTCGGAAGGACTCAAAGCTACTAATCGGGATTAAAGGCTAAAGGACAAAAAAGCGCAAAAGCAAGAAAACAGCCATGCCAGCCAAAGCAAGGAGAAAAAGGAATAAAATAAAATAAAACAAAACAAAAAAAAAAAGAAAACCAAACCCTGAAGCCAGGGAAAAACTAAGATCGAATCTGAAACAATCAGATGAACCAACTAATGTAGGAGTGCAGGGTAGGGTAATATCACCCTAACACTCAAGCCTCAGTACGCCCTTTGTATTAAACCCCAGGAGGTTTGTCGGTGTTCAAATAACTCGTACCGCTTCCTCGCAGCCTCCCCGCAACCAAGGCGACGCGAGCCATGCCTTGGCTCGGGTCCATCTTATCCACGACCTCTACAAATCTCCTACACACAAGGGTGATACACAACCAGAGATGTTCGACTGGTTGCGGGATCGACGGCTTAACGACCCCTCCGAAGGTCGATGGAGCGAATAGATGTTGGAAAGACTCGGGCTCGAACCTGGAACATCAAGCGTGCTTACTCGAGTTAGCCGCTGAGCCATCGACTCCACATGAACGAACTAATTTTGCAAAGAAACGAAAAAAGTAATTTGAACACTCTAATGTTATTAGAGGCCAGTAAGCCGGCCGCACAATATGGAGGGCTACAGTCTAAATTCCTGAACTGCTGGAAAAGTATCCTTCGGACGCATTCGTAGCGATCACAGCTCAAACTGAGATGGTTTAAATCACAATATTCCCCGCAGTTGCAACTGGGGAAGTCCGCAAGGCCAATCCTCAACAGGTGCGCCGGAAAATTGCCATGGCCCACTCTCATACGGTTGATAGTGGCGACGAAGAGTTTAGGAGAACGATCCAACTTCAGAAACCACGGAGTTTCCCTAACCGAAAGTTTTAGTGCCTTCAATGTCTTTCCTTTATAACGACCACTCTGGTTCGCTAAAATGGTTGATTATAGAGACACTAGATTTTTTTTATCTTGGAAGCATATTTTACAAAAAAAATATTTCAATAAAGAAAAAAAATCTTATTGTTAGTATTAAAATCATACTTTTTTTAAGAAAAACATTTTTTTTTTAACAAATACCCGTTTTCACAATACTCAGATGTTTGATCCCTCTAATAGTTTACTCAAATTCAAAGAAATAAAACAAATTTGTAATTGTCTCTTGACGTATATACGATTAAACATTCCAAAACAATTCAAAATAATCAAAACACAAAGATAACATACACAAGCTGCAGTGTGTTATTCATTTATAAACGCTTAGCTAAGCATCAACTAGAAAACCAAGACTGAAAACGTATGAAAATTGATTAAACCCAAACAATCTGCTCTTTATATTACATTTCTTCGAAACTCATTTTTCGCACTGTTTATTAAGCATTAAGAGTAAAAATTGCTTAGTGATATTTATCTATCTCTATCTATATTTATTAACAATGAGGGGCGTTGTTCCCAGAGGACACGCGTAACATTCAACGCATTGTACATTATTTTCAACCATCTGTCGTCTGTCGATATGGTACTGAAAGATAATTATTATTTATTCCAAAAAGATCTTTTAATACGCAATAGCCAATAGATAACGTCATCCAATAAATATGTATTATACCTTCAGCGTTTATTTGGTATTCAAATGAACGATTTCTGAATGTCTTTCAGAGGACAAGTTCTTCGTAAAAAAATTTATGTTAAAATCGCTTACCTGCAAAGATGTTATCCTCGAATAGTGCTGCATCGTCATGTCGTGATCGGTTAAAGGATCACCTGTCTCATCGCTTATTTCAAATCTTGAATAAAATTTTAACATATCAAGTAGCTGAAACATAAAAAAAATAAGTAATATAAGCTTTCCCAAATTCCATAATTAAAAAAAAATGTGTCTGTAAAATCTCTAAAATGCGACATGGAATTATTGGTTTTAAGATAATTTTTTATGGAAAGTAAATTGTCATTTTACTGAAATTTAATGATTTTAAGATTATTTCTAACATTTAAAATAGTTCATGTGTTAGAAATTACTAATATTGGAAAAACCACTATAACAAGAATTACCTCTGATTAAGGTCAATTAATTAACGTTCATAATGACGTCATTTTCTGCGATAATTTACTTTTTTTTGTAAAAAGCAAAGATAAATAGTAATAACAATATAATTTATTTCCAATGTTAAACTTTAACTATTTAGCTGGGAGTGAAAACTTAATATGGATGAGGTTTATAAATGAACCTATAATATAAATTACAAAATGATATTTCTTATAAAAAATGAGTATGTAAAGTATCATCTTATTATAAAACATATTTCTTTTATGATATAACTCGTGCGTTAAGTGCTTTACAAGTAAAATCTCTTCTGTTACCATTTCATCAGCTTCTATGTACTACAATTGCAGAGTAATTGGGTATCTTTTCATGCGGATGAATCCTTTTATACAGTTCAGTGATTCAAGTGTGATTTGTAATAATTTTCGTTCTTAAAGTGAGTATAATTCGAAGAACTGTTAAAAAATCAATAATATTGAATGAAATAACCATGAAAATTAATCACTATACAAATATCTTATAATCTATTTGTAAGGAAATTACGTCAAATTTATTTCCTCATATTTCTGTTTTTTTATTAACGTCACCACCTTTAATCGGAAATATAAACTTGACGTTATAGGTTTCAATACTTATTTTGTGAATTGGAAATTTTAAATTAATTATTGAAAAAAAAAGAAAAAATACAGGATAACATAAAAAAATAAAATTAAAGGACTTTAAGGATATATGGTAAGACAATGATTCAAATACTCCTAAAATCTGTAACAGTTATTTTATAACACCGTTTTTACACTAACGGTGTAATGAATAGATGAGACAAAATGTTTAAAAAGTGATGAAGATCCTTTAATATTTTTAAACGCAGTAACTTTGAGATGAAAATAAACTGTTATGAATTCGGTCTATATGTTTGTGGGTGTTTTATTTTAACTCGTCCTTGACACTAAATAATAGAATAAAATATATTATAATCTACCTTTTCCATAATTTTTCTTTTGATATTATTTAACAATATACAGTATACAAAAACAATCTGGTTATTAAACGAAAAAATACGAAAATCAAATATTACATTTACTGATTTTAGTGGATTATGTTCATCTAATAATGGACTTTAATTTGTTTATTTATTTTATTATTATTCTTTTCTTAATGAGCGCGTTTCAATTGAGAAATTTATTCAATTCATTTTATTCTACGTGAAAGAGGATATAGTAAATAAAAGATTCAAAATAGAAGTCTGTATAAGCGTTTTCGCCGCAGTCGAGTGGGTTCAGTCGTATGGTAAAGTTGTGTACACATTGTGCTAAGACAACGATGCTGAAGCAAAGAATTTATCAAAGAGTAATTGGTTAATTTAGTCGTTTCTTAAGTTATAAAGACTCATGTAATGTGGATATAGTATTTAATATAAAAAATAAGGTAAATATAAAGTAGATATTTGTAGTTAAACTGGTCACAAAAACTTTCATTCAAGACGTAATATTTATATATTCGTAAACATATTCAGAAATTAATCGTTTACAAAATAGCCTGTACTTTATTACAATAACAGACGAAATTTTTCATTATGTTTATATAAAAACATTTTTTAAAAGATATAACAAAAATTTCAAAGTTTTTCACAGAATCTACATTATTTGTTAAAGGGGTACAATGTAGTTGTATAAATAGTTGTATGTGTAGTTGTATAAAAATCATTGAACATTTCAATTAGTTCCGTCTATTTCAGATGATGCCATCGTTGAAATAAGTGTATACATGGTAAATAATCGCCATATAATTGATCGTTAACATCGTTCTATAAGTTAATTTAACAGTTGAGTAATTCCAAAGTACTAAAACGCGTAAAAATACAGGCTGTTTCAAGCTGTTTTCCAACAACACAAAAATTAACTCTACAACTATTTCACCGAAGTGAGTAAATCGAAATATTGACGCTCTCAAGCCAAAACGGCATAAACGCCAAAACGGCCATTTTTTAGTTAGCTGCAGCGTTGAGTATCATTTTTAAATCTGCATGCAACAGTTAAAGCGGTATACCCGCAAACAAACTTCATTCGCTATAAAATTGGTTTAAAGTTTGCGTAAAAGCCATTTAAGATTCATTATGTCCATCGTTTTTTGCGTTTTCTGAAAAATTAGGTTAATGGCGTTTATGCCGTTTTAGCTTGGCAACGTCGATATCTCCAGAACTACAAGTCCGATGAAATTGAAATTTTATACACAGATTTAGTATAGTAATACATTTTTTTTTTTCTTTGAAACTACAAGTCTCACAAAAAATGTTTCAAGTAAAATTATCTTCAAATTAACCCCTTAAGGACCAAGCCCGAGATATCTTGGGATGGAGTGTACGGTTTCAAATGGTGGTAAAAAAAATCGGCCCTTAAGGGGTTAACCACCCCAACGAAAAATAAATATTGCGTTCAGAAAAAAATTCTGTAACTTCTTCCGGTATAACCAGAAGTTATGAATGGTTGAAAATATTATCAAAGTGTGGTTTACCACATACTTAATCTGTATATGGTAAATAAGGTAAATTTACCAGAAGATTTACTGTAGTAAGAACGCGTTCAGTCGCAGCGTTAGTTTCAGGTAGAGTGCATATTCCACAATTTTTAATACATTATTGTATGGACCATAGTTTGTTTTCAAATGATGAAATATTTCTAACCATTTGTTTCCTACTATAATTTTTTGTGATACCCAATATTTTTAAGCTTTTCCTTATCAATATACTCCCTCTGTCCCATAATAAGTGTCCGATCTTGGTATTTCCTGAATCTTAACGTTATTTCGAAATGTCGGTTGCAATCTTGTATTCCATCAAGAGACTTAAGTTAAAACTGACACATGAATGTTGCTAAAAAATTTAAACGCGTTTACTTAACTTTTGAGTAGTGATTTATAAATCATACGTCGTCTTGTTATTTCTAAAAGTACCGGAGTGGTTACATAATGGACCGTCGAGGAGTTTTTGAAGTTGTGCCTCAACCAAAAAGGCCTAACCTAAACCAGAAAGCGCGTTAAAGTGTGTACCATTATTTACAAAGTGTGTACCATTATTCAGGCAAAGATTAGTAGCAGTAATTAAGTAGTATTATTATTACTCTTACACAGTTTTGTAAAGTTATAAATATATTTCTTAACAATTTTGGACGTTTGATATTAAAAAAATCTTGAAAAAAAATTATAAGCTTTTTTATTTTAAAACGGACACTTATTTTGGGACTTAAATTTCCACCATATCGGTCACTTATTATGGGACAGAGGTTGTATTTTTTACTAATGACACTTCATTAAAAAGATCATTTTCGGAAATATTACTATTTAGGAATTTTTGAGAAATACAATCAAATGATTTTTCACATCGTTCCACTTAAGTTCTGGTTGTAATGCAAACCAACGAGAATGTGGTCCGGTCTACCAAATAATCTTTGCAGTTATTATAAAACTTTTTGACATGGTTCATGATATCTTGACGATTTATTGTACCCTGCCCTTTGAGCTGGTTTATACTATTGTGGATAGTTAACGGTAGAAAATTATTTTCTAACCTTTCGTGATATTGACATTTTAAATCACTAACATTTGCTACTTCGATTGTCGATACTTTATCACCTTCAGTAAGTTTTATAACGTGCTGAAAAAGTTTGATTTTGTAGAAACTCGAGCCAAATTTTTGAAGATTCTTTTTCAAAAAACTTTTCCAAAATTCTAGGACATTTGTCCTGTGATAGAAAGTAGGATTTTAAAGAACCATACATCTTCAAAATTCTTTTGATAGCTAACAGAAGATCTAACCAACGCGTTTTACTGTATCCAAGTATTTTCTGATATTCAACTTCCTCAGCAAAAGCAATATGTTAGTCGTCGTAACCCGTAGGATTCTTAGAACGCAAAACAATGATTTTCATAAATATAAAATTTCACTTAATTCTAAAAGTCGGGACTTTTGAAAAACTTCGCGGGACAAATTGTGAAAAATCGGGACTGTCAAAAGCTGGACGTCTGGTCACCTTAGTGGTAAACCACACTTTGAAAATATTTTCAACCATTCCTAACTCCCGGTTATACCGGAAGAAGTTAGAGATTTTTTTCTGAACGCAATATTTACTTTTCGTTAGGTTGGTTAAGATAATTTTACTTGAAACATTTTTTTGTAAGGCTTGTAGTTTCAGAGAAAAAAAATTCTGATAATGCATAAAATTGTTTCAAACAAGATTATCTTTAAATTAACCAACCTAATGAAAAAAAAACCATTCAAAAAATATAATTCCTTAATTACTTCTATTATAAAAAGTCATGAATAATAACAAATATTTTCAAAATATACAAGCTGTCCCAGAGCTCAGTTTCCAAAAGTTAAGCACGCAGCTAAAGTTAACCAGCATTTTAGAGGTGATTTTATGTTGATTCAACGAAAAACTCTTCACCCGAAATTGCTTCCTAACAGAACTAGAGGTTCTTGAAGATGTTATGTTTGAACAAGTTTTTTGAAATATCTTAACCGTTTGCTTACCAGAGGGTTTTGAAAAAACACGGTCGTCAGTAGTCTGTTTCGACAAAATGCCCTGGCTGTTTTCGACACGAAATCTGGAGAGCGCGAAAGTGGCTCGTGCTACGCAAACGGTCAATAACCCTTTATCTATCCATCACAATGAAACTTGGAGTCTTTGTAAACTTGAAAATGCTTCATCATTTGCTAACAAACCTGTATACTAAATATGTGTATAAAATTTCAGTCATGGGACTTGTAGTTTTCGAAATATTTCAACTCGTCCACATCGGTGAGACACCCTGTATAGAGAGTTAGTCCATTTCTTATTAACAGTCATTCAATGAAGAGAAATAATTTTTTCATACTGGCAGTTTTATTTTATACATTTATTTTGCTTCACCGGTCATCTTATGAAGCCGATATTATTTAAAAATACCTCGTATGCCTACATTAAATATTGTTATTGTTTCTTTATCAAGAATTGAACCTCATGATTCAACAAAATAAATATATGCTATGCAATGTCATATTACGAGGAAGATTAAACAATGTAATACTACACCTTTATGATTGTACATCAACAACCAACAAACATAATAAAATAAATATATTAAAATAAATAGTTATTAAAATTCGACATTTAAATTCAAAAATATTTCTTTCAGGCAATTAAAAATGAATTATCTATTAATTATTATAATCAGCATATTAATTACCGTCTCAAAAGGTCATCCGAAATGTTGCGAAGAAGAAAATTTTGTTTTAAACGGATCTTGTATCGATGGGTCAAAGGTTAACATTCAAGAAACAAAGTGTGAATTAACATTTATATTGCAAGATGATGAATATATAATTACTGAAAATAATTCTCTTTTTTTAACCCATTTCGATAGTATATATTATAGTGAGCAGTAAGTATCTTCCTCTTTTATTTAAAAAGTAGGATTTACAATTTTTTTTCTCTTAAAGATATTGTATTACACAAAGATATGGAACTAAAAAGACTGTAGCTATTGTTTGCGAAATGACGATGCCAACTTTTGAACATTCTCACGTTTTCAGACCGGTGTGTGGTTTATTTTCCGTGTTGTTTATGTTATTAACGATAACAGTATATGTTATGGTACCTCAATTAAGAGATTTACAGGTAAACTTAAAACAAAGATTTAAAATAAATACTTTATTTTAATTAAATAATTTTAGGGAAAATGTATTCTTCATACTTTAGCTGGATTAGCAATCGCTTTTCTTTCATTGGCCATTTTACAACTTGGACCTTTCTCTAGCGACGGTAGTTGCATTTTTATGGCATTTCTAACGTACTCTTCATTCTTATTGGCATTTTTCTGGCTAAATGTCGTCGCATTTAACGTATGGAAAAATATTATGTGAGTATAAACATTCTTGAAAATCCTATATATTACAGTAATAATATTCCTTAAGTTTCTTTTTATGTGAATAAAAATTTATTAAGTTATAAATTTAAAATAGATGAGTTAAGAGGATTTATTTTTAAACTGACGTAAAAAAATTTCATTTAAAACCGTAATAAATTTTCATTTAAAACCGTAATAAATTTCAAAAAATCCCTTGACATACTTTATTTTCATCTTTAAATACAGAAAAACTTGACGTATTAAACTGAATTTCAATTTAATTTCCACGCTAAAATATTTGGAACAAGAACAACAACTCAACAGCGGTATAAAGGAATTGTGTCAAAGACTTTCCACTTCAAGCCATTAAAAAATCAATTTGTAAAAAATCTTGACATGTTTTTCTTAATTTTAACTCAATTTTCAGAAAACCCAACATGTGGAACAAGAATGATGACTTCTGGCACATAACTTATTGCGTTTACGCATATGGAATGACTTTGTTATTTGTAATTATAACGTTGACGGCTCATCACGTTGAAGGAGACTACGTCAGACCCCGATTTGGGGAAGGTTCTTGTTTCTTCAATGGTAAATTACTTTCATTTCATTTCTATATTTAGCCCGTCTTATTTCGCGATTTTTTAGGAGAAACAGCAACGTGGGCTTATTTTTATGGTCCAATAAGCGTTCTTTTAGTAATCAACACCATACTTTTTATGTGGTCTTGTTTAGTTCTTTGGGGTGGTAAACAACAACATATTACGCCAAATATTAAAGGGGCTAAATATCGATGGTTAATGACAATGAAATTGTTTTTAATTATGGGTTTGTTATGGATCTTCGAGGTGATTTCTTATGCTACACAAGATAAGCATGAAATTTTAAATAAGTTATGGTAAATAAGACGATTTTGGGAAGTTAAGAATATTTTTTTTAATTTGTGCAATTTTTAGGGCTGTAACTGATTATATTAATACCTTGCAAGGAATTTTAATATTTTTATTGTTAGTTGTTTTCCGTAAGAGAGCTTTACGTGGATTGGCGAGTAATCATACTTGCTTTGGACATTTCCCCAGATCGTGGCAAACTTTGGAAGATGAAGAATGCGCCGAGCAAGATGAAGATTCAAAAGTTTTAAACGTCCCTATATAAAGAATCTCGCAGCTGTGTTTATTCGTTGTTTACTAATAATTATTTTCTTTGCAGTATTTACTAGGCAATTAAAATACATTATTCGTAAAAAAACGCAACTCCCAGAAGAGATGGTCGTACGAACTAGAATTATTGGTATATGCATCTCAAGTATAGTAGTAAATTATTAGCAAAGTCGTTTTATGTCTGGTTATTATCTCTCGTTAGACTTTGTCAAATTCCTTATTTGTGAGTGTGTTTTGCCCCGCGTCTACTCAAATTAGTCTTAAAGTACGCTCCCATGGAACGTCAAAACGAAAGTGTATCACGCTTTCGTACTTGCTATCGTGAAAATGCTCAAAAAACCGTATCAGTCGTGGAACGTGCGCACAGATTGCAGTATCAATGAAAACGTGATTTAATTGATCGCGGAAAGCCGACCTTGAATCAGCAGCTCATCAAGACTTGTGCTGTGATGAGTTAGTTTTGGTGTTATTTTAGCACAAAGAATGAATCAGTTGTTAAAATCGGAAGAGAAACGAAAAAAAAAAGACAATGGTGAATTAGAAAGTGGATACTTGACAGAAAATCGGCAGCACATAATTTGGCAGACAGAGAGATAAGAATTTATTACACAGAGAATATAAAAACTTATTGCAAATGTCTGAAGGCGACTTTGATTGCCTACTGGAAGCCGTTTCACCACTGGTTTCAACATTACATCAAGACGTGCTGTGATGAGTTGGCTTTGCTGTTATTTTAGCACAAAGAACAAATCAGTTATTAAAATCGAAAGAAAAACGGAAAAAAGACGATGGTGAGTTAGAAAGTGAATACTGGACAGGAAATTGGCAGCACATAGTTTGCCAGACAGGGAGTTAAGAAGTTATTACACAGAGAATTTAAAAACTTGTTGCAAACGTTTGAAGGCGGCATTGATTATCTACTGGAAGCCGTTTCACCACTGGTTTCAACATTACAGTATGAACATCTTCAGTTTTTAAATTTTGATGTAATGTCTTTCGATCCAAATCCAGGGATACTCAGCTCACCAAAAATTCTCTTAGCTACTCCCATTCTTAACCCTTATCGTGTAACGTCGGGTCACTTGTGCCCTGCTAAAAGTAAGTATTATAAAGTATTGTTCACGTTTTTATTTGTTTATATAAATATATTGTTTAAACAAATGAAAAAATTAGCAGTATATCAATTGATACTTAAAGTAGGATAGTTAATAAGGTAACATGAATTTTTTCAGATTTTTTATAACACTTTAATGTACTTTTTCAAGCATCGGACACGAGATACCCGACATTACACGTTTAAGGTGCCGAAAAAGACGTTACACAGTAAGGGTTAAATCTCGATTTCTGCAGTCTTCAATAGTTGCATCATACAACACCTTTTCAACAGCATACAATTCAAGAAACGGCATAGTCTTATTGTCTTTTAATTCAATAAAACGCCTTTTTATTTTACTACTTGTCGTCATTTTTCTGATTAACCCTTTCAGCATTGAGTTGCCCGAGGTTAAGCGTTCGCCGTGGACACCCCACTCCGTACGAATATATGCGACGACGCATATATGGGTTCATAGCCAAAATCGAATGGTTGTGCAATGATGCATATATGCGTTCATGGCGCTCAAAGGGTTAATCTGAGGCGTGAGCATCACGCTTGCTTGTAACGTCAACAGCAAATTCATGACACTTCCTTCATGCAGGGCGTATTCCTTGAACGTGTACCTCACGAAATCGTATCAAGCTCCGTAGGAACGTACAATAACCCAAAATGAAGCTGTACCATGAAGAGAAAGATGAAAGAGTAGTCGGCAATGTTACGGAGAGGGGACTTACTTTTTCATCCTTCTCTTCATGATATAACTCCATTTCAGGTTACGGTACCTTTATATTCAATACTGCGTTTTGAAGTAGAGAGTTAAAAGAGTTAAATTATGGCAATGCATATGGTATTGAATATTCATTCCCGAAATTTCCAGAAAATTGAGTCGAAATGACTTTATAGTCCTTCAACCATGGAGTGTTTAGTTCAACAAAGTCCATAAACCACATAATTGCTGTTCAATCATAAATCATAAATGGCAATAGAAACATCTTTGCCGAAGTCCTTACTTAACTGGTTTGAAAATTCGGACAGTAGAGGCTACTAGAAAATCTATTTTGGGAAATGATCGATGCAAGCAATTTACTAAAAGATGCTATGGTTCAACATCACATCAATCAATTTGTCAGATTTCTTTAATCCTTTGGGAGTTGTCAAATCCGAATGATGTAGATTGAGAGAGTATCAGGGACGAAGAATCGCACCAAATCGTGTTTAGTTATGAATATCAGCTTTGTCTATAGCATTCTGAGAAGCAACGTCTTAGAAGACTGTAAGCGTCAAGGTTAAATTTGAATTCAAAGAAATGTATCCCAACACTTGGCATGCGGAAAACGTATTTTTACGTTTTTATGCTTATCGCAGCGGAACATACACTCACACCAAAGGTTAAACTATTAAATCAAATTCTATTACATTAAACATACACAGACTTCGCGAATTATTATTGAAATCATTTACTACTTTATTTCAAGTTCGTTCGATCATCTCTAGTTTTTTCTTGTCTAGTAGTTTAAGTACTTAATATCGAGTAAAGTGTATATTTTTATTTACTGATGGAAATAAATTTATTAATAAGAATAAATATTAATGTGTACCTTTTAACCCGGCGTCCGACACGTGAGATGTGAGAACGATCAGAGCAAATAAAAAGTCCTATATCTGTATTAACAATACTGATGTAAGAATATAGTATACATATTTTAATCTGGGATGGTTTGGGGTTTCTTATACCCCAGGTGTCGAATGCCGGGTTAACCTTTTATAGCTCAACCTCAATGAAATATCAAATGTGAAACATTTGCAAACGACTTAAACGATTTATTCATTTTTATTTATAACAGTTCCGTAATTAAAACATTAATTAACATTAAAAAAAAAATCATAAGCAAACGTTAAATAAAAACAACCTCATCATAATAACATGATGTTAAAAACATGAGTTCATTATTCACACTTTTTTTTATTAATTAGCATATTATACATCTGTTTATTTATGATACAGTTGATTTAAACAAAGAAGCAACAGATTAACAAGCATTTTATTTAGCAGATGACGTTACAATACAAAAAAGCAACCGTTTTAAAAACGGTTTTTAACGCACGCGCAAACGATTTCATTTTTTCTATACGTGTTGTGAAGTTAACTATAGTAAACAGTAAGTAAATTAACCAGTTGTTTCTAAAAATTCAAAATTACGCATTTTCTAGCAAAATGAGATAATTAAAAAGCGATTAAATGAAACGGAACAAGACAAAGTTTATATTTAGAAGCGAGTGACTAACAGAAAACAAAGATGTTTCAGATGTAACCTCACTTTTTAGAAAAGTTCAAAAAACAAGCCGTCCTAAAAATGAATCTCTTACTAAAATTATTGTATTTTTGCGTATTTAACGGTTTATTTCAGCCTATTTATTCGTACAGAGATGAATCGTTATTAAAAATTAATAAATGTTGTGCAGAGTACGAAGTGTATTTTTCTAGTGTTTGTACTCATAGTAAAACGGCAAATACAGAAATATGGGAACCACAATTACGAGACTTTAAGTACGTAAGATTAATTTAAGAAAATATACGTCCTTTTAGTTCACATGTACTAATATAAATTAATTAAAATTATTAAGAAAATCAATAAAAAAATGTTTTTATTAGTTTTGTAACTGGTAAACCAGATTGTGGATCTGGAAAAATTTGGCCAATATTTAATAATAATTCCACTGATGTACTTAAATTAGAACCAGATGGTTCACTTAGTCATTATTTATATCATGAAGCACCAAAAAATTACGATGAAGATATTTTTGTTAGGAACCAAGATAATCCTATTGTTCATAATTATCCACAAGGAAAATATTGTATGGATAAGGTAAATATATCATAACAAAATGATTTTTTATTTTTTTAATAATTATTATTATTGTTTAAGAGAATTGATGGTAATATCAAAAGTGAATTTGCTTTTGTTTGTATAGAAGATCAAATGCATTGGACAACGACTGAATTTTTAATAAGAAACATTGCAAATCCCATAACTCACGCAATTTCTATAATTTGCCTTTTATTTATTGCTGTGACTTACTTTGTTATGCCTACTTTAAGAGATTTAGTAGGTAACATTGTAACCACGATGTGTATATGTCTTATCGTGAGTCAATCTGCTGATATGGCCAGGTTATTAACAGTATTTACAAGTCATATTAGCATTATTATAACTGGTTCGTAGAAATGTCTATTTACTTTGATTTGTTTATAAATGATTTTTTTATCTTTGTTTTCTAGAAACCTTCTGCTACGTGAGTTTACTTGGTACATTTTTTTGGCTTAATAGCTTAGCTTATTACATCTGGAAAACATTTCGGTAAATTTCATAAGAAAAGGAATTAAGTATTTTGCATAGACAACGAAATTGTTAAATAAACAAATCAATTAACCCTTGCCACTCCGCACATTTTTGCACGTTATGACGAAAGGCTCTGTAGCGGAGCGGTAAGGGTTAAAACAAATAACTAAATAAAAAATAAATATTTTTAAGAATTTCGTTGTTGTTGAGAATGTGGTTAACTTTGTTATACAGTTATGTTCATGAAAATAGCGTTTTACTTAAATGTAACACTGTAGTATGACGAACTAATGGTTTGATAAAATACATGGGAAAAATATAAATTTTGCTTGTCGAGAAAAATATACATTTATTCAAATTTTTGATTGTGCAGGAAAATAGCAGCCTTTTCCAACAATCAACTAACTTTACATTCTGTAAAGATTTTCTTAAACATGAAACTAGTATTTTGTCCCATAACCTTTTTTATGTAAAACCTCTTCTGAGCTATGCGGTATGGGATCAACTAGTTTTCTACAACACTGAACATCAATTGACTCCCAAGCTGATTTGATCGAGCACCATAATTCCTCTTTATTTTTTGGATTTGCCACAAAAACTCTTTTTTACATCAATTCATAAATTTTTTATCGGGTTTAAGTTAGGCGATTGTGGTGGCCAACATGGGTTGTTTATTTTATTATCAGCTAACCACTTTTTCACTTTGTGTGCAGTGTGTTTTGGGTCATTATCTTATTGTGGAACCCATTTTAGAGGTAAATCTTCTGCAAAAGGCATCGTCAGATTATGAATGGCATCACAAAGGCATCATCACAATATGCATATAAACATATGCCGTCATTGTTTCTTTAATCCAATAAATAGGACCGAGACCATAGCTCCACGCCAGTACACTACAACTACCGTGTTTTATTGTTTTTGTGGTTTACCTAGGATTATATTCTTGCAATGGAGGCTTCTAAGCAATACCACTTTGGTTTCGTCTTTCTATAAAACATTATTCCATTTCGAAAACTCCCAACCGACGTGTTCTCTTGCAAAATTAATTCTTTTGGCAATGTATTTGACATTCAGTAAAGGGACCATCTTAAGCCGTCTTGCTTTTAAATTTTCTTTAATTAGTCTTCTTATTATTGAAGACGAACTAATCCGCAGGGTTAGTTCACTTTTGATTTGAGTAGATGACTTAAAAGTATTCTTTTGGCTAGTCGTAAAATTTACCTGTGTATCTAATGCAGCGTTTGTTTTTAATGTTCCACCTCGATTTTCTTTTGTGAATGACCATAAAAGAATATATTATTGAAATAAGATTAAAATGCTATTTTCATGGACATGACTGTAAATACAAAGGCTTTCAAAGCCGCTGTTAACTGAACTAAGACTAGAACTAACATTAGCACTCATTTCAACACTAGATCTACAACTATAAGCTTTCGGGTTTATCGGTGCTTCTTTTGAAAAAGCGTTTGATGTTTCAAAGTGACTTCAAACTCGTTTATGAAGAAGGTTACAACATGGCATCCGAAATGACAAACGCTTTTTCAAAAGACGCATGGCTAAACGGAGAGTGTAAGGTCTTGGGGTCACTGATTTAGTTCAAATTTTGTAGGATGGTAGATTTAGGTTCCCTGTTCATGAAAATATATGGTTGTAGAGGCCACTACTCATTAGCTTTTAATATATTTGCATTTGAAGATGCAGTTCACTAGTTAAATTCACTTTTGTAGCATACGATTAAACGTAATGGGTTTAGCGTAGGGGCAACAGATCGGTGTTTTTCGTTATTAGGCGTCAGATTCAAATTCGGAGAGTGTCAATATTTATCTTTCAATGTTATGTCTTTTTTTACCTATAAAGACACCATCAGTGTTCATAAAATGTTGCGACACTAAAGTTCAAAATTAATACAGGAATATAATCCTGGCTATCAGAAGACCTTTGTTTCATTAAGTTTTGTTAGTTAGAATTTTATGAATATTTATTAACCACAGGAGAGGAAATTAAATAAAGGAGTTGAAGAGAAAAGATCACTGAAAAGAAAAACCTGACACATTTGGAATTCAAGAAAGATAATAGCAGAGAAAAAATAATAAAATCGCTTCAAAGAAGTAGAGAATAACAAGTCACAAGAATCCAAGAATTCTATCAACTCTGCAGAACTCTTGTAGCTGTGACATGAACTACTTGTCCGAACTCCAAAGCTCTGTAATAAATAATAATAATAACCTGTCATTATACCCTTCTTTCAAAAAACCTAACGTAATCGGTATAAATTCGGTTATTTTTGACATTATCTAACTTAGGACTTGTTCTAAGGAGTGAATTGCATCTTCAGTTGTAAATATTTAAAAAATTCTACAAAATTTAAACTAAATCCGTGACCTCAAGACCTTGCAATCTCCTCATTAGTTGAATTGTAAACTTTGTATTAGTAGATATAATTTTTATTTTTAAAAAATTCCAATGTATAAAATTCCTTTTATTTTTAGATCAAGAAATGTTTTTTTAAGAATAACAGATGGTCGTAAATATTGTTATTACTCAGTATACGTTTGGTCGTGTACAATTTTAATGGGTTTTGTGGCAATGTTTGCCCATTATACTTTAGATTACCCACCAGAACAAACATTAAAAACTTTTGAAGAACAAGAATCAATCGGATCTTTAGGGATTATCATATTTTTTATGCCAATCGCTTTTACAGTTATTGCAAATGTATTTTTCTTTGCAACAACAATGAAAATTATTAATCGGATGAATACTTATGGAAGAATACATCATAAATTAAAACATAGGTAAGTTTAAAACAATTCTTAATTATTTAATTAATTAATTAAATTCTTAATGTAAATTTATTTTTTTTTATTCAGTTTCAGAATGTTTCTTTTACTTTTCCTAACATTAACAATAACTTGGATATTCTTTTTAATGTCATTTTCGAAATACGACGGTTTAATTTATTGCCACATCGTAATAAACGCATTTCAAGGTCCTATATTTTTGTACGTTTGCGTTTGTAACCAAAAACACGTTTCGCATCAAATCAAAAAAACTTGTTGTGGTGCCTTTGTGTGTTGTCAATATTCGTCTGAACCTGAATGCGATTGGGGAGATGAAATGTCTGCTATGAATACTGGTTCTTATTAATTTTTCCTTATTAATTTTTTCTTTCCAGAATTAATTTTTCTATTTGAGATTTTTTTTCGAGAATCTATTCTTATATTTAAGACGATTACAAAATCAAGTATTACAAATTTTTATTTTATTTATAATTGAAGTAAGATCAAATTTATTGATAAAATTCGGATAACTAAAAGACTGGTAAAATTAAAAAAATATTTTATCAATAAATGGTATTTTATTTGAATTTTAATTTAAGAATATTATGTTGAATAAATTTTGAACAATTCTTAAAATATTTTTCTGTATACGTTTTTATTTTTAATTGATTAATTGTATAGAATTAATTTATGTTTGTATATCCTATTTTGAGTACTTATTTATATTAGTTATAGGTTTGTAGCACCAACCAAATGTTTCTTTTTAAGATTATGAAGTGACTTTGTGAAGCAGCTTATTGATTGACTTAATTTTTTATATAAACCTTATACATTATTTATACTGTGAAATTATATCTTTTTATATTCTATTTATGTACTTAATCTTTTATGAACTACTATTATCTTTGAATAAATTTTATATTCCAAATAGTCGAAGTTTTCGTTTATCGGCTTTTAGCCCCGGTACAGACTGGGCGTTTTTGAACGCGCGTTTAATCGTATGCTTGCCGTTGCCAAGTGTACAAGTGAGCGTTATATAAGTGATGTCATAAAAGGCACGCTTTAACAAAAATCTCGAAACGCGCGTTTAACGCTTGAGTCTGTACACTCCTATTTAACCCTTTTAATGCCGTGCGAACTCGAGATACCTATGCGAGAATAACCGGTCGAATTTGTCCCGATTTTACTAAGATTTGGAAAGAGGCTCATAAAAGCCAAACAAAAGACTATATTTACACAATTCAAACAGTAGACTAATAGACAGAATAGATATAAAAGTATTTATTTTATTTTGAGGTAGAATTCTCGCAATGCGCATAGTAAAACAGTACAGAATGAAGGCCGATATATCGGCCTCCGGTACTAAAAGGGTTAAAACGCATATATACAAATACGTGCGTTAGCAAGCGTACGATTAAACGCGCGTTCAAAAACGCCTCGTCTGTGCCGTCGCTTAAACTTTTTCAAATGTCAAATCAAGGTGAGGTTTGAGCTTGACAGTATTGAGTGTTCATTTAAATTCATACTCAAGTTTGTTTTCAAATTTTGTTAGACGATTACAGAGAGAAAAACGTATGTCGCATTATTAGTACCCTCTAATCAATTAAATTTCAAATTTGATAAACGTCAAATCTGCTCAACTACACTGAAAGGCTTGCAATTGCTACTTATCGATAATGTGCTCAATTTGTAACAAAAAAATTGATGGTAAGTCTTATTTTTAACCACTTGGGTACGGATTTATTTCGAATGTAATGTAACTTTTGACGTGTCTCAGACGTCAAATGTACCCAAGGAGTTAAACTGGTTCGAAAATGGATGAAGATGTAAATTCGATCAACTTTAAAAAATCATCCCAACATTATTTTTGTAGATAAAGGAATGATTTTTGGTTCAAATGAAAGTCAAATGATTCTATTTTGAATTATTAAAGACAATTTTTTTTGTAATTGTTACTAAAAAAATCTTAAAGTTAGCAAAGATTCTTGACAGTTAACTAACCTAACTTATAAAAATTCGAACAACTTTAAAAAATCATCCAAACTTTATTTATAACGATTAAGGAATGATTTTTGGTTCAAACGAAATTCAAATGATTCTATTTTGAATTATTAAAAACGATTTTTTTGTAATTGTTACCAAAAAAATTAAAAAAATTCTTAAAGTTGGTAAAGATTTTTGACAGTTAATTAACCTAACCTTTTACAAATTCGAATAACTTTTAAAAATCATCCAGACTTTATTTTAGAAGATAAAGGAATGATTTTTGGTTTAAATGAAAGTCAAATGATTCTATTTTGAATTATTACAGACAAATTTTATGTAGTTATTAGCAAAAAAATTAAAAAAATTCTTAAAGTTAGCAAAGATTTTTGACAGTTAACTAACCTAATTTTAATCAATTTTAACAGCTTTAAAAAATCATTCAAACTTTATTTTTGAAGATTATGTAATGATTTTTGGTTTAAAAATTTGATTCTATTTACAGATAGATTCAATTTGAAGTGTTAGTTTTCTTAAGCACTCTTATAGATTAATTCAATTTAACCCTCCGGTGGGCACGCCTATCGGACTTACACGAATGGGCGCGTTGCGGCTTTTACACCGCAATAGGATTTTTAATGGTTTCACAGTGAACTTAGAAATATTTTGGGGAAAAAATGCGGCTAACTGCCGCATACGCGCCCACCGGAGGGTTAAAGGCACAAAACAAATTTTTTTTCTTACCTGTCTAAATAAATGTCCTTCATTTCTTTGTACTAAATTGGATAATTGGCAACGAACAACCAAATGACAATCATCCAAAACAGTATTAAAAAATCTTCTTGTAGGTAAAAGCGCCTCCAAGTCAGTTACGAGTTCCAAAAATCTTTCACAATAATGAACCTAACAAATTATTATTATTATTACTATAAATACTAAGTAACTCAATTTGAATCATTTTTAATACCTTATCTAATCCAATAGGACCATCTAATGGAATACTATCCAAAACACTCATAAATTTCAACATTAACTTGTGTAAAAAAGTTCTTTCCCAAGTCAATTGTTCAATCTGTTCAGGTTTATCTTTCTTTTGAATCGCTCTCCAATATTTCTTCCATTTAGGACATAATTTAAACTCATACTCCCTTCGAGCTGGTTGTAATGAGACCCACATAGATAAAGAAACCAATTTTTTAACTTGGTCTCTACAAAGTGACTCTTCCATGCTATTAAAGCAATGATTTAAAAATACCAAAAGAGCTGTTTGTTCTTTGATTGTAATTAATAATTCGTCTTCTTCCAAACAAAATTTCATCACTTGTTGGAAAAAATCAGGAAAATATTCGTTATTCTTTTTAAATGGTTGCCAAGCTTGGACTCGTTCCCGAAACTTTTCATTTAGCATGATTACAATTGACATTACATGAGCTGGGGATGATCCAGGTTTATAATTCGGCCATAAATAATTTTCTAAATACTGGCTAAATTCCAGAACCATTATACGACGAACAGAAAAGCTAACAATTTCACAATAGTTAAAAAAATAATTAATAAAACAGTAAAATAATTTCTTACTTGCTTCCCCTGATATCTTGTAAATATATATCCTCAATAACGTTTGGATTAAACGGAACATGATTATCAACTGTATGTGGGGCCCAATATTTATCAGCAAACTAAAAACATTTATTTTATAGGTTATGTTTGATAAAAAGTAGGGTTAGAAATATATTTTTGCTATTTACCTGTGTAATATGATCCGCGTTTAGTTGTTCTACTGTCGGTGCGACTAATTTAGCCGGAATATTCGTATCAGCAGTCATCTTAAGACTTATTTTTAAGAATTTTAAACATTTAAAGGTACAATGTTTAAATTTGATGCACTCAAATCGTTTTTAAACGTCAAAGTGTTTATAGGAAACTGTAATGGTGTCAAATGGGATAAGGTTTTCGTATTTTATGGATAGAGGACGTTGGAGAATGTATAGAAAATTCCACTATTAACTAACGACATTAAACTACATTTTCTCTTCTGAGGGAAAAACTAAAAGTCGTAGAAAATTCATTTTTAGTCAAAATAAAGATTAAGTTTTAATCTAAATCCTCGTAAAATTTCAAGTCTCAATAAAAATTAGTTTTACTAGATATTAATTTTTAATCCACATTAACTTACAATTTCTCTTCTGAGGGAAAAACTAAAAGTCGTAGAAAAAATATCTTTGGTAAAAATAAAGATTAAGTTTCAATCTAATTGCTTATAAACGTTCAAGTCTCGTCAATAATTAGTTTTTAAAATATGATTTTTTTTAATTGAAATTTATTTCAGTAAGGTTAGAATTTCTTCTGTATAGAAAAAACTAAAAGTCGTAGAAAATTCATCTTTGGAAAAAATAAAGATTAAGTTTCAATTTAAATCTTAAAACTAAAACTCGTTGGAAAATCGTCGTTAGGAAAAAGAAAGATTAAGCTTCAATCTAAATCCTTATAAAATTTCAAATCTTGCGAATAGTTGCTTTTTCAAATATGAATTTTTAAAAACTGACAAGTTTTAATCAATGTTTTAATTAAGTTAGGTTAGAATTTCTTCTCTATAGAAAAAACTAAAAGTCATAGAAAATTCATCTTTGGAATAAAGATTAAGTTTCATTCTAACTCCTCATCAAATTTCAAGTCTCAACAAAACTTAATTTTTTAAATGTGAATTTTTAAAAATGGTCAAATTTTAATCGACATTAAGTTACATTTTCTCTTCTGAGGCGAAAACTATAAGTCGTAGAAAATTCATCTTTGGCAAAAGTAAAGGTAAAGTTTCATTCTTAATCCTCATTTATTAATTTATAAATATTCGTCGTGTTCAAATCAACAATAACAATGCATGATATGTTCCCCGTCAGTTTGCGTTGAAAGTGCGCTATAGGTTTGTTCGGCGTGAAATAACAGCTTACAATGGTGATGTCCCGTAGCTGCACCCAGACGAACCCTTCCCGCGCTCCCTGGCATCGAATCTTGTTCCTGTACCTTCTACTAATCCAGATAGCCGCAGTGTTCACCCCGTCCGTCCACCAGCCATCTTCGTCTCGGTTTTTGTATTGTTCGCTGATTAGCAGTAGATCGGACTGGTGTTCATTTTGAAGTTGCCAAAGGAGTGCGTCTGCTGTTTCACTTCGATGGATGTTGGCTTGCATGATCTTGAAAGCGTCTTCAGCGCTTTCTTTGCCCTGTCTAGGGCCTTTCTAAACGTTTCGCAGTGCCATGAGCCAGGTCGATGGTTCTTCTGTTCTTCGTTGCCTTTGCATATGAAGCATTTTGGCGAGTTCTTGCATTCGGCACGAAGATGGCCGGTTTCTCCACAATTAAGGCACATTTTCAGGTTTTTCCTATCCGGTCTTTTACATTCACCCTGTCCATGGCCGTATTCGAAGCACCTGAAGCAGCGTTTTACTTCGATCCTCTCCTTTACTCTGCTCGAGACATAGCCGATCTTAATGCGGGACAAGTTCAGAAGAGTATCAGGGTCGCGTGTATTCATCTGGACAATAGATTTGCTCAATTGTTGTTTGTTGGGTTCAGTGAGTCTAATATTCGTGTCGTCGGTTAACTCTGGAAGTTTCGCCTGAATAGCCGCTATCACCTCTTTCTCCGTAGTAATACAGTTCTAAGGTAGTCTTGGGTTCTAAATCCTCATAAAATTTTAAGTTTCAACAACAATTAGTTTCTTAGATTTGAATTTTTAAAAGTTGACAAATTTTAATTGACATTTTAATTAAGTTAGGTTAGAATTTCCTCTCTATGGAAAAAACTAAAGGTCGTCGAAAATTCATCTTTGGAAAAAAATAAAGATTAAGTTTCAATCTAAATCCTCATCAAATTTCAAGTCTCAACAACAATTAATTTCTTAGATATGAATTTTTAAAAATTGACAAGATTTAATGGACATTAAGTTACATTTTCCCTTCTGACAAAGTCAAAAACTATAAGTCGTAGAAAGTTCATCTTTGGCAAAAGTAAAGACTAACTTTCATTCTAAATCCTCATCAAATTTTAAGTCTCAACAACAGTTAGTTTCTTAGATATGATTTCTTTTTAATTGACAAGTTCTAATCGATGTGTAAATTAAATTAGGTTAGATTTTTTTTCTATAAAAAACTAAAAGTAGTAGAGAGCTAATTTTTGGTGAAAATAAAGATCAAACTTCAATTAATACTGTCATAAAATTTCAAATCTCAAAAACGAATAGTTTGTTAGACATAAAAAAAATAGACTAGTTCTAATTTAAAACATATATTTCTTTTTATTTGTGTATGTGAATACAGGTGCAGAAATTGTGATGTACATTTCCTAAGTTGAGTTTAAGTAAGGTTAAGTTGAAAATTTAATTTTTAATAAAGCAAACAGAGAATAAGACCATTTATAAATCTAAAAATCAAAATCATGATAATTTTAATATTAGAATAATAACTTTAATAAATCAATTAAGATATTACCGCAGCAAGAGAAATCAAGGACACATAAGTAAAATTTAAAGCGGTTATTCCAATTGGTTGTTTTGCTCTTTCCATTAATAGAATCATAATTTTTCTAAATCCAACGCTACATCTGTACCATTCACATTCGTAACAAGAATTGTTAATTTGACCACTCTGAAAAGAAAATATAATGAAATTTATATTCAGATGGATTCGTTTAATTTACCTTATGTAAAATATCGTTTGCAAACCAATGATACATCCAAAATTGTGTTTGAATACCAGAAAGAAAAATAATGTTTAAGAGAAATTGAAGGGAATCTAGTTCGATCTACAAATAAAATAAATATAATTTAGTGATATTGTTTTAGATGTTTGAAATGTTTGAAAAGTGAATATTTGTGTTATTACAATGTAAATTAATTGTAGAAGCATGCTACAAAGGAGAACCATTCCACTTGTATATTGAAAAAATGCGGTTGCTGAAAACATATCTTCAAGTTTTTCAACAAATCTAAAATAAACAAATTATTTATTATTTTTAAATCAATAAAGTTATTTAAGCTTATACTTAATTATAGCTAAATGTAACTGAACACATCTCTTCAATTTCACTGTAACCAAGCGATCAAATTCTTTAATATTATAATTCCCATTTCTAATATCATCTTCAGCTTCTTCTACACACGTTGATAACTTTATACGTAAAATATCGATTTGACAAGCAGCAACTATCATTAACGTAGCGAATAAAACGTCCATGCAACTTATATTCCATCCAGTTAAAGATAATACGAAAGTTTGATAAGCGTGCATAACGTAATGAAAGTTTCCCAAGTTGTAGGAAAAAGGAATCGGTAGATTTTTATCATCAAAAAATGGATACAGTGCATAAAAAATAATTGTTAGCAACACGAGAGTTTTAAAAATTCTCGCGATTTTTAAAGAAGTATTAATCGCTTTTCTAATAGGTTCTTTTAATTTTCCAAAATTTTCATTAAATAACTCTGAATCCATATCATCTAAAACTTCTAAGAATTTTGTTCTTTTTAAAGTAACAGATCGTAATTTTATAATGTAAACAGCGTATGGAATTCCAGTACAAGCTAATTCATTTATAATTCGTATGTCGTACGTTTGTTTCATAGCTTCTAAAGCGATGAAAAGCATCAGAGAAAGTGAAGTTATCCAATTTACGATTATTTGGAAAAATTGGTATTTGCTTACGGTTTGTTGTGGCCATAAACCTGTTATATTTAACATCCATTTTAAAGTGGTTACTGTTTCACTACAGTGTAATTTCTCCATTACTTTAGAAGATAATTGATTTGTTGTTGGAAACGTTCCAGTTTATATAGAAAAGAAAATTATGTAAATTTAGCAGATGTATTGCGAATTAACCAGGTGCATTGTAATTATTCAATTTTCGTTTGAATTTTGTAAAAGTATTGGGTCAATATTATTGTTTGATGGCTGTTCTTACTAAAGCGTAGATGGAATACGACCATTTTATAATCTATAATTGAAGATATAAAGTTTTTAATAAGTTTAAATTTTAAGTTGACTTACGATTAATAAAGCTCTTAATGAAACTGCAGTAAATCCACCTGCGCTTACTGCTAAAGGTTTTTTCGCTCTTTCCATTAAAATAAATAAAGTTTTACGATGTTTACTTGGACATAAATACCAATCAGAAAGATACGCTGATTCTATTATTTTGTCACTCTAAAAATTTAAGTAAAAAGTAAAAAAGAAATTTTAGGAAAAAAATCTTGGATGTTTACTTTGACGATAACTTCATTTCCAAACCAACTGTACATTATCATTTGGGTTAACATTGTTGTTAGTAGCATTATTGTCATTAAAAATTCAGTTGAGTGAATATCAAGCTAAAAATTATTAGGTATATTATAAACAAGTATAGGATTGTATTTAAAAAATTCAAGTTAATCTAACAGAATAATTAAATCAATTGCAAATGAAAATTATATGCTCTTCATTGTTAATTATAGTCTCGATAATACACATTATCTAATTGTACATGAAATGTGACTCAATTACTCAATTATGTGTAATTACAATGATTTCATATAGAATTTATATAATATATTAAGGCTTGGTTTATTCACCTGTCCATAAGTTCTGGATAACTTAGTAGGCAATAGGTTTGTAAGGTAGTTGTTAATATTAGTAACAGGTTTTTTCGTAGAAACGATTGATTGGTTGAAAAAATAAAATATTGATTGACTGAAAAAGTCATAAACAGTTGTAAATCGGTTCTATGAACAATACTATTAACAGAATTGGGCTTATTAACCTGTCACTAGTCTAAACGTATGATGAAGTCGAAGAGATAGGAGATCAGAAAAGAAAACGATGAAAGTATTAACATTAAGCGTCGGTTTATTCACCTGTCCATAAGTTCTCGATAATTTAGTAGGCAATAAGTTTGTTATTGCTATTGTTATATTTATCCTCTATATTGTTTGTTTTATAAAGTTGCTGTTAATGTCACTATCAACAGAATGGGATTTATTCACCTGTAGATAAAATTCCAGATAACTTACAAAGGAACATATTGTTGTAAACCACCTGTACTTATGTCTTCTTAAACATGCTTTCGTATTATTTTTCATATCTTTTAATTATAAACCCGTCTCATCCAGATTCAAGTCCCACAAACATTTCTCCGAATTATTCTAGTTTTGCAGTGAAGTAAGTTTAGATGCAGGTCTATGTAATAAAATATTAATAAGAACGAAAGTTAAGCCTTATCTAGTACCAAAATTACTTTCCGAAAGGGAATACAAAAGATTTTGAGTCTTTGAGTATGGCACGGAGATTTAGATTTGCTTGTGATTCGGATCAGTAAACATTTTCGAAATTAGAATAAGTCTTTCTGTGTGAAACAGTTTGATAACTAAATAAACACTCTGAAAAGTAGTATTTATTCCACAAAAGTGTTTTCATTCCATAACAATACCTAACTCGAACACACCGATTTTTCTTTTTTCAAACTCAATAGATTTGTAGAGAGTCCCAACCTAAGTAAAACCCAACCTTCTGGTTTAGTTCAAAAACGTTTTGAAGGGTTGAAAACGATCAGTAAAAATTCAGCAGTTTTTGGAAAATAATTCTTTTCTCCTCAACAATTTGTAACATCAAGAAGGATTTCATATAAAAAATGTCCAGGCCCCTTTTCCAACTCCTGTTATAAAATTCAAATTAATAATTATTATATGCAATCCTGTCTGTCCCAGTTTTGGGTTAGTACTACATATTTACAACATAAATAACTTTTCATATTTTATTTTTCTTCAAATATCCTAGGCGGGCGAATTCAACGCCGTTATCTATTCATAGAGTCATAGGGTAAACTTTACCCTCACCAAATGTCGACCATGCGCCTAAAGTCGGCCCAGTTTTTCTGTATGGATTTTTATAGAAATCTGACTTTAGGAAACATTTTTAGGGCGGCCGACATTTGAGCAGTATACCCTATGAAGCTCGAACTATTTAGATTAGTCATCTAAAAGAATATCATGGAAATCGTCAAGAAATTTCATATCCAACGAACGCAGTGAATTATAATTAAAACCAAAACAAATAGACTGAAATCTACTTGTTGACGTTTTTGACTGATCTGCTCACCCCAATCCGTCACACAACCCTTATCAGGTACATAAACCGAGCTATAAATATTTTCGACAGGTAGGCATAATAATGTGACGCACAGTATTATGCAGTAATGAATAAACCCATTTTTGTTTATGTGTACGATAAGTTATAAGTTAGTTTATCAATAAATCGGTACTAATTCTATTGAAATAGTGCTATCGATATGTAAGAAGAAAGAAATTCACGAAGTTTGGAACAGTCGCTAGGAAATCTTTTATAATAACAGTATCACACGATATGCATTAATCCACCAGGTTATGCCACGCAGACAATGGAATGCTGGAGTATAACGGCATGCACACGTAACGATTTGTCGTACTGCACGCAGTACGACATTAATCGAAACTGTTGCAGTAAGGATAAATTGTAGCGTGTGTAGGCAAATCGTATGCTTCGTAGTACGCAGTGATCGAACCGTCTGTTCGGGACTTCCATAAAATATCGTATCAACGGTCGTGTTTGGAAGCAAGTTGATACGTGTGTAGAGAGCGGTTATTGTAGGTGACTTTTCTAGTTAACATAGTTACATTGAGTTTAAATAGGTTTGTTGAGTAAATGAGTTAAGTGAATTTGACGATGGACGTTAAAAACAAGAAATTCGAAGAATTTATTGAACTATATAGGCAAGACACTTGTGTATAGGATCATCAAGCAATCTTCATCAAGCAATAATTATGCAATTACAAGTGTGGCAGCACTTTTTGGCATTTTGTTACTTGAACGTGTGTAGTTCACACTCATCGAGACTACTACTGCAATAATCTTAACTACTGTAGTTCGGTGTGTTTGGACCGTGTGTAGAGAAAACGACAGTACGGCAATTCTTACGATATTCTCTCCAACCTGTAGTTCGGCGTGCAGTACGACAAATTCTTACGTGTGTGGGCCGGTTTTTCCCATCCCACCTCTACAAATTGAATATCGTGTTGTCTCTCGATTACAGGTGTGGAGCTGAAGTAGGAGACCTTAACCATTTGCTGTTTAACTGTGCGATTCATAATAAACCTCGTTCCATCTTCTTGGAGTCCTTGTTGGCTTGCGGTTTTTCTTTGCCGCTTAATGTCATATCTGCTCTAACAAGTCATAATTCCATTGGAGTTTTTTCTATTGTGTATAAGTTTTTAAATGATGCCGGTTTATCGATTTACAGTAAAGCTCCGCTAATCCGAACTCCAATAATCCGGATTCTCCAGTAATCCGGACGAAATTGAAATATTAGTTATTTACATTATGTATTCCATAATCCGGATTACTTGTGATTCCATAATCCGGATAGTAAGTTGCGCAGTTTGCCATGTATGTACGTCACGCTGTTCGTGTAAAAAGCAGTTCGTTAAAAAGCATCATGGCGCCAAAGAGAACACACAAAACATTAAAGCGGCTCACACACGTAACGATTTCTTTCCAAATACAGGTTGGACAGAAAATCGTAGAAATTGCAGTACTGTCGTTTTCTCTACACACGGTTCAAACACATCGGTCTACAGTAGTTCAGATTATTGCAGTAGTAGTCTGGATGAGTGTAAACTACACATACATCCTTACACACAACTCTCTACACACGTATCAACTTGCTTCCAAACACGACCGTTGATACGATATTTTATGGCAGTGCCAAACTGCAAACGATTCGATCACTGCATACTACGAAGCATACGATTTGCATACACACGCTACAATTTATCCTTACTGCAGCAGTTTCGACTAATGTCGCACTGCGTGCAGTACGAGAATTCGTTACGTGTGTGGGCCGTTTAACTCTAGCGGAAAAACACGATATATTGCAAAAATTAAAAAGTGGTGTTAGTGGAAATGTGTTGGCTACTAATTGTAAGTATGGAGTTGGTACATCGACGATTTTCAATATGTTAGTAGTGTGTGTTTTGATTTAATAAATCCCTACATGTATTTAACACGTTGACTGCCGCGCGGTTTTATAACGACTTCCTCGTCAGGCCACTAGTGACTGTCGCGGCTTGTACGAAAAATTGTGTGTCACTGATGCAGTCATCAGTGCATCAGTCAGTACGTGGCCTGAACGGAAAGCTCGGAGTCAGTCATCGATGACTGACATGGCACTCAACGTGTTAACGTACTTTTGTGACTTTTAAAAATGTTCCAATAATCCGGATGTTTCACTAATTCGGATTGCCTCGGTTTTCATTGATCTGGATTAGCGGAACTTCACTGTAGTTTGATTAAGTTTTTTAGTTAGGTTATGTTTTGTAGTAGTATATCTTAACCCGGCATCCGACACGTGGATTGTGAGAACGATCAGAGAAAATAAAAAGTCCTATATCTTTACTAAGAATCCTGATGTAACAATATAGTATACATATTTTAATCTGAGATGGTTTGGAGTTTGTTACACCCCAGGTGTCGAATGCCGGGTTAAGGTAAATTAAGGGTTTTTAATGTTAACTGTGGCTGATGGGCTACGATCCTGCCAAGCCATAAAAAAAATCTATTGAAATTAATATCTTGATTGATCTTGTGGTTAAATATAAAGACACAACAATCTGATCAAAATCGAAACAAATTAACTTTTTGACGGATTTATTCACCCTAAACTATCACATCATTCTTATTCGCCGACCCATGAATATTTCTGACAAATAGGTGTTATCATGGAACGTTGGTTTTTACTACTTGGGATGTTATGTGATGAACGCTTTTTATTTGAGGGTGACTAATTGTAAGAACTAGTTTTTGTGTAACGCTCCGGTTTATTTTTATGGTAAAATCTACCTAAAAGTGAATCAGTTGTACCTTGTAGCTCGCGAGAAACAGTCGAATATAATTCCTGGTTGAGGTAAGAGTTGGTTATATGTCACTTGCGAAACCCTAAAGTTAACATAGGTATATTTGTGTTATAGGATAAACTCACCAAATCTCGGCCATGCGCCTAAAGTCGGCCTTCCACTTTTTCTATATGGGTTTTTATAGAAAGGCCGACTTTAGGAATCATTTTTAGGGGGGCGGACATTTAGGCAGTTTACCCTACATAACGTTATGCAGCAATGAATAAACCCTTTTCATATTTATCTGTATGATAAGTTATAAGTTAGTTTATGGATAGGTGAATAAACTGGCCCTAAATTAAGTTTTCATTACCAGTAGAGTTAATTGTAAGGCGATGTTACAAACCATAGGCATTCCTAGGAAATACTCAAAAAACGTTATGAAAGTAAACATTTTGTTTACTTTAGCTACAAGACTAAAAACATTTAATTAAATTAATTTTATCTCTTTTTTATTTTATTTATTTTTTAATTTTACCTTATTATCGCATCATAATGAACAACACACTCTCTTAACAGTATTCCAAGATTTCGATCAAACTCCATTCGATTTGAAGAAATATTACGAGCTTCGTCAACAAAGTGTTGAAGTCTCAAACAAAGAATTTCAATTTGAGCGGCACAAATTCCCATAATCGTAACGAAAGTTAAATCTATGCAACTCACGTTCCATCCGCCAATAGAAAGAGCGACAACTTGGAAAATATGCATTACTATTTTGTATTTTCCCAGATTAACAGAAAATGGAATCGGTAAATCTTTATTATCGAAGAATGGGAAAATAAAATAAAATAAACAAGCACCTCCCATCATAAATCTAAATGTAACAGATGTTACTTTAGTTACTTTAAGTACTTTTCTTAAAGGATTATTCTCGTAATCTGGATAATTGTTGAAGATTTCGAGTCGAATATCTTTTATTATAGCGAGAAAAACGTTTTTGTAATAAGTTGTTGAAGCTATTTTACTGTATGCAGTACAAAATGGCAACATCGTGCATAAAACTACGTTCATTTTCGTCAAACTCGAAGAAACGTTAATGATTTCTATTAATAAAATAACCAAGATACAAACGAATACGAAGTGATTCATTAGTGTTTTTAAAATATCTTTTGAAGAAAGGATTTGTTTGGGCCAAATTCCAGTTATACTTAACATTTTACGAATTGATTCCATTGCTTCCACACAAATATATCTTTTACTCATTTTTTTCTTAAAATTTCTTTTATACTTTATCGTAAGAATTGTTGTATAAGAAAAGTTGTTAGCAAGTAGTTTTATCACTCACACTGTGTGAAAATAAGTGATTAAAACGAGTTTTATACGTGATAGAAAATGAAAGAAGGAATAAATAGAGATCTCGTTTTGTAATTGAGGATAATTTTCTGTATATGTACCAATTTTCCAAGCTGTGCCAAGTGTGTAATTTCATTAAATTTTAATTCCTTGTAGTGTTACCAAGGGGTGTTATTTTGATGTAATTTATCGTGGAGGTGCTTTAAATAACTTGCTACGATTGGGTTTTTTGTTCTACGAATTATTTTTTGCTGTACATTGTTTTTAAAAGAGTAAAAGTGGAGTAAGACCATCTTAAAATCTAAAAAAGAAGACATAATTTAATTAGTGCAGAAGAGAAATTGATTTAACGTACAAGAAATTAACCCACAAGAAATATTTTTACTTACGGCAACTAATGACTCTAAAGATGTATATCCAAATTTACTAGCTGTAACTGCAATTGGTCTTTTTGCTCTTTCCATGATTAAAATTAAAGTTTTTCTGTTTGAGGTATTGTAGTTATACCAATTGCTCATATAACAAGCTTCACCTACTTTAGAGCTCTAAAAAGTATTTTTATTAAAAGAAAATGATCATAAAAAAAGTAATAACTCATACTTTTGTAATAAGTTCATTTCCAACCCAACTGTATAACGCTAATTCGACGAAAACGGAGCAACAATAAAAAATTAGTTGGAAAAATTGAAGAGTTAAAGGTTTTACCTAAAATTATTATATATGTATAATAAAGTTATAACTTATAAACGCCAAATTTTAATGTAATCCAAAGAAAATCTCATTTTTAGTACGCTGCCTAAGTTTTAGAATGTATAAAAAATTAAATTTTACATTATCTCTTCTGACGGAAAAACTAAAAGTCGTAGAAAATTCATCCTTAACCAAAATAAAGATAAAGTTTCAGTCTACATCCTTATAAAATTTCAAGTCTCAACAACAATTAGTTTCTTAGATATGAATTTTTAAAAATTAATAAATTTTAATTGACATTGTGTTACATTTTCGCTTCTGAGAAAAGAACTAAAAGTCGTAGAAAGTCTATTTTCGGTGGAATTAAAGACCAAGTTTCAATCCAAATCCTAGTAAAAGTTCTCTACAACAATTAGTTTTTTAGATACAAGCTTTAAAGAATTCATTAGTATCTTAATAAATAGTTACCATTTCTTAAAACTAATGTATCTCAAAGACTTCAAAAAATCATAATAATATTATTGTTTTAATCATCATACGTTTTGCCTTAAACAGTTTACTTTTTAATACCTTTTTAATATTAAATTTATTTTTAAATTCACGTTAATAAACTAAACTCGAATTAAAGTTTTCTTTGCAAACTGGAAAACAAGCAGGTAAATTTCAACCCAAACGCTTTGTAATTTCCAGTTTTATACCGAAGAAAACCAGTTTCCCCTCCAACAATTAAGGGTTGAACACACCATAAAACTCAAATTTAGAAATTCTTCCTTCGCAGTTACCGTGCGGGTTTTCAACAAATCTGTAGTGTGTTCTTCTTATTTCTTTTTATTCGTTTAATCTTTTTTACAATTAGTGTTAAACTTTAGTGTTTATTTCCGTGAGTGTGTTTTAAATCATTGGAATTCGTCTTCAGATTATCTTTTTGGAAGTTTTCGGATTGTTGTTTTGCGAATGTTACCAAGTAAAACACTTTTCATTTATTAAGGATTTTTAAAAAAATATTTTTTTTTATATTTTTTGGGAAATTTTCAAGGAAACAACATTCGCTTGGTGAGTCTTTTTCATTTCAAAAACTTTATAATTGTGATTTTTTAAGTACTAATTGACAAAGTATTATGAATTGTTTACAAAATAAAATCTTTAGGAAGTAAATAATACATATAACTTTCATCTCTTCATACTTATCATTAACTGGATATACACCAGGTATAATAAAGTTGTAAAGCCGTCTTCCTTGCACTTATCTTGCATTAAATTAATTAATGAAATTTGAAAACTTTAGATGAAATTCATTTAGGTTTATATGAAATTGAACGAAATTTTAGACAAAATTTGACCATTTTAGAAAGTTTTGGATGAAATTAGACGAAACTCACTTATTTTAGACAAGTTCATATGAAACAGAACGAAATTTTAGACGAAATTCGACGATCTTAGAAAATTTTATACGAAATGTTATAATTTTAAGCGAAATGAAGTTATTTTTCTATGAAAGTCGAAAATTTTAAATGAAATTAAACGAAATTCAATAATTTTAGACAATTATATATGAAATTGAATGAAATTCTAGACGAAATTCGACGATTTTAGACAATTTTAAGTTATGTTTTTCATGAAATTGAAAAACTTTAAATGAAAATAAACGAAATTCAATAATTTTAGATAATTTTCTATGAAATTTGGTGAAATTTTAGATTAAAGTCGACGAATTTAAAAAAATTTAGGCGAAAATTTTAGATGAACTTTCACAATTTTAGGAAAAATTAAGTGATTTTTAATTGAAAATCAAAAATATGGCAGTAACTTACATTATTAGTTCTTTAAAAATTTATTGTAATTTTTAAAAAATTCGTGATAATTTATGTTTATTATAGTATATTAAAGCTATAAACAATTAGCACCATCTTTTCAAGGTTTTCTGCTTTTCTCTCCCTGAAAACGACCTTTTCAACAGTTTTCAGGGGTACTACCGGGACGTGATCCTATATGGGCACCTTCCATAAGTGAGTATGGGGCTCGTACGAAGTTTTTGCAAAATGTAAACGAAGTGTTAAAATTTTTACTGAACTAACGCCGGCAGTTGACCATTTTCCGTTCGTTACGCTCTTAAACGTCAAACTGGTCGTTTTTTCCGGGTTTTTTTGACTTTGCTGCCTTAGCTGACGTTCATGCTGATGAACAAAACGTTAGGATACCGCCTGTTGTATAGGTTTCAGGCCATTTTTGGTCTAAATCGGTTAAATAACGCCTTTCCGAACGTTTTTTTTCTGAGGCCGATTTCACAAGATTAGCGCAGGTACAATTTCTTTTGAGCGTTTTTAGAACAACAAATTTTTCAATGAAAACGGATAACATAGAATTTACTTATATAAAAAATTGGTGAAAATCAATAAACGTTAGTGAAACGAATGCGTTTTGTATCCGTGTTTCGAAAAAACTGTCTGGAAAAAGTTAAAAAATAATCCTCGTTATAATAAAGTTGTAACTACCAAACGTTAAATTTTAATGTAATAAAAAGCAGTTTGAGAACGTAGTCTAATTTTTATTCCTATAAATAGTCTGCACGATTTTTTTAAATGTACTAAAATTTCGAAATGTTAGGTTATGCCAATAAACATTCCTATCTTTAAAAATTTTTTTAATTTTTTTGGTATTGACTAGAGAAAATCCGTCTTTTTTAGATTAAACTAGAATGTCTTTAATTTAATTTAGTACAAGAATCATGTTTTTATTCCTATAAATAAAGTCAGTATGATTTTTTTAAATGTATTAAAATTTCGAAATGTTAGGTAATGCCAATAAACATTCCCATCTTTAAGAATTTTTTTAATTTTTTTGGTATTGACTAGAGAAAATTCGCCTTTTTAAGATTAAACTAGAATGTCTTAAATTTAATTTAATACAAGAATCATGTTTTTATTCCTATAAATAAAGTCAGTATGATTTTTTTTAATGTATTAAAATTTTGAAATGTTAGGCTATGCCAATAAACATTCCCATCTTTAAGAATTTTTTTTAATTTTTTTGGTATTGACTAGAGAAAATCCGTCTTTTTTAGATTAAACTAGAATGTCTTAAATTTAATTTAATACAAGAATCATGTTTTTATTCCTATAAATAAAGTCAGTATGATTTTTTTAAATGTATTAAAATTTCGAAATGTTAGATAATGCCAATAAACATTCCCATCTTTAAGAATCTTTTTAATTTTTTTGGTATTGATTAGAGAAAATCCGTCTTTTTTAGATTAAACTAGAATGTCTTAAATTTAATTTAGTACAAGAACCATGTTTCTATTCCTATAAATAAAGTCAGTGCGGTTTTTTTAAAGTGTACAAAATTTTCGAAAAGTTAGGTTATGTCAACAAACATTCCTATTTTTAAGAATTTTTTAAATTTTTTTGGTACTAACTGGAGAAAATCTGTCTCTTTTAGATTAAAGTAGAATGTTTTAAATTTCATTTAATGTAAGAATCAGGTTTTTATTCCTATAAATAAAGTCAGTACGATTTTTTTAAAGTATACTAAATTTTCGAAAAGTTAGGGTATTTTAGAAAACATACTCACTTTTAGGAATTTTTAAAATTTCATTAATACTGGTATATAATAAAGTTATAACTTCGAAACGTTAAATTTTAGTGTAATCCAAAGAATATTCCACTTTTAAAACGTAGGCTAATTTTTAGAATGTTAAAATATTTCAGTTGAGGACATTAAGTGACAGTTTCTTTTCTCAGGGAAAAAGTAAAAGTCATAGAAAATTTATCTTTGGTAGAAGTAAAGATTAAGTTTCAGTATAAATCCATAGAAAATTTCAAGTTACAGAAACAATTACTTTTTTAGATATAATTTTTTTAAATTGACAAGCTTTAATCGACATTAAGTTACATTTTCTCTTCTGAGGGAAAGACTAAAAGTCTCAGAAAATTCATCTTTGGTAAAAATAAAGATTAAGTTTCAGTCTAAATCCTAAAAAAAATTAAAGTCTCAACAACAATTAATTTCTTAGATATGGATTTTCAAGAATTGACGCCTTTTAATCGACATGTTAATTAAGTTAGGTTCGAATTCTTTTTCTATAGAAAAAACTAAAAGCACTAGAAACTTAATTTTTGTTGCAAATAAAGATCAAATTTTTTAAATTTAATAAACTTAATAAATAAATAATTTAATTAGAAAAGAAACTTACCATAATGACTATTTGAAACATACTATTACAAAATACGAGAGCTGTAGCAAAATATTTTATAAAAATCGAAAATGAAAATAAATCATTAATTTTTTGAGTAAATCTAAAAATAAAAATATAAAAAATCGTACACATCATAGTATTTTTAAACTTACTCAATTATTGCCTGATGATGTTTAACACAATCTTTTAAAATCATTTTAATTTTTCTCTGAATGACTTCTTTTTGTTTTAAATTAAATTGAACATAAGTTTCATGAGTAATTCCAATTTCTTCAAATATAGTGGATAGTCTTCGTCTTAACAAGTCGATTTGTCCGGCGGATATAGCCATAAATGTTGAACAACATACATCGAAAGATGTATTACACCATCCGAAAACTACGATACCTATTATTTGAAAAATGTACATGTAAATCGTGTATTCACCCAAATTATATTTAAATGGGATCGGTAAATCCTTATTTTCGAGAATGGGAAAAAGTAAAAAGAACGAACAACACATGCATGTTGATAACCGAATAAATTTTGCGATTTTAGTGATGAGTCCAAACATTTCTTTAAGAATTTCATCTCTTCCGTCTTGTTCTTGATTAAAAATTTCGTTGTAGATGTATTTTTCGGTTTCTAAATACATAGATTGTTGGAAAATAAAAGCATACAGTTTGATGATATACGATGTTGTGTTTAATACTATGTATAATACTTCAGATAAACCCAAATAAGAGTCGTAAACTTTGATTATTTGTAGAATCATAATCATGTAAAAACCGAGAGAGATTATACATGTTATAATTGTTCTTAGGATGTAGGTTAATTTTGGATTTTTCATTGGCCAAACTCCGCAAGCCATCATCATCCATTTTATTACTGTTATTGCTTCTTCACAATGATACACCATTTTTTTAAATTTGTATACGATTTGTTAAAAGGAAACTTAACTTGACTGTTAAAAGGAAAATTACTGAATATTTTATGAAGTTTGGCAAATATATAACAAACAGAAATTAATTAAAGTTTTAATATATTGTAATATAACGTTTATCAAAATTGCGAAAATTCATTTTAATGAAAATTATTTCCTATTAGCGTTAATTTATAATTAACGAATGAACGTCATTTTCCAAACGTAAATATGAACAGAAATTAACGTTTTGCGTTTGAATATTTAACTAGTTGAACTGTAATGATAGATTAACGGGAATTATTGTGCATTATCGAACATAGAAGCAGTAATAACGAAATCAATTATTCAGTACGTGTTATTTTGTGAAATTGTTCCTAAATACACGTTCCGAGTAAAATCGACAAAAACAATCAGCGAGAATTAATATGAAATTGTCACAGATGTTTGAAATATTATTTTATGTATTTATATTGTTATATGTATCAAAAGGTTTTCGTTTCATTTCAATTTAATTATCTTAAGTTCGCGAAAGAGAGATTTTCTGACCAAAATGTCAACCCATTCAATATATTTTTAAGTTTTCAATTTTAAAAAACTTTCCTTTTAAAAAAATCGTAAAAAATAATAGAAAAGAATTGATGGAATTATACAAAGTGACCAAATAAGCGTAAGCAGTACTGTCTTAGTAATTCGGGAATTCCTGTGGATTTATGAAAAATACCATTCACATTAGGGGATGTTTGGGATTCGAGTTATGTAACGTGTTTGGTAGAAAAATAGTTGAAAATCACGACTGTCGTTAGGAACACCTAAACTTGAGGAATTTTAGGGAAGTCATGCATCCTCAATTTTATGGATTTTCGCAGAAGAAAATAACCGTTGAAAAATTAGGTGTTGACTCACGTAGGGGTTGATAATCGACCCACGGTCTGGGAATTACGTGAAGATTTTCGCGATTAGCTAGTTTGGCGGGGTTTTTTTGTTGGCCCCGTGGCCAAAGTGTCGACGCAAGGTGCGTTAGGGATTGGTTACCCAAGCAGCAATTTTAGACACATGGTCGACACTGTGTCGACACATAAGCCTGTGTACACATTTTATGGGTACAGTGTCGACACTGTGTCCGCTATGTTTGGGAAATGTGTCCAAAATGGTGACAGAAATGTGTACCATATAGTGCCCAAAATGTACCCACGTTAGTGTTTAAAATGCGCCTTTAATTGTACTAAAATGTCTCCAGAATGTGTCGCATTTGTGTCGTATATGTTTCCAAAGTGAACGTTTAATGTGTTCAAAATGTTTCTCTTTTATTACCAAATAGATTTGCATGTGTCCATTATGTTCCTACTGCTAAAACTGCTAAGGTATTTTATACTGGTATGTTATAATTGAAGTTTTGCTATGTCTGAGGGTTAAAAAATATTACGGATTCAAATTTTCTGATAATAGTGTGTATGATACCTTTAAATAACGAAAGCGCCTCAAAAATATTGATTATTTTTTACAAACTAAAAAATTCAAACATTTTTAGTTATTGCAAATTTCAAGAAATGTTGTCAGAAATTAGTGTGGAGATATTTGGAGTGACACAAAAAAATTATTTGCTCGAATATTTATGTTTATTAGCGCCAAATATTGTAATTCAGAGCAAAATATAAATATCCGCCATTTTTTTTTTTTTCATCTCATTGACACAACTTTTCAACGAAAATATGGCGGATTTAATGATTGCATCCAAATAGAAACACGTGTCCGATATTTAACCAATTATTTTCCGAAAATGGTTCAAACTAACACAAGAAACATAACGGCTATAATTTGGACTCGTGTTATCAAAACTTGACCGATATGTTGCCTAAAAATGTCTATGCACACAGAACAAATTTGGGCACATTGTGTCAATTAAGTGTCGACTCGTCTGTGACTAAATTGTGTTTTGAAGTCGAAAGTAACACATAATGGAAACATATTAGACACATGAATCCTAAATGTGTCTGTTTAGACAGGCATTTTTTTCTGATACACTGTGTCCATAATTTGTCGACACATAGCGGCTACATTCTTATAAATTGGATACAGGACACAAAAAGTCCGATAAGTGTCGACTCAATTCGGACTCAAAAAAATTGTGCCCGATATCGGACACAATTTGCTGCTTGGGTAATTATTATTGTAAAAACGCCCGCCCCAATCTTGTGCATTAGCCTCCTGCGAGGGGTTGTCCAGTCATTAGGTACGCTCAAGTAACTCAGAATTACCACCTCCCTTGAATCGAGGTTGCTTGCGAGAGAATCTTTTTATTTTGGTTAATCTCAATCGGAATCTCTATCCAATCTCAATCGAATTCTCATACGAGAATCTCAATCCAATCTCAATCGAGAATCTTAGCTACAACTTTGTGACGAGTTTTGAATTTTACTATTCATCATCGAATCTTAGCATTCGTTTACTTCGGTGCATTCAGACTTTAGGACTTTGGAAATAAACCGCGATACGTGTGTTATTTCGGTGTGGTGTGTTCGTTGCGAAGTGTTGGATCTTCACGAGCGGCCCAGTTCGAGAAGGCACCAGGGAAATCCAGATCGACGATCAGGATAATTGCAACAATCATTCGCAAGTCCAGAGTAAGTCTGTTTGCCAAATTCTCGTGATCACCTCTTAGGAACCATCCGTGTATTAGGGTATTAGATAAAGATCGAGATTCCTAATCTATTCTCTCTCTCTAAAGTAACGTCGATTCAATTAACGTTAAAGTGTTGTTTTACACTTGAGTTTCATTTCCCTTCTCTACTTGAGCTTTAGTGCAAGAACTTACAGTTCTGAAATAGTAACCGCGCGATTATGAAGTCAATTAAATAATTAATTAGCGTAAAATAACTGCTTCTGGTGGCAGCGAGTATACCAATAATTAATGATCGAGTCACTCAATTAATTAGAGAGCCGTACCACAACACTTCAAACGTAATTCAACATCGGCAGACATTAAACTGATATCTAACGGTTATTTCAACTGAAGAATGGAATTACATTTCAACTTCAATCGGAAAGAATGTTAAATTTTAAGTTAATTGACTTGTATTCCATAAGGAATCTCACTATAATTACAAATGTTCTTGGGAAGTCAACCAAAAAACAGGATGTCTAATTTCAACACCTCCTTTATTCATGTCCTAAGCTTTCGATTGTGAGATTACAACCTTCCTCAGAGGTACGCTACAAGATTAAAAGCTAGACAATTTTAAGTTAAGAGAAATTAACCAAATGGCCGATGGTCGCAACTACTTACGTAGCAAGGCCCAGGCTCGCTAATCTATGTTTTGCTAACTCATACAAAAATTTGCAAGACGCCAGTCCCGAACTTAACTCAAGAGAGTCGGCGGGAGCTCGCAATATCGAACAACCGGCGGCGTAAGATATCCTAAAAAAGGAATACAGGATAACCTTGCGGTGTTAGTGGTGGTGTATGGAACCCTCTGCAGTACGAGCCGTGAGACAATCATCGTTGTAAGGTAGGATTTAATTGTAGGTACATGTTTTTTATAATTTCCTGTTATGTTAAATTGAAGAAAGTTTTGTTAATCGATAATCGTTACTTTTGTTATTTTATTCCAAGTCAATAAACCTAATTAGCGTGAAATAACTTGGAGTTTCCCTTAAAAATCTGTCCTCTGTAAGCACAGCCTGTAGGCAAGAACCGCGCCTGTTTCACTTAAAGTTAACCCCATTATTAATTTTCCCTCATATAACGAGGATGGTGGCAGCAGTAACAAACGCTACTCGCGGTACAGTGGTAAGGCTCATAGAAAGGAGTAGACCATATAGGCTTATAGGCATTATTCGTCCTGTTTGCCCCCCTAAACCTCTGAACCTCTCGGCCAACCTGTTACACTTACAATCACATTCACTATAATGTCAATCCAACCCAATTTAATTTTGAAATTTTCAACATAATGATTGTCTATAATAAAGTTATAATATCTAAACGTTAAATTTTAACGAAATCCAAAGAAAATGCCACCTTTAGAACGTAACCTAATTTTTAAAATGTTAAAAAATTTTAATTAACGGCATTAAGTTACATTTTCTCTTCTGAGAGAAAAGCTAAAAGTGGTAGAAAATTCATCTTTGGCAAATGTAAAGACTTAAGTTTCAATCTAAATCCTTGCAAAATTTTAAGTCGCTGCAACCATTAGTTTCTTAGATATGAATAAAAATTTTTTTTTAAATGAACAACTTTTAATCGACCTGTTAATTAAGTTAGGTTAGAACTAAAAGTAGTAGAAAGTTAATTTTTGAAGTAAATAAAGACCAAATTTCAATCTAAATTCTTATAAAATTTCGACTCTCACAAATAAATAGTTTGTGAGATATAAATTTAAAAAAAATTGATCAATCTTAAAAAATTGATAAAAACGATCGGAAGAATTGAAGAACAACTTCCTCTATTTGAAATTTATGAAAACATTAATCATTAATACCACATTTCAAATATAAAATCATTATTCTTTTATTCAAATCGATTATCTGCAAAATTAAATAATTCAATTCAGCAATTTTAATAATGACTCAATTTAAATTAATATTTAACTCGATCGAAATATTTTTTAAAATCTCTTCATATAAAATTTATAAACCTTCTTTTCTATAAATACAATTTCCGCTTTCCTCTACAATATATAATTTTAATCCTTGTTGGGATTATAATTAACACACTAAATATTAATTTACGTCGATTGAAGTAATAATTATCCGCTGAAATAATAATCACAAGTTAATTTATTCCTAGATTGATTGTGAGTAAAATTTATTCTTATTTTATTTCTAACTAGTAACTTTTCATATCTATGGGAGTAAATATGAAGTATACATCAAAAGATATAATAATTACGGTAAAATGGATGTTGGAGATTGTTGGAATTTGGCCGAAAGGTGATGCAGATTTTATCTATTTACTAAGAAGATTTGTAACAATATCTTTATATTTATTTATATACATCTGTAATATTTTGGAAATTATTTTGATGTATCAAGATATTTTAGCCGTTTCAGAAGTACTTTACGTAATGATATCTTTAACATCTTACGCTTTTAAACTTTTTGCGATGTTCAGTAAGAAAAGTTTGGTTTATTCTATAGAACACGATATTAACTCCGCTATTTTTAACCCGGATTCAAAAGCTCATGATGAAATCGTCGAGAAGAATGTAAAATTTATTCAAAAATTGGTAAAAATTTATCAATTTTCCGCCGTTTCAAGCGCTGGACTTTTCGGAGTTTTTCCTTTAATAGCAAATAAACCTTTACCGTTACGTTTTTCTTATGATATTGGTAATTTTCAACCGTTTATGTACGCATTACAAGTTATTGCACTTGGATTTTGTGCTTGGTCTAATATCAGCTTGGATTTATTATGTACGACTTTAATGGTTGTTTCTGCTGTACAATTCGATAGTTTAAGACACAGACTTATTAATGGTCCACAAGAAAATAGTTCGATACAACAACGAGAAGATGATTTAAGATATTGCGTTCAACATCACATGGCTATTATTAATTATACAAGGAAAGTCGATAGATTATTTTCATTTGCTATTTTAATTATATTTTTGGGAGGAATGGTTGAGTCATGTAACAGTATGTTTCAAGTTTTTATTCTATTTGAAACTACATTTTCTGTTATACAATTTGTTCAATTGGTTACTTATTTTCTTGTTATGTATGTTGAGATGGTTTTGTATTGTTGGTTCGGAAATGAAATCATTTTAAAGGTAAGTTTTTTTTTTATTTTATTTCTTTATAATGTTTTTATTTTAGAGTTTAACAGTTATGGATGCTTGTTACGAAACTGAATGGTATTTATATAACCAAAAGGCTAAGAAATCTTTGATATTTATTATGGAGAGAGCTAAATATCCACTTTCCATTAACGTCAGTAAATTTACCGTAGCTTCATTAGTAACTCTTGTTACTGTAAGTTAATTTTACTTTAATTTTATTATTTTAAGTGATGAATACTTATAATAACTTTTTTGTATATTTGTATAGATTACTAGATGGTCATATTCTGCATTTACTTTATTAAGAAGAATATATGGATTACATTAAAAGCCAACATATTTTAGTAAGTTGTTGCATCTAAATTTGTAATACATAATGAGTTTAAGTGCAATACATTCACTACGATTTGTTAAACATAATTTATAGTAAATTCATTTTTGCAGCTAATCTTTGTAAAAGTGTGAAGTACGAGTAAGACCATCGTATAATCTGAAAAAATGTCTTATTGTTAGAAGACTAATCAAAATAGATAAACTAGATACTTACTGTAGAAAAGGTGATTAAAGATAGATTAGTAAATTTGCAAGCTGTAATTTCAAGAGGTCGTTTGGAACGTTCCATGATTATAAATAATAATTTTCGCACTCTGTTATCGCACATGTACCATTTAGATAAATAACAAGCATTTCCAATTTCCACACTCTACAAAAAAATTTAATAATTGATATAAATTAGAAACATAAATAAAAAAATTATTTAAAAGATGTTTTATTATAATTACCTTAATTATAATTTCATTACCAAACCAACAATATAAGCTTAGTTGACTCATCATTGTAATAAAATAAACGATTAGCATAAAAAATTGAGCAGAAAAAGGGGTTATCTAAAATTATTATGTGATGTATTAAAAGTTATTGTTATACATAAGTTAATCAGAAATGTCTATTGAACTTTTAGAATGGGTAGAATGGAGTTATTGCACGTTACGTCGGTGATGTAATATAACCCGAAATGAAGCTGCACCATGAAGAGAAAGATGAAAAAGTAAGCTTCCTCTCTGTAACATTGTCGAGAACTCTTTCATCTCTCTCTTCATGGTGCAGCTCTATTTCGGGTTATAGTACACGCTGAATTATGGACGTCAGGTAAAGTATCGTCCGGAACTTTTTCGGGCGTCCAAAAACGAGTTTGCTTACATACACAACGTTGTATTATTAGTTGAATTCAGTACAATATTTAACATTACTTAATTAGACGTCTAATCTTATTACTATATCGTCATAACAAAAGGTAGAGACGTAATCGTCATCAGTGTACGTATTCAATTAATCTATGGAGTGAGAAAGAAAATGTATTTGTAAATCTTTTTGAAGATTTGCGAAATGACAAAGACAATTTTTCATGGACGAGAGAATCAGCACTTCACTATCAAAATTTCCATCTATTCTAATTAACAAAAATAATTACTATATAGGAATTAACCGTTGGACTGCTACGAGGCGTTATCGTGCCTCGTTCATTTCTGTCGAAAACCGCGATGCAGCGCTTTTGCGCTGCGAGTTTCAGTGTGACTTTGTTGCGCCTTTGGAGTAAACGTAGTCCACAGATGTAGTGTCAACATCAAGTCAAAATATGTCCCGCAGTTTTCGAGCGTTCTTGCAAAAATTGCTTAGTAGTCAAACGGTTAATATACCTCTGCGGCCACGCTAAGAGACTTTTTTTTTTATGGAGGGGTTTAGGAAATCTGTTGACAGACGAGTGGTCAAAATCACTATCTAAGTGATTCGTATCAATGACCACCTTGTGTTGGGTTGATGTACTCATCTTGAATACATCGACCAACTAAAACCCTTTCCCCTCCGCCTCCGGAACCACCCATCAAGGTATAACTTCAGAGGTATATAAATGTAATTTTCGGGGTCTACTGTACATTTCTTCTTCTATTTTCTAGTTCTCTTTCATGCTTTTCCTTTTTTTTCATAATGTTTGTTACCATTTCATCTACGGCTCTCCAGTGCTCTTGTTTTTCTAGCATTATATCTATTATGTTTTCTTTTTCGATATTTTTTCCGATTTTATTACGACAAATATTTCTTTCCTCGGCAAAATTATTACATATAAAAAACGTATGTTCTGGATTATCTATTTCTTCACAAAACCAACAAAATTAATTCTCCTTCTTTTTTATTTTGAACAAATAACTACAAAAAATTCCATGACCCGTCAAAAATTGTGTTAGGTAGTAATTTAATTCTCCCCATGTTCTTTCAAACCATTTTTTTAAATCTTTGATTAATACGTTGGTCCATTTAATTCCGTGATTCCATCTTCTGTTCCATTTTTCCAATAATTCTTCTCTATATAGTTTTTTATGTTCCTTACCTCTACTGTATAGGTTACATCTTTCCTCAATTAATAGGTCAATGGGCGGTAGACGAGCCACCACTTCAATACTCACCGTAGAAACCGTTCTATATCCAGAAGATATCCTGATTCCTAATCTTCTATTAATTGAGGAAAGCATATTTAAACAGTATTTATAATTTAGAGCTCTACTCCATGTCGGAGCGGCATACAAAATGACCGAAAGAACAGTAGAAGCAAGGAGTTTCCTTTTCTTCTCTTTGGGTCCTCTGATGTTTGGCATAATTTTCGATAAGTTATTTATCATGACGTTTGCTTTCTTGCAAATTTCCTTTATATGTTCCGTCATTTTCATATCTTTGTCTAAGTAGACCCCGAGATATTTTGCCTTCTTGGCACTCCTTATCTCATTTTCGTTTATTTTTAATTGTATTTCTTTTAGTTTTCTTCTTCCTTGTAGTAATACGATTTCTGTTTTTTTCTGGTGCTACTTGAAGTCCCATTCTATCAAGTTCTTCTGTGACCCTTTGAATCGCATAATCAGCCTTTTCTCGTAGAAGAGTGCTATCTTTGTGTGTAATTACGAGCGCAAGATCGTCCGCGTAAACAATAAAATGAATATTTGGCTCTAGATTAATTTTTAGAATTTTATTATAAAAAATAATCCAAAAGAGAGGTCCTAAAAGAGAGCCTTGAGGAACTCCGCAAGTTACCTTGTAGATTTCCTCGTTTTCAGATATCACGCTTCTGTTTGAGAAATAGGACTTTATTATGTTCATCAAATAGTCACTAATCTTACCCTCTTCTAAAGTTTTTATTATTCCTTTCCAAGGAGCAGAATTAAATGCGTTCTTAATATCAAGTAGCACCAACGCGCTTGTTTGAACAAGATCAAACGGCAAAAATCCTTTGCATGTGAAAATTTGTGTTTAACCACGTAGACCACCATCTTAACGATTGCCGTTTCTTGTAGTAGCTATGGACGGTAGCTAAACAGCACGACTTTATACAGGACCGATGTTGGACCGAAACCGGCTTATGTGAAAGGTCTCAATTTCTTCGCTCCATTATTGGAATGTGGACGGATCATACTTTGTCAAACGTCCATAATCCGGCATCTGAGTCTCCAGTGTTAGGAACGAGAATTTAATTCTTAGGAGTTACAACCAAAAGTGACGAAGGAAATTGAAACAGGATTTCCTTTTTTCAAACCAAGGTTTCAGAATGATTTATTCCTTCATCAGGGTAGACTACAAGTTGAAAACAAGAAAGTGAGTTTTGTATTTGATTACGAATTATAAAATATCTACTTACAATAGAAATTAATAGAGATTTACCAACATTAGTGCAAATTACCGTGAAGTTAATACGTAAGTTTTGTAATTAATTACGAATTATACAAGGTAACAAGTGGGAATAAAACGATTTTAAAATTACCATTACATAGAAAGTTTTGGGATAACAAGGTTTTATTAATACCAGGATAATGCTTACACTATGCCATTTACAATGTATAGGGTGTTTATAAATGAATATCGGGGTTCTAACTCTTTATAATTTTTATTACATTAAACTTACAGTTATAAATTATATGTCAAATGAAAAAGCAACTCAAAGAGTTTTACCAAGAACCTTATAAAAGTTCAATGTGACAACCATTTGTCAGACGGCACACATCAAGTCTATAGGTCCATTTATACTTTGATTAGTGCGAGTGCAAGTGATTAGTGCAGGTGCTTAGTGATTAGGAGTAAACACGTGTGGACCGCAATTGATGAATGCGAGTGATTAGTAATTAAGTGCAAGTGATTAGTTATCAGTGAATAGAACCGACTTCTATATTTTTGCGAGTGGCTACGTCTCGCACGCCTTGCACTTGCAGCTTGCCTTCTATTAAACACGTTTGGACATGCTACTAAATACGTTTGGATATACTTCTGATATAAATTTACAGGTGGTCGACTTTGGTATTCTGAATGGGTGTTGCAAACAGCATAAACTAATTCCATTTGCCAACAAGTATAAAATAGCGCGCAATTTCACTTGTGCCAGTAAAGCAGGTCTCATAAATGTATCAGATTTCTGAATAACAGGTGCGACAAGATTGAGTAATGTATTAAATGACGCTTCAGTCATCCTGATAACAAAGTAGTATTCCATGGTATCTTCAGAGCCCAATTCCTTAAGGAGTTGATAGCTTGCGCCATGAACGGATTCTACTTATCCACTTTCGTTCCCATAATCTGCTTAGTCGTCTAAGTTCCGATTCCAAGAGTTCGTCGGATTCAGAAACCACCGCGTTTAATACTTTTTTCAGTATCTCATACTTGCTGTTTCGACGCCCGACCGTTAAGGTATAAGCGCAGTAGCTAAACAGTACAGTGGACAATACTCGCACTACACACTTGAACTAATCGTTCACAAAAACCACTAATCGCTAATCACTTGCATTCGCTCTAATCAAAGTGTAAATGGGCCTTATAGTTGAGTTCTTCCCAAACGTTGATAAGTGTGTATTCAGTAATTGTAGCAACAGCTACTTCCATCCAGTTTCTTAATTCAGGGAGGTCAGTTGGCAGCAGAGGCATGCACGCACGATCCTTGATGAAGTCCCAAAGGTAAAAATCGCATGCCTTTAGGTCAGGAGATCGTGGAGGCCATGCATGCATCGTTATGTCAGTGAAGTGGCGCATCATCTTGCTGGAAAATGAAGTCCTCTGGCTCATTTTCTTCCAACTGAGGGAAGAGCCATTGCTCTAGTGTATCAAGGTAAGAAGTGCCATTTACAGTAGGTTCACCAGAAAAGGAAGGCCCATAAACTTTTCGCCGGGATAGGCCCAAAAATATTCACCTTAGGGGAATCTCGTTGCATTTGTACCATCTCTAGCGGATTGTAGCAGAAACATTTCGCGCACATGTACACTGGTGCCAACAAACAAAACTGTTTGAGTTGTTCTTTCATTTGACATAATATTTATAACTGTAAGTTTAATATAATAAATTTTATAAAGCGTTAAAACCCCGATATTCATTTATAAACACCCTGTATATCAAGTATGGAAAATAACATCATAAAGGTGGTAACCGTTGCATTAGATCAGTGTTTCCCAACGTGGGGCAATTTGATTGTTAAGGGGGGCAATTTCGGTTTTTGAAGATGTGTTTAAAAAATTTTGTTAGTCCGTTTCGTAAAAAATTGGCTATTGATATCTTCCTAAAAGGCATCACAAAAGATTGTTATATGAACAATCCCATAAAAAATTATGACTTTAAAACCGTGTGACCTTTTTTTTTGGGCGCATGGATGTTTTTAGGTAGATTTTATGTTTCAACTTTATATTGTACCCAAATCAACAACTTTTTTCTTGATGGGGCCTCACGGAACCTTAGGGGGGACATACCAATATTACAACACCTAACATGGGGCATGGCAGAAAAAAGGTTGGGAAACACTGCATTAGATGCAATTTCCGACTCTGTTTGTAGAATCGTCCATAACACGTTTTCATTTAATTTCCACATTTTTGAAGAATGTCTAAATGATGAAGCTTGTGAACATTTACAAGTTTCTTCAAATACACCAATACCTCGCTTTGCGTGATTTCGTTTTGCGTTTTTTTGAAGTTGCGTCGCTGCTTATTTTTCACTGTGCGTCGATAAATTTTCGGGGTTGCATTGTTTTGGGTCGAGTCTTAAATTTTGTTTGAAATGGAGACTGATATAAATGAATTACTAACCTCGCACAACCAAGAATTCTCTAATGCAACTGGAATTGCAATTTGCTAAAGAAGAAGATGACTGTGTCCGTTCAACAGAAATCTCCGAGAACAAAATTTAACCTCTAAAGAAATTTCCAAAGCGATGTATTTGATTGACGAAGCTATGGAGATTTTTTTTTAAAACGGTTATGACAGCAGGAGGAGTTTTAAAGTGTCCTAGACAGTAGCTACGAATATCAATTGCTACAAGGAAATTTATTTTACGTTGAAAAAAAAAAGCTGTTCAGCAAACATTGGACAATTTTTTTGTGAAAGAAAGCCGGCCTACAACGGCCACTATGGACTCATCAGACAATGATTAATTTTAATTTTGCTTTTCATAAATTAATTGAATAGTTTGTTTTAATTGAATACGTTTTTTTTGTTTTTTGTATGTATGTAACAAAATTTTATATTATTTTTGTTTTTTAAATGTTTATTTTATTCAAATTTCTTTTTAAAAAGTAGTATTTTCGTAATCCTGAAACCTATCTTCGATCTTTACATGGTTTGCTATAGAAAATCTTAATTCACTTTGCTTCGTTTCACTTTGCGTCGTGTTTTTTGGAACGTAACCCCGACGCAAAGTGAGGTGTTGGTGTACTCCTACAGAAGAAGAATCGCAAATTGACGAGTTTGAAAACTTTGGGACCTTCAGACAATTTGTGATTTGTGTGGAGACGATAAATCTCGAAAATGTGAAATGAGTTTTTATGAGAATGAAATTACACACGAAGCTTAATATATGGCATAGTTTAAGTTTCATTTAGGTGTTAATAAAACCTTGTTACTGTGCAAATATTTTATGTAACACTAAATTTAAAAACGTCCGGTTCCTAGTTGTCATCCTGTGAAATATCTACTTACAACAGAAATTAAAAAAGATTGATTAACATTAGTGAAAATTATCATTAACTTAACGGTAATTTCCACTAATGTTAGTCAATTTTTATTAATTTCGATTACAAGTAGATATTTTACTCTTCATAATTAATTATAAAACTTACTTTCTTGTTTCCAACTTGTAATCTATCCTGATGAAGGAATAAATTATTCTGAAAGCTTGGAATGAAAAAAGGAAATGCTGTTTTAATTTTCCTTGTCGCTATTAGTTGTAACTCTCAAGAACTAAATCTCGTTGCAGAATGTAGTTGTTTATCAACCATACATCATAGTTTTTTCAAATGATGGTTACAATTTTAATTCCATGGAAGATATATGAACAAAGTTTTCTGAATAAATAGTATAAAATTTAAAAACTCATTTAATAATTCAGCAATTCTCATAGAATAAAGGTTGATTTTTACTCTTTTTAATGTAAATGCGTAATATCAAATATCAAATTTTAAGAAGGCTATTCAACTTTGAATATTTTCTATTTTATATAATCTTTAATGCAACATACTAAGAATCTCTCAAAATTGAGTTATTGAAATGTATTATAAAATTTCGTATTTGGAAAGTTCAATAAACATTTATGACTCACACCATATTATTAATAAATTACAATTAAAAGAAAAAATCCTGTATTGCAAATAACAATAATACTCCCCATCAATTGAATTAAAATACTAAACGAGAAAACTTTTTCGATTAAATTCACATACCTAAAAAAATTAAAATCAATCAAAAGCTTATTACCAATTTATAAAAGATTTTACAAAATAATTGCCGAATGATGTCGAATACAATTTTTCAACAACCTTATCACTTCTTCTTGAACTTCCTTAACTATCTCTTCTGTATCCTGAAATACCCTCATCTTTTCGAAAGCAATCTCTTGACAAATTTCAATTTTATTTTTCAAAACATCCAATTGACCAGCACCTAAACCCATTAACGAAGCACATAAAGTATCTAAACATAAATTATTCCAAACTGCGATAACCATAGCGGTCATTTCGACGATATAAGCGATTATAGTATATCTTCCAAAATCAATAGGAACGGGCATCGGTAAAGTTCCATCAACGAAGAAAATCGAAGCGCTACATAAAACGACGCAAGAACATATCATTATATAAAATTTTGTTAAAAAGACGGTTAGTTTTGTTGTCTTTTGTAAATGGATTTCGATTTCTTTTGGATAAGAAGCGAATATAGGATCTTTTAAAAGATCCATCATTTCTAAAAATGGTCTTCTTCCATAAAGATATCCCGATAATTTTAGAAAATATGATGAATATGACGTTGAAAGGTATAATCCTTCAGCTAACTCTTTAAAATCAACCACAAAGTTTTGCATAATCATTCCCGTAAAAACCAAGAAAAATATCGCCATTGCAAGAACTCCTCTTAAAATATAACGCTTTGAAATATCTTTTTTATGCCAATAACCCATAAAACTCAACATAACTTCTTGGATATGATAAGACTTTAAAATTATTTGTGAAGCCATCGCGAGTAATTTAAACAACTCGAATGTAACACATGGTTTTTATAGATTCTGAGTTAATGTTGTTATTAAATATTCTCTTTATTATATCTGTAGGTATTTCTAATTAGCTGATGACTTCGTACTAATAGTTGAATAAATCATTCAGGTTAATTAGTTGAAATTGCTCTTAATTAAACGAAAGGATGGGAACTTTAATAACTAGTGTATTTCCTTTAATGTTTTTGAAAAAAATAGGTAAAAAAAGTAAAAGAATAAGATACAAGTACAACGCCATTTTTTATTGTGCATACATATAATACAAGTATATACATATACATTTTATTTTATATATATACGTTTGGAAATCTTTGGACAGAATTTAACAACAAATATTCATTTAAAACAGTCAAACAAAACAATTATATTAATAATTAATTAATTAATTAATCGAATAATTAATAGTCAACACAAGATCGTAAGTCTAAAGGTATGTGTATATAGAAAAAAAACCGTAGATTAAAATTAATAGAAACACATGATTTTCCGTTGGGAAAAAAGATTTTGCTTATAGGCGATAATTAATTATTAAACAACAACAGATTTTCTCGACTTCGGTCGTTTTGATATGAACTGAAATGACGGAAGCCGGCGACTAGAAAAGATTGTCGAGTTTGAAAAATTAACGTTTTCTTTTTTTTAATTTCTTAAATACTTTTGCGATCACTCTGTATAAACTCTCTATATAACAAGTCCAAGAAAATCTGTTCAGGTTGAACACACTCGTGACATCATTACAATTATTCCTTAATAACCTTATAGAGTATAACTTCGAAAGAGAAAAACTCATACTGTATACTTATAAAAAATTTTGAGCTAAGAATATATTGACATTTGTATAGTTTTTTTTTTCTGATATCATCTATGATTTTTTTATATATAATATATTTTTTTTATTTTATATAAAATGAGCACAACATTCTTGTTTTTTTTAATCTTAATTTTTCACTTATTATCGTCGAACCTTATTTTTTTGAAAAATCATTAAATAGTTTATTTATCTCAATAATAATAATACTTACAACCTAAAAGTCAAGTTAGTTTTATGAGAAAGAAAACCTTTAACAAAAATGAGAAGAGTTTGAGTTTTGAGTATATATTTTTTTGTATGTATGTAGTTTTTTGTCTTCTGTATTTTTCTTAAACGCTCAGGTACAGTAAGGGAACGGCATATTTATCGACATATCAACAAATATGGAAAACACGGCAAAAGCGATGCAGCTGTTCTGACGTCATAATCAGTCATTTCCGTTCAAATAGACGTCACGTTTTAGTGCGCGTCCGCTCTCCGCATTGGTGGCGTTGAACAATTCCTTCTACTCATCTATTAACAATTATTCTCGGTTTACAGTATGAAAATATTTCACGTATAAAATCTTAAAAATGACTGAGTATGCACACTCGATTTTAAAATTTTTTTTGTTACTTATATTTTTTTCTTTAATTGTATTCATCAAATAGAAACGTGAGAGAATGACATTAATAATGTACACGCGATTATACAATTAAATAGATTATTATTGCATACTACACGTCCCCCTAAATTTTAGTAATTTATACCTTTAATAATGCTATTAAGAATGCTGAGAGCGACAATGCGGGGCTGTCGGGAAAAAGAAATGATTCCGTTTCTTGCGAACCTATTCGTAAAACCGACAAACATGTACGAAAATGTTTCGACGTTTTGACCGAAACCACCTTCAATAAAACTAGCCTATTTACAAATATACAAGCGATTACACTAAATATGACATGTGACGTGACACTGCTTTTGTAGAACTTTTTTTTTTGTTGTAATTTATAATCTGGTTTTTATTTATTATTAATTAATGAATTAATTAGCATACTGTAAAATTGGCACAACTGAAATAGGCACACACGACACGCGAGTCAATTATAAGAGTAGGAAATCAATATTTTAATGGGCGTTTACGGAGAGAAGCTACAATTATTAACTAAATTCCCTTTTTGAGATTTTTTTGTTTTAGAAAAAATAACAGTTTTTTTCGTAACATGCTTCAACCTTCCCAACCTCTTGCGTTTTTATCTTTCTTTCATTTAAGTTTACGTTTATTGAATGATTGTTCGTATAATCACACAGTCACTAGTGTCAAGTTACATATGCATAATAACACAGTTGTTGCCATTAGGTGTCACTGAACGATGAATTATTTATTAAAATTTATTGTTACCTATAGGCCGATTAAATGTTTCTTTTAATAACACAGAAAATTTGAGAATTTTTATTTATTTGTACAGTAGGACTATTTGATTGATTAATTAATTTTTTAAGTGATTTAAATCCCAAAAATACGTTACTAATGAATAAATGCCTTCAAGAGAAAAATAATTTATTCAATGAGGAAATAACTTCTTTTAAATGAAAAACAGGATGACAATTGGAGTTTAATTTATATCCTAAGTAACGTGGCGATTTATTTTATTTGTGAATTTAGAAAAGTATAATCGTTAGATTCGCTGTAATATGTATATGTGGAAGGTTTAGAGTTAAAGTAAATTAAGATTGAGAGTTATTTTTGAGAAGACAGAAGACAAAGTTATGATTTGTTGTACAAAAAGAAAATTGAAGATTAAAGTTTCAGCCTTACAAAATTGTGATGGTTCAATTAGCATTTTCTTTTTTAATTTATATCTAAGAAACTAATTGTTGTTGACATTTGAAATTTGATGACGATTTTTTAGACTAAAACTTAATCTATATTTTTACCAAATATCAATTTTCTACGACTTGTAGTTTTTCCCTCAGACGAGAAATTGTAACTTAATGTGAATTAAAATTTAATACTTTTTAAAAGTTCATAATTAAAAAATTAATTGTTGTTGAGACCTAACATTTTGCAAAAATTTTGATTAATATTTAATCTTTATTTGTACCAAAAATTAACTTTCTAAGACGTTTAGTTTTTCTCTCAGAAGAGAAATTCTAACCTAACTCAATTGACATGTTAATTAAATTTAGTCAATTTTTCAAAATTCATATCTCAAGAAGTAAATGTTGTTGAGATTTGAAATATTACGCGGATTTAGATTGAAACTTAGTCTTTATTTTCACCAAAAAATGCATTTTCTACAACTTTTAGCTTTTCTCTCAGATGAAAAAATGTACCTTAATGTCGATTAAGATTTACCAAATTTGAAAAATTCATATCTAAGAAATTAATTAATGTTGAGACTTGAAAATTTATGAGGATTTAGATTGAAACTTAGTCTTCACTTTTACCAAAGATGAATTTTCTACAACTTTTAGTTTTTCCCTCAGAAGAGAATACGTAACATAATGTCTATTAATATTTATTAATTTTTAAAAATTCACATTTGAAAAACTAATCGTTATTAAAACTTGTGATTGTATGACGATTTAGGTTGGAGCTTAATCCTTATTTTTATCAAAAATGAATTTTCTACGACTTTTAGTTTCCCCTCAGATAAGAATATGCCGATTCCAATTTACCAATTTTTTAAAATTCATATCCAAGGAACTAATTGTTCTTGAAATTTGAAATTCTTTCACGATTTACACTAAAATGTATTCTATATTTTTACCAAAAATTAATTTTGTACGACTTTTAGTTTTTTATTCAGAAGAGAAAATGTAAGTTAATGTCGATTAAAATTTGTCATGTTTTAAAAAATCATATCTAAAAAACTAATTGTTGTTGAGATGTGAAATTATATAAGAATTTAGATTCAAATCTAATTTCTATTTTTGCCAAAGCTGAACTTTTTCCGACGTTTAATTTTTCCCACAGAAGAGAAAAAGTGATTTAACGTCTTTAATTGAAATTTTTAAACATTCTAAAAACTATGTTACGTTCTAAAACTGTATTTTTGGATTACGTTAAAATTTTACGTTTAAAAGTTACAACTTTATTATAAATAATAACTTTTTTCGATAGGCTATCATCAACATAGGTGATTCAATGTAGTCATTTCCACTGGTATAGTCTTTCCATTAGGGAAAAATAACTAGAAAATAAACGAAATAACAAAAAGAAAAACTCTTATTTTTAAGTAAAAACTGGCTAAAATTAAGATTAATTCCTAGTGGATAATGAGACGCTTGTACCGTACTTTTACTGGTTTTTCATCATATAACGCTACTAGTTTCGGCTTTTCGCCATCATCAGGCAGCTTTCCAAAAGTTATTTACATCAGTTTTACATGAGAATACGTACATTTTACATTGTACGACATATTTGTAAACATGTGTTAATTTTAATTGTCTTAACTTTGAATTTTAAAATCTTTGATGTATCTGGGAGTAAAGTAAAATTGACCAGTAAAAGTACAATACACGCGTCTCATTATCCACTAATTATCGACTGGTAGAATGGATCTGATATTTGATTTTCACTTATTAAAATCATTTCCATTCGAAATTTCATTTCTATACTAATTTTAACACTAAACTTTCCACATATCATAACTATTGAGAGCAAGACCTTAAAGAAAAAATAATTCCTTCCGATAAAATATTGAGCAAAGTTTCAGTAAGTATTCAAAATTATCAAATTTTAAAGAAGAAAAATGTTTCCTTTGTACTTCATAGTTTCAGCGATTGATTAAACCTACATTTGATTATTCGTTTGATTACTTATTTGATTTGCAATTTCATTTACTTTATTTATTTAATCATCATTCAGATAAAGCCTTATAAAATACAGATAGACATAGAGAATAATAGACATACACAACTAGAAACATCTATAAAATTAAAGCACACAGATTATAATGCACAAGCGTTTCAACAAGTCTAAAAAAACAAAAAATAAAATAAAAATGACTAAAAATAATTAAAGACAACTAAAAATTTTGCTGAAATAAATGAATTTAAGCGGAAAAATCAAATTTCGACAAAAAAAGATTTACATTCCATCGTTCAGGTTCACCCGGGGCACATAAATTCAACAACCATTTAATTGATAAATAATGAGCACCTGATACCTACACTATAACATATGTGGCACCAGTTCGCGGTCCGCTTTGGGAGGACGCCACAGCGCGATCATCGCTGATCTCATTTTTTTAAGTCTTAAACCTACCGGGGTCGAATATTATCATTGTTACAAATGTTACACACAGAGTGAGACGATTAACATTCAACATCCACCGTTGTCTTTTGTCGCATTAACGCTATCGTTTTACTATTATTTTTTTTATTATCGTTACCATTTATTTTTAATACGAACACGGAAAAGCGCTTAATAACTAAGTAATAATATCGTTTCGCCCGAACCGCGCGATTACATTAACATAGAGAGAAACGTAGAGAATAGAGAGGTACGAATTGAGGGGATTGTCGATTTTTAAATGTGGCGGGATCGCGATTTTGACGCCCTCCGCGGCGGCCGGGAGTTTTTTTTTGTTCATCTTTACTAAATACATATACATAACATGTACAAATATTTATTTATTTTATTATTAAGTATTAATATATATAATATATAGATAGATTCATAGTAATAGACTTTTAAAAAGATCACAACACAGAGTAAACGGGGTCCGGCGCCCCTTTATTTCATGTAGTTCGCGCCCCGCGGGGGGCCCATAGACAGTTTTTTTGTTCTTCTCGAGCTCTTAAAAGTGTTATAATCAATTAAAAAAGATAAAGGTCTTATTCGGTTTTCCCTTTTTAATATTATAATGTAGTCTAAAATATACATATTGAGCAAACCCTCGAAAATTTTTTACATTTACATAGTGTTTATTTATATTATATTTTTTTGTATTAATTATCCTATTATAAAAAAGAGCCCCCCGCGAACGCGGTCGCGCATACCTCCTTGTTTATTTATAATACGTATATTTCAATATCTAATTATGGCCATAATGATATTTGATTATTTAAAATCATTTACTATTGCTCGTTGCTTTGCGGTTTGTCTTCTTGTAAATTTTTCATTCTTTTCGTAGATTTTTAGGCTCTTATTTAACGCTTTACCAAAGTGAAATATCGACTGTGTTTTCGTTAAGACTAGTTAGCACATTTTTTAACATTAATACGAGTGTAGAAAAAGGGGCGGGGTGTGTTAAGGGGACGATCACAGCCACACGAATATCAAAACTGTTCCTAGTGCGGTTTGTATAATATTTAATTTTCTTTTACTTGGGAGTTAATATTTTTTTTAATTAATTTGGTTAAATTATTTATTTCTAGGAACAGTCCTGATGAGTATTGTTCAAAACAGAAATGGGCCTGTCCACCATTTTTCAATTTTTATTGCATTGGATAGAGCAGAAAAAAAAAGTTTCTCCGTATTTTTGCGTTTTTTTCATAGCTTATCCCATCGTTCAGAAAAAAATCATAAAGTCGGCCAATTTAAAAGAGCGTTTAAACAAGGTACTCTGTGACGTCGGAGCGTTCAATCCCCTCTACCAAAAAACCCGTTCAAATGGTCTGAAGTTGTACGACAAAACGGTTTGTTTACGGGCGGAAATCACCAGATGCTAATGATAATATGTGTTTTATGGCTAGGTTATTTTTTGCGTATTTACGTGTTGTTTACTTCCTTATATGAACTTTTGAGGTGTATATAGCAAATAATACACATATTAATAACAAAGAAAAATAATTTGTCCACCGACTTCTTAACGATAACTACTAGGTTATTAGAAAGAGATAGGTACAACGAGTTCCTATAATAGAAAAGGATGGATATATATCTTTGCGTCGGATTTTTCCTTTGCCAACTCATAAGTACTGTATTAAATCTGTGGCAATTTAAACAACACCAACTTCACAGGGAATTTCAGCATGGCCGTTGGATTCAGCCAATGAGCGATCAATTAACGCTTCGACGTCATCAACAGGTCACGTTATGAATCGCATTTCAAAAATATAGGTTTTAAGATCGTTTTTTGACGTAATACCGTAAAAATAAATACTAAAGCCTTGACATATATGATCATCGCCTTTTAGAGAATGGATTCCGCCCAAAAAAACCTATACTTTGGAAAAAGTGGACAGGCCCATTGAAACGAATATAAATATTAACCCAGAGAAAGTTGTAAAACACAGGTCTCTACACATTTGGCATTTTAACCTTTTTTTTTATCATTTATTAACAATAAGTTAAAGTTAAGGGGTTATATTGAGTACCCTCTTTGATTTTATCTTTGATTATTACGTTTTTAAGTTATTCGATATTTCGCTTTGGTGATTAGCGCTCTCATAAAATCACCCTCACACTTCTTAGCACACCAACGTAGCGCAGGACAACGCCAGTTACCGGTTCTGTCTCACTCAATCTCGAAGGCACTGTCGTTACGCGCGGCATAACGAAACACAACCCCAAATTTTATTTTAATTTTTCTCTCTTTAAGTACTAAATATAAATAACTCCCTTTTTTCTCTTTCTTTCTTTTTAATTTTTTTTTCTGTTTCTAAATTTCCCTTTTCTCGAGATGTAACAATCCCGAATTTCCGTTTCGCACACACCCTTTAAGGAGTAAAACTCATGAGCGCGCGAGGTTTACCAGGAAGTAGAGGACGCCACGACCGGAAGTGTCGTTAGGTTGCTGCTTGACGCTGCCTTTCGGTGCCGACAACTCGGGTGAACGCTAAGTGTTGAAGGAATTGATGGGAGCGTGGTCGAAGGAATAAAAACCACGCCTGCCTTCGTCCTGTATCCGATGCGATTTCATGTGGGCGCTTCTACTTTTTATTTTTGTGAATATCCTGTGAAGAATTAATTAGGAAATAATTAATTTTAAATAAAAATCTTATAACCACAGGTATTTTGTAATCATCAATAAAGCTCTTTTAAGAAAATTGTTTTTCTAAACTTATTGAATTAAAACTAAAAATAAATTTATTTGAAGCTTTAATGAAGTTTTAACACCTGTGTGTTAAAGTAGGTTCCAACTCAAAACGCTTTCACGTCTTATGCAAATGAGTTTTGAGATTCTTTTAATATCATATATTTTAAAACTTTTATATAATCTAAGGTTTGTTAGTACAGTAGAAAGAGAAAACCAGCATAATGTACTAAGTATTTATGTACAGTGTGGTTTTTTATGGTGGTGTGTAGTATATAGCGAAACGTTTTGAAAAAATCTATCGAATTCCTTAACACAGCAAAGGAAAATGATTTAAATTTGAAAGAAATCATGCTCATCTTGATATATACAGTAACTAAAAAATCCCATACACAATCTTACTGTATTAATTTCTAATTTTTAAACTTTATAAACTTAGTTTATAAAGGTATAAATTTAAAAAGATCCTAATTCTTAATAAAATAATTAATTTAAATTAATAAAATTTAAGTCTATTTTAAAAAAAGTTCTATTAAAGATTGTACAGAGGATCTTTATTTTTTAGGCGAGAGTAAAAGTATGCATAAAAAAGAAAGGAGACAACCAAAGTGTACCTCTAAACTGTAAAATCCGTCCATCGGATGTTGAGAGCTACTCTAGCACAAGTCGGATAGATAGAGAGGCTTTGTCATGTTGTAGTCAATTTTTGATAGTAGTAGTGGTAGTATAATATATATCTTTGGTGTTAGCACGAAAGCGATACACCTACACACCTACACTGTATTCAATTTACCTTAGGCTCTATGCTATTGGTGAATTTGTAGACACTTACTTCCCGCATATCTTACACGGATAATCTTCTATCGTTTCGGTGTTGTGACACTGGCTGCTGGAGGTCACCAGCGTTAACTTTCTCTCTTGGATGGACGTCGTGCTGGGACAACTACGTACGCTGCCCCCGTGTATCCGAATGTGACCATTCAGGGCTGCTTTTGAATTAAAACTCTATAAGAAAAAAAAAACATTATCTTCGTTTTATTTACTATCGTGGAAAAGATCACTTACTGCAGAACAATCAACGAATTCGCATGGAAAACTTCTTTGTTCTGTTATAGGTGATCCAGAATCTGCAATCTAAACAACAAAAGGAATTTAAGGTGTGATCGGAAAATCCAAGTTGATATTACCCCAAGTAGCTTAGAATCGGCAAATTGCTTTTCTTCAATTTCAGCGCTCGACCATCTTTCTCTGGGATGTTTAGCCGTTTTATAATCTTCTTTACACATTTTCTTGTAAACGTAATAAAATTCCACACATTGTTTCATTGTTTTGGATCCGATCTCTTGAGATATCAATCCAAAATCTTTTCCGTACTTTAATAAAGCTTGTTGGAAACGATCAGTCTCCAGAACGGACCACTTTTCTGTTTCTGAATAGTGGTAGTCGTGAAGGGGGTTTTTAGAAGGCAAAGACGGAGTTGGTTGCATCAATTTCAACATCGCCTCATGGATGTTTCCATCGGAAAGATTGAGAACGTGCATAGCATACTCCTGGTTTCTTCCACCGCCCGGTAAAGCGGCGCAACAAGCAAAATCGAAGTACATTTCGACTTCTTCCGTTGACTTATTTATACCCGGATCCCAAAGGAGATCTTCTTTACTTGGTTGTTGGACGTACCGTGTATCTAATGGTCTACACTGAGGTATTAAGGTTTGGAATTGAGGACCTACGTTTATGTGTGGGGTAGAATCTGTTTCTGGAACTGGATCACTCCATGTTGTTTCTTGGGTTTCTGGATCTACAAAAGAAAATAGTAATCGATAATTTAAATAACATTCTTTTAACTTACCAAATGCTTTAGGTTTCATATTCCAGTATAATCCGTTCCCGGGTCGACTTGGATTAAGAATAGGAGATGGTGTAAACCTTGAAGAACCATGAGGTTTACTTCTTGTAGCTCTTAATCTCGACTGATGTAAAATAGGTAGTTGAAGAGGTTCAGATCGAGGTCTTTTCCTAGGATTTTTTGTTTGACTGCTTGCTATCCTAAAAAAGAATTCAATCATGACTAATTAATCCTTTTTAAGTATTTTTTATTCTTACGTTGTTGGACTTAAAAATACTTCCTCGTGCTTCATACTTTCAATTTTAACGTCTTTGGGTTTTGTTAAGATGATTTGTTTAGTTGCCGTTGGCACAACTGTTTGTAAAATTTGCTTAACAGGTTGAACATTTTTTTTATTTTCGTCATCTTTACCATGTTGGTTATTATGAACTTGGGTGATAAATTGAGGGGTTGCCAAAACGATGTTTTTGGTATGAAATGCATTAGGTCCAGCTTGTATTAACTTAAGCTCGCCATTTGCATCAAGAAGAATCCCAGTGAAGTTACTATCAATTATGGTATTTCCACTAATTAATTTCAATGGGATACCATTAAATTCAAACTTCTTTTTTGTTGGAAAATCTTTTGGACTACTAGAGAGTAAAGGGTCATCTGAGTTTGGCATCATTTGAGATTGCAAAGGAAAACAATGGATATTATTGGTGGATGTAAAATTTGTCTGAGTATGAGGTGATGGAACTGTTGTGCTTGGGATGTTAGATAGAGGAGAAGGCACGGGAGTTAAACCAATAGATAAAGGGGATTGAGGTGGAGGGGAATTTGATAAAGAGGAATATAAATCATCAGCTGCTATACTTTCACCAGGAAGTACCTCTTCTAAAGCTTCCTCAACAGCTGCTGAACTGGACATGGTTGGTGAAAAGAACTCAGCTGTTAAAAGTTGACTATTTTGGTCAATGTCTTTTATATAGTCTTGTTTTGGGGAAACCATGGGAAGGATTGTATTTTGCCCGAAACAAGGGCTTTGCCCTTCGTGACTCGCTGGTGGTGTCGGATATGTATAAGCTGGCGAGTCGTGTCTTACCAAAGGGGACTGTAAAGGACTTTGCGCAGCCATTGAAGGGTGAGGGGAATTAGAAAACTGAGCTGGAGATCTCTGGTAACTTGGTGATGGAATATCCAAACTACCGGTAGCGTGGAAAGTACTGAATTCAGCTAAACTTTCTGGAAGTGGAGAATCTAACACCGCCCTTAAATCCTGATGAGTCACCGATTGCGTCGATTGGTAAGATGGCGAATCGGTAACGCTATCGGGAAGGTTGTAATCATCCAAAGATATTTCTTGAAGTTGTTGTTCGGGATGATCATGAAGAAGACTATCGGTTTCGATGTTCTGGAATTGAATGGAAGCCAACTGCTGGGTATCAACTCCTTGTAGAAGCATAGAATCTTGTACTTGAGTAAAAACCTCGTCTTGAAGACTTGGTGAAAGGTAGCCATCGTCTGGTTGATACGTAACCCCCAAAGTAAACGACTCCCCAGATTGGAATTGTATTATTTGTGGTGCCGATTGGCCGGGATCGGACGTAGTTCTTTTAACGGTAACTTTTTCCTTCTTATTGAGAATGAGATCCGCCAAAGTATCGGCGTCCTGTTGCGGAGTCCTGGGGACGGTGAACGTTTCCGCATCGGAATGTCTTCTACTTTTTTCTACAGCTGTGGTAAGTTGAGGAGGAGCCGGCACGGCAAAAGAAGTCTTCGATGAGTCTGCCTCTGATGTGGTTCCAGGTGTCGCTGGGGAATGGACTGTCAGAGGAAAAAGGGGCGGAGCTGCTGTCCTCACTGGCGATGACGTATCATCAGAGGAGGAACTTATATTTCTTTTACTTATTATTTTTTCTTCTATGAGAGCCCGAACGCTCACGCTAGCTGTTTGAAGAGGCGGACCGTTTGGATCTTTTTTCTCATTCTTTTTATTATCGGTGTCCTAAAGTACGAACAAATGATTTATTTAGCGAGAGAACGTTTTAAAAATTTATACCTTTTTAAAATATCCACCATGAAGTCTCATATGCCCATTTAAAGCAGGGATATTTTTAAATTTTCTATGGCACAAGTTGCACTCGACAGGCTTTTGATCTTTCCCAGAAGAACTAGCGTTGTTTCCCGGGGATGTGGTACTGGTAACTTTGGATTGAGGACTAGAAGTAGACGATGTTTTGATTGACGCATTTTGACTCTAAAAAACAAATTAAGGAAAATCTTTCAAACGCTCCCAAAAAATCGAATTAGTTAAGAAACCTTTCTCATATAATATTGTTGCCATAAATATTTATTTAAATCCATCACTACTTGAATAAAATCTGTTTTAACCACCACATGTTCACATCACCAAACCTAGTCATAGACTGCCGTTTTAACCCTATATGGTGTACACTAAAGGGTCATCATGTTAACATAATAAGAAGGTGACGTCAGAATGGTCAGATTCCCCTTCTATACCCGAGATCCACAACAAGACGAATTCTCCTATTTCAAATTAGCGAAACAGAACTTTCAATAAGTAATTTGAAGAAGAGGAGAAGAACGAAACCCGAAATAATTTAATTGCCGGTGGAATTTTGTTTCGGAATGCCTCTTTAATAGTTTCTTAACTTGTTCGCGAACGAAACGGGAAACCTGCGCGCCCAAGATTAGGCCGATCCCTCGGGATGCTGTGAGAACCCGGCGAACTTTGACCTCCGGGATACCGGTTCCAACCCTCAGCAACTATCTGAAGAGCTCGCTGGAGCTTGATAATTACGTTAGATCGATATTCTGTTCGGCTAGAAAGGTAGACGACGAGTTATTGCCTTTGTAAGTTAACGATGGGTTGATTAAACGAATTTATGTAGTTAACGGTAATAGTTTTTATAATCCATATTTGGTTAGAAAAAAGTTACATAATTAATTAGCAACAGTATAACTTTTCTAATCCAATCTTGATCACCTTAATACAGGAAAGCACTAAAGATATTTGTGTCATGTTTTAAGGGAAAATTATTCTGGGATTGTTTGTTTTATTTTAAATAAGTGATGATTCTATACCTGGAATAATCCGATCATTTTTGTATTTTGACTATACCCCAAAATCCCAATGGTGACGGATTAACGGGGTTCTACCACAATATCAATTATTATGGATTATTTATTTAAAACAAAACATGATTGAACATAAAAATCAATTACTGTTAATTAAATTTTCTCCGAAATATGTTCAGGTTTAATCCGTTTGTACCGCTAACGAAAGCTCGTGGCTTTTCGCTAATTGGAATACGCCGAACGCGTTTTTCAATTACGTTCGAAACTTTGCGATGATATTATTTAATTATACCCTCTGAACGGTGCTTATTAACATATTAATAGGCAAAGTTCGACCGATGTCCGCGGAATTTATCAATGGTCGCATTAACGGGCATTATTGCATCGCGAACGGTGGATATATTAGTTTTGGGAATTGATTATAAATTAAAATTTAATTCATTACTGCATGATGGGTGGATCAACCATTGTTTAAAAATATATTATTGCTGCGAGCAATGTTCTATGAACAAATAATATAATTGAAATTCTGAATTCATAATTTATACATATTGAATGGTATAAATCGTTTGAAATAAATAAATAAAATAAAATTATTTAATGATACTTTTAGATATTTTAAAGAATTTATTTTGAATTTAGGTCAGTGATCAGCCGATTAGGTTTCCATTATTTAGGTAAGCATATCTCTCGAATATCTGAACAGTGCTTCATTAACAATAAATAGACTCCTTAACATCATAAAGTTGGCAGGGTTGTTTAGTGAAATTTGAGCTACCTCTTAGAGAACAATAGATCATTATGTCACGGTAAGGTTGAGTGATTCCCTAGTTTGATTATCATAGCTTCCTTAATGTAATACAATATCGTACAAGTACTTATCAACGGTATTCCCGAATACCGAAATGTCCAACGACGTTGAATTGGTAATTGAGGAATTACCATTGTTGATGTGAGGGATGCTAATTTCCTGTTGTAGTTCAGTCCAGTGGAGTTTTTGGGTTAGTTTGACAAATATCAAACAGGAAGCAATGTGCCGTATTCGTATTTACAAATGGGGGAAACACATTTACACAGCTTTTTCAAGCTGTGTTTTATTTGTATTTGCACGAATTTTTTGTATCAAGATAACATAACAAATCTTAGTATTTTGCTACAAATTTAGAATGTGTATTATATGATAGGCGGTATATTTTTGCCTTTGGATCGGATTGCTTTGAAATAAACTTCAGCCCATTTACCGTACATGGAATGCATCGGTCCGGTCTAAATCTGTCTCTATAATCTTCTAATAACTATTGATGCGCATTGTTGCCATTCGGGACGGGTAACAATGGCAATGTCGGATTTCTATTTGAGTTTACAGCGACTGTACGCCCCTATTGTGTAGCTGTATCGATTTACCTTGCCACGCAACGCAATTATTAACAATTGAATGGGCTGTTCCGTGTATAATTTGTCGGGAACATAAAACAAGCATTCGGTGATTTATGGTGTACATGATTTTTTTTAGAACCCAAGTGATTTATTGACTTTTCCACCAAAATTGGGTGGTACTAGTACTGTAGATCTTTGTCTAGATGGGTTAGAATGTATGGTATTTTAGAGTTGTGTATACTGAGCACGATTCAAAGGAATCATCTTATTGATTTGGCGCTTGAAATCAGTTGTAAATATTCAATCGCACATGCATGAATTCTTGGCTGCAATGATTAACGTTCCAACTAGCCTACGTTCGATCGCCCGCTAAGTTTATTATGAAACTACACTGCGGGGGTCGTGTTTGCAATGCTCGGGTATTCGTGCGCTCTCCAGCCAGAAATGGAATTCGGGAAAACGCTGAAAACGCAAATACGAATGCGCGCTTCCGACGAATATGCAAAATATGCTATTCCAACTTGATGTGAAATCAGCGCGCTTAATACTTAATTTTCTCCTGGCATTTCAAGTGAGAAATGTTTAGACTGACAATGTTATATCATTAGGATGATAAATGTCCGTCCTGAATAGTAACTTAATTATGCATATATGTAATTAGGTGATAATGCAAAGTGACGTGTTAATAGGGAAACGTTATTTCTCAAGCCTAATTTGCACCTTCTCCTCGTACAAAATAGCTCTTATCCTGAGCGGTGTACGTGACGCTCTTAACAACGTCGCGTAAATCAAATCCAGCAAACAAAAGCCGGTCACTTGGGGGTCGCACTTACTGCTGGGGTTTAGAACAACGACGAGGATTTACAAGGACCATTGTCAGTGTACGAGAGGTAAACGACGCCTCCCAGGATAACAATTCTATTCGTGAAGTCTTATTCATCAACATTTAATTTGCGTAAATAATTATTGACTACAGGGAGATTTTTTTTACCGACGCCAACGTACCGAAATCACTTTACCGGTTTGTGTTCGGTACGCAATTTGGACGATAGTCAGTAAAAAATCTCTTTTTTTCCGACGGCTAGCTCAGCGAAAAAAAATCCCGCTGAGCAAGCGGCCGTTCGATACGCGCCGTCGAATTTTGACAGTTCCGGGCATCAATTCCGATATCGGGGTCCGGCTGTCCATCGTAAATTACTCAGTAATTACCGGGGAATATCGTGTGTCGGCGCAACTCAAACAGGTAAATGTTTGTTACAGCTGACAGCTAGATCGATACCGGTTACGCACCACTCACGCATCTAACAATACCATCGTACAACAATTTTCTGTATTTATTGCTATAAAGCCAATTGCCAAATTCTCTTGATCATTTCAAGTAAATAAATCTCATTCATAAAATAAATACCAAAAAGACAAATTGGAAGCTACTTTGAAATAAATTTTAGCGTAAAGTTATGTTTACTTGTAAAGTTATTATAGGGTTTTTAAAAATTAATTTTTTCAAAATTATTTTCGGCTTATTGAGGGATTGAAATTATTTATACTTACCGATAAAGGTTTTTGTACTTTACTACTGGAGCTTTTGCTGTTAGGTTTAGAGCTTGATTTCATGTTGGATTTAGCGGCGACCGAATGTGATTGTCTTTGCGTCTGCTCCATGATCTGATGGATCAGGTCCAGCTGCTTCGTTAGGCCGTCGCTGGCGCTGCCTCCCTGTAAGTTTTAATAACGACTTTAGGTCCTGCGAAGAGCAAACAGTTTTGGGCCGAGCTGATGCCGCCCTGTAAACAGGTTTTAACGAAATTACCCCGGGATTAAAGTGAACTTTGCCCGGGGTATTAAATTAAAACCGGACGAAACTTATCTATATTAGTTTAGTGGTAATCCTGCAGCTGGGATGCGCAGGAGAGGCTCTTATAGCGTCATCAGAGCTCCGGGGGTCGGAGCGCCGGACGCGGTCGGAGAGCGTCCGTTTCCGGACTAGCGAAATAAATTTCCTTTCATTTTAAGAGATCCCGCTATTTTTAAAGAGCAATTTATCTCGTGCCCATTTGAATTTCGCGCCGCGCGCGATTTATCAGCGCGTCCCTTTTTCTGGACCGCCCGCGTTATCGGGTCGTGAAAAATGCTCGGGAAATCCCGAGTCCGGACCCGGCTGGTCATTTGTACGGCTTAAGGAAATAATTTCTGCCCCCTGGCGCCGTCGTCTCGGAACTACGGGGGCGGGAAATATCGCACGAACCGTCGTAATTTATTAACTGCCGATATTCTGACCTCGTTCGACTTCTCTATTTACTATTCCCATAAATTTTACATCTCCCGGGCTTAACTAAACGAGCTTAACTAAGAATTAAAGAAACCCTCCCTATTTTATTAATTTTAAAAGGTTAGTTATTACTTATAAACCTACGAAAATCACCTTAACTTAATCGCAGCCATTTAATTTTATCGTCATTAAATCATATACTTATTAAACTAACCTTCACAGGTTCTGTAGCTAAAAGTTGCTGTAACTGACTTTTCCCCGTTGAATTATTATTCGACCCACTATTTCCAGATGAACTAGTCGTAGTGGTGGTGGTCGACGTAACCGATGTCGTCGGGGGAGGTGCATATTGAATACAGCTTGATCCGTGAGGGGAAGCAGCATCCCCAGAAGCTGCTCCTTGAGCCGGGGACATAGTGGTAGCTCCGCTAGAAGATCCACTGCTGTGATGGTTTTCTGTATGCCTCCTTAAGGATCTTGCATCGCAATATGACTTTCCACAACCTTCCGCCTTGCACTCGTACGGCTTCTTGTTCCTGTGGGTGAGCATGTGACCGTTCCTGCAATTTTTTTACAATTCCCTCAGAGTTTACATCCCGTAGGAAAATGTGAGTTGCCAAGGGGAGTTATCCTGGCAAATCTAGCACTTACAGGTGATCCTGCCGCTTGAACGCCTTTCCGCACATGTTGCAGATGTACTTCCGCTCGTCGCTGTGTGTGAGCTTGTGCTTGGCGAGGGCCGAAGCGTTACCGAAGACTTTGGAGCACACCTGCGAACGAAATTCGAGATCAGGAACCGTGTTTACACGGGTCGGTTATGCGGACAAGTCGCATTTCTTGGCAGCCGTCGTGGCCTTCTCGCTCCTTGTTCGACTTATTACGTTCGCGTCATCCCGTCTTTATTATTCTCTCTGCGAAGTGTTCGTTTTACCGCCGCGAGCGTCTTCGTAACGGCTCAATTTCCGTTTGCGACGTTACGCATGTTTATTACATTCTAGGCTAGATTTATTGATACTAGACATATCTCACCCTTACAGTGAGGATTTAATATGAAAAGTATAGAATTTTAAATATAATCATTTTAAAATTACTTTTATATGGATTATTACAAAATGAGATATGATGTGATTTACATGGTCGACAGTGTTTTTAGCTTACAATTAGATACACTTAATGATCAAAAATAAAACTATTAAAATCACATCATTATATTTAAAATTATAGTTGATATTATTTTCATATAAAATTGTAAATACTTTAATTAATATTCCATAATTAGACTTGGAGTGGAAATGGAAAAGTTTTTCTTTAGACGCTAGAGACTCGAAAATCTCTTAATGGTATCATAAAAAAATGAGAGAGCCTCAACCAAGATCATCACTAATGGACTTTTTTTGAGTAAATCCCCACATTTTCTTCAAGCAAGCGTTTTCTCCGAGCTAGCGATTACTCGGCGATCGATGTTACGGGCGAAGCAGCTCATAAAAAATAGCGTTGCGACGTTATGCGTCGATTCGTACCTAATTTTAATGCAATCATCATTACGCGCGAAGGGTAAGTTTTCCTGATATCGCAAGTCCAGTTATAAAACCGGCTCGATCGACAATAATTTTGCAAATATCCAAAACTCCGAAGCAAACGAGCTTGGCAAAGTCGTAATTGCTGTTCAATTTAGAATTTCGAGAGACGAACGACGTTGCCGTCGCTCTTCCCTGGGTCATTAGTCAAAGCGCGTCGAAGGAAACTTCGGTTTTTCGCTCTAACGACCGGCCAATGGTTTTTCGACGACTAAAAGCCCCTAATTTAAACCGAACTAACTGTCTACAGCAATTATACACATTATATTAGACGTTGTTGCTTCGCTTACTATTATATATAGCGCCACCTATTTACGAAGCACAGTCGTCGTAAATCAACGGCAGCACAACTTGTTGTTCAGACTCAAGGTGTGTGTTGTGAATTGTGGCGTAACGTTATAATTGAAAGTCACGAGGATGATTTGTGAAGCGAGATCTTCGCTCGTTTTCGATGGACAATGCGACTCGACGCGATAATGAAGTTATATTTGGCGAAGGTGGGCGTGAAGACGCCAGAATTTACGTGCCAATAAAAGCAGGACCCGCGAACGATTGTCAACATGAATCTTTGAGTCGCACTTTCAAAATGCTTAGTTGTTAGAATAATCTTTTGACAAATTGCTTGAGTTTATTTGTTAGTAACTATTAAAACTTCAATACTATGTCTATAAAAATGATTGTAAAGAATTTAATAGGTAATTGTTTTATTCGTGATTTTCTTGGAATAGAATTTATAATTGCAGATATATCTATGATTCATAGTCAACATTGATTAATCGCTAACCCGTAATTCCGTTTACAGTCTGCTAATTAGAGTCAGTTTCAATATCAACTAATTAATTTTCTCCAATCGCCCGTCCGTTAAGTATCCATATACAGAGGGGCACATCGCAAAACGGTTTCGGTTTCATGTTCGTAATACGTAACGGCACGTGGAGTTCGGCGTATGCTGTAATTGTTCCCGTTAAGGCTGGTATTGATTTATCGAAAGGGCTTAATTAACAATGGTATCTCTGGAAATTGGATTTTTAATTCCCGGTTGAACCGGTGAGCTCGCGTATATTGGGCGTTTAGACATCATTTGCATTAATTAATACCGCCGCACATACAATCATATAGTTCAAAACGAAGGATTATTCCGGCTTTGTTCGGTGTAGTTTATTAAAACACGTCTATTTAAAACTGGTTGCTTTACCTGACATTGTTGAGGTCCTTGTCTATTTGGGGAGACTGCTTTGGGTCGCGGCCTCTTCACCGACAACTTCGTTGCTTCGGAACTTAGACTTGACGGTTTTTTCTCATCCGTCGACGATACTGAAACAATAAAAAGGACCTCCGCGTGAAAAGGGGACAACAAATTGCCTTCCGACGTGGAAAAATTATCCCTGACTAAACCGCGATTTGAAAATCGAAACTTGCCAATACAAGCCCACGATCGTTCATCATTTATACATTCGACGCTTTCGTTTTCCCGCTTTTTCCCCATCCGCTCTTTTATGCTCGCGTGAGCGACCTACTTTGCTTTTCTTTCCTTTAGCGATTATTTTAACCGAATTTCACCCCTCTTTTTGACGCTGGGAACTCTCAGCGTATATTTATACTAGACGGGGAAGACATTCCATTAATATTTTCGTAACATTATAATAAAAAAATATCAACCTTAACTTTTTGAACTTTTACTTCTGTATATGAAATAGGGAAAGCCTTCAAGTATTTAGTAAATTATAAAAGTAGAGCCAGACTTAACAAATAATAAATTGAATTAGTGCAGCATCTCTAAGGCGCTCGCGATGGTAAGGTGAAACCGCTCTGGAAAATTGTTTGCATAGCCAGGATCTTTTTAATTACTTCGACCGCTTTGAAAATGCGCGAGGCCTCGCTTCACCGCCGCGGTAATTAAGTCCGGATAAGGGGCGGGCCAAGGAAAGCCACCGGATTAATTATGTTTTTGCGTGGTTGGCGCGCCTGCACTGCCGCTATTTCGCTAGTTATGCTCGCTGAAGTGCCGCTAATTAAGCCTTCTGTTGCGCATTCTTTATTACGACGACGTTCTACTCCTCAAACTACCCTAAACGTTTTCTAATGTATCTTCTTAAATACAGTCAAATAATTCGTCTAAAAATCATTGACTAATTAAATGAGTAGTAACATTTTTTACAATGTATCTTACTAATTCTTTGTATAAAATGATTAAAAAATAAGTGAGTTTGCAGGTAATGAAGCCATTAAATGAATAGGAATGCAAAGTAGGTACTAATTTTGGAAGATGATGATGGTTATTACTGTGAAATATTTCTTTTAAGGAAACGTCAAATGAAATTGTCGACATTGGCATTATCAAGACGAACATCTTACAAAATAACCCATCTCGGTGGAGACAAAGCACGTCGACGACGATTTATTATTCATGCTCTTGATTGAAGTATCCGTTAAAGTCGGCGCTTCGTCCTTATTGCCTGGGAGATATAAAACGGGCCGGGCGAGCAATCGAAATTCCAAATAGCTACTGTCACGGGTTCGGGCCGCAGGCAGTCCGCGGCTCAAATCAATACGTCTCCGCGCGTTTCTATTCGGCGGACGTAACGAATTCAGCGCGGAACGTCTCGGGAAATATTGTTTCGAATGTCCCGGCACGTCCACGCCGTTCCGTATTAATTTTTGATGGGACACGTCGCCGACGAATCCGAGAAGAGACGTCCAAATTTGCAATCTTAACGAGCACAATGTGCAGCCGCGCGACTCCAGTTTTCTTTCTTTCTCTACATAGGTAACGTCTATACTTTTTCTTTTCTATTTTACTCCACCTTTTATTCATTTATACTCACTCAGCATTCTCAATGACAATTTCATATTAGCAATTTTTATGGGTTTCTTTCTGAATCCTGCTTTCTTTTTTTTATGGACAATTCAAAAATGTAATTTTTGGCACTAATTTGATTTTATAGTTTGAAATAGAAGTTTTAGTAGAGGAAAAACAACGAAATGTACTGAAACTTTTTATTTAGGGCTTGAATTGAATTTAGGTTTCGACGTCACCACCGTCTTCAGGTCAATCGTAACACAAGCTTTAATAATCGCGATTGACCTGAAAACGGCGGTGAATTCGAAACCTAGGTAGTCAAACCTTAAATAAAACGCTTCAGTACATTTCGTTGTTTTTCCTTTATTAACCAACTGAAGAATGGAGAAATATATAAAATAAGAAGTTTACCAGCTTGGTGGAAATAGAAGTATCTATTTATCGTAAATAATCGTGTTAACTTAATGAACTGTATCTCAAAATTTTAAACAATAGAAGAAAATGTAACATATTCGAAATATGATTGTACGGAGTGACATATTCTTTTATTTTCTAATGTATGTAAGTGCAGTGAATTTAATTTTGTATAAATATCCTGGTCGTTGTTGGCAACTGGGAGACGAGTACGTCAGGGTAAAAATTGAGTTATTAGAAGGGGTCCTCTGTTGACAATTCCCCGCGGAAATAAGATGTTTGCGCTAACTCGAACACTCTATTACCACGGGGCCGTCACGCCGAACCGTCAATATCAATAATGCCAATTTTTGCGAGCACAGCCAGCGCGCCGTACGTGTTTCCACGTCAGCGGTATGGAGGGCGCTTTTTTCGTCCCCTGCCAACTCGATTTTTCGAACCTCGAAACTTCTGATGAAAACAGAAATGGAAAACCGTATCTCGACTAGAAACCGCCTCAATTTTCCGCGCCGCAACATAATCTTTTTTGGCGAATTTGTGAAAATTTAATTCCCCGATGTCAGAACAGCAATTCCGGCTTAACGCGGCGTAATTAAAACAAGCGTAAACGAGCGAACGTGGCGGAATAAAACATTTTTAATTAGATTTTTTTCCATTGCTCCTCCCTCGGAGGAGAAAAAAAAATTCAAAGTGCGCCGCCGAAACTCGGCTCTCCCATTTTTAATGGCCGCCTGCCGCTTTGTTTCGGGTTCACGGTGCTAGAATTAAAACGCCGTCGACCAGCAGCGTCGGTGACGTCGTTGGCGTCGGCGGCGTCGCGACCGCAAAAACTGGGAAACAACCGCGTGACGTCCGTTTCCGGTTCATAACTCCCCCTTCTCTAGATGCCTAGCTCTTGGCCCTTTATGAAAAGCACAAGCGGTTTTCTGTTTTTCTTTTTATTATTACACAGAACGGTTAATTTAAATTTTTGACCTCGTGCAGTAAATTTCAGTCAAATTTATATTTTCCATTTTTTTTTGTTTCATATTACACCAATTTGTTAAGGTTGAAACCCAAAATAATAAACACATAAAATGTAGTATCATTACTGGTGGTAGTATTTTACTATCTTGTAAGTCATTTTTTGAAATCTTTCAAAGTGTTTAATTTAAAGTTTCTGGACGATCGATGCGGGTCGTTTTTACCGAAAGAAAAATGCGAAGTTCCACGGGACGTAGTACCTTCGCCGACCGCTAAACGGCGCGCCCGTCGCCGGCGGAAAGTTTTCAACAAAAACTTTTCGAGCTGAAATTTACAAGACGAATGCCGACGGGGAATCTGTTGCTTAATTAAGAACTTGCCCTAACGAGTCGGTCAGTAGTTTTGCGAAAAGTTGAACGTCACCGAGAGGAACTTTCAACGTCACGGTACAGTCCACTCAACATATATTTACATAAATTCCAATAAGATTACACTTTTATTCTTTTTAGTTTCTCTCTTTACATTAGTAAAATTTTGGTTAAATAGATTTTTATACCGGTTTAATTAGTGTGACCATGTTGTTTAATCAAGAGCAAGAGAGCTTTGATTGTCACTACTACTATCGTAACAAGCGACACCGCCCCTCACTTATTGCATTAGAACGCTGCGTGTGTACGCAAATCTTGGTCGCTAACGAAGCCGCTAGTCGGTCTACAATTTATCGAACGACATCCATCGATCGATAGACGATTGCATTTACAACCGCCTGGGTTGTAGATAGTTAGTGCGAAACTAGGACGTTTTAACAGGGAATTTAGTTGGCTAACCTGCTTCGTTGTCCGCTGGGACGCCGAGGCTGTTCGAGTTGTCGTTGATGAAAGCCTCGGTGGAGTTGGTGAACGTCTGCGGGGACAATGTCAGGTCGGGCCCGTTGGAGGAGTCGAAGAGGTCGAAGGGTGCTGTCGTGACTGATTCACCCCCGCCTGAAAATACAATAACAAAGGAAAAAACGATTACAATAAAATGAAAGGTCTTTAGAAAATTTATAGAAATTGAAAATAATCTCCGCGTGGATTGAAAAATACCTGGATGGAGGGGTGGGGGTGGCCGGAAAATGGAAAAGCAAAATAGGGCGCTCGTTTCCGGCGTCCGTTTTCTATATAATACACCGAAACTCCATTATCGGGGCGGCACAAATCAAAATCAGCCGCCAAAGTTCCGCTAAATTGTCTGAATATTCCAGGGCGGCCGCCGGGGGCATTAACTAGGAATTTATTGCCCGATTTTTAACCCCGTGCCTTCGACATGTGCCCGTGATTTATTTTTCCTGCGGCGGTACCGCTGACGCACGCTATATTTCGCTTTTACTCTTTCGATACGAAAAAAAGGTCACATCAACTATACGCCAGGTCGTCCACTATTTTCTCTGATCCGCTTTATGCTGTTCTTGTACTATATTTCTTTACTATTTCCATTCAAACATGAACCCCTTATACCTACTCTACTTCCTATAAAAGATTTTATTTATACGATTTTAATATAAAAATACCTCCTACTAAACTTTTCACGTGAATGCTCCTTCACCACTTTTATATGTATCTTCTTTATACTATTCTATATCATATCGAAACATAAACCTCTTATCATGACTTTATATAAACGAATTTAAGATATATACAAATGTTTAACTCCTCACACAAAATCCTTCAACTCGAAGTAAAAGAATTAAACTGGAAAACGGCTCCTCCACCATTTTTGCAAGCCTTGCGTGGTCGTATATAAGTAGCTTATCCCGAGGCTAAAATTTCTCATTTGCGTCACACATTACCGACGCCGGAGTACGACGACGCCGTGTATTCAATTTCGCCCCTTGTAGAGAAACGGCCCGGGAAATTGCATTTGCCGAGAGCTCGTAGTCGCAAACAATTTCGCAAACTCGCCGCTCTGCGTAAATACGCGTCCTAATAGGCAATGTCATGGCCCCGCCCGAAATGAAAGTAATATAAGGAATAGGAAAATTCGTTAAGGAGGAGTCCTTTCACGCCACCGGCGTCACAGTTCCGTCGTAAATCTTCTCCAGGATTGAAATTTTCATTTGTAATATAAAAAGTACCTACAAGATGATAATGAACAGAGTAAAAGAAAAAATAACGTAAATTACATTGTAGGCTAATTTGTTACGTATGTGCAAATTTAAATCGAAATGACGAATTGGCGTGGTAATAGCGGTGTTGTAATTAGCGGAACGGAAATTTGTTTATTTGTTTCAACATTGTTAATTAAAAGTAAACATTTAACGGAATGAGGTCCGGAAAAGCTGTGCTTCGGGGACGGGGAACTTTTTGCCGGGGTGCTGCAATTACTCCAGTCGGAATAAGGGCGGAACGACAGCTGGATAATGCGGTGCGCCATTTTCTATTGACCCAGCAGAAAGGCCCGGTGAGCTTTCAACTTTCGTACTGCTGCGAAAGTTGAAACTCGGAAGTTATTTGTTCGGCTGTCCGTCACGAATTTTACGTCCCAATTTTCGATCGAGTAAAAAGCTCGGTTAATTTTACCCCCGGCGCTTTGCAGTTCTGCAACGTCAAATTCAAAGTTTCTTCCCCGAGGGAAAGGGGTCGAAACAACGTGATTCTGAACCCTTGACACATCAGGGCGGCGCCCCCATTCATCAACCGAATGTCCTCAACAGTCAACCGCCAGTGGAATTACTAAAACTGGCCTGATACGGTCTTCTATTTCCGCTGACATAATGGAAGATACCATCCAGATTCATCCCATTATTTTCAAAAGGATATATTTTGTGCAACCATAAAAGGACCTTTAAAATTGGAAGACATTATTTTAGATATGTGTTCTTTAACACGAAATAAATAGATTATATTTATGAAATTGTCGTATAACTATCATATTCACAATTATTTGATTATGAGACTTTCAGAGAAATAAATTTCTAATTGTCAACATCTCGGTAATAAATTTTTGAAGTATATATTTATATGAAATTATTTTATTTACTTTGTATCAGTGAGCATATTCCAAAAATATCGATGTGCAGTTCGGAAATGTCCTTTATATTTCCGAAATTACTTATTGCCTTTATTAATCATGGGATTAAATTAAGATGGTAGAATATCAATTTGTTGTTGTGGTTATAGTTGGCATCTGCTCAAGGTAAACGTACGTTTCGTAGATATTTTACGTCCTTTATGTCGCTTTAGATCCCGCCTACATACAAGTTATATAAGTACTCTTGATACATAATAAAACGTATCTGCCAAACGCTCGAGTGTATAATAACAATTTTAGTATTTACATTCCATATCTTCACATCAGTTGGAAATTCAATCTAAATAGTTGATTTATCGTTTAAGCAATCTTAACTTCAAAGAAATAACGTTGTAGTGTGAAATAAATATGTCTAAATTTTTAAGAGTAATTAGTTTATTTTTTGCTTTTTATTAGCTTAAAGATTGGAAAGTTGGATGTTTGCTTTCTGATTTTCCAAACGCCCTCTATAAGGTGGGTGGTAACGTCCCCTCCATAGGGCACGTCGAGCAGTTCGAAGTAATGGCCTGACAATGCAAGAGAAATTGCCAAAAATATATAATTTCGATTTCGTAGCACGTACCGGACGGTCTAACGTCTCGACCGGAATTTTACCACCAAGGGGATCTGCGGAACGAAGAAACCTACGGAGACGGAAACGGGGCGAAACGTCCAAAGTAAAAATCGCGTCAGAAATCGTAAAAAATAAGCTCAGTGAAAGAAAAAAAAAGTAATAAATCAACGAAACCAAAATACGATTAATCAGAGGCTTGGAGTGTGAAAATTATAAAAGTTGGTAATAATGATTATCGAAGAGAACTCGAGGGAAAAAGGGTGCGTGAGATTTTAGCAAATATTTACGGCATGATGGATTGCTCGAAACAGTCCCACCTTCGTATGATTAATTCTAAAATTTGGAAGTAAGTCGGTTCGATAAAATCCCGTCCCCTATTTCCGGGAAACCCACAGTGGGGAGCTTCGGGGTGGTGTCGGGATGTACATTACGAGCGCCTTAATGCGTTGGCAGCGCACGCCGTTTGGGGAAGTATCATCATCCATTAGTGGTTTATTTATTAATGCCGCAAGTTACAGTCTGTTACTAATAAGTAATTTCGGATGATATATCGGGCATTACGGGACTGTTTTGGGGGCCGCGTCGCTTAGCATTTCTGCATTAAGTTCTAATTAACGTCACGGTTTTTGTTCGGTACGCCACTGTAATGGAAAAACGATTGTACACGCCGGTTGCTTCTAACGACTTCCATTTGGACGTATTAATACTTAAGCGTTTTTGATGGTGTAAAGTTACTTTATGATCTTGGTTGTAGTTTACACGTAGCTTTTTAGCGACTATTGATAGGTGAATAAAATATTATGGGATTTATTTTTATAAAGAAAAAAAAGACGTTATTAAGCATATGTAAGTTTCGAGAAAATTTATTCTAACATAAACTCCTGGTAGAACGCACGTGTTTATACATTTAAACTTATGAGAACCCGTTACCGGAGGATTATACATAGAGATTTAATTTATTCCTAACAGTCTTGTTCCGGAAGGAACGTTCTCGTTCGTTTTTTGCTTTCACGTTAAAATTCTCGCTAGCTGCATGAATATTTAATCTTTAATAAGTAGTTTCAGAGGCTGCCTCGCCGACGGCTTAAGATTCTTCCCGTGTTATTAATTATTCTTGGAGATTTTAACTCGGGCCAAAACACGTAGAGCAACAACATAAAATATCAAATTAAACAAATAATCCTGTAAGAACTCCAATCAATTTTATAGCATCGTCAAAAAGAAATTAGCAGATACGGTCAGTTACGAGGGCATCACCTCAGACCGCCGCGGGCGTTCTGTTAAGGCTAGTTCGAGAGTTTACGTTCGTGTATATATCCCGGACGGTGTTTACTGCGATATATATTAAACCGTTTTCATTTGATGGCACTCCAGATGACGCACTGCCCATATCCCGAGGGATAATGGCCCGGATACGTCGGTAGCAGCGGAAAGGGCGTTCTCTGCCGTCTAGCTCGTCCGACGTCCGTCTGTAGTAGTCATAAAAGGCAAACGTTGGGACGAGCCGAGATCAGGACCCGTTAGTAACGGAAACGAAACGGCCTTACTATGTGTTGTAAAGTGCACCGGGTATAATTGCATACTTTGTTGCGAAAACTACTCTCGGAGAGAATCGTTTTGAGTAGCTTCGAGCTGCTTGCGTTAACGACCCATCCGGAATTGCTGATGTGTACATATTAGATAAGCTTCTTTCTGGTTTTATATAACGCTTTTATGTGTACCTATTTGAGTAAAATGTTGCTTTGAAATCAGAGCAATCGTTTCGTTGTGAATTGGCCTCAATTGGAATTTGTCCATTCCAGACCTCTTTCTCATAGATTTTTTTAAGTCTATGTAAACAAATCGACATTTTTAACAAAAACACGAAAAATTACATAAAAATAGTTCAAATGATAATCAACAATGACAGCGTTCTAATGAATACCATTTTTAAACGTTATTACTATAAATCATAAGGCTAGACTTATTGTTAGTGCCCAGCCGACGATCTCTACTGATGTCAGTACTGACGAAACAGGCTCACCGTCGCATAGTGGAATAATTTGCGATTTTTCTAGCCATAACAAAAAATATGAAAGTGTGCTTTTTACAAAAAGAAAGAAATCCTATGAAGTACAAAAAGAGTACCTTACGTATTCATAAAACTATCACCGCTTCGAGTGAACTGGTTTGTCCATAATAATAGTTTGAGTTAGACCATACGTGAATGATGCTGGAGTGTGCATATCTTATGTACCTACAAGTTACGAAATTAATTTAAGTGCCATTTATTTTTTATTTAAGCAAGTCACTATTATTATTACGTTCCTTGAATGTGTATAAATAAGTCTAACGTATTTTGTACTTGATTTTGTGATATTTTAATCAGCATAAGACCTTTAAAATTGAACTGCGTATACAGGTCCTAGTTTTTTTTTTATTTTGAAAGAATTTAGAAGTCGTTTTTTAAGAAAGAGTCTGCTAATACTTGCTACCTCTGTGTTACCACTGTTTTAAAGTTTGCATTACACTCCATCCCTTATTAATTTAATTAATAATTATTAGAAATTAAAAACGATATCAGATTTTATACAGAGTGTGGTTGGAATACCCTACATGTTACGCTGTAGTATTTCAACATTTTATTGTACAAATTCTAAATAATTACAAAAAAAACGAAGTACAGTTGCTCCCAAAAGTATCCGGCCGCCTGGCAAATTCTCACATTTAACACTATATTACTTAAGAATTAAATAATACAACCAATGGTTATTTTTTTTATGATGGTAGTATATTATCGTTCAACTTTTGATACATTGCAAATATAACAACAGCAAACAATGTAACAAAGAACATAAATAACATTATTATAGGCACACAAAAGTATCCGGACACCTATACAAAATAGCTTTAAAGAAACTAAATATGTAACTCTTAAAAGCTATTAAAACAGCTTTTAAATATTTTGTGGGGCAACCTTTTGAATTTAAAACATCTCTCAATCTGTTGGGCATTGACTTAACCAATTTATTCGTTAATGAAGAGTTTATAATCTTCCATTCCAGCAGTGAATGGTTTTTAAGCATTTCTTTACTGGAAATGCGCTTTTTGTTCAGACTAACAAAACTTTCAAAATTGCCCATAAATGTTCTATTGGGTTGAGATCTGATTTGTTGCGTTATATAATAACCACTCTTCGTTCTCATGCCCCAATATGTATTAAGTAATATGGTGTTAAATGTGAAAATTTGCCAGGCGGCCGGATACTTTTGGGAGCAACTGTATTTTAAGCAAGGTAAGTTCAAAGTCAAATTTGACGTTTTTTGAAAAAAATATTTTATACAGAAGTTTTATTTAATTTTATACCTAATCCCTAACATAAACATCGTGTTCGATTAAAACAATGAACTTTCTGTCTGAAAAATCTATTTCCGATCAAAACCGGAAATTAGAAATGTCATCACCAGACAGAGCATATCCAACTTAGCAATGTATATTTTTTATTTTTCAAAAGACCGCTTTCTTAGATCTTGAAAGGGGTGGATGTGTGGTCGCTATCACCCTGAGTAGTATCAGACTCACAATTCAAGAAATCGACGCTGCCAAGCCAAAACGGCATAAACGCCATTAACCTAATTTATCAGAAAACGCAAAAAACGATTGACATAATGAATCTTAAATGGCTTTTACGTAAACTTTAAACCAATTTTATAGCGAATGAAGTTTGTTTGCGGGTATGCCGCTTAAGAGGACTGTTTCCCTAATTTGGTCTATATGAAATACATGTAAATGTGCGACTGTCTAGCACTTATCGGGTTCGTAATTTCAAAATTTAAAAAATATCTCCACATAGGGCTCTATTTGATGTATGATTTCAGTGAATCAGTTTTTTCAAAATACTTACCAAAATCGCTAAAAAAAATAAGTAAATATTGATTTTTAAGCACTTTTTTAACAATTTTTTATGAATGCCTCAATCAAAGAATTCGAAATATAATTCATGGAAACTGTAGTATGTACTTTTAAGAACACACTTCAAAAAAAATTGGACAATTATAATGATAATTACGTTCATAATCTTGTCGCACAAAACTCATTGCAAAAGACGAATATTTCTGACACTCGATCCGCCTATATTCGTAGGACCGCCCCATCGCCGGCTAGCGTGGGCTTCAATAAACAAACAGATTTCTTTCTAGCCTTTCAAGGACGCTACGAATGCTTTGTCCTATTCATAGCCTTTTTATTATTTGAACCCTACAAACCTTTTATTCGAAAAATGGTCAATTGAGTTCACAAATTTCAAATAATGCAGTTAAGTTAATGTAAAAAAATAGAGGCTTTGTTTGAAACGTTATATTGACGGTTTTGTTACATTTCTTGAACTTTGTGCAGCTTGTGTACTGAACCGATTTCAACAAGTAGAAGGACTGTAAACCCTTCAGTTTCTATTTCGACTTCTTCAGTGTCAGGTTAATTTTTTTTTCTCCAGTTTCCTGCAATTTTTCTTGTCGTGTATAGAAAAATGGGACATCATAATAAAATTAGACAAAAAGATAAGTAAAAAAAATATATAAGTGTAGGAATATAACACAAATGAATAACGCCCGTGCAGGAAAGTTTGTGAAAGGAATATTGCTAGGTATTATTGGTAATATATAATCAACAGATTGGTGCAGAAGAAAAACCTAAGGAGAGCTACAGGCAACCGATGTAAAACGTCAAAAATGACAAAAATACAAGGATACGATGAACAACACGGAGAACAATGCCTAAAACCAGATATGGGCAATGATATATTTGAGCAGGAGAAGACAATCTTCCTTCAAAATTTAGAAGTACGGGAAGATGAATGGAATATGTTAGGGAGAAGCACAATTCCGCAATAGCAGTGATTCTTGGTGTGAAGAAAGAGAAAAGGATTAATAGCGTCAAATTTTTACAGTGTGCGCATTTGTAAAAATACAACGTCAACAGCAAATTTTATTAAGCGGATTTTGTACAGCTCAGATGCTGCTAGTAAATGAAAGGCTATGCAGCATGGGAAAAATAATGAAAAGCTTGCTATACACCAATCAGAAAAACAAGAAAACATAAAGGTGGAAGAGTGCGGATTGTTTATATATTCTAAGTATAACTTCCTATGGGCAAGTCCTGATGGTTTTGTAGAAGAACAATTAATTGTAGAGATCAAATGTCCTTAGTCCGCTTACCAACTGCGAGCTGATGACGCTATAAAAAACAAAAATATATCTATTTGGAAATGGAAAAAGGAAACCAACACCTTTGAAATAAATAAGAAGGATAAGTGGTACTACCAAATTCAAGGACAACTTGAGATCACCATCAGAAAAGGCTGTATATTCGCGGTATGGACGGATATTAAATATCCATGGAAAGTAGCTTACGTAAGACAGTATAAACAATTTTGGCCGGAAAATATGGAAAAAAAATAATATTATTTTATAAAGGATGTGTACTGCCATAGTTGGTTGATCCTCAACACATACATCAGCTACCTATACGAGAACTCAGCACGTGTACAACAGCATATCGGAGTGAGAAAAAACGAAGAGGCGAATAACCAAATTTTTTTTATACTAGTGTATAAATCAATTTATAATATAATTTTACATAATTTATAAATTTCATAGTTTTCTTATTAATTATTATTTGTAGATTAATATTAGTATTTATACTCTTTTCGCGGAAAGATGTCTCATGCGTCATTAATTAATTATGTTATCCTAGACTACTATTTTCGGTTTTCGTCTCTATCTGACATATATGATTAAATAAAGAAAACAATATTTGACATATGTCGAGAAAACGGTGACAAGTAATGACGCATGAGACATCTTTCCGTGAAAAGTGTATAGTTTCACTTTATTCAATTATTTTTAGAGTAAATGTTATTATTAGAGTAAATAAATGTATTTTTATTTCTTAAAATGATAACTAATTGCCGGCACGACCACCGTTCTTTTATAATCAAATACGGATACAACGGTTATCACTATTTAGTTTACATTACCTTCGCCTTCTAAAAAACCGTGCTAAAGCCTATTGGTTAATGGTAATTGTGTTTATGTTTTCAATATCCCCCGCCCTATTTTAACTCCACCTCCCAATTCTGAGTTCTCACGTTCGGAAACAGTCCTCTTAACTCTTGCGTGCAGTCTTAAAAATGCTACTCAACGGTGTAGCTAACTAAAAATGACCATTTTGGCGTTTATGCCGTTTTGGCTTGAGATCGTCGAAATAATGAATTTAGACAACAGTTATGATCATTGTGCGAGATTTTAAGTTTTATACTAATAACAGTTCGTTTATTACAACTGACCACGAATTGTAGGAAATTTCCCACTGTGCGTCGATTAGTTAAGTGTTGTTCAGTGCTTGGCTGATTGACAGACGGAAACAAATTTTTACATTCTCAGAAAAAGTTTGACGCTCTCCGACATATTAGCAAAATTAACAAAGCTTGACACTCCTCAAGCCAAGCTTTTAATCATGCATTATGGTCTTCACACAAACTATGGGACAAATCCCATAATTCTGGATGCAACCGGATTTCGGTTATTAGCCGTTCCGTATCAATGTTCATTTTGTTATTTAAGAGAACTGTACACGCCCTGACGAATCTGTCAAACACTGAACGCTATAATAACAACGTAACAGTTTGTCAACTGACTGACGTGCTATAACCTAAAATGGAACTGCACGATGAAGAGAAAGATGAAAAAGTAAGCCCTCTCTTCGTAACATTCCCGAGGCGTAGCTGTACGTGAGTAGCTGTTCATCAGTGCAGTAGTGAATAGATGCATGCCCATACGATGATATAGCTACTTATGACCGATGTCAACGCTGATCATCATTGAGCACTAAAACCGGCCTAAAGGTTCAATTAAATTTTTGAAAGAATTTTAAAAACACATGATATAGCTCACAAATACACCTTGTAACATGTATATGTAGGTACACGTGTTCATACATTAAAGTTAAAACTTACCCAACACTCAGGTAGCCGTATTCAAAAGGGTAAAGTTAGAAACAACAATTACAGCCCACTTGTTCAATTACCGGAGCTAATGAAGTTAGGGGCTGGGACGCAGGCGGCGCCCTCTGGTGAAGCCGGCGGCACGCGAGCTGCACTCCGTAACTACCTAGTTAAATGAAATTCTTATTCTGCATATTAACGCTTCTGGGAGACGTTCGCGTGGCGTTCAATTTATTAGCGAACGGTGCTTAAATTTAAGTAATTTTAACTCCATTACCACGCAGCTCCCGAGCAAGTTGTTAGAAACCGCTCGACGTTGCGGTCGCTTTGAACTCTAGCAGACTCAAACTTTACCTCCGACCGTTTTTATTTTAATCGTTTATTGTCATACTGTATTTAGGTGGAAATACTAGTCCGATATATTATATATAGAGGGTCATCGAAACTCGATTTACGGTGTTATAAATTAGCCATCAATTGGGCTGGTGTGAATTATTTCGAAATTAATCAGAACAAATGGCTCTGTCATCGTTGTCATTAGCCGTACGGCTTCCAATCGATTAATTGACAATGGAAACTAATTTTCTGTCGTATTCTGTCACCCCGCAATTGAGCATGCACTTCCTGTATTTGTTGCTCAGTTATTGTACCCATTTATAATCATCAACTATAAACGCGTATATTTATAGGGCTATTAAGTAGAGAACTTGAGTAAAACAAACCTCTCCCTTTTAATTACTTATTAAATAAGTAGATGTTGTGTTAAGAGAAATTATTAGATAGCTAAATACTAAACAATTTTTCATAATTTAGTGGGAATTTTTCATCGTTTAGATGTGTAATAAGTTACGAGATCTTATAAGTCAAATAAATTGCTGACTGCAATGGCGGTTTTGCCGCGCGCCCCGTCCGGCGGCGTTTGATTAAACGAAAGCGACATTTCATTTCTTTGCGAATGAATTATTTATGAACTATTAGACGAGCGCGGGCGTGCGGGGACGGTAACGGGGAGGGAAATTACATTCGAAGCAGGTGCGGCGAAATATCCGAGGTAATAAAGGAGGCGGGAAATTAATTTCGCAATGCACAATTCCTCCTCTCGGCCCTTCTTCGGCGAATCGACTCTGTATCGTTGGCTTTGCCCGACAGAGACACAATCTTATAGCCTAATTAGGTTTCTGAATTAAGTTCGGTTGGAATGCGGGTCTTGTCTTATTATCTCAAGATCTACATCTTAAATTTCTATGAAAATTACAAAATTAGTAACTTTTGTATAAGGTTATTAGTATTCATTTATATTACATTGATGATTTGAAAACAGATAAAAATAGAAAATATGTAAATTAAAAAAAAATAAGAGAAAATATGGGAATGTTATGACGAGTTTGTTGAAATTTCAAATGCCAACAGTCAACAATGAAAAGATGAAAAAATGTGAAGCGTTATTTCGCACCCTGTATCGGATTAGCTTCGGAACGTTATCGCGCGGTATTTGTGCTTCTTTTTACGTTCTGAACCGCAACGCTGCAGCAGTATCACGGAGTTTCCATGAATCAGCGCATTGACAGACGCTATTCAACTTTACACGCTGTAAATCAAAAATGTTTATGACCTGGTTCGGTAACGTTATATCGATTAAAACTAGTTTTTAACCAAAATTTAACATTTTTTATATTCGAATTTAAAGGTAGGTGTACAGTGGACAAAGCTGGGTAGTTGAGGTCGTTTGGGACAAGAGCAAAACGCAGCGCAAAAAGGGCGGTTGCCATAAATATCCAGCTCGCATAAAATAACCATAAAGCGGCTAAATTCGGGACGGTGCATCGATGCTCGAGTCGCATCCAGGGGTCGCCACTCTCGGGGGATAAAAGCGCATGCAAATCTTCGGAATGGGACGCGCTCTATATGCGGTACCACCCCTTCCTCCTCTTACTTTCTTTTACCAAGAATAGTTTTACATTGTAACGAGATGAATCTCCCCATTTTCCCTTGGGAACTAACGCCCAGTCCCCATTTTTTGATTTGTGGACTCATTTTCATGAGAACCGTAACGTATAGTTATGTGCACCACTAACACTTGGTAATAGCTCCCGATATACGATTATTTCTTTTCTGGTTATTCTTATTTATAAAGTTTTGTGACGTTATAATTGCGATATAACTTAAAATAGCTATTAACGCGTCGCAACTTCGTAAAATCCAATTACATCAGTTATCCGAAGGGATAAATTCGGATAACACGCATCTTCTCTTATCTCGGGGAAACTTTCGCAAAGTCACTTACAACTCATCAGGCAAACATTAAAATTCCCTTTCGAGGCGGTTCGAGTTCATTACCGGCTAGTTTCACTCCCTAATCTGTCAACGAGGGCCCCGGAAACTTCCATAATCGCCCGAAGACGCGCGTATTAAGAATTCATCCGCGCCTTTTATCGCTGGCCGAAAAGTTTCGTCCGAAACTTCCATAAATAACGGCAACGCCTTCGCTTCCGTACGCGAACATTTTTACATACAAATGTCTTTTGTTCGACCCGCCACCGTTTGCGAGTTTGAAAATAATTTCCAGAGGGAAGCTTCAACGAAAAAAAAAGTGGTTCTCTCGTCGAGTACGGCTCTGGAGTGCTATTATCATGCAAATTTCGGCCGGCGGTTTTGCCACTGCAATTATTAATATAATTCCGGGTAACTGTCCGTGGGAGCCGTGAATTTTCGTCCAAATTACGTCTGGATAAGAGTTGTTGACTTGAAGGATGCTATTTTATCAAGATTCTGTGAAATATTTTAGAAAATAGAAATAAAGGATGTAATTAAAGAGATTCTATTTGATGCAGATTAAGAGAATCCTATTTGGTGCAGATTTTACAATACAATATACAGGTGTTTAAAGAAAATGCAGCAATAATAAAGGGGGTGATTGTCCAGGTCATTTTATACAAAAAAGTTTATAATAAACATAGCCTGGAAACGCTTCGTTACCGATGTTCTCCTCATTGACTGGCGAACTCTCTCAAAAACACTAGGATCTGTTTTAATTGAGTTGCACCCAACAATGATTCGATTTCTTAAGTCTTCTACGTTTTCCAATGGAATAGCGTACACCAAGGACTTCAAATGGCCCCACAGGAAAAAATCCAGGGGATTTAAATCCGGAGATCGTGAAGGCCATAAGTGAGGTCCTCCTCGGCCAATTCAGCGATTTCCATATGCTTGTGTTAAGAAATCACGAGCTACTTGACTAAAGTGGGCTGGTGCGCCATCGTGCATATACCACATTGCATCTCTAATTGCTAATCGTACGTCCTCCAGAAAACCAGGGAGTGTGTTTTTCAAAAAGTTGCGATACACCTCTCTGGTAAGTTTTCCTGGTAAAAATACCGGTCCAATTAGGCAGTCACCCACAATTCCAAGCCAAACGTTCAAAGAAAACCGATGTTGAAAACAATCTTCAACAATTTCATGTAGATTTTCGTCATACCATACATGGTTGTTATGGAAATTGCTTATTGCATTTCTTGAAAAATTCGCTTCATCGGTGAAGAGAATCAACATCAGGAATTGAGGGATTTCACCCATTTTCTGCAAAAACCATTGACAGAATGCAATGCGAGGAGGAAAATCAGAAGGAAGTAATGCTTGAACGCGTTGAACTGTTTCAAAATAGGGTAAATGCACTGGTTAGCCGACCGGCACTGGATCTCGACCATTTTGTCATTTAAAGTCAAATAATAAGAAATATATTCGCTATACTTTAAAAAGGTGTGGACATTTGGTTTTGTACTTCTCTAGCACTTCTAAAATTGTTCTCAAAATGGAACTAAAAATCTGCGTTATTCCGTGAAAAATCAGTAAATACATTTCTATCGCGATGACAGTATAGTTTGATGTATAGTGTAAAAAAAGTGTTAAGCAAACCCGGCCAGAAAATAATAAATAATTTTGATTTTAAACACGTTAGGTGATTAAATTATGGTTTATATCTATTATTAGTTATAGTTGCTTATATATTTTAAGAAAACATAGGCTCACAGTAAGTTTTTTGCTTAATATTTGATGGTCGCCAACCAATATTAAAATAATTGCCTTTTTCAGTTCTCGACCAAAATGGTCGAGAATCAGTAAGCTTTTAAAAAATTAATTGTTTTGGTAATATCATCTATTTAAGAATTGTTGGTATTTTTGTGTATACTTCAATTAATTTATATATGTTATCGTGGGAGTTTGGTTCTTCCCGGTGGGGATGTTATGTGAGCCCGGACGCTCTTTGTTCGGGGGTGACTAATTGTAAGAACTAGTTGTTGTGTAACGCTCCGGTTTATTTTTATGATAGAAACTACCAGCGTAGAGAGATACTATAGTATGGACACTCCGTTTTTTTTGACGTTCAATTTTTACGTCCGCATGAATTTGCACTTCGACAGTTCTCCGCTTGTGGCAGCACAGTAGGTGTTTTGTTTTGGTGACTTTAAGGTTAGATTTTCATTCTTTCTACTCCACGTGACAGCATTGAGCGGATGATTTTGAAAGTGTTTTAAAGTAATTTTGTCTTAATTAGTTTGGTTTTTTAAAGTACTTTACTATTTTATTGCATTGTTTTCTTTTAAACATAATTATTTATTGTTCTATGTATTTTAGTTGGAAATACTGTAATCACTAATAAATATTGTTTCTTATATTTTAAGTTTCATAAATTATAATGATCCCTTTATCATTTTCGAGGTATAAGGTTTTACCCCTAATAACATATGTTATTTATGGTTCCCAAAAGTATTAAAGAATTAAATACATTATGAAGTTCTAAGCTCTTCTAAATAATAATATTTGGATATTAAAATATTTATAATAGGAAGGTTCGTAAGATATCTTTTACGAATATCCTTTCAAATACTTATTTTTGCTGTCAATAAAAGATAATATATGCATAGATGCTTGATAATAACATTTTAAAAAACGATGTCTTCATAAAAATAAATTTTAGAAATGACATTTCCCTTAGTGCCATCTCTTGACCTATTGTAGAAGTGCAAATAGAAACGCCGCCATGTTGCCTTAAAAATCGCCTCACCTACATCAAAGGTGCCGACGGAGAGTGTCCATACTATAGTATCTCTCTACGCTGAAACTACCTAAAAGTGAATCAGTTGTACCTTGTAGCTTGCGAGAAGCGGTCGAATATAATTCCTGATTGAAGTCAGAGTCGGTTTTATTTCACTTGCGAAACCCTAAAGCTAACATATATCTACTTTTTAAGTTTTAGTTTACGACCATTAAATTAGACCTAAGTATTCTTTTTTTACATTCGTATTATAGGTGGTCGAAAATCAATTAGTTCTCGACCGCTGTAACAAGAAAATTTATTAATGTCACTTTCTTTATTAGTAAAAAATAATAATCTATTTTTTGTAAGTTCCTATTTATGTTTGTTTAGTGAAAATATATGTATACATATATTAAAATTGTTTGAATTTATGTTTTTCTCTAATGGAATCTATTGTTCTAAATATATTTTCTTAGAAATTAGTCAATTTGTGGTGGTCGAGAACTCCGCGAAGTGGTCGAGAAGTAGTGATATTGTACTTTTTTTTATTTTTTTGTTAAAAGAAAGGAAAAATCATACTTCCACACTACTAAGAACTTATTGAGGAATCGTTGAAGGCTAGGTGTAATAAAATTTGAATAATTTTTCTATAGGTAAAATACATTCAAAGTCAATTTTTTTGTTAACTGGTCGAGAACCAATGCATTGACCCTATGTAAATTTTTACTGTTTTTTTTTTAAATCAAACTTCAACACGCTGTAGATCGGTAACGAAGCGTTTCTAGACCATGTTTATTATAAACTTTTTTGTATAAAATGACCTGGACAATCACCCTCTTTAATATTGCCGCATCTTTTTTAAACACCCTGTATACAAAATGTACAAAAATTATTAATTCCCTTTGGGTTAATTACCAAAATATAGATAATTCGGAAATTTGTCCTTTTTATAACGACAAAAGCTTTAAGAGAAACAAGATTTTAATTTTTAATTATTACTGATAACGACTTCAATTCTTGACCATTTTATAGAATGAAAATCTTTTCGTTTCTTACTCATAGTCGCAAAAGCGTAAAGAAATAGCACTGAAACAAAAAGTTTTCTGAACCGAAAAATCCATTAAATCAACGCAGAGCCGACCGCCTTCATTGTGACGAAAATCGACGGGGTAAATCAAGCTCTGGCGAAAACAAAATAATCTCTTAATGCCGTCGCGCTAGAAAATCGTTAATGCAAAAGTTTTCCCAAGTCGGGTCCATCCTGGAAAAGGGGGAAAATAGGGATTAGGGGCAACGTGAACGTGTTTTTGACACGCCAATATCTTAGCAACTTCGACACTTTCAGTTGACATAATTTTGGCTTGAATCTTGATACGATACGTGTGTTGCTGATTTATTGTAGTTTCAACTACGCTGAAGTAAAAAAGTTTGAAAAAGTTCTTATTTTACTTCGGTGAACTTGAGCTTCCACCATTTTCGATATTTCAAATAGACCGCTTGGTGTTCTTAGTAATGGAAATGGAACACAGAAACGATCTTTTATGACGTCCTATATTGTCACGTAATAGGACTGAGAGTTCTTATAGTTAGTTTTCTTTGCCCCCGCAAATCTGTTCCGGGTAAATGGAGAAAGAAAATTGGATAACCACTTCCTACATAGTCCTTTGAAAAAGGATTCTGATTTATCTCACCCCCGAGCGGTCCGAAGCTAGCGTAAACATGTTTGCGTAGGCGTCCCTCAGTTTGTTGGACCGCTCGTCACCAGAGGGACCTAATTGCCTTCCGGTTTAAACTAGTGGACCCCCTTTTACATGGTAATCACTACAGATATTTTTAATTTTCTTACCTTGTTGACTACTGGGGCCCGTCCCCAACAAGACGTCGATGCTTCCATCAGACAACATGTCGGCGTCTTGGTAAGAAATGGAAAAATTCGCGTCATCTTGCAGTCTGGCGAGTACCGCCGCAAGACTTGACCTGTCCAAGTCGTCAGGTTCTTTCAGTTGAAGGGTGACGTTGCCGTCACTGGCTGTACTGTACATGAACACAGCATGGCTTCCGGTATAGTGTTGGAGGGGTAGGCGAACACCTGTTATTTCGTGGACACCCTGTAAAGAAAAAATCACAATAAGAAAAAACGATTAAATCATTATGTTGTGAAAAGTTGCTCTCATAAACACTTTGACGGGTTCAAGAGATGAACATTGAAACTTATGTTGGGATCGATTAACTTCTTGAATTAAAGAGAGGTCGGCACGAAAGTCAATGAGAAGGGTGTTGTGTGTTCGAAGTACACGATGGGCGTTCAACGCTTTTGTGACTAATAAGTGGATTGTATATTCCTTGATCGCGTGCCAAGTACTAATGGGGTAGGCTTTTAAACGCCAACTTTACACAATAACGTGGTTGGGGTGATTTATGTCATTCGAGATTTAGAAAGAGTTTATTATTTAATGTTTCAGTCCTTTATTGAATAAACAATAACATTTTTTAATTTTTAAATAAATTTGTTTCTGTGATTGCAAGGTTGTGGAATACAGTCCCATTCGTTTCTATAACAAGTACAGGTCTGACAACCTCGTACAGGTGTTTTTACTTCTCCATCCTTACAAAACGAACGAAGAGCTAGAATTAATAGATATTAAGGTTTCATTAATATAAAAGTTGTAGTTGACGTACGGTATTCAGGTGGTTCTCCAATTACAAAAATTGGAAAAGTTATTAGTAAAATAGCGTAAAAAGTCGTACAGATGATCTTCATGATTCTAACCGAATGAAACAAATCATACGGTGGGTATATAAATCAAAATAATGAATTAATTTCTCGCCCAATTTAATAAAAATAATTACCCGTTCAAAATGCATAAACTTAAACGCTACTTTAACCATTCGAGAAATGATTCGTGAGTTAGATCGCCGAACTGTCACGATTAAACGGGTCTCTTGGAAAATTTATGACGTCATCGCCGTCGGTGCGGCCGTTGGGTACCATCTGGTGGCGGAGTTGAGGAAAAACTCGGGGGGGTCGGCAAGACGTTATAAAGTTTCACGGCCGACCGGTTACCAGAAAATTATTTCGCGGGGACCCCCTGCCGTTTAACGGCGGGAAATTCGAAGTTGTAAATCAGGCGCGCCAGAATTCGGCCGAGGGTCGATCGCTTAATGTGTTTACTTGTCCCTCGTAAATTTCGAGTGTGAAATATCGGTCTCTACACGTTTTACGGCGACATGCAAACAAACGACAAACGGAAAGCGTCGGAACGTCAGAAAAAAACCAGGGCGTAGATCATTTTCGGGACGTTTTGAGGGGTGAAATGGAATCGTGAAAGAAATGTGAATGATGAGAGTTCAACTGAAGATATTTTAAAACTGGATATATAGGGTTTTCCAGATCACTTTTCTTCTTCTATTATGTAGAGATTTTAATAATGTGGACTTTTTCTGTACTTCAGGCTTTTTATCTTTAATTCAATCAGCGTTTAAAAATGATTGTAAGACATTTGAATTTGGCAAGCAAGAATTTTTAAGATTGACATCATATTTTTAAGATTGGTGGATATCTAAAGTTCTTTAAAAACAAAGTCAAAGTGTAGAAGGTAATTATATGCTAAATGGATTCATACTTTTTAAATAACACTATGTGATGAATATTTTTTATTGGAATTTTAGGAGGGGTTGGTTAATTCCTTATGCAAGAGAGACATTGTCTGGTGTCATAAATCGTGAAACGTGAAGATAGAGAGAGTCACGGACTAGGAGCAATAATTAGATATGCGAGACGAGCAGTGTAGAATATTTAGGGCAAAGGGCGGCACGGTACAATCGCCCAACGCAGCGACCGGCGGTGGCGTATCTACGTCTTCAATTACGGTTAACCCCGGCGTCTGGTGGCGTTAATCTCCATTGGTGACTTTATGACTAACGTATATCGCCGGCTAACCGACGTATTATTGCGTCCGATACAGAGCCCTCTACACGCTTGCGGCGGAGGCGTGTCGAAATTTACAACTCGAGATTACAACAATGTGTTCTCGCCGGTCGACCGCCCTCTATCGGCTTGTAAAACGGATATTTCGAGGTAATATTATATTGGTTCGAGCATCGATTACCGGAGATTAACGAACCGCGGTTCACAGGTTTTCGTATAAGTTCTGCAATTTCCGTAACGAGCCAGACGCGCTCCTCGTGTTGCTAAGCAGGTGCCGGAAACTTTTATAATTAGGTTGTTGTACCGCCCGGCACAATAATAACAAATTGGCGCGGGCGGTCGCCGAATTTCAACTTCGTTAGTTTAATCAACGTAGTCCGACACGGTTCAACCCATTTGCCGCGACGATCACGGATCGGAGAGTACCGACGTCGACGGCCCCCTCGGTTTCTCCAGTCTCGGGCACCGCTGATTGATGAAATTCTCGCTCGGCGTCGCGGAAATTTCCAAGGGGTTCGAAATTATTGTTCTACGAGTGGGGATTTATTAAATTTTTTCTCGAATGTGCTTCAATACCTTACCAATACAAAGAAAAAAGAAATACTTATAAAATCGACCTAGATTTTTCAACGTCTTAAAGGTACTATAGGGTTAAGTGGAATTACTTCATGAGAACGTGAGATTCTTATGATACCTATAATGATATAAAGATACTTAAATATTATTTCTGTAATCAAACGAAGTAAAAATAAATTCCTAAATTGCAAAGAAAACCTTCAACTTTTTCATTTCGTAACATTTTTCATTAGAACTTCTTTCATTCGGAGATATAAAGGCACCGTCATTTAGGCGGGAGAAAAAAGTCCTGGAAACTGACAGTTACCTTTACAGAACCGGCGAACGGAAGAGAAAAATTGTCGCACCTGCCCTTTCAGGCGACCGGGTACAAAGGCGCCGGCACCGCGACGCCCGCGACATCTAATTAATATCCGGAGCTGCGCAATTCCAGAAAGAGTCCAATTTCTAGGCAAGGCGGAAAATGTACACCGCCTTCTCGCGGACCGAAGACGCAAACGTTTGAAGAGGGGAGGTTAATGAAATTAATGTCTCGTCGAGGGGTCGTTCTTCTTCGAGAGCCTCGGGCGCGGCTCGTTAGCGAAATGGGGGCTACGCAGAATTTGCTGGGCGTCATCGATTGAAACTCTAATTCCAGGTACAGAACGACAATAAAGGACAATAATACAATACGGGCGCCTCCACCATTTTTAGATTTCCCGGTTTATTCTCTAGTCGGATTTGCGAGCCTCGTTTTCAATAATAAACGCTGTACAACGTTCCGACTAATTAATTATAAATACCGTGGGGTTCTCTCGAATAATATGCCGACCGAACAATGAACTGTACTCGCATCCCTTTGCAATAAGCCGTGTCCGCTTTTGAATGGTGCACTTGTTATTATTGTTTGCCAGAATAGGCTTCGTTCGATTATTTTGCGTTCCACGAACTTTTTCTAGTTCATAGTTTTTTGTTGTTGTTTACGCTATTAAACCGTTCCGATTAGGAAACCATTTAAAATTCGTTTTTCAGTGTAAAAATATTCTTGAAAATAAATAAATATATAAAGATAAAAATATATTTCTACACTATTTGCCTCGTTTTTTAATAGCAAACAATATATAAATTTATTATTATTCCAGGTAGCAATTACTACCACAAAGAGGTAATAACCGTAAAAATGCTTGCTAACCAAACGAGGCTCTTAGCAATTTTACCCCATTTCGCTGTTGCCCGAAAAAGAATCTAATTACAGCAAGGTGAGTTTGTATTTAAAGTTCTTTTTATTATTACAAAATTTAAAAATTATATAATGCTAGGTGGAGCGTCGGGTTTAACACGTCCGGAACAATGGAGGTATTATGAGCGTCGCGACGTCCCGGACCGGAAGAGGAAACGGCGTCGGAGCCGAGGGCCGGCGGCCAAATAGGCGTATTTGTCTGCGTCTGGCGCACGTGCCCTTCCTGGGGGATGAATTTTGCATGAACAGCGTCGTCGTCGTCGTCGGTGGCGTCTCTGGCGCGCGTATGCACGCGGCGTACGTGTTTAGCTCGGATGATTTCGGTTGTTTTGAGACAAAGGGGCGCTGATAAATTGCCCGTGCCGCGGGTGGAAGTGACAAATTTCGCGCCGCCAGCCACCCGCCGCGGAAGACGTATTCATTTTTAAAGTTATCTAACAATGCGGGCTCGACAAGAGCACGGCGATGTCTTTGTTCTGGCACAAGAGCGCTTTTTTGCTTCTGCTTTGTTACGGAATTCCTGTTTCATGGCGTGTAATACAAAACAGAATGAAACTGATAAGAAATATAACCAGGTAATACTGAAGCAAAAATGTTCTTGTAAAAAAAATAATTCTAGAAACATGTATTTATTAGAATGGAAAATAAAACTTTATAAATTTTGATAAAAGATTAATAATAAAATAATTTGTATTTTTAATTATTAACTCGAAAATAATTTTTTACTCGGAATTAATTTTAGGTATTCTAGATCAGTATTTTCAGTTTTCATCTCTCTCTCTCTCTCTGTCAAGTACATTTAGATATAAAAATACTATTTGACGTACGTCGAGAAAACGGTGATAACTTAAAAAAATAATATGTTCTTTAAAATCAAATTTTAGAGTTAAAACGTTTAAAATGAAGGCGTTCGATAAAAGCTTTTATCGTGCAAAAGATCGAACAAAATCAGTCTCTGAGCACTCCATTAACGCGTATAGAGCCAGAGCCACTAATGTAATAACCAACGGTTTCAAAGACAGACAAATAGTTACACCTATTAATAGTTTAATATCTCGCCTGCATACGACCACAAAGAAATTCCTTAAAGAAGATAGACCGAACCCTTTGATCATTGTTCCGGCTAACAAAGGCCAAATAACGGTAGCGCTCAATCAATTACAATATAATGAGAAACCTCAGTCCTTGTTAAATGACACCACCACTTATGAGGTTTTAAAATCCAACCCCACCTCAACCATACAGAGGAAACAGAATAAAATCTGTAAAGAGTTATTAGAAGGGAAAGTCATTCCCCTAGTTATACACTTTTCGCGGAAAGATGTCTCATGCGTCATTACTTGTCACCGTTTTCTCGACATATGTCAAATATTTTTTTCTTTATTTAATCATATATGTCAGATAGAGACGAAAACCAAAAGTAGTAGTCTAGGATAATACAATTAATTAATGACGCATGAGACATCTTTCCGCGAAAAGAGTATACTTATAAATCGTTGGTTTGTCACAATGGTATTGCCCCCAAGTTCTATGGTTTACCAAAAATTCACAAAAATGATATGCTGTTGAGACAGATCATATCTTTTATTGGCTCCCATACATATACGTTGTCTAGTTACTTAGCCTCTATCTTAATTAAAGCGCTTGCGAACCGCACTAGGAATAATATCACTGACTTTTTTGCATTTGCTGAGTCTATGCGAATGATTCCTACTGTTATGACGTTTCGTTAAATTTTTGTAGCGCCCCTAGCGGCAATTTACGTATTTAAGATTAGGAGAACATTTGTAAAATCAGTTACGAGAGAGAATCGAAGCGAAGTGCACAGTCGTCCTTCCTCTCTTTTGTTGGGAAAGTAAAATAACGTTTTTATTTTTATTCAAACCCTACTCAACACCTACCATCTGGCTTTGTTCTGATCTCGTTAGATGTGGTTTCTCTGTTTACCAAATATCTTTACCGTTGGTCACAGAGAACTTGGAAACTGAGTAGGACAGCATACAGAATCATACATAAATACCGCGCCACTTGTTCCTAAAGATCATAGATTTCTTGTTTAACTCATATCGACGCTGCCAAGCCAAAACGGCATAAACGCCATTAACCTAATTTTTCAGAAAACGCAAAAATGATTGACATAATGAATCTTAAATGGCTTTTACTCAAACTTTAAACCAATTTTATAGCGAAAGAAGTTTGTTTGCGGGTATACCGCTTTAACTGTTGCATGCAGATTTAAAAATGCTACTCAAAGGTGCAGCTAACTAAAAAATGGCCATTTTGGCGTTTATGTCGTTTTGGTTTGAGAGCGTCGATATGTCTTTTACTTCAAAGATGTAATTTACAAACAGAAGTTTCAAACTCCAATGGGGAGCCCCCTAACCCCCATTCTGGCCGGGATGGTAATGGATTTTATCTTGGATTAATGCATTCTCCTTTTGTCATTCGATCTATATACGAAGAGCACTTTTCCAAAACTAAGTCCAAAAGAAATATTTGTAGATATGACTGAATTTCTGTAAAAAGTTGTATACAACACATTCAGTAGAAATGTGTTAATACCGCATTCGTTTGAATCTAACAATAAGCCGCACTATTTTTGCTGTATAATCGTTCATAAAAATGGGGTGCGGCTTACAATTAGATTCGAACCTAATTCAAAAATATAAAATACCTAACAAAAAAATTTAATCGTAATATTATGATTTACTTATTTACCAACTTTATTTTAAGAAACTTTTTTTTTTACTATAAAATAATATATCATTCACAGAAATAAGGTGCGGCTTACATTCGAACGAATACGGTATATAAATAATATTATATTTTGTAGTGAAGGAGTCACATAAATATTTAGGATTAATTTCTTTTTTATTTTTTTCTTGCAAACAATAGGTCTCTTGCAAACAACAGGAACTTTTCTGTTCTCTTTTACGTTTTCCTCTTAAGCAAAGTTGCACTTCTATATTGTCATCATCCGACATTTTAAATAGTTTATTACAGGCACACAAAATTAAAACGAAATAACCAAACTACCAAAAACTTTGTTTGACGTTTCTCCCAATACCAAGCATTGTCAACGCACTCCAATGAGCATGACTTACAATTAGTCAGTTCTGTAATATAATCTTTTTGGACTTGTATTTGATTTGGAATAAATTTTTTCGAGGTTTATCAAAATAAGCTGGGGTGCATATTGGTTTTGTGAAACATAAACCTATAGATCAAGTGCAACTTTTTTGTACTTATTTTAAACACGATTTTTGATTTTTTTTTTTGAGTTAGTTAGTTTTGGAAAATACCTCTTCATATCTATAGATCTACCCTTTATATACAAATACGTGGATGACCTCATTTGTGGTGTACCTAAGAACTCTCTGGACAACGTACAAGATATCGTGAACTCTATGAGTCTCCATATTCAGTTCACCATCGTGAAGGAATCAAACAACAGTGTTTCTTTTCTTGATTCACTCGTCATTAGAAAACCTCATCGACGAATTCAATCAATACCTTTTACACGAATACCAATCTCCATATCAATATTTTTTAAAACTAGATGTATTTGATTACAAGGAAGTTTTAAATGGACATTACAAATAATGACGCGTAATCTTTTGCCGAACGAAGATTAATATCCAAAAAGAACAACTAATCTTTTATATAGAGTACATAAAAATACTCAGTTCCAACCCAATATAATCAAAAGTAAAAATTAGTAATAAAGGATTTCAAATTAGGGTCAAGTGGGGTAAACGTAAACTAGGGTAATTGTAAACAAGACTTTGTTTTACTAAATATTCAAAATAAGTGACTTTCGCGTACCTTCTACTTCTTAGGTGGCAGGAAAGTGTTGACTGCAGTAGGTACGCGAAAGTCACTTATTTTGAATATTTAGTAAAACAAAGTCTTGTTTACAATTACTCTAGTTTACATTTATCCCACTTGATCCTATAAAATTTCCAAAAAAAAACAAACTTCATTTAGTAAATAAAATCCATATATTAAAATATCAACTTAATAAAAAAATATACAAAACAAAATACAAAATTAATTAAAATGTAACTGGTTTATTGGCCAATTCTTTTTTAAAAGCATCCCATTCATCCTGATTCTTGCATGGCCAGCTTTCCACTTCAATTCCACGTTCATATTTCGAACACCTCGTGCCTTTATCGTCACTAGTAATTCCAGTTACTTCAGGATAATCACAAATGCACATAGGAGCTTGAGGTATGTTACATGGTTTAAGAGCCAAAAGCCTAATTCCAACACACATTGCTTTGTCGCCAACCATACCGGGTTTGTATCCTTCCCAACACGAACATGTTTCTAAAGTATCTTCAGCAAAAACAACGAATAAAGTTGCAAAAAGGAATAAGGAAGATGTTAAAAACTTCATTCTAAAATATTAAAATTAAATTTTATAAGAAATTGAAGTTGAAGAAGTATGTGAATAGATTAAACGTTACTTGTTTATGATTACATAATTTTATACTATTTAAAAATACTCACATTTATCTCGTTTTATTACGTATATGTTTCTGTTTGGTGTAATCGTTTACAACTGAATAAGCGTATCGAGGTGGGTTGGTTTTATACGAGCGGATTTCGTACTAATGTCCCTGAATGAGTGACCGAATGTGTTGTAGTGCGGAGAAAATTGTAAATAATGGAAACCGATACGTCACTTCTCAGTAACTATTTGTTTTAATGATGAACAAACATCTCCCGAAATCAAGTGTTTGCAATAAAAGACAATTTGGGTTTTTTTATTGTTTATCCATTTCACACCACTTAAACTAAACATTCCTAGCGATGTTTTATGTTGCATCATCACCTTTGGGAATACACAGATGATATTTACCACTACGAAACGACATTATGTTTTCGTTTATAGCCACACATTTTTTAATACCCCTTTCATCAATTTTACATTTGCATTCACTTAATTTCGGTACACAAAAATTTATTAATAAAGAAAATATAATTAAACACTTTACTGTATTCATTTTGAGTTAAATAAAATCAGTAAAGTAAATCAGTTTCACAATCAGACTGATGTTAGTGAATATTGAACAGTTAAATACGTCGAAGGTAAAACCGTTAATTAAATGTAACGTTCCGGTTTATAAACTAACAACAATACTGTTTTTAGTGGTTACATTAATAACAAGCCGTATAAAACCGTAACAGCTATTCTGGGTTTAATTTTAATGGTAGCTTATCAGCGATAAATAAAATTGGCTATAAACATTTTAATGACTAAAGTAACATGATGTTACCATTTTTTCTCTGAATTCAATCATTATTGTTTATTTATTTTGTAAGTGAAAAAAAAAATTAAAATGAAATTTGTTAAAGTGACGTCATAACGTAATCAAGAGGTATTAGTCACCACATGAGGTATACAAATGGAAATTCCTGCGCAATCTGGAGATTCGAACGTGATTTATCTTGGAAGCACTTCATCAAAATACCTCGCTGCAGGAATTCGTAAACGTTTACTTAGCAGAAGCACACACGGCCTTTAGTACTCTAATTTATAGGGAGCTACGTTACTTCAAAACGGTACAGAATGGATTTATAAAAAAACACCAGACAATAACCGATTAATTTATGCTCGAAAACTTGATTTATTACATCCTTCATCATAGACATTAAGTGATCCTTAACTTTCTTAACATTTAAGCATTTCTTAACTTTAATTTAGCCTTGTATACGTTCCAATCGTCTCTATTTTCACAGTGCCATTTTCTTTTTTGATTCCCTTCGTTTGAAACGCACCAAGTATCTTCGTCGTCAATTTCTATAAGTGTTGCCGCATCGTTACATTCGCATTTTGGAGGAATATGTTGGTTACAAGGTTCACGGTTGTATACAAAAGTACCGACGCATTGAATTGACCTGTCTTCGACTTCTTCCGGTTTGTATCCTTCGTTACAATGACAAGTTTCCAAAGTTAAATCCTCGCAATTTACCAAGGTTAGTAAGAGTATCAGAAGTAGTGACTTCAATAACAGAAACCTTTTAAAAAAATAAAAATTATTATTCAAATATTATCGTGTCTGAATTCTAATGATGATAATCTTTTAATTTTAACCGTGACCTCGTTAAAGACTACGTAATTGACGAAGGTCGCAAAGGTCGTTTAAATACTGATTATTTTTGAATTTGTGTAAATGAATGGCCTAGATACATTTTTATTTTTACGGTAGAATAAAGAAGAATTTACTCACATGGTTTATCCTTCGATGTGGCCTGGTCACATTTAAGTGTGAATGTCGTTTGAATCGATTGTATAAAGAGACGACTAACTGGTTTTATAAAAAGAAGAAACGTTTTTGGGTGAATCTGGTTTTTGATACCTGGGTTGGTATGAAAGATTTTGGTTTATTTTTGTCTGTGGAAAAGAATCTGCTATGAAAGAAATATTTATTGATGTGAATAAAAATGATAAAAAAATTATTGTTTTTTTAAACTCTTACAATTAATTGAAACACTTGTAATATACTATATACTATACTAATAAAGCCGTGATTCATTGAAATTAAAAATTCACAGACACTATATTATAGGGTAAACTGCCTGAATCTAGGCCCCCCCAAAAAGAATTCTTAAAGTCGACCTTTTTATAAAAATCCATGTACAGAATATTCTAAAGCCAGAGTCAGTGATTCATTGGGATCTTTAGAAATTTTCATGTTTATCTATCTATTGGCGTCGTGACGTCTCCCTCCAAAATTCTGAAATAACTCAACCATTGTCGTATTAAATGTAGTTCAAATGAGTTAAAATGTATAAATACGCGTGTTGAAAGATCACAGGGACGCATTTATAAGAAGCGCCATCCTCATAAAAGAGTTAATTTAACTACAAGAATGTGCCAAAATGTCCAAGAGCAATAAAACTAAATAACATAAGAAAATTTCGTGCCCCTTGTGTTCATCCATCTATAAATAGATGGTGAAGGAATATTTGGATTTTTTGTGATCCTAATTTTTGTATACACTGGAGAAATGAGTCACTGGCTTTAGCCTTGGAATACCCTTTTGAAAATTTGCGACTGGAGTATGACACGAACAAACGTTCGAATTCCAAAACCCGCCTAGTTAAACAACCAACCAACTCTTTAGAAAAACTCGAAGGCCGACTTTAGGCGCATGGCTGAGATTTGGCAAGTTTACCTTGTTAGGTTTTAATACGATTTTTCGTTCGTTCTTAACATGGTTTGGATGTTGGACTGGAGATTATTTCGATCTTAAAAATATCGAAAAAAAAGATTGATAAAGAAAGACATTTTCTAATGCAATCTAATTCACTAACGGTTTTAAAAATTTGTTTACAATTTTCTAATTGAAAACAGAAACAATATAATGCTTATTATTGTATTATTTCTATTAGGGTTACTTTATAGGTCATTTTTAAATGTAACCTATAAAGGACATTTTAATCGTTTGGTCTATTTTAGAGATGGGACCGAAGCCGAATAATTATTCGGTATTCGGCTTATTCGGCTTCATTTGCAATATTCGGTTTTCGGCCGAATTATGAATTTATTATTTACCGAATATTCGGTTGTCTATGTGAGGGGCGAGCAACTTTTTGCATAGTGTGGGCCAGAAGTTGCCCACCGTTGGTCTATGTGACTGTTGTAAGTTTTAATAAATTCGAAGATTATATTGAATGAGCATACAAATGATAAGCTATTCAGAGAATAGCTGCTCATTGAAAACTGTATTTGATGGGGCGGATAAGTACACTTTTGCCAGTTTACTAATTTTTAGGTATTTCATGTTGTTTCCACTAAACAAATGGAACTTGCTCTCGCATTAGTAATTCTTCAGACAAGTAACCGTCCAGTTCAATTGCTACTCTATTTCTAGGACTTCAGTCATTAACGGCCTTAATAGCTATGGCTTTATAGCAGTTCCAAAACGAAAAATGACTTCGATTCAAATTTTTACCTGTTGTAGAGGACAGTTGCTGAATATTTGTGTTTATATTCATCTTACCATTTCCATCGCTCTCTGTATCATCTCTACTACTGCTCCCGAACTTTAAGTCTCTTCCAAGTGCTTCCAAAAAATAGTATGCCTTATAACGGATATGTTTTCACATGAGAAAAAGTTTAAGCGATATCGGAGATTCAACAACGTTGCCATAAAATAATTTTTTTCCTCTCTATTTTTTTGAATCTTATTTTCACGCCATTCAACAAAGACTGAATATTCGGCCGAATATTCGGTTCATATTTAGCCGAATGTTCGGTTTTCGGTTATTCGGTTGAATTACTATTCGTCACATCATCAGCTCTATTTTATTATTCCACTCCTTATTATTCAACTTAATCTAATGAAATTAGTACTGGCAACAAGAAAAATTAGCTCAGCTTAAGTAATCTCAGCTTGTCCTATTAGTTGTATGTTTTCTAAAGTGTTTCTATGTGTTTCTAAAGATATTGTATGTATGTGTTCTCTTTCTCGTTTAATGTATAATAATCTTGCGCCGGAGGAAAATTATAGGCAATTTCTAGGATCACAATCCTAAGGTGCCTGGAAGATCGTTGAAATGGTCTTTCTTGGAGTGATGGGTCTAAGCATACTGCAATTAGACGTTTTTACCCTCAAGAGAGTATTGTTGAAATTTGCTCCTCGAACCACCGGGTTGTAATTACGAGGGGCGGTTGCCGCCCTTTATAGTTAGAGCCGGGGCCGCAAGGCGCAATTGTGCCGATTGTCTCCTTGTTCGAAACTGTCCTGAATAACCGCTTTCGAAGGATGCCGAGCGCCGACCCGGTTAATTGCATAATTTAAGGCCGCCCGCCCGTGGATGGCGCCTACTCCGGGGCGAACAAGAAAATGACTCATTTCGGACGATTTATCGCTTTAATTTCGGGCAAAAGATAAATACGGCGATCTGTACACTGCGCGCCGCCGCTTTGTTGCCCGGAGGCGCTCGAATAATTTACAGCATTAATATTAGGCCGTCGCAGAGCCGAGTGCGTGGGTGGTTATGTTATCCCCTCAGCGTGTGTGCATAAGCTACAACCACTCCAGGCACGAACGGGAATTTCCGGATTGCCTCACTGCATTCACTTTTGTAATCTATTTCTTGTTCACACAATTAGTGGTTTCTCGCAACTCACTAACAAATATACAAACTTCTGATATTTAAACTTCATTGTTTTAAGAAATAAACGGGATGTCATTAACTTGGGAACTGGAAGAAACAAAGGAACGTTAACAAAAAAACAAAAGTCGTTTGGAATTTCGTTGTTTCCGGGGTAGATGTATTTCCTAATCGCGGCGCGTTTATCCGCGTCCGTCCGGATAAGGTAAAAACGTTATTTAAACCGACGCTCGTTAGCTCTTCCGCTAGGATCGAACGGAAAAACTACATAAAGCACGTAGAAAACGCAGGTAAAATTGAATACGGCGATTTGCCGGGGCGGGCGAACGTGTTTGCGCAGTTAACTTGACGGACGGCCGTCGGAGCGCTCCGCCCGGAAAATGTATAAGCGTCCGCGGATGGACGCTGATTCGCTTAAATGGGGCGGAGGCGAAAAACAGCTCGGCTTGTCACGTGCCTCCATCCATTATCAGGGGCTGCTTACGCTTTTTTCATCCTCCCCTTTCCTCCGAAACCGAACTCTGATTGTGAGCTTTCAAATCAACCAATTCAATAGAAGAAACTTAACAATTAATTAATCTATATTATAATAAACTTTCGTATTTGGGTTCATTAACCCTTTCGCGACGGCGCACAGTGGGGCGAAATGCTCAAAAATCGGACATACGTACAAAAAAATAAATTTTTAAAAAGTGATACTTTCGGAATATTTTTATATTCTACACACTTTAGTCTATTTATAAATGCATTTGAAACATTAATTATTATCAAATTTCCTATAGAAAATGTTTATCAAATTCGACACTTTCAAAAGTAATAAAGTTTCGTCGTTTCGACATGTACTGCTTTAAAAAATTCTCCCATCAAAACTAACCGAAGGTGATCACTGAAAATTTTATATTATGAGGAGTAGATTTCAAACTTCATATTATGATTATTTTCATCTTTTAAAAATGTTTGGATACAGTTAAAACGTGCTTTAAATCTAACGAAATGTATATGACACAGATCACATATTTTAAACAGCCATATCTTTTAAGGTCCAAAATGGACCAAAATATGGAATACACCAAATGATTGTCGAAAGGCTCTAGTTTCTAAAAACCCTTGTTGTCAGTCCCCTCTCGTCCCCTTTTTTATAAAAATCGCATTTAAAGAGAAAATATGTCAAATTTTACGTTATCTGTCATGTAAAAGCGGTTTGTATTATACAGTGGTTCACAGCTTATTTCAACCACCCTCTTTTAAAAAGATATAGCTCATATAATTTCGAAACGAAACAAGATATTGCAAAAATTTAAATGAGGGTTTAATATAGTACCTTTCAAATTAAAAATAAGAAGTTTTATTCAGTCTCAAATTTACATATTCAAACATTTACAAACTAAAAACCAAAAACATACATACATAAGTAGTCACAGCTTATTTCAACCACCCACTTCTAAGATCTGTTAAGTTGACATTTTTGAGGCTATGTTTCCAATTATGTAAATACAACTGCCCAAATCACACTAATGGTTGTAGTGTGATTTGGGCAGTTAAGTAAACCAGACACGTATTTTGTGACAATGGGACGACGTACTACCATGGAACACAGGGAATTGGTTATTAGCCATTTTAAAAAACGGCAATTCGCGTCCGAAAATTGCTGAAATGGTTGGCCTTAGTGATTCGACAGTGCAAAGCATAATATCTCGGTTCGTTCATGAAAATAGGATACATGATAAGGGAAGAAGAGCTCCCAACAAAATTTTTAACGAAACTGATGCGCGCAACATTGTTAGGAAAATAAAGAAAAACCCGAAACTATCCGCTCCAAACTTGGCCACAGAAGTTCAAAATGAGCTGAATAAAACATGGAGTACGGAAATTATTCACCGTGTATTATGAAACCATGGTTTTATTGGTAGATTAGCGCGGAAAAAACCATTTATTAATAAGAAAAATCAAGCGGCGCGCCTAAAATTCGCCAAGGAACATATTAACAAAGATTCAAACTTTTGGAAGCAAGTTATTTTTGCGGATGAATCTAAATTTAATATTTTCGACTCGGATGATCAAACTTACGTCTGGCGTAAGCCAAATACAGAGCTCCAAAATAAAAATTTAATAGCGACAATAAAACACGGTGGTGGTAGTGTCATGGTGTGGGCTTGTATGCCATCAAGTGGGGTAGGAAACTTACAGTTTATTGAAAGTACAATGGACAAAAATAAATACCTCGACATCCTAAAGTCCAATTTATTACAAAGTGACGAAAAACTGAGTATAAGGGAGGGATTTCGGTTCTATCAGGACAACGACCCGAAACATTAATCTGGTATTGAGCAGATATGGCTGATTTGGAACTGTCCCCATTTGATGCAACCGCCGGCACAATCACCTGATTTAAATGTTATTGAAAACTTATGGGCAATCTTACACCAAAACATCCGCCAACGCCAGATCTCCAACAGGAATGACCTTATAGCAGCGCTAAAGAAGGAATGGGCAAAAATAACTCCCAAAACCACAAGAAAGTTAGTGGAATCTATGCAAAGAAGGCTGAAAGCTGTAATTGACTAAAAAGGAGGTCATACTAAGTTTTGAAATTAAATAAATTAAGTTAAAATAATAAGTGGTTGAAATAAGCTGTGACTACTTATGTAGATATGTTTTTGGTTTTTAGTTAGTAAATGTTTGAAAATATAAATTTGAGACTGAATAAAACTTCTTTTTTTTTTAAGTTTGGAAAGTATTATGTAAACCCTTATTTAAATTTCTGCAATATCTTGTTTCGTTTCGAAATTATATGGGCTATATTTTCTTAAAAGAGGGTGGTTGAAATAAGCTGTGAACCACTGTAATAGGATAATAAATTACATAAAATCGTTATTTGAACTGATATTTTTAACAACTTATTAATTCCGTTGGAGCCTATAATTCTTTAAACGCCTAAATTTTGCAAGAGAAGGAAGATTTGCAGAAAATTTTTCTGAAGACAAAAAAATTAATTATGAAATAGTAAAAAATGTATTATTGTATTAAACTTGTAGAATTGACAATGTAGTTATAAATATACAACATTTATAAGTCATAATTTTTTTTATCAAATATCTGCATGCTGAAGTCATGTGGGCATAGGTTGTTACAATCTTCTTGCACTTATCTTTGCTAATATAGGATCGTTTGTAAGCTACTTAATGTTAAAAATCTGTTATAATTCATATTATTTATAAAAAAAAAATACGTCCTGTTTGGGAATTGAACCCGCTTGTGCATCTAAATGGATTTTTTTCCTTTAAAAACAAATAAAGTGTTAATTTCTTTAATAGCATATGCACAGCTCTTTCATATACTTATTCATATATCTATTTTACCCATTTACACTTAATTTTGGGGTTGTTCTATCGAAAAAAAGAAAATTATGGGACGATGTCCGTAATTTAGCTACGTCGCCCACTGTGCGGCACACCTCTACCATACATTGCCACTTTTTCATAAAATTACAAAAAATTTTTTTTCGCTCTTTGTGAGAATCTAACTAAATTATACTTTGTCGCTTTACGCGAAGGCTAAACTGACTGCCGTATACCGTGTGTCCGTAAAGTAGGGGATATAGGCTATATAATCGTTATAAAGGGTTTCTGGAAAAATCGCTGAAACGGGTCTAAAGATTTACATCTTTTGCAATTTTTTGATGAAGATTTTAAATGTTTTCCGCCATTTTTAAATGAGTTATGACGTCATCGATATTTTTTTTAAATGGCAGCCCCCCATTTTTATTACGGAATATGAAAGAAGATTTTTTTCTAACAATAAGTTCAGTACAGTCAATATTAATATCGGTTACATAAGAAAATTTTCGAGAAACATTACTTTAAAGTTTAATTCGAATTTACTTAAAATGATAAAAATAGCAGTTGCCATGATTAAAGAATTGAGAGAAATGTGAGAAATTAATCCCATCTTTTTGTAATATAACAGTCTATTGTGATTCTTACTTTTTTTTATTCCTTGAAAATCATATATGCTTACAGTTATATGCTTCAATTTTTGTTCAATATAACAATACTAATAAAGATATAATAAAATAAAAATACCATAATAAAACTGTTGGTGGTATTATTTGAAAGAAAATTGAGATACATTATAAAAGCCCGGTTAATATATTTTTTACGCGCAGCTGTGACACTACTACACACATATTTATCGACGAGAAAAAAAAATGTAAAGCGCAACAGATCGGACGTTCCCCCCGACCGAGTATTTATGCGTCGAATTTAATAAAATACGGGTCGGGAACGTCGGGTCCAGTAATAGAATACCCGGATTGAATAATCCGGGGGACACGAAACGACGCCTGGCATGCAAATCCCGCGTAATCTATTCGACGCGCATAAATACGCGCGGAACGGTTGGTTTTTGTCGAAAATTGCGCCCGAATTGAGGCGTCGGCGTGCGTGGAAAAACCTATCGATTTCGTGTGACGTGCTCTTATTATATATTTTCGGTCGTAACGGACGCGTCGCGACGCCATCAATAACGCCTGCGTTGACACCTCAACGAGGCTCTGGCCCTCTTTGTTCGCGGACGCGAGCTTCTTCAAATGCTCACGCTAGGGGGTGATATGAAAAAGGGGACGCAGAAAAATCTATTAACGCTGACGGGAATGGAAGGAGAATTTCTTCTTTCTAGAGCATGTAATGTCTTTTACGACGATATTTTTTGTTTGCTTTTTTTTAGTTTAGTAAATCGATCCAAATAAAGAATCGATGGAAAGAACGTAGTGATAATATTGGTTGTGGGAAAAAAGGAATACCTTTAAAATGGTCTATGTCGTTACATTTTCTTTTTTTATAAATAAAAGCGTACAAAATATACAATTGCAATGGAAAGAAATTTCTTTTTCTCTCATTTTGGGGGATGCTAATTGCGCATTTTACAACGGGTTGGACCATTCCAACGCGCGTCCTAATTGCTTGAAAGCGCCGAGCGCAGCATCCGCCGCGGCGCCGTCGTAGGATCCGTAACGAAATTCCGCTTATTCCGCGTCTGGTCGCAATTGCAGGGCGGCAGATAGGCAAGTTAAACACGCTGAATATTCATATCGGCGAGCGTCGCGGCGCCGTTGTTGTTATTGCCGGTTCGCGCATATTGTTCTCGGTGCGAGGGCGCCGCGACGGAAGAAGAAGCAATTTCCAAAGTTCTAGGCATCTCCGCACGTGTATTTACCGTGAAGGCTCTAGGGCCGAAAAGCTCCCGTCCGTTTTAATATTCACCGGCGCGTCGCGACGCCCTTAGACGCGGCGCTAAGGACAAAAGTTAACAACTTCAATCGTTACCGAAACGAACGCCAGACGAGTCCCTCGCGAATTCCGCGCGGGAGGCACGCGTAATTAACGAAAGCAACTCTCCTAGAAACGTATTGTACGCCGCTCGAGATGGGAAGTTTTTATGTTCCATTTACGCGTTAGTTTCTATTACGGAAACTACGCTGCAGTTTCCTCCCTTCGGTAATTACGAAATTATACTCGTTTCGATTCGAATTTCGGAAGTACATATCTACGAACAAAGTGCCTCATCAAACCTATACCATTTAACGATCGATTAGTAAAATGATGATTACTCAAATTAAATATTTACATGAATATAAATATGAATGAGAACATTTTTGAACATAAAGTCTCGATTCTCATAGATAAAAAGTCCTAGTTCTACTAAAATATTTAACGTACGATCGTTAAAATTAGAAGTAGTTAAGGTTCTTTGAATTCTCAGTAATATGAATCAAACTTTAATAAAGATTTCGTGGAAGCCAATCGGGAAAATAAACTTTTCTGCATATGTTATAAGAATTTGAAATAAAAAAAGTATTTTTGAACAATATGTTATAACGTTGTTTAGCATTAAATTTTTTTGGAGTTTTTTTAATCAAAAAATCTCAGTTTATCATTCTCGAATTACAATCGTTTGAAGTTTTGTAAAAAGTATTCAACCATTAAATCAACAAATTCCAAAAATATAAAGCTTTATGTAAACGAAATTATATTACAGTGAAAGCTCTAGTAAGCGGACGCTCTAATAAGCGGACATCTCTCATAACCGGACAAAAACCTTGGCACGAACCTCAAAGTTATGTCTTTCCATACAAACTGCCCTCCCTTAAGCGGACGTTCCAATAAGCGGACGCGGACACCATTTTTTTCTCAATAATGGACAAAAATCTCTAATAAGCGGACGCACGGCTCTAATAAGTTAGACGAAAACGTCACTAAACAGTAGTAGATATACATATTTACCGACAAGTTTTCGGGGATTCCCCTCTTTGTGCGTTTCGCTTGTCAAAGACAGATAATTCCCAGTAGGTACTGCGAGTTACTATTATTAGTTTGTTCGCTTTGGTGTAGCATGCGTTAAAATGGCAACCAAGAAAAATATACTTACCTTAAAGGAGAAAATGGAAATAGTTTGTTTATTAGACAAAGAGAAGCTGTCAGTTCGTGATATGGCTAAAAGATTTAACATTGGCAAAACGCAAGCGGCGAAAATACTTAAAAATAAAGAAGATATTTGAAAGAAATGGCAGTCTGGGGCCAACATAAAAACGAGGAAAAACTGCTTAAGTAATGAAGGTTTAAAAATTGACAAAGCGTGTTTCGATTGGTTTGTAAAAGCAAGAAATAAAGACATTTCCTTATCAGGACCATTAGTAAAGAGAAAAGCTAGGGAAATTGCAGAAAAATTGGGAGCGAAGAGGCGTTTGAGAAACAACATTACATTTAAATGTATCTCCGGGGAAGCAGCTGATGTGAATAACGAAGATGTCGAACAATTTATGAAAAAACTGCTGGTTTTGCTACAAGGTTACCGAGAAGAGGATATATTCAACGCCAATGAAAGTGGACTCTTTTTTCAGGTCGCTCCATAAACAATTAGAAATTGCTTTAAAAAGGCTGGATTTCATATGGATCAAAATAATTCAACTGACAATGACGACGATGCTGAAGATGATTTACCACTCGCAAGACTAGCTAATTTGTTTAAATGTAGTAAAGAACTGGGAGTAGAAAGTGTAAAGGTAGTGGAAGAATATTTAAATGTGGACGAAGATGTCAAAACAGAAGATTTAGAATTTTCGGAAGAAACAGAAGAAATAGGAGACATTGAAAGTGAAAATGAGTAGGAAGCAGGTGGTGCGGAGGACTGCAATCCAATTAGGTCTTATAAAGAAGCATTGGGTGTAGCTTCCAGACTTAAATCGTTCATGAAGAATGATTTTACTGATTTCCAACATGTAAAAAATATAGAAACACATATAGAACGTTGTTTTCTATCACAAACAGAAGCTTCACTTCGTCAATTAAGTATTTTAGATTTTATTCAACAAAAAAATAAATAGTTTAAGTTTAAATAGTCAATGTACAAGGTAGAATATTTTGTTTTAAATAAAAATATTTTAAGATAAAAAGTTGTTTGTTTTAATAACGTTAAAAAATCAAAAATTGTCAGAAATAGTGCAATATTTTCCATTTTAATAGCTCTTTCTTATAAGCGGACATCTCCAATAAGCGGACAAAAATGTTGGCACCGTCAGTGTCCGCTTATTAGAACTTTCACTGTATATTAGCTCAAATTAGTTGTAAATTTGTGAATTTATCTAATTGTAAAACATGTAAAAAATCGTTCCTTAAACGATTAGGTACTATTAAAAATACACAATTATCTTAAAATTTTGATATTTAAAACATAAATCAAAAATTTGAAAGTCGTTAATTGAAATAAAAATCTGTGCTTTTAATGGTTTTTTGAATTCAAATGACAATGAAATTCAAAAGACCAGTAAAAGTACAGATTTTTATTCCAACCAAGAACTTTAAAATTTTACAACTGGTAGAACATGGATCAATCACCATACTTTTTAATTTAATAATTAAAGACGCATTCAATATATCTTTCCGAATATCTTAATATAATTAATTAAACTTACAATTGAATAATGATGTATAATCGTTTACCGTTTTCTTAAATAATTGTTTTACATACATATGTATCGTTAAAAATCACCCAGTATATATTAAAATAAATTATCTAAAGGGATTTAAAAACACAAAATCACATATATAAATTCTATATGTTCTCAAATTTAGTATGTTTAAAAAACTTCTTCCAATCTTCGGTATTTTCACAAGGCCATCTCTTGTGTTCGTTCCCATCCTCGTAGACAGTACACCAAGTGCCCGAACGGTCCTTCAGGACGCCGTTGTTCCCGGTACAGATGCATTTCGGTGGTCTGGGAAAGTTACAAGGCATCCAGTGATCCAACTCCTTCGAATAGCACTTGAGGTCTCCGTCCGTTCTCTGAGGTCTATAACCTTCCCAACATCGACAGGTTCGAGCTGACGACACGTCATTGTCCATCACCAATGAAACGAACAGGAAAATAAAAGAAATTCTTGCTCTATGCGATGTAAATTTCAAGGTAGTTTTGATTGATGTGTAATTACGGATGTTCGATTGCTTACCGCATTGTTGTAAGTAGAAAATCGAGCGTTCTTGTTGGTTGGCACTTCGGCACTGGTCGGAAGAGCTCTGATTGTCAAACGGGTTTTAATTCACTCGGTAATCGCGTAAGAATGGCACAGGTGCTGGTGCCATTCTTGTCACGAACGGTGTGTTATGGCGTTCTGGTCGGGACGAAGTGGGTTAATGCCATTAATTGTCCGCGGTCGGATTATGCGGCCGACGGTGGATATATTATTCCCGACGGCAATTTGGGACAGCGGTTGAATGATGGCGTAAAGACCGTAAGGTTAGTGGTCCTCTGAGGCCGACCGTTTTTATTACGAACTTTACAGTTGTGCCATCCGAGATAATAATCGACGGTAATATAATGGTGCATATTTGAATATGTCACGGTAATAATATTAAATTTATTGCACAAATCTGGCGGCGATGTTAACTCGGTAGTAATAAACGATGCAATTTCAAAAATTTCAGAAATATTTGAAATGGCATTGTTTAGAAACCTTTTGGGACCAATATATACATTTCTCGCGTGATGAATGCGGTAACTTTTTAAAAAAGGAGATATCAACCAATGCCAACTGCGACATTTAATCTAACCCGATGGCTAAATGTGTTTTTATATAACCGAAGTTATTCTAAATCTGCGCCACGAAGATATGCACTTGGCAACATCATAGGTGTTGAAATGAAGGGTATTAAATGAAGTTGTTGTGTCTTATTAAATAAATGAACGTATCAATCTATGTAATTTGCTACAATTTAATAAAGTAAGTTTTTTTATTAATACCAATTCTTTAGTATTTCTTTAGAAATTAATAAAATAAGGAATTTTGTGAGAAATTTCTTTTAATACAGTATATTCTTTTATTTGAATATTATTTTTAAGAATGAAAGAAATTATTTATAAAGCTGTAAATTATACTTTACAATTATCAATACTTAATGATCAAGAATCAATTATCACCTAAGCAGAGAAATCATCAATTTAAAAAGTATCATCTAACCTAACGCATCTTTTGATTGCGTTTGAGAAAAATCGGTGATTGTAAATTTTGAAATTCTCCATCATCAAAATTTACTAAAACCGAAATAAAACAATTATCACCCAAGGAAGGGAATCATCAATTAATCAATCATCTTCCAATCTTACACGCTTTTGCACTTTACGTTTAAGCAAAATCGGAGATTGGGAATGAATCCTCCCTCTAAATCCCTTGGTTGCTCGATATTTCCTTTCGGCACCACCATCCTCATCCAAATTATTTAATTTTCTATTTTCAATCCTTTACATAAAATATTATCACACAACAAATGTTATTTTTTATTTGTATAATTAGAAAAAATCATGCGGAAAAAGCTAAAATAAACAGTCGAGACCTCAATGTCGTTTTGCCCCATTTAGTAGTGCAACCCTGCGCCGATCCTCACCTCAAACACAATCGCGATTCTAATCAAGGTTCGCAAATACGGCGTGGTTGCAAGCGCAAATACAGAGATCACTTGAATAGTGCAGCGTAAATAGGAATTAAAGTGGTTCTCGTTCGGGTTTTGGTGAAGAGGAAATAGGAAAAAAACCCTGTGGGACTCCAAGGGTGCGATTAATCGAAGTAACATCTGTTCTACAAACCGACAAACACGATGATGGTTTAGAAGAAAACTACGTGTGTATATTTTTTACGGGATAAAATAAATAACCTCCCACTATTTTAACTACAATGAGAAAGATGAAAAATTAAGCCTCCTCCCCGTAACATTACCGAGTACTCTTTCATCTTTCTCTTCATGGTGTAGCTCCATTTCGGGTTAGAGTACATCCTTGGTGTAAAAGTGCGATTAAATTAGATTAGATTATCTGCACCAAGCGTCGACGATATATTTTCACGTCACCAGATTTAGAGAAATTTGACTTCACAAATCCCCCTCTAAAACTACTCTCCGTACCCCTTCATCACTAACCGCTCGTCTGCACGTTCGTGAACGTTATTAGCGGTATTTCATCGAAGCTCTTGTGCAGATCCGAAGGCCGCGACGGCCGATTCAGCTGGAAGCGACTTCCTTCCGCCAAAAGGAGGGTTGAGGCGGAGCGCGTTAATCACCCCGTCGCTGTTTAGCGCCCCTCGCGTCCCGTGGTGCCGCTTTTCAAGTTAAACTAAGCTTCAAACTGACGAATTATGCTTAATGGGAGTTGGTAGTTGGCGGGGCCGCTGCACTTTGGGCCGAATATCGGACTCAGAGCTTCGCCGTTGGTAGAATGCTTAATTAGACTGGAGGTGGGTCGTTATGGTGGCCACCCTGCGAACCAGCTAATAGAAAGGGTGGAAATATCGGGGGGCGCAGCGCTAATAACCTCACCCCGACCCTTCCACCCCTTTTTAAGCGATTCATTAACGAAATAACAACGGCCTCGTCCCATTATTTTGTTAATTAAACGTTAATACGTTGATGCGTATGGTACATTAAATATTAATGTTATTAAATGTGGATAACCATCTATTGATCAAATTTTTCTAATTTGATTTTCCCAAATCATTTACTCCAAAAGCTTGACGATTATTAAGAATGTTTCTTATAAAATTCATTTGATATAAAAATCACTCCTACTATGGGTGTCAAAAGTCAAGTCAGTGAAGTTTGATTCTAGAACTCCGAAAGTATTTGTCGAAAAAATCGGGGTAAAGACGCATCATTGATGATCATTAATAGTAACATATTCAAAATTCAAAAATGTAGGCCACGCGGTTTAAGAAATATCGCGTGATAAAAAAAGATGACAAAGGATCGATTTTTTAGGCCGGAGAACGCAAACTTTGGGAATTTTTGTCCAATGTTTGTGTTCTCCGCAAACGGATCAAAAAATCAGTCCTTTTTTCATTTAACTCAGATTATTTCTTAAATCGCGTGACCTACGATTTTGAATTCTGGCTATGTTACAGAAATAATCAGCGATTATGACAGTCTTTACCCCGATTCTTTTCGACGGAAACTTTCGGAGTTCTAGAATCAAACTTGACTGACTTGACTTTTGGCACCGACACTAATAGGTTATATTTTTTATAAAATTTCTTTGAAAAAGCCTTTTTTAATTTTATCATTCGTTAATATCGTCCTCTCAATTATAATAACTACCTTAAGATTCATGAATAAATGCAAGAGACCGCCACCAGCAAGCGTTACGGTCACGAAAGGGTCGGAGTCACGTGCCGAGATATTACTTTGAATTAGTTTACGCTCGACATTATTAAGCCGAGCGATACGTGAGAAAATCGGGGGTCGTTTCACCCCCGTCTTTGTCTTCGGGCACCTGCCGGAGGCGGAACATTTTACATTTTTCTAAATCAACTCGGCGCTCGTGCGGAATATTCGAGAATTGCTTTCGTAATTTCCTGCCCAGCCAGCGCACCCAGCAGCAGCTTTCGCTCGCTGAACAAAAGGAGCTAAAATGAAATGCGACTCAAAGTTACCTCTTTGTGTACCGGACGACGTTAATTAAGTACCTGAGGGCAATTGCCGATTGATAAGGGTGGATAACTTTTTTTTATTATTCGGAAATAGTGCGTATGTTAAAATTTTGTCCGGATAAAAAAAATTCAGTAACGATGTACAACTTTGAATTTTATTTTCATGTAAAGCAAAAACATACAAATTTAATTAAACGCCACAAACAGTAATTCCGTTGTTCGTCATCGACGTTTGCGGATATTTTTTTGTTGAAATTTACTTTTCCCTCTTTTCCAAAAAACGTTAAATCGCCGCTTCGATTGCTATCCCTTTTTTAATTTTACTCCGAACTATGATATTTCGAATGCGACCCTATTCGTGTAAAAAATAATGAATTGGATCGTCAAAAAATACACAAAAAAAAACGTAACAACGGCCAGCGTCGAAAACAGGAAAAAAAATAGGAACGCACAATTTTCTGTCGGCGGAATCGTCTATTTGCATAAAATCAGCCTGCGTCCCTTGTTTAGGGAGAATTAAACTCGCGTTCTATTTTCGGTGCGCGCGGAATAAAAGGCCTCGATTTTATTTCAGCGGAAATTTCGCCGAAAGGGACAATTATTTTCATTACAGCGCCGCACCGTGCCGCGGGGCTCGTAAATGATTTATTTTCGAATATTACTACACTGCCAACCGTTATTGCGTACAAAACAAACCGTATTGAATTTTTAAAAGTCTCCTGGAAATATTTGCTTTGGTAACGCTAAAAGGTTTTATTTCTATTGTTTTAACTTTATAAAAAACGCAAGTTAAAATGTTTTATTTATTTCAAAATTTTAATTAACTTATAAACTTTTAATTATAATAAATCAGTAATGAGCTACTTGCTTTTTTAAACGTTTTTTCTATTTTACTTTAAAGTGTTGTACTGAATGTAGAAAATATTTATTAATATTTTTAATCTTAGGTTAAATCACGAGAGCTCCAAGATCTGCCGGTTAATTTAAAAGAACTGCTTGGATGGCAACGAATAGTGCAAATTTGGTAACAATAAAAATCTGACAGTGTAGCTAGAGGGCTTTTATTAGAGTGTCAAATTTACACGATTTAGTTGATATGTAACCAGTTCTCGAAAATCAGCGGACCAAAACTTGGAGCTCGAGAAATTACATTCAGAGTCGGTTAATCCTTTGGATGTATCCAAATATAGATTACTTTCTTAATCTGTCTGATATTTACCATAGTTACTAGCTAAATAACCAATCATAGCAAGTGAAATTGCTGTAACTATGGAAAATATCATATAGGGGAGGGTGGAGCAAGATGGGGAAGTGAGGTAAGATGGGGTACCCGGTTTATACTTGCACCAAAGCACTTTGATGCAGCGCTAGAAATAATGAGAGCTTTTGTTAGTTCCTCTTCATCATGTCACTTGATAACCGATAATGTAGGAAGTCGCATTGCCTTGGTATCGAGCAAAATCCTATTATGTCCAGCTTTCTTATAATTTATGAATAACTTCATCGTGTGATAGTTATCAAACGATGCGGTGACCTCATACAAGTGTTAGGTTCATGAAATTAGTAAGAAATAAGTATTAAACATAAGTACCTTTTTAAAACCATTTTAAGTGTGCAATTGTATTATTATTTTTTTGCAAAAGCGCCCAATGGGGTACCCCGTCTTAATTTCTTCATTTAATAACTTAGAAAGAAGGCTGAAAGACTCAAAAAGGAAGAGGAATAACTGAGTAAAAAAAGGGGAAATTTTATGGTAAAACCCCAAAAACAAGAAAACTTATAAAATTAATGTGCCTTTGTAAATGATCTGTGTGAATCTGATTAATAGTCTTTAATAATGTTCATTTAGTTACATTTTATCTCGTTCCACGAATATGTTGTTGTTGAATATAACATGTTGTTCCCCATCTTGCCCCACACGTGTGGCAAGATCGGGTGAAATGACTTCTGATCTTTAATCGTTGATTATGTTAAAATATTAGTGAATTAGTATTCCGTTTTTGTCAAAAATCTTAAAGTTTAATCATCGAAGATTAAATAAACTAAAAGTATTTTTCTCTACGAACGAAATTCTGGATTTTATTAACCTCCAAACCTTAAGTACCCCGTCTTGCCCCACTCTCCTCTAAATTAATTTATCCAAAGGTGAATAAACGGGCTCTAAAAATAAATAACATGTAGGGTTCCTTTATTCACTTATCTATACAATGTTCGGCAAAAGATGCCTCATGGGTCATCAATTAATTTTGGTATCCTAGACGAACATTTTCAGTTCTCTTTCTGTCATGCACAATTACATAAAAAAATATTTGATGTACTCTAACCCGAAATGGAGCTTCACCATGAAGAGAAAGATGAAAGATTACTCGGCAATGTTATAGAGAGGGAGCTTACTTTTTCATCTTTCTCATCATGGTGCAGCTCCATTTCGGGTTATAGTACGTCGAGAAAACGGTGACAAGAACGACGTATGAGATATATTTTGCCGAACGGTGTATATTTTGGAAGCTAGCTCGAGCTATAAAGCGTTTAATCGGGAATATTCGATTTTCATTAATTGACACTTAAATTCTTTAGGCACTTAATTGGTTTCTAACGTATACGGGAAATAATCAAAATTATTTTAATTTTGAGACATTATATCATGAAAATACTATTTAATCGGGAGTTCGTCGACTTTACAATTTTCGTTTGAACTGAAGCTTGAAAATCATCCGAACTCGATAACCGCCGTATTTATGGATCAATTCGTGCCGACCCTTTTCGACGGAAAACTATTTTCCTTCGAGTTTCATTTTTCGCCCGTTCGCGAGGCTTTGTTTTCGGGGCGGAACCGTTCCATCTGAGCGGATTCGAACGGGAGGCATTAAATTTTCTGCACTGACAGGCGCCGAACGGCGCACAGCCGAACCGACGCTTCTTTTGTCGGCACCCGTTTCCGAATTGCTCCCAGGAATTTTTAGTTTGTTGCTCCGGTGCCTCCAGGTAATGGAATTTCATTAACTGCTACCATAAACACTCGCGAGCACTCCTGTCGATTTTCGTATCGAACAGAAAGCGCACGTTAGCGAAAAGCTATTTTAAAAATGTAAATTAAATTATGGTCGAAACCAAAAAAAAATTGCAGTTAACAAAAATTGGAATATAACAGAATATAATCCAGCAGTATTACGATTTTATTGTTGTTTGTAAGAAGGTAGTAACTACTTGGATGAAATGAGTTTGTAATTAATCGTAAGGTAGTATTTCAAGGTAAATGTTGATTATTTGCTGGGAATCTACAGTGGTTCCTACGGGAATTGGCCTTAAGCGATACAATTTAAAACGTGTACGCCGCCGTCTATAAATGTACCGCGTAGTTTACATGTCCGCAAACAACTACATAAATTTCAGTAGGGCCCCGGTGGTAAACTGCTCTATTTGCACAAGTACCCGGGCTGCCCTGATTTATCGGCGGATTATTTAAACAGCGCCGCGGCGCTACGCGTCCCGACGCCGGCGATCGCCTTGAGATTCCAGCAGAGCCGATCTAATGTAAAACAAACACATTTTTATGGCGGACGTAAATTCGAAACGGTTTTGGAAAAATCGGTCGATATCAATAAAGAAAGCTAATTATAGATCGATTACGATAAAATTTTATTATTATTTAATTCGGATACGTTTCGTAATCTACCGTTAAATTTAAGTTAGGTTTCTTAATTAATCACTTATCACGTAAAGCGACCGGTTTTAGAACTTGTTAAAATTGGGCGTGGTTCTCTAATGTTTGTGGGCAATAAGAAACTAAAATCACCTCGGTAAGATACCGTAAAGTCGCTGGGAAATGTTTAGCACGTTGTGGGCAGTCTCCGTTGGATTCGATCCAAAAATTTTCTTTCATAACATTTTTCTAAACGGTTTCGTCACGCGCCTATAAAGTTTTACGTCCATTCCGTTCGTAATTCTATTAATTTCAGCCGCTATAAAATAAATGACATTTGCGTGTTCCTTTTTTTTCTCGATCGGTTTAGAAGTTTAATTTTTTTTACATACTTTGACTCAGAGTATAATTTTAAACTTTTTATAATCTCTATAAATTTTCCATATTCATATGTTTTCTATTTATTCGAAGTGACATGGTTCTTTAAACATCCATAAATGTTCTATATATGATTGTGCCTTCTGGACCAAGTATTCTTAGTACAAAGAAGTTTTCAAACAGTTAAAATAGAAAAGAATTTTTCCTCAGACATATCTAACTTTATTTTTATTTTATAACATCATGTTACCTTTTTACCAATTTTGATTTTTCAAACAATACTTTAAGTGCAACAAAACTCTGCACCCTTTATGCATGGCAAAAAGAAATTCCTCGACTTCTATCGTAAAACGAGCAGTAAGATGGGAACCTAGAAAATGGAAATATTCCTGGAAATCTCTTCTCCGTGAGACGGTGGTAACGGTATCGGTAAAGGGGACATCTCGCAGGTCATTTAAATATCTATCCGGAGAATGCCCCGTGGAAAAATAACGCGGAGAATCTACAAGTCGAAGAAGAAGGCGCCCATTGAGCGAAGCGCCGATCGCATATGCATGTAGATGGCGTGCGCGCCTCGGCCAGTGGCGTCGCCGACGAAGGAGTCATTGACGGCACTTTGGAATGCAAATATTCTTTCGGACAGCGATGCCGCACAACGCGCTCCGTCAGCGACTATAAAACCGACGCTGATTTACACGATGTAGTAAATCCAATTTACGAGTGAGATTTACGTAAATTCCACAATTTTAGTCTCCTTTTTATTTTTAAAATGTTAAAAGAGGAAAGTACTATATTTGAATCGTTTGGGTGATTTCGTAAATTGCCGGAGTTAGGGCACAATATTTCCGTTAAAATGGACAATATACGATGCCAGATAAACATTTTCCAATAGACCGGGAAATTGGCTCCAAATCACGCTGGGGAATATAAAATCCTCAGTTCGATTTCAAACGGGTCTCGGACATTGACGGAAACCGGAGGACGAGACTCTTTATGCCTTCCCGTCATTGATCCGCAACTTTTATTGCAAGATTCGGGCCAGATGTCCCAGAGGTCCTTTGGTCTTACCCCGGAGGTAAGTTGATACGAAACTAGAGGTAAAATCGTCTTTACTTTCGATAACCATTACGTTCTATATCTTTCGTATTCTTAAGATACTTTTAAGATTGTTTTAATCCGATCGATACGATAACGTCTTTGATCTCTTCACGCGAACGATAGCTATACGACTGGAACAAAGACCATTGTTTTAATTCTTTGTTTTGTACGTTATACCTTTGTTCAACCTCAGTTTACTGCCATTTCAGAAGATGATTAAAGGTTACCATTGCGGTAGTCACCTTTAGAATTCTTCGCAAGCGCGCAATAAACGTTTATAGGCTGTAAATGTCGTAACATGTGAAATGTGCAAGCTCGTAATATATTCTTCCTTCGTATGAAGGACGAAGGTAATGTACTGATACACGTAATAAAGCACTAGGAAATACATCAAAAAATTATTTAATAAATAATTCATTGGTTTCATTATTTAAAGTGTGTTTTGAAGTCAATAAGGTTTACATCGCACCTTTTTTAAAATGGAAAAGGATAAATTTCATTCCAAAATTAATGTTTTTAAATATACAAATTGAAATCAATTTAAAAAAATATATGATTTCATTTTACCAATTAACTTGATCGTATATTTTTTGTCTGGGAATAGGATTTTTAATGTCAACAGGATTTATGGAGAAGTAAAAATAAAAAAAAAGAGTAATCATTTTTAATTCGATTTTCAATCGAATTACTTATACATAACATTTTAAAACACATAGGATATTTTAAGAAGGATAAATATTTGTTGGTGATTAATCAGATCCAGACAATAAAAAGTTAGAAATCGGGGTTTTCGTTGGTGTACATCAGTAAGAAGTGCTCTTACTCGCAGCTGTTCGCTAAGTCCCATCTATCCTTCACAAATTGACACAAATAGAAAAACCAACGTCGGGTTTTTCAGTTCTCTCCGTTTTTCTCGAGTCGCTTAATGCCCGTCCCATGACTGTAAATCTCCGGCAGCGCGGCGGCATTATACCCAAATTGCTTTCAAATTGATTGCCCGATTAATATATGATCCGGGTAAAAAAGTCGGCCCGCGTTTCCGGTTATCCGTGAATTAACGGAGGCGATATTTCGCGAACGGGCTCCGTCGCTAATAGCGCAAGTTTTAATTAAAAGCGATTTTCTTGCGCCGGCGTTATTTACTGTTTCCGGCCCCGTTTGTCTCCCGTTCCGCTTCGGCCGCGGCAATTAAAGAATACCCTTTGGGGCCCGTCTCTAACTAGCGGATTACGCCAGACTCCGTAATTGCAAAATCAATTCGCATACGCCCGCATAAAGCGTCCCCCGTTCTTTGAACAGGGCGCCCTATAATGCTCTAACTAACTCTATTATCATCCCTAATGATAGCGTCGAAATCGTGTAATACCTATCCCATTCCATTAGAAATTGATTATTTGAAAATATTAAATTAATGCCTAAAATTTGGAACTAAATATTTTAAATCAACAATTTAAATGAAGACGTGACTTATAAATTGACGATAAGGTAGGTGAAACAAAATTAATACTCCATCTTCAATTAGAGAAATAGTAATCCAAGGAACGTGTCGAAATTCATACGAAGGTAATTTGCAAATTTACGTTAGATGATACATAGCACGCGATGCTCAGGGGGCCAGGGCGTCGTGACGCTAATATCACGCGACGCCTCCGTGGAAATGCGGGAAGTTAATTCGGCCGTCACGCCAACTCGGCCCTTCTCATTTAATTCCGGAGTTATGCGCCACCCTGCGTCGAGTATAGAGAAAGTTTTGTCGTAACAGGGTCGTACGTTACGTCTCGGGACACAAAAGAAACGGAAACTGCAATAATAAGTTGGTAATAACTTCGGCTACATTTCTAGGCGTAAAAATTCACCGTAATCGAAGATATTTTTAGGGTGCTGTTAGTGATTTGGCAGGAAAAACTCTATAAATTAAACTTATTAAAGTTGAAAAGTACTTTATTATTCGATAAAGTTTGAAGATAAAAGTAAATATTAACGAACATTTCGGTTCTCCACTAAAAATAAATACTACACGCCAATTTCAGTAGAGATTAAAAGCAAACACTTTTAGATATTTTTTTATCGCCGTTTGGGACTTGGACAATTTGTAATTAATTAAAAGCGCTACGAATAAATTAAAACAAAACACCGGTCGGCAGCAGATAAATTCGCTGCGCTAGGCCAAAAAGTGGCGAAAAAACGCATCGTGAAAACAAAAGGGGGTGTAAAAAAGGTCTGATTACGTAATGAAGATGTTAATTTATGAGAAATCCTACGAAGAGTGGAAGGGTTGGACAGAAAGCTCTACGGGGAGAGAGAAAAATCGAGACTGGAACGGTCGGCGTTAAAGTGTTTGTATATTTATGGGGGTATTTACTTTTAAAATTAATGCCGTTGCCATCCTCTTCGTTCCCGCTCTTTATCTAGCATCCCTCAACTGGAAATTTCCATTAAAATAAACGTTGAGGTTTATCAATCACTAATTAATTAAAATCCATTAGTACACTTAATATTTTTGACACAATAGCTTTGTTCGTTGGGTTAAAATTTGCACTGCACTAAGTTACACCATGGTGCAAAGGTTCAATAAGTGCAATAAGTGTAATATGGTGCACTTTAGTTCAGGTATGAACTGTGATCCAACGAACGCATATATATATATATATATATATATATATATATATATATAGGGTGTTTAAAAAATACGTTCGAATATTTGGCCCACTTATAGATCTCATCAGTACAAACAAAAAAGTCAAAATAAACATAAGTCCAAAAATCAGCCGTTTCCTAATTACAGCCTGTTTTTCAAATTAAAATAATTTACACTCAAATATCAGTATAAATACATTTTAATTATTACAAATTAATGATTCTTAAAGAAGATGTTCAAAATGTCCTCCTTCCATTTGTATACACATTTCACATCTCCGTAAAAGTGAACGCCGCACTCTCTCAAAGAGTCCCGGATTTATATCAACACTCTGGCAGGCATGTTCAATTCGTTCTCGCAACTCATCTAAATTATTCACAGGACTTGAATAAACTAATGTCTTTAAATACCCCCAAATGCAAAAATCGAGTGGAGTGAGGTCGGGAGATCTAGGGGGCCATGCAATTGGACCTCCTCGCCCTATCCACCTGCCATTGTAATTTTCGTTTAGATAACTTCTGACCAAGACTCCGTAATGCGCAGGAGCTCCATCGTGCATCAACCACATATTAATTATGTGGTTGAGGGGCACATCTTCTAACAGCAGTGGTAATGCATTCCGCAAAAAGTCAAGGTACAATTGACTAGTCAAACGGTTAGGCAGGAAACAAGGTCCTATCAGATGGTCTCCTAACACACCAAGCCAAACGTTGATTGCAAATCGGTGTTGATGATTCGATTCAACAACGGCATGCGGATTTTCGTCGGCCCAAACATGGCTATTATGAAAATTAAAAATGCCATTTCTCGTGAAACCAGCTTCGTCTGTAAATAAAATTTTCGTAACAGAATTTGGGTTCTCCGCGACTTTTGTCAACATGCTTCGACAAAACACCAGTCGTGCGGCATAATCAGGCACAGCTAGAGCCTGTACCCTTTGAATATGGTATGGGTGCAATTGCTGCTCCCGTAAAATTCTCCAAATTAGGGAAAAATTAATATTTGTTTCAGTAAAGAGTCTTCTAGTACTAGTACCAGGATTTTCTTCAATTCGTCTTAAAATGTTAAGTTCTGCGTCGGGAGTACAAACTGATCTAGGCCGACCACCATCACCGTTCCTTGATTTAAACGATCCAACTTCGGATAAACGTTGATGTAAATTTGTAAAAAGTTTGTCACACGGAAGTACCCGGTTTGGGAATGCTTCGGCATAAAGGCGACGTGCCTCACAAGGATTTCCATCGGCTTTGCCATACATAAAATGCATGTCTGCCATTTCTGCGTTGGTATAAGGCATATTCGAAAATTTCAACAATGGGTTACAGCAACAACTACTTCAATAAACACTGACAATAACGGACACACAATAATTACAACAAATGTGGCAACTACACTAACAGAAACGAACAAAATTTGTTTTGTTATTTCCATGGATGACTTCATAAATACGCGAATCACTCCTACTGAGTGTAAATTATTTTAATTTGAAAAACAGGCTGTAATTAGGAAACGGCTGATTTTTGGACTTATGTTTATTTTGACTTTTTTTTGTACTGATGAGATCTATAAGTGGGCCAAATATTCGAACGTATTTTTTTTTAAACACCCTGTATATATATATATATATATATATATATATATATATAACCTGTCATTCAAATGAATTCAAAAAACTTTATCTTGAACGAATTAGCCTCAGATATACATTATTATTATTATTACCTGCAATAACCACGTAGTGGTCATTTTCTATAATTTTTGTACCACCATCGTTTAGTACAAACCATCTTTCTAAGATTTTCGCTATTACACCTGCACTGCACTGTTTGAACTTACTCCAGAGCAGGTTCAACAAAAACTGCACGAAGTTGCACTACGCGTGGCGCAACGAACAGTACGAGTGCAACTGTCATAAACGGCACTATGCCCAACGAACACGCGATATCTGTACTGAACTGCTAAGTGTAAGCAGTGCAGCCCTAACGAACAAAACCAATAAAACAGTCGTTATATTATTACCCAAACTTAAAAATAAATGAAAAAATAATAAGTCGTAAAAGGCTACTATTGAAACTAAAATGGAAATACTTTAATCATCAGTACCGCAAATAATGAAAATTACAAATCGCGGCAAAGTCTTGTCAAAGTTCCCGTCGCATTGTCTGCACAATCGCAAAAGACAACGTAGATTATTTCGGCATTAATTTGAATGGGGATCGTCCCGTTGCGATGCAAATTTCGAGTTGCTATCTCGTTTTCTAGGCACCGTCCCGTGTCTGTTAAGACAACAAAGTCGAGGCAAAGGATTAATCTTGGAAGGCAAGAAATTGTTTCGCCCTCTCGGGTTATTGTCGCCCTCTGTGCGGCCAGCGTGAGCCCGAACGGCTTAATCCGTTATTAACGATGAACTTAATAACGGGACGCTGCCAGAGCCGGCCCGAGATTAGGCTGCAATAAAACGGGGCCCCAGAGATCTGCGAATCGCCAGTAATCGGCTTATCACGCTCTGTACACTTTACTTCATTTAACACAGAATTCGGTCCGAGAATAAGAAGAAAAGAGTAAAAAGAAAACTTTGAGCGCAGTCAGACATGAAAGAAGATATCCTAACTAGGGAACGAATAAAAAATTTTTAATCTTAAGATAACTGAATATAATCTAAAAGACTACTAAGTAAGTATAGCTTCATCATAAATCAATATTGAGAATGAAATATTATGGAAACACTCTCTCTGTTTCAGCTAAGTTTCATGTCTTACGTATACCGTGGTAGTTGGTGTTCTTACAGAAATATATTATAAATATTTGATAGTTATATTTGTTGTTTACTATATACTATCTGTAAATTAAATTTATGGTGCGTACATAATAGGTATATTACATATACAAGCAGGTTGTAATTCACACGTTCCATTCATCGTTTATGATGGCTGGCATAACAAATAGCACTTGATTAATGTTACGTTAATTCATAAATTAAATATCGGGCACGTTTCCGTACACACGCCTTAATCGACTATTGCGAATTTATTTCTCTATATTTATCCGTTAAGAAACGCCTAATGTTTATCTTTTTTTCTACATTTACGATTTTAGTATACATAGTCATTAATCGAACGCTACAAAGAGTTCGAAGTAGCTATTTTAAGAAATTGACAACGTGTCAGTGAAAACTATTTTAGTAACTTTTAAAGCATTTTTGTGTGTTTAAACGGAAGAGAAAAGGTTTCAACAACACGTCAGGTAGCGACGTAACATATTCCTGCTGAATATGTATACACATAAACCCGCCGAAATTTACAGGCGTCATATTTCTCTTTTTTACGATGTTTGGAAATTGGCACGCTCGGTTTTACGCGCCTTTCCCGAGCAGGATCCCACCGGGAAGCGAGGGAAAAGGTGCCCGAGTAACAAAAACGACGGAGTCACTGATATATGCCCCCTGTCGCAGAGAATCAGCGCCCGCGTATCGATTTCAGGACCCGTTTTCAAGTTCCGTTTTCAGGCGTCGCCGTCGTAACCTGTAAGTCATTCATCGTTGAGTGAACGCGGCCCATTGTACGGTCGTCAGCGGGAAATTCGCGAATATTTCGTTCCGAATTCGACGGCCCCTTTGTTTCTTTGTCACCAGTTTTCGCCTTCAAAAGCCGGCGATACGAACTTCTACGACAATCGCGTTAATTTTACATTAATTACGGTTACTATTACCGATACAAGCCGCGATAAGATCTCTTTGGAAAGCTGTTGCTTTAGTTTAAGGAAGTTTAAAGAAGAATGAGATGAGATCGGGTTCCATGAAATATTTTCAGTGACGGCCGTTTACAGTTTCGGCCGGGAAAGTGTCGGCCTTAAACAATATCTTATCTGTATCTTGAAAGCACTTAAACGTCCGCGCGAAACCTGAAACAATGCGCCTGACACTTGTAACGGCCCCCGGGTACTGTTCCTCTGAAATAAGCTGAAACTGAACGGCGCCCGACATCCTATGCTTAGCCCCGGGTGTCGTAGATGGCGTTCAGCGCAATTTACCCCTCTTATCTTTAACCCCTTTTTCACTGCAACCATTTGCAACGGTTATTTTCATTAACTAAAAATATACTACTATTTACATTGTTCTTAACCCAGTCAATTATTTTAGTACAGACAGGAATAATTGTGTCCAAATCTGTAAAATTACTTTTAGTTAACTTCCTACAACTTAATACCGAAACTCTCCCATTTCTAGAACTTCAAAGAAGTGGGAAAGGATTCCCTTTAACTACATTCTCGCTATTTCGTCCAGAATAGAAAAGAAATGCAAAAATTCAAATGAAAAGCTTCTCGAGGCGGTGCGAGTAATTTAGTCCGTTCTGGCTTATGCAAAATATAAAATTACCTTGCTTTCTATCTGCGAATTTCACGAAGCTTTCCATCCCCAAAAAAACTGTTAGATGGAGGAGTACCATACATGCAGAACCACGTAACCAACGGTGAGCTTATTACGGGCATTATGCCGGCTCTCATCAAATATTCAAATGCGTAGCCGCCGACCGAAGAGGAAAAGAGCGAAAGACGACGAGAAACAAGCAGCCGGCGGCGCGAAAAAACGCCGCCCCGGTGGAGATAATAAATTCATGGTGGACCCCGGCGATGCTGATGTATTATGGAGGCTGCGCTGACGGCCTGAGGAATTATTCGGCCCGCAGACCGTCTGAATACTGATCGCACCGAGATAAGCTCACTGACGAAGTGGATACACCTCGGAACGTGAGCTATTTGAAAAGAACCGCCACGCAAGAACATTCCCTGCAATATCGAGATTGAAACCGCTGCCAGACAAATTCTACGATCGTTGCTGCGCTTCCGTAAACGAAAGATCTCTCCTTTGAGTGAACGTTTTCGATGTTCTGAAATCTTCGTTTGTGTGTAAAATGTTAAAAAAAAAAATTTTTAATTCCATTATTTAAACAAATTAAATAACGAAATTAAAAGAAAAAGAAAATAAATAATAATGTGGGATAGGAGTACTAGTTGTACAACGTCAGGAATCAAATCTTGTAAATTCTGGGAAATCAACCAAAACAATGTCGAAATTAAACACCTTTTTTATTCATTCCTAAGCTTTCGGTCAAAATTACAACCTTCATCAGAGGTACTCTAAAAAAGTACAAAATTAAACGCTAGACAATTACTTAAGCTAAAATCTCAAACATTCAGGCCGAAAAAGGTACAAAAAACTTACAATTTAAAGGTTAAGGCATCGGTAGAACCAATGCAGGTGGAAAATGTTATAAAGCAAAGACAAAAAACACAGAACGCATCGAACCTACAATTGCATAAAACCAGCAACGTGAAAACCTACTGTAAAAGTATGAAATATTACCAAAAAGGTGAAATAAAACAGGCGCAAACAACTTTAAACGGATCAAAAACCACGCTGATACTAAAGTGTAACTTACAAGAAGAACTCTACCGGAGAAAAACCAAACAGGTGAACAAAACTGGTTACCGCACACAAGATGGCGTGAAAAATTTGGGGGGAATTATGAATACTAATTGTAAAAAAGACAAGACCGAAAAGAAAAACAAAAAGCGTACCAGAGATAAGTCAACCAACCTATGTGAAGAATGACAAACCAACATACAGGGAGCCCACAAGGTTAAAACCATACGGAACTGTGTGATGACTCTCTCAGGGCAGCTCTATTAGAACGTTTCTCTAATGACAAAAGGTAACAGAATATCCTACTAAGTTCCTGAAAGTCTGATCTAAAATTTACCGAATTGTCTGCTCCACTAATGTATACCAGCTCTAAAAACATACGTTTAAAATAGGCCGGTTCCTTAATTAGTACTTTGGCGTTATCAAAATCAAAGTTGTGTCCTGTGTGAATGTGATGTTGTGCCAATGCCGTGACATTGTCTATCCTCTTACCCTCACCCGACACCCTCATTTTTGTCTTACAATCTCTGACGTGTTGTTCTATGCGAACATTAAAGTATTGAGATGTCGTACCGATGTAACAACCTTCACAATGTAAACAATCTATTTGATAGACTATGTTAGATTGCCATTTCAGAGGAACTTTATCCTTCATGAAGAAAGAAAGAGAACGTATAGGTTTTAGGGTATACTTTGCAACCTTAAGATTGGAGTCACTCAACACCCCAACAACTCTTTCCGTAAGTAAGGTAATGTATGGCAACTTAGCAAAATAAATAATAATAGTCCTCAATATAACATTTTATAGATTCTAGTAGCAATACCTTTAAAAAAGTGATTTGATTTTGAATACTGATATCTCGGTAACCATTCGACGACATAAATTACTGTGAAATAGATTTGTTTGTTGAATGTTTTTAGTACTCAATTTTCGTTAATGTTGATTTATGATTTTTCTTCAAAACCCAGAACCGATCTAAAATTTTTCAAGATCATAAATATTATCTACGTAAAAGAACAGAGGAAAAGAAGGCAATTGCATAGATAAAAGTAGTAATCAAATTCAAACAGGGTACGATTCTATAAGGTCGATTTGAGCGTGAATATGTGAATAGTGCCCACACAAATGCATATCGGAACGAAATAGCATATGAAAAATATAGGTTACTATGATTAGGTTATTTGAATGCATGCATAGTCGTCTCTTGTTTTTAGAAAACCCGTTTAAAATTGCTCACGTATAAGCTTCGGTGCACGTATCCATTCGTCCACGTCCCAGTCCGACGAAATCGATGGCATTTTTTCGCCGACTAATGGTGCAACATGATTCCATTCGTGTTAACTATGTACATTATTCGCGGACGCAACATACCCGCTATTTTTTGCTTTTATCGCCAGCCATTCGTCCCGACGGACGCTTTTGTCCCGGTTTTTATCCGAGAACGCGCGCGATGAATAGTTACGACGACGTTTTCGCAATTACAGCCCGCACGAAACGTATCACTTACCTGCTGACTCAAAAGAACGCTCGACGTTTTTAATTAACCGTCAGGCGGATTCTTCCGAGGCGGATTCATTAATGAAGCTCAGGTGGGTGAGATCCGAACTGCTGTAACGCATTCCCGACCATTGAACGAAACCGGAATCTATCAAAAACGACCGAGCATCGCGTTTGAACTGAGGATGTAATTCGCGGGAATTATGTAGCAACAACTTTACGATGTTTACGTTCGCCAAAATTAGAATCCACGCGTTTTATGTAGTACGCTGGTTCGGAATGAGTGCCAGTGATGTGAATGGTTAAACAGGGATTCTACTTTGAAGAATTGCGGCTATTACAAGTAAACGGTTTGCGTTTAAAAACCAATCATGTTTCTTTTTCTGTTACCTATCTTTATCAATTACAACCATAGACTCACTTAATGATCTTATAAATCTACGATTGACAAAACGATTTAAAACTAAAATCTAAAAGTGATGAGTCAATATTATCTGTAGTTTTAAATCAAACGTTTTTCAAAGTACAAAGTCGAGAGTGATAATTTTAATATGACTTCTCATAGTTTTGTAAATTTTTCAGCTTTATAAACCATCTGTGTTTATTAGCTTTTAGCATTCCTTATACGAATTTATTACTCCTTTACTTATTTATTGTATTCTTTCCTTGCATGTTAAATCTTTTTCTTCTCTTTAGTAGAAATAAAATAACTTTTGGGTAAATATTATTATTTATCATGGAACTAATGTTGATAATAATGCTGATATTTCAATACTGCAACGATAACAAACGTTTAACCCATTAAACAAAATAAGGCTGCCAATGGTGGCGCTACAGTTGCGTTTGTACGTAAGTTATATAAATAATTTTATCGGCTAGTTGGTGCAACGGCACATAAAACAAACGTTATATTACTAATTTATTGTTGTATTTGTCCATAGGCTTTGCGCGTTGTGTACAAAGCTCGCTACGCGGCGTACACAAATATAAAAGGGGGCGGAGGGTTCGGTTTGGGGACTGTCTCGACGCAGAGCGCGTTAGGGACTTCTGTAAGGGCGATGGGGAGCGTACCTCCGTTAGTATTTACCTCCACGGACTAATTATGCAAAGCGTTCATTACGGGAATTGAAATACATGTTATCCTATGCGCATGACTGATTCATTGAAATTTCAAAAATTACTAAATTAAACTGGAATTATTCGATCCATTCCAATGAAATAATCTTTCAGAAGAAAACTCTCCAGTAAAAATTAAGATACATAAAATTTTCGACTCTTGTCAGCTGAAAGAATATCTCACCCTCTCGTCTTTATACCGAGATATTCGTAATATCTCGAGTATTAGCTATCTCCGTAATTAGCTCGTCGCAAATATTTAAATCTCGCACCGGCGGAAGAAGGAAATTTGCATTTTCGGCCGTCGACGTGCCGAGGGCTGATTTAGGATGGGATATGGACATAACCGAAACGCCTGGGCCGTTAATATTCTCTCAGTAGGCGTGAGCAGGTCCTAAAAATACAGAGGGGCCCTATTAAGTGAGGCCCGAAGCCCTCGAGAACACTTCACCCTATCTGATGAAGAAGGGTGGTAATTTTCTGGGCGAATATGTAACGGGGAGGCCTTGTCAAAACGGTTATCCCTCGCTTGAAGGGGTAATTCTATTTTTCAATCGAAAATTGAACTACATGGTAAAATTTTTAGTGCGAAGCTGGTGAATTTAATAACGTGATATTAAATTCGAAACGACTGTTAACTTTATTGGACTATATTGCAGGGTAGAAGTGGGAAAACGCATGATATTTTTGTTTTTCGTTATTACATTGGAGTAGCTAGAAAACGTAATTACAATAGCTGTATACAAAATGCTACTTTTTGCTAAAAATGATTAATTTACTGTTTTATTAATTTCAGCAAACAACATCTAACGAATTCTTTTGCGAACAATGAAAAATAGGCAACAAAAGAAAACTTTGTGCTGACCCAGATACTTGGTGGTGCTTTTTCAAATCTCGCATTCAAAACTGGTTCCCCTCGAATCCATTGTCACAATTTGCATACATTTCATCGTCTAGGGAAGGGACGCCGCAAAATCCAGACGGCGAACGCGCCTGTTCGCAATTGATAAAGATAAACCCGCTAATTAAACAATTTCGGGCAGGTGCGGACTGGCTTAAAATGCAAATCGCGCGCGAGATCCGTCCGTCGGCGGAATATGTAAATTTCGAAAGGAGTTGAAGATTTACGGCGTCGGGCGAATTTAATAAGCGATCTTGGCAGTTTCCTCGCATCGAAGTGTCGCCGAACGAAATACAACGTCGCAAGAGGCGTATTTGTTTAGCGGCCGGCGAACTTTTTCACTTATGAACTTTGCGGAGTACTTAAACCGCCATAATCTGGGGTATTAGGGCCGGCTGGTACTTTCATTTCCATTTTTTAATTAAACCGCACTCTAGGGTTGTATCCCCGTCTCACTTTGTACTTCGCCCGGAACTTTTCAACTATGTCCGTAATTGGCTTAGCATACGTCCTAGCAACCTCGAGGAGAAGGGGCGGGGACATAAAATATCACGGGAGTTTTAGGTTTACAAACATCGTCTCGGCGTACTAAATTTTCTTTCCCTGTGTGTCCCCGTTGTTAATATTAAAATTGAGAAAATTTATTAAAAAAGTTGTTAACAACTTATTTGTGTAACTATGAGAACTAGTTATAAGAATTTCAGTAAAACATGATCGATATTAATGTTAAAATGACAGATAAGATACTAACAATAAGATTTCAAATTTTAGCACATTCACATTTTACACGACACCAGATCCCTAAACGATATTTTTCTTTTAGTAGATCTACAAAGTTGTAAGTATGATAAGATGTACAAAATTAACTTTTTAACATACACATTTCAATTTTTGGCTAAAAAGAAACAACAAACTATTTCTCTCTTTTTTTTTGGAGAGACGGGATGAAAGCGTCCATAGAATTGATTGCATGGCCTCCATCATTATAGTAGCCGGCCGAAGGCAATAAATTTTTATACCTTCCTCCATTTTTTCACGAGATGGTGCCGCACGCGCTCCGGGTGCAAAACAAGGCAGTAAATTTCAATAGCCGGTTATGCTTTATCGGGCGGCGTACGGCAAGATCCAATTTATTTTGATATTTTGTTAACGTGCCGCGCCCCTCAGATGATGTACGGGGACTCCGGTAAGTGGAACGGCGACAGATAGGGGGCGTTTGTTTGCCTTCTGTTGCGTCACGTGCCTCAACGGGAGGGCGCCGTAGTAGAGTACCGGAGATCGCGAAAGTCGCGAGCGAGCGATATTAGCTATTTACTTAGAAAATAAAGTCGCCGAGTTTGTTTTCCAAGAAGAGAGCTCCGGAAATAAATACGGCGGCTACGGTAAGGTACACGGACTCCCCTTCGGTAATGTAATGAAACGAACGGATGGGAATAGGAATTGGAAAATAAAATAAAATTTTACGTCGCACTGCGACAAATGGTGGAGGCGCCAGAATCTTACATTTTAACCTTTAACATCCCTAAACAATTAATAGATAATCTTTCTCCAAGAATACAACACTTCCAGTAAGATTCAAGAATTTTTCGATGGCGTTCACGGCAAACACGATTCCACTAGTGATCTCGGAGCGACATCCCGTGAGTAGGAAACGAGTCTCGGGAATTGAAAGTTCAGGAGTCAAGCTTTGTTCGCAAGCACGCGTGGGATTACGGCGCAGTGTGGAATAACCGAAAGCGGCCGCGGATCCTCTGGGAACGACGCCGTGAAGTCCTATTAACGGCCCGACGAAACGTTCGGGCTTAATGAGAAAGATTTTCGGCGTTTTCAGGTTTTCGGAACGCAGCGAGATCCCACGTTGGATAATTCCGAATTGAATTAGCGTTATCTGCGCGCTCGGATGGAATCCGCCTCTTTTTTTCGGAGAGAGCAAGGCCGATAGAGGGAAACGTCATTTACTGTTTCAGAATTGGATTAGTTTCCTCGATGGAAGGGAAATTCAGTTAGAAACTGCTGCGCTAAACAGCTTTCCTTATTTCCTTTGATCTCTTTTTTAGGTTTCGAATTATATTGCGGAGAAAATACAGATTTAAACTCACGATGCATAAGATTCTGATGATACATAATCGTTATTCACAACGATTCAAATTTCAGTCATTTATTTCCATTGAGCACTATGTGAAAAACTCAAGCACAGTGGAACCTATTAATTTAAATTACGGTTTCATTATTTCTAAAGTATGAACCGTGCTCAGACGTTTACGCCAACTGGTCCTTTGTGATTGGGAATGGCGTGGCTACGACGCTATCAGTTTTATATAATACGCTTTAGAGGGCCGTAAAGGGGGGTTTATGGACCATAAAGCAAACGCTTCGGAATTAAGCGCTGGCCCGTCGTAAAAATATGGAATCGCGCTTTTTGCCCGGGATCCACACATGCAAATGACCCTCCAGGTCGAAACCCCCGGGGGAGCCAGTTTATATTAGGGCAATAAAAGGAGATTGATGTTTTCGGACAAGACTTCCCAAAAAAAGCTTACAACAGGGAACCATTTGCTCGGCCATCCCAATTATTGGGTTCAGCTCTGGATCTTCGATTCAGTTAAAAGGATTCTTTAAAGGAGAAGTGGACAAGAACGGCGGAAGCTGGGAACAAAGTGGACCAATTAAATTTCTTATTTAAAGCCATAATCTGAAGTAGCCCTCTGTTGGCTGGGTCTGGTCGCGTCGGAAACCCCAAGCGGCCGTCTACGCATTTAAGGGAGCCGAATAATACATGAGCCTCCGGTTAATACGGCCCTAAGCGGCTTCCTCCTGCACGGGCTGAGCATTAAAGCTCATGGGAAGAGAGCAGCTGTGTTGTGCTGGGCGGACGCGGTGACGCATTTACCTAATTCGACTGCCGATGGAGCTCGGCTTATTTTTATATCCGACCGAAGGACGCGCGTTTGTCTCTCTTAGCGTCGTAATTGGTCGTTGGGCTTTCGGAGCTTTTGCTCGTCCCAAAGAGAAGGGAGCAAATTGGACGTGGAACGATACGAACCTCAGTACCGCTACCATCAGATTATTTCAGTGAGTTTTATCGAACCTCTTCCTCGAAATAATTTTCACAATATCTATACCTAATACCTGTAGTGTAGTCTAGAGATTAATTTTATTTCAAAAAATTGAGATTGATTATTATTCGATTTTTAAATGATTACAAATATTTTTTAATATTTTCATAAAACCATATCGATTTTGACAGTGAATCGACTAGTCTTCTTAAAAAATGTGGTATATTACTATAATATAGCTATAACTATAACTGTATTATTAATAATCAGAATGGTACACATTTTTATTCCTATATACAGGGTGTCCTGGAAAATGTGGGAAATCTCTCGGATTCTGATAGAACATTAAAAAATATGGTTACAAGTTCCCATAAGTTTTTTTCCTAGCGGCCCTCCCCTCGGAGATATGGCCTCCTAAAAGAAGCCACTGGAAAACATTTTTCTTAAATAAATTTCAAAGTACTTAATTTAATTTAATGAAAATTTAATATGATAAACAGTAGTAAGGACCTCTTAAAAAGATGATCTTAAAACATAATTAGTCTCTTTAGTTGACCAGGGGCGTACTAGGTTGTGCATTTTAATGCTTATATTTTTAACACCCTGTATGGTAAGGAGTTAAAAAAAACAAATTTAGATACCTTGAATATTTAACTAAAGAAAAGGTACTCTTATTCAGTGTCGATAAAATGAACCGTTTTCGAGAAAAAATTTGTAAAAGAAACCATCAAAATTAAAAATTTATTAATATTTCGTAGGTACCATAGTAACGTTTGTAAAAATGGAGCTAAATTTTTTGTCTGCAACATCAGTATTAAAAAAGCTCTGTTTTTACAAACGTTTCTATGGTAACGTTACTATTAATGCGAAATATTAATAAATTTTTAATCTTGATGGTTTCTGTTACAATTTTTTTCTCGAAAACGTTTCATTTTATCGACACTGAATAAGAGTAACTTTTCTTTAGCTAAATATTCAAGGTATCTAAATTTATTTTTTTTAACTCCTTACCGTACAGGGTGTTAAAAATGTAAGCATTAAAATGCATAACCTAGTACGCCCCTGGTAAACTAAAGAGACTAATTATATTTTAAGGTCATCTTTTTAAGAAGTCCTTACTACTGTTTATCATATTAAGTTTTCATTACATTAAATTAAGTACTTTGAAATTTATTCAAGAAAAATGTTTTCCAGTGGCTTCTTTTAGGACGCCGTATCTCCGAGGGGAGGGCCGCTAGGAAAAGAAATTATGGGAACTTGTAATCATATTTTTTAATATTCTATTAGAATCCAAGAGATTTCCCACATTTTCCAGGACACCCTGTATTAAGCAATAACTAGTTAAAATGAATCCCAACACGATTATCTCCAATATAAAGTATACTAGATTAACTTTTTATAGTAAAACTTTGCCATATTCACAAAATTTTCTGCGCACCAAAGTAAACCACCGTATGTTACTAACATGAGTAAACAATATCATCTAAGAAAAAAGTGATCCAAAAAAGAACATGATGGAGGCGTGAAAAGTAGCTCGTAAATACATAATGTTGCTCTAATGGCCCCATAACTACCCTAACCTTATCCCTTCAGAACTGTCCTTCACCGTTAAAGGTAAATTACGTCGTTTCATTAGAAACGCACATCCCGAGAATAAAGGCTTCCGTCTAAGTTGGCAGAATTGATTTTACAGCCCTTCCTACCCGCTCTTGGCCAGCGTAGGCCATAAATTTTTATATTTTCCACGCCCCTCGCCGTCCGAAGACGTTGTCCTCGAACGTGCACCGACTAAAGAAACGAGGGGTTTCTAGTAGTTGATTTTTATTGGCTATTTTGATTTAATTGTCCCAACTGCTTCAGAAAGACGGTATCTTTAATTAAATCGAAACTCGCCCCGCCAAGGACTAAAGGATCCTCTCAACGACTTGTATCTAATTAATCATAATCTGATTCGAGACAGATCTCCTGCTACCTTTACTAACTCCCCTGTTTATCGAACTCCCGTTAAGCCCCTTTTCATCCCTCACGTCGATTCCGGCGCCCAGAAATACTCTCCTGATCCTTCTATATATCTATACGTTTTCGGAAATTGAGACACGTCTCCAACACTGGGATAAAGTGGTATTTCCTGGGTACCATGCACGGGATGCAGGACGACCGGCGAATATTGTACAAAGATCCCCAAAAGCCCCGGCGTGTTTTGATAGTAAATTAATGTAAACCGGACGAAGATTACGACCGAAAATAGGATTCATCCTTTTTCGAGCACGTTTTCGTACACCAAACAGTATAAAGGGTAATATTGAGGGTCAACTTACCGCATTCACTGCTGTCATATCTTTCGTTGAGGGCTCACTCTCTGCTACGTGGTCATTCTGAAACAAATAAACGTGTAAAAAATCGTTTGACGTTGAAGGTTCGACGTTAATTGGGCTGCGTCGCGACGTCACCGTACCGTCCGTTGTAAATACGGCACGAAGTAACATCGCGTTTGGAAAGGTCAACTTATTTTTGCTCTGACACGCATCCAGAACATGCAGCCGTTGCAATCTGGACAATAAATCTTAATTAGCAACTTCACTGTTTGGAGTGGAACACGACATTTTGTGGTTAACACGATACTAATTTACAATCTTTCTGTGTATATGTACATAATAATGTGTGTGTATGCATAGGTATTGTTTTGTCCAGTGTTATAAAACGGTTTTATATTACAAAAACAATTTGGTTTTTGAATTTTATTTTTTGTTGAGGAAAGAGAGTATAAGAAATCAGCATTGCTACTATAAAGGCATTTCGTAAGCTATAACAGCTGTTAGAACATATAAACACAAACCTTAGCCAACTTCCTGTAAGCCTCTAAGAACTTACGAGATTCACGTGTTTACCAGCGATTTCTTTTTTTTTTTTTTTTTTTGATCAGAGTAGTGCTGACAACGTGATTACGTTCCCGTCAGAGTCTGATAGTTTAAAAGGGACCTTTTCATCGCTTATAGAGCCTTCCGCAAAGCGACGTTCGGGCATTTATAAAGATATAGCCCGAAATAACGTCCCGGCTCGTTCATTAATAGGAGAGGCCCTCGGGACATGTACGAATAGACGAGAGAAAGAGGCCGGGATGACTAATTGCCGCCCTCAGAGACGGTCGGCCGTCTCTTTTTAATTTCGCCATAAATTAGAGGGAGGTCGCGCTCTCCGGTGACATGTTTTTCTTCGAGATTGGATTCTATTGTCGTGGGGGGCTGACAGAGGGGCGAAGAGACCATTGTTGCGCAGCGACCGCGGTTCAATCGGCTTATCAACCAGTAACAGGCTCCGGGATTCCTGCCTCCAGATGGAACCCTCACCTACCGGAGATTCTTGTAGATTCCGACCGGGTCATCCTACTATCCCTAAGGGATAAAAACTACAAAAAGGGATCCGTCAACTACTTTTTTCTTCTTTTGTGACATTTCAAGACATTTCTGGACGTGAAAGGCCAGTGAGAGAAATGGTCTATCTGATAATGGTTTTGTAATGAGGGTTTAGGGTTTGGTTATTTACAAGATAACTTTATATCTTCTAGTAGAATAAGGATTACAATTTTATGAAAAGATATAATGAAAATTTTCCATTAAATTATTTATGAAGAAATTAACGCTTAACTGGAAAAAAACCAATTGCTTGTTTGTTCGTTTTTTATAAACCCAAGGGTGCGTATAACCGAAAATTGAACCTGACGGCCAGTCATGATTAATATAAAAGAGATGCGCCCATGTGGCAAGCGAAAAACAAGCTTTAAACGACCGCTATAATGTCGGTAATTTCGCGTCGTTGCTTTTTAATTGCGGCTACCATTTTCGGCCATTTCTACCGCTCTTTATATTCCGGACCGCATCGAAAAAATATCGTTATTGCCGGCCCTTAGCTTCGCTGAATTTCCTACTAATCGTTTTGGCAAACACTTGTTCCTGACGCAAACCTGGAATGCATTAATCAAACGAAATTAAACCAGGTTTCGACACCGTTAAGAACGTTTACAGGTTTTTGTAATTGATTTTCTGGGAATATTTTGTGGAATAAGAATTCTTAGTAACAATACATATCGTTTTCCGTTTGTTTCTTCGAACAAATGAATTCATTATCTTTTAGTGAACATCGGTAAATAGAGCGGTAAACAGGTGCCGTCCAAATATCTTTCGACGCTTGCCAACTTCGACTTTCGACGCTTCCACGCATTTGTATGTACCCGAGGCTGATACACGGCAATATGGCAACCGTTTTATCTATCTCCTGCTCTAAATTTAGCGAATGAATAAGCGTGCATTTCGACGATTTCTCGCCGCCCACCGCGATGTTTAGCTCTTAATGAGAGGCCGTTTCGAAGAAAAAGCCGAACTGCAGAAAGCTTTTAGTGGTGCTGGCGATTTGGCAACCGCGTAAGCATTGTTTCTCTCTCGTTACGCGCATCCTGAAAAGAGACGCCACGAATCGCACCGCGTTCCACACTTATGACCGCTTTAAATTACAAACGCGTTGCCAAAAGATTCTGCATTTTACATCAGGGTCAACATATGTCATGTTGCTTAATTTCTGACGCCAGCATGAGAAAAGTTTTGCAAAACACAATTTAAATCTTCCACAATGTACACATCACGAGCTTTAATTTGTTTCAGGAAACGACCCCATATCCACACAAATAGAATAACCTTCATCATTTATACTTGGAGACATCAAGCGATGTTTTACGTGTCATTGTCTCTTTGCAAGGCATTCACCCTATATTTATCTTAAAAAGATCATTTTATGCTTAAATGTCCATCAAGAACTATTCAAAACCACCAACTAGTATGTATATTGCTAACTGAACTGAAAATAAAATATTCCAACGTGTACTCAAGTATCTCGTACAAAGCAATCAACCCATAGGATTACATGCGTCTCCTTTGATAGGCAAACATACGGCAACGCCGCGACGCTGGCGTCTATCAGAGACGCCCCCGCTACCTCCAGCCACTTAGACAAAGAGGACGCCAGGTACTGTTAGTGAACTTCAAAGGACGACATAACCTCGTTAAGCCGAATGGATGCCGCACCAGCGGTCCTCAAACGTCGACGTGCGGGCGCATTCTTTCTCGGGTGGCTATCAACTATTCCAGGATCGGCGTCCTGCGAGGACCTCCACGTCTCATCATTTTATTCTTATGCAGAGACGCGCTTTGCATGCCTGCAAAGGGTACCCGTATATAATTGCGCGTCTACATCACTTCCGACAGCTCGAATGCACGGAATGCACCGCCTGGTTTAGGTTTTAAATGGATGCTATTTGTTATGTAACAATAGATTATTTAACAAATTATTAAAATTATTATTAAAAGTGAAAATAAAAATTAAAAATCGTTCTTCAATAAATAAGGAAATTAAAAACTATTTCCTGAAGAATTTATTCGTTTTTGACTATTTTGGTTTCGACAAAAAACTTTGAAATCTAAACTATAGGATTTTTTTTACTTTACCTGTGAGGTATTATTTTAAAAGTTTCAATACATTATTTTTTACCATTTTATTGAAGAATAGAAGCCTATATTTCAGTAGCACATTTTTTCCATAATGATAATTTGTTTTCGGAGCATAACTAAAAATCGCAAACTTTTCAAAAACTAAAAGATATTTATAGCATCTATATAAATTTAATTTTCCGCAAAATGTCAATTGTCTCATTTGGAGTAACAATATACATAATAACCATCAAGAGGAGTACCTAGATAATTATCTGTTCATATTGGTTACAGCATACATTAGCAATTAGTTAGATATGCATAGGTACATATACTGATCGTCGGATATACGAACTAATTGATTACGTGAACGCTTGATAATTGGCAAAGATAAGGATTTTCACTTTGATGTGCAAGATGCAGATCGAAAATGTGTTTCGCTTGAAGTTAAATTAAAAACAATGAATAATAAAGTATGATTAGAATGACGAAAGATTAATGCTTATTTCAGATCACCATTATAGTTGGCAATGTGTCAAGAAAGGTACTCAAGGCGGTCGATAATTTTAGACTATTTTCCAGCTATTAGTGAGGCTACAGTGGAAAGCAAAACAATACCGACGTCTAAGTCATCACGGACTGTTCGTAAAAATAAGTTATTACGTTAAGGCCGGGTTAATTTTAGATCGGTTATTCTTTATACTACACGTGCGTGTGGTTTTGTCTCATTAATTACGAACCGTTTCTAAACAACGTCATTTAATATCTTAATTAAACGCAACATCTACATCAGATCTAGTAAATCTAATTTACTATACATAAGTCTACTACTATCTCAACTATCAGTGGTAGTCCTCACTTTTCATTGATTTTGTGTTAATAGTGATCACGCAATGGTCCGTATAGCTACCAGTAGAAAAGATCCGTTCATCGTCACTTCTCGCCGTGTTCACTAGCATGTTGCCAACGACCGAACGCGAAGCCACTACGGTTTTTTGAACCGGAGTTCGATGTAATGCGCTCGTGCGCCAAACCGCGCGAACACTGTGCTTGAGCGTCGCGACGCCGACGTAGAATCGGAAAAATCAACGCCCACCTGCTCTAGTCAAACGCTGACGCCACAACTTTTCGCCGCGGTTTCTAATTTAAATATTAACGTATTTTACTTTTGACGTTGGGAGCTTTTTAAGTCTATCACGGTCCTCATTAAGCTCGGTTAATGCGAAAATTCAAAGCAACGAATTTTTTTACGTAGGTAAAAAGGAACTGGGTGCAATAATACACCTGCGAAGAAAAAAACGGGTGCTTACAAAGGCGTCGCCGCCGCCGGTGGCATTCCATTCACGTACGGTACTGCCCTCTCGTGCCACACCTACTCGATTTTCCATTCCGCGCGAGGGCGAACTTTATGTCAGCCGTTTGCCCAACTTTCCTTGCTTAACTGTCTCGTCAGACATACAACTTTGCAGACGCGCAGTTTCGAAAGGGATCCGCTTGTTAGGGAGTTTTATCGTCCCCTTTCCTTTCTTCCTCTGCTTTTTTAGATAAGGGCCGCGGTCGTTTAGGGACATCCTTATTCGTCACGGGGTACCAAATCCATCGGAAAGCGAATCCGGCCGATTTTTAAATTCAGGATAAAATTTAAATCTCATTAAAAACGGATTTTATTCTAATCGTTGATGTCCTTCATATGAAGCAGTGTTGATTACTTAAACATACACTATTCGGCGAAAGATGTCTCATGCGTCGTTACTTATCGCCGTTTCCTCGACTTACGTCAAATATTTTTTTTTATTTAATTGTGTATGCCAGAAAGAGAAAAACTGAAAATGTTCGTCTGGGATACCACAATTAATTAATGATGCATGAGACATCTTTCGCCCAGCAATGTATACCTTCTGTTCCTACAGTTATCAGACGAATCACTAACATTTACGACTTGGATTAAACTCATTTAACAGCCTAGAATTTATTGTAAGAGATAGATTCACTCGGCAAATATACTACTTAAATACGTCAAAACAACACGTGGAAAATTAATGTTATGAGCCAGTTAAATACCTTTTTTATTTATGTTAAGGAAATTTGCTTTATTCAAATAAAAAATAACGAAGACATTTATTATTTTTTTGCTTGAAAAATCAATTCTTTACATAAAGTAAGATTTTTTTATAAAATGTGGGTTTAGAAATGAAAAGGTAATATAATCATTCGTCTTATACAAAATATTTTTTTAATGAGAGAGGTAAACGAATTCATAGGAATGAAATTTAAAAATGAATATTCCGTTAGGTACTATAAGACGATCCTAAGCCACACCATGGAGAAGGATGCAAGAGCGCGATTCCTACCCGTAACTTTACCGAGTGGAGTACAATGGAAGGGAGAACCAGAGTATCAACTTGTCCTCGCAAACGCAAAGGTTTTCAGACAAAAACGCCATCGAAGACATGCCCACCGCACCTCGCTACTTTAACTTTTTCGGTCAGACTTTTGGCCCTTTTTCGGGTCTAACAGCAAAAGCGAAAAGTGTTAACTCTTCAACCACAATTATTGGTTATAGTTTTAATCAAATTTTATACACATTAGGATGTGGGATCATAAATTCGCTTTCACCGCTACCAATTTACTATTCTGAAATCAATTTTTGACAAACATTTATCGTTTAGTAACGAAGTGTGTTTATAACATGAACAATTTAATAGGGTTGAGCTTTGAAAATTTTCATTGTAGTTTAATCGGGCCTATTCGGTAAAGTTACGGGGAGGAACCGCGCTCTTGCATCCTCCTCTCCATGGTGAGGTTTAGGATCGTCTTATAGTACGTCTCGTACTGAGGTAACCAGCAACAAGCAACTAGCAACCAAGAATACGCGATATTGCTACTTGATGACATTTTACATAGCATTAAAGCAAACGTCTCACATTGGAGCAATACGATATCGCCATTAGAGGAGTGATATCGAATTGCTTCAATATGAGAGACATCATTTAAATATATCGCTTGTTGAGAGTTATAGTGGCGAAACTACAAAAAGTTGATTATTGAGTTTTAAAGGGCAACTTGTTTAAAAATCAGCGTACTTTTACGTACATAAATGACGAAACTATAACTTAAACCGTTGCCGATGGAGCGCGACATACGCCACTCGATATACATATGTATATTTCGCCACTATTTCGCAATAGTGGCGAAACCACAAAAAAAATCTTATTTTTGAAATCTTACAATAAATCTATGACTCTGCATGAAATATAATAACAGTAAAACGAAATAAAAAATAAAAAATTTAAAACGACAAGTTGTTGCTTTTTACTTTGCATTAAAATTCAACCAAAATTTTGAACGTGATTATCTCCTTAGCGCTGATTTGCACTTACGCCACTATTGTTCTTAGTAAGCGATATGTAACGTGTCATTAAGTGTCAATATCGCTTGTTGCAGGTTACTAGTTGCTTGTTGCTGGTTGCCTCAGTGTGAGACCCGCCTTAATGAGTCAAATATTTGGTTGGGTACCGAATAGCAACATTAATGCCTAATAAGTGAAATAACTGTTGTTACCTATATTACTTTTCATTTATTTTGAATGTTTTTTTATGTGAAATTCATGGTTATAAATAATAAAAATTTGAAAAACTGTAGATATTGTTTACCGTTTTAATACTCCTACGTAAAGTTTAGCGAGCGGCTGTTCATCGATGAAAAATAACTGAATCAGCTAATGGGCCATAATACAAATTTATAACGTGAAAAAGCAAAACAGTTACGCAACAAGCACCCAAACGAGATTGTCGCATTCGGAACGACTGAAAAATGCCGAGAGAGACGTCACATTCGGAATGCGTCGGGCGTGCCAACTTTAAGCCGACGATTTTTCAGGTTTCAGTCGGAAATCGCACACGTAAACGTTTCAATTGTGCTTCGCGGGCCGCCTTCGCGCGCTACCTGCCAATTTAGAGCGATTACTCACGTTGGACTCATCTCAAGAGGCTGCGGTGCCAAGATTCGCGATGCCCTTGAACGGTGACGTCGTTGAATTAGAAAATTGTTCCATTACGCAAATTAAACCGCAAAAAGACTGTGTTTTTGCTTTACGATTTAATGACTCACCCGCCGCGAACGTCTGCCGAGGTTTTATTACATCTCGTCGTCTATTTTGGGATTTGTTATGCAGTGACGCGGGCGATTTTGCACTGTGACGGCCTGAAAGATAATACCGTCCGGCGTAAAAGCCGATTTGTTTATGCTCCAGACGAAATACATTCGGGTCGTAATGTTTTGTTTGGCCGAAGCCGCTTCGCTCTACCGCCGGCTCTAATAAAGTCTCCCGAATAACGTTTTAGTCCATCAATAGTTGAATGTTAATCCGAAAACGCCACCCGAAATTCACGAAATAGGTACTCACTTGCACATAAAAATTGAAACGTAGCGTCGTTATATTGCTGTAGTTGGTACGATCTTGGCACAACGTTCACGTTTCGTCAGTCAACAAATAGTTGCCTAAACGCTTTTTATTTTCGTAAATCTTTTTCAAAACGCCCACGGCGACCTTAGCCGATGTGGAAAAATTTTCTCCTACATCGCCCCGTTTCCATTTGGAACGTGTGTGTTGTGGTACTGTAAAAATATATTTACTACCTTGGCACAACGGGACCGTTTCTTTTCGTTAAAATCCAATTATTTTTCTAACAGTAGTAACGGTTGTTTTTATTTGATGTTCGAAGTCTTTTCTTTCTTAATATCTCTAAATATTTACGTTCTTAAACCTTCTTATGAGCAAGTTTCGAAATTATTAGACATATCCATTCTTAAAAATGAGAAACTGATTGATGAATGAACCTGTCAAGAACATCAAAGAGTATACTTCAATTAGAAAAAAGGGTTATACAGTGATTACATTACATGGTACTTCCCGGGTATTTTCGTTTCTTTGTGAGCAGTAGCCTACTGAAGTTAAATAAACTTCCTTTTTAATTGATTAAACTTTCAAGAATGTTTACCCTAATCTCTAAATTACTTTACAGTGTAAAAATTATTTAATTACACATTGTATAAAGTAATTATAGTAAATTAACTTAGATTTTTATACATTACAACTACTTGAAATTAAAAAAAAAATGGTTGTTAATAGAAGTAAATATTTTCATTTAGTTGTAATATACTTAAGTAATACATTTTTACATTCTTCTTTTAAATCCTAATATTTAAATTTCAATGTGTATAATTCATTATAGCGTCCAGTACATTAACTCAATAATAATTGCGCTTAATGTGTATGGATAATGCAAAATTAATGCAAATTGTTATTATTTTGACAGGCAAATAGAATAAATATAACCTTAATTAATGTTGAATTTACGTGACTTGTACAAACTCATATTCCTAGTATTATTGATAAACATGTTACAATATTTCCTTTATAATGTACTATGTACATTGATAAACTCAATACAATTTCAAAATTATAACTTTCTTGTAGTAATATTCACCTAGAGAAAAAGTACTCGTCTACAAAGTAAAACCCGTGAGCGCCTAAAACTTCAACTCTCGTAAAAACATGTCGGGAAATGGCCAGCTTCCGGCGGCGTCGGTCCGGGAAAATAAACTGCACGCCTCCGACGCCGCCAGAATCGCTTCGTCATTTCGTATAATATACGTAAGTACGGCGATGTCGTAGACATCCGAGCCGAAATGCAAAAATCGTACCGGACTTATCGTGTCCAAGTGCACGTCCACGAATAACCTACATTCCCGCGACTTCCTTATTCACGCCGACGCCTCCGGCCGCACTTGTACCTCCTATTTCTGGACTGCGCGTACAACTGGCGGTTTCTTGGCTGTTCCCTAAACGACGTCGTAAATCAAAGAGGCAGCACTGCGAAGAAAAGCGGGTAACACAGTGGTTCCCTCCGGAGTTATCTCCAGACAATTCGTCTCTAACGTTGCCGGGGTGAGAAACGAACCGAAAATGTAGAACGAAGAAGATATTTTCCTTTAAAGTTGTGGATAATTACCCTATTAAAAGATCCCAATTTTTCACCTGCGCCTTAATCCCCGTAACGCGTTTTTAAACACCGGGTCGACTCTAGACGGTAATCCGCGCACTCCATTTAAAGCCCTTCACGGCAGGCAACATTAACCGCGTGCCATTAGCGTCCCGACGCCCACGGCGCCACTCGAAACAAAAGAGAAGCGCCGCCGCGGACAGAGACGGCAACAATTTGCCTTTCAAATCGTCGGCGCTGCAATAACTGTTCCGCTCCCAGCTTAACGGTTAAAACCTTGCACCGGGGAGCTTTTCGCTTTTCGCTCTATAGGTTATTAGCAACTCGCGCGAAATTCGTCTCTCTCTTTGCCTTGGTAATTATGCGGCTGTAGACTACGAATGGCCTAAAGGAGTACCTACCGTATTTCTACTCATAAATCCCGCTTTAAATCGACTAGAATCACTGTTCTAACAAGAGTATTGCGGGAGAATTAGGAAGCTCTACAAAGATATTGAGGTAAGCTTTTGTCATTATGTTGCATATAGGAGGTAATTTCGTATTGTCCTTAACATCAACAAATAATTTTTTGTTTTCACTCGGGGTGTAATGGAATAGTATTAACACGTTAGTCACCACGGTAATATCAGAAAAATTTTCACATGGGCCATGAGAAAATAACATTATTGGTACGTCAGACATATATGTCTGCCGTGGCTCATGTAGAACTTCTTAGCGTCAGACACATATGACTGACATGGCGAATAACGTGTTAATATAAAAATTTTAAATTAAATTGAAAAAATGAAAATACAAGATTTCATTTCTAGCAAAGTTCCTAATTATTATTTCAAATACCTTTCCCATCAAAAATAAAAATTTTCAGTTGGCTTTACATTATCGCAGAGACCATATTAAATTTCCATTGACGTCATGCTCAAGAACAAACTGACTCGATCTGAACGCAATTAACTTGGAAAGCGGCAGCGACGGCGACCCCCTAGCCAATGGCAAAGACCGACTCATAATTAAGCGGAGAGAATTAAAATCTATTTAAAACACACTATTCGACGTCCCTCTCAAAGGGTCGGTTCATCTTATTTCCGCTCTGAGGGCGGAGGCAGACACGAACGCCCGCTTTAAGACGTTAATGTGATTACTACTTCGAGCAGATTAAAAATTCTCTGTAATCTACCTTCAAAGCTTTCAGAGGGTGCGTCGGCGACCTTCGTCGCGTTTTAATCAGCGAAAATCTGATAAGTCTGTGAACCCGCGTCGAAAGGAAGCGAGACGATCGATCGCCGGTCGGCTCAGAAACGCCATACGAATTGATACCATTCCAAAATATTTTCAATTTGGCAAAAAGTCAAGCGGGCACAACAAAAAGCCTGAGTCACACGCGAATGTCCCGGCAGCATTCCTGCTCTCGCGTTTTTACGGCCCATCCGACCGCAGCTGACGCACCAATTAATCTGGGCCATTTCTCCTCGGCGTTTCGGCGATTTTTAACGTTGCAGCTCTGGCGCTCCAACGAGCATCTGGTGCACTTGAAAACCAGGAAGTCCTGTAACTCACGAGCTCTATTTTCGGCTGAGCGACGTGAAATCGTAAATAATTACACTCCTCTAGAACTGATGGGTCGAGGCTAATCGGTTTATAGCAATTAAGAACTAGACGTTTAATTTACCGTTATTTAATTAATTAGGCAAAACTTTCAAATTATAAAATTGAATGCTTAAGGAATTTAAATTCTAATACCTAATTTAACCTGAATGCTTTGTCACGTGCAAAAGACGTAAAAAGAACGTTAAGAAAGAAAAGAAGGTGAACAGCTGAAAGTGATAGTGGCGTATAAAGAGCGGGTCGGATATTAGCGGACCAACGGGGGATGAATAATGAATCCACCCCCGGCTCGAAGAGTAGCGACATCTGCGAGTCGGGGACGTAAAAATAAACATCGTCTAGATGGCGAAGAGCTCGAGGAGCTTGGGGCGAGCAGCGGAGTTCGGATTTTATTATTTATCGCTTCCGTCAAAGTAACAAACAACATATCCGCGCCGCGCGGTTCGGAAACCGCACTTTCATGGGAATTCTTCGACTATTAATAATGGACGGCCATATTTTACGTCCTTGCGCGTCACTCCGGATGTATATTTACCGGAGAAGACGACGACATATTTCTTCTGTCGTCTCGGGACATCCCCGGATCAAACTTTCAAATCGACAAATTGTGCTTTTTCGCTTTTTGCAACTTCGATAAAAAGCGTCGTAATCTTGCCCGGATTACGGCACCGGAACGCGCCGTTAGGTGGCGCGTAACGCGGATACTGCCAATTCGCGCCTACTCCGCGATGAATGGCTTTAAAATAGACCGGCTGTCGACTTTTATAGAGTGTGTCGCAGTTTTCCGATACGAGGCGCCCAATCCGATTGCGTTGGACGATAAATCTGTCACGCCGCCAGCACCGCCATCTGCGCCACGAGCCGCAATCGGAAAACTCAATAGAAAACGGACGTCGCCGATTTGGAAACGATCTGACGAACTCGTGGCTTTAAGAATCACCCTATAACAGTCGTTTATTTCACGACAATTAAAGAAAAATTCAATATTTAATTTTTGTTCTTCTTTGTTTCATTTTAAAAGACAGAATTCATGATGCTGACATATCTAAAACCAACCCAAATTTCTCTAAAACTCACGTGGACGTGGTTCACTTTACCCACTTATATTTTATTCTAGTGTTTTCAAAAGTGACAATCAGGGTAGGTCAACTCTCCGCAAAATGCTGAAATCGGTTTTGAGTACGTAATCCAACCGTAGCATAGTAGCGTGGCGCTACTATTAAAATTTTGAAAAATGTAAAAATACGTTTCCATGAAAGTTTATTTTGAAATGTTGTTTAATTTTATGTTATAATCGATCGTTCATTAAAACGATATAAAAAGTATACGTTTCACATAACGTTAACGTTTAACTTATTGTGATCATTGTGTTATTCTACTATTTCTATTGCCGGTAAGCTTATTAATTTTTAAATTTTAAAGATCGCCATCATAATTTAACTACAGTATCATGCCTGGGTATGTACCATGTTCGGCTCCTTGTTGCACTAATAAAAATGCTTCACGCCACCGTTTCCCGTATCCAAATAAGGATTCGCAAAGGTTTGATCTGTGGATCAACGCAATCAGGAACCAAAAATTTATAAACATGGAAAAAAGCGGGATCTTCAATTCCTATAGGGTGTGTAGAATGCACTTTAGGATAGAAGACCAAATTCCACTCGGAAAATTAAGAAGGTGTGTACCGGCATTGTATTTATCAGGTAATTTTTTACATTATTTGATAACAATTTTTCTCATACATATTTTTATTAAAGCCATTGAAGAGTCTCCAAAGGAACTCATATGCACCCCGCCCTTGCTTGACCAGACTAATATTTTTCAATTCCCGTCTTTTCTTCCAACTTCATGTAAGCATTAAAGTCTATTTCCTTACTAAAACAAATACATAAAACAATGAGAAACCTGGTTTTTAATTAAAGTAACCATTTTTAAATCACTGATCATCATTAAATTCCTTAACTAACCGCTTATCCTAAGACCTAAGACATTCCTAATCATTTCTTTTATTTTTAATTAATAGCTGGATACGAAAACACCCAACAATTGAACCTAATCCAAACGACCCGTCCACACTGTTCGAACCCGATCCCACTGAACCGATCAAAACATCCAAACATAGTTCAGCCGAGACACAGCAAGACCCTGAAAAAGTTTAAACAAAGTATTTCTTTATTAAGATTCTGCAACCGTACTTTCAAAACACGTTTACAACAGGCCGAAAAAGCCCTGAAAAAATTCCCATTATCTAAAATGAGACTTAATAAAAAGGTAATGTTGTTTTGTGATATGCAATTTGGGTGATGGAAATTATTTCTCTACTAGTTCAGATAGTCGCAATATTGGTTTAATATTACAGTTGCGGAACTTAATATAAAGAAACGTACTTGAGGTTTTTAGGGTGCTAAAGAAGGAAAAACAAAAAATTTAAATTATATTTAAACAAACATTTATTTCTCTTATAAATCGAAAAGCTATATTTAACAATATATCATTCATTATTATTCAAATGTTTATTCTACATCTGCACTGTTATAATTATAATAATTATTAATTCTGTTGTTATTTTTATAGAAGATATTAGTTAAGTTTACTTAATTTCAAGTTTATTTGTATTAATTTTATAAAACTAAATTAAAAAAAGTGTTCCTCCACTTTAAAAGCGTCTTTTTATTGCATTACTATTTATCTCCACCTCATTAAGTGAGCCACTAACAGTTCTCTTATTGGGACAAGGAAAAAATAAAATCCAATAACCAAAAAAGTACAACTATTATTTCAAATTTCGCGGGTTCTGAGACTTTTTTTTGTTTTGTCGGTAGAGGGCATTAATTTGCTTAAAGCGCCAAAACGGGCATCACGGCTGGGTTAGTAACCAGGAACTGATTTCAGCAACCTAGTGGGAGTTGACCTTCTATAGTATATATTATTTTTTCTATGGTGACAATATACACCTTTATGAAAATGATTAGATACTCCCGTCATTCAAACTCTATTGAATTTGAGACATCGCCAGTCAACACTTAGGGAATAAATATGACAGGCAATAAATATGACACGTTTCACGTGACAAAACCGCTACGAGAAAGCGCCACACAGTGGGGCGAAATGCTCTCAACTCGGACATTCATATAAAAATTAAGTTTTAGAAAACTTATACTTTCGACATTTTTTTAAATTCTAGATACTTGAGTCTATTTATAAATGCATTTGAAACATTAATTTTTATCAATTTTCCTATAGAAAATATTTTTCAAATTCGAGATTTTCAAAACTAATGAAGTTTCATTGATTTGACATGTACTGCTTTAAAACGTTCTTCCATCAAAACTAAAGGAAGGGGGTAATTGAAATTTTTATAACATGAGGAGTAGGTTTCAAACTTCATATTATAATTATTATCATCTTGTAAAGTTGTTTGTATATTCTTAATACACGCGAGTTATGATACCCATCCAGTAGGGGTAAATGCCAAATCAGCGTTTCAACTATTATAAAGTCTAAGAACAATGAAGAGACAAGGAGACCGAGCTAACATCGCGAAGTCGCCGCGCTTGATCCACTTCTCACCGTTAATTTTAGAAACAGTTTTATAATAACCAATTCTATTCATTTCTTAATTCTTTTTATTCATTTATTAATTCAGTGTTATACCAATATCAATATTTTGTATTAATTAATAAAGTTAATAAAGTTAAAATTCTTTTTAAAAAATTGCGACGCCAACCTAAAGCCAAGACGCTCCCTACCACCTCTCTGTTGCTCTGTTGACCATCCTGCACTAGCTCAGGAAGAGGGGGGTGAGTTGAAATATAATTTAAGAAAAGGGCGCCACACAGTTTCCAAAGGACAAGGAGCAACACCAACTGTGAAATTGAGAAGTAGCAGGAATAACACAAAACGACAATCACACACAACAAAAAAAGATAATAAACAAAAAACTGTGCAAATAAATCGAAAACAAAATACAAATTTATTGTTGCCACGAAAAACCAAAGTAAAGTTGTAATGTCAGCCAATAGCATCAAAAACAAAAATATAATATATATATATATATATATATAAGCTGAAGGCAAAAAAAAAACAAAATATCCGAAAATTATCGGAAAATAGAAAAACTCGTATAAAAAAAAAACAATAAAAAAAACTATACGTAATATCAAATCTCTAAGGCCTCAAAAATATAGGGTAAATGCACTGGTTAGCCGACCGGCACTGGATCTCGACCATTTTATCATTTAAAATCAAATAATAAGAAATATATTCGCTATACTTTAGAAAGGTGTGCATATTTGGTTTTATACATCTATAGCACTTTTAAAATTGTTCTCAAAATGGAGCAAAAAATCTACATTATTCCGTGAAAAATCAGTAAATACATGTCTACCGCGATGACAGTATAGTTTCATGTATGGTGTAAAAAAGTCTCAACCGAACTCGGCCAGAAAATAGTAAATAATTTTGATTTTAAACACGTTAGGTGATCATATTATGGTTTATATCTATTATTAGTTGTAGTTGCTTATATATTTTAAGAAAAAATAGGCTCACAGTAAATTTTTTGCTTAATATTTGATGGTCGCCAACCAATATTAAAATCATTGCCTTTTTCAGTTCTCGACCAAAATGGTCGAGAATCAGTAAGCTTTTAAAAAAATTAATTGTTTTGGTAATATCGTCTATTTAAGAATTGTTGGTATTTTTTCGTATACTTCAATTAATTTATATATCTATTTTTTAAGTTTTAGTTTGCGACCATAAAATTAGACCAAAGTATTCTTTTACTACACTCTTCTTATAGGTGGTCGAAAATCAATTAGTTCTCGACCACATCAACAATGAAATTGATTAATGTCACTTTCTTTATTAGTAAAAAATAATAATCTATTTTTTGTAAGTTCCTATTTATGTTTGTTTAGTGAAAAATATGTGTATACATATATTAAAATTGTTTGAATTTATGTTTTTTTCTAATAAAATCCATTGTTCTAAATATATTTTCTTACAAATTAGTCCAATTTGTGGTGGTCGAGAAGTAATATAAAATGGTCGAGAACTCCACGGAGTGGTCGAGAAGTAGTGATATTGTACTTTTTTTTATTTTTATTAAAATTTTAATAAATATTGTTGGAAGAAAGGAAAAAGTATGCTTTGACACTGTTAAGAACTCATTGAGGAATCGTTGAAATCTAGGTGTACTAAAATTTGAATCATTTTTCGACATGTAAAATACATTCAAAGTCAATTTTTTTGTTAACTGGTCGAGAACCAATGCATTGACCCTATCTATCACGTAATCCAAATAAAGCGCAAAAATCAAAATGAACTTTAATATAGAAAAAAAAGATACCGAGTATTTTCTTTACACAAAAATAAATTGAATTATAAATATTAAGTGGATTCTTAATTTTTTTTAAATTTAATTAATTAACAATACTGATAGTTTAATTTGATATTTAAAACGTTGCAAATAAAAAAGATGGTAAAAAAAAGGTCGTAACCTGGATGATGATTTATTTAACTCCAAATGAATCGCTCTTCTGGAGTCGCTCAGCGTCGGCAGATATTCCTCCAGGTGGTTTCTGGGATGGTGTTACGAGTCCCAGAAGATGGTAGAACGGCGTGGATGACTTGGTCGGAGTTAAAATGGCACCCACGATCCTCTAATTTAATGTGGATTAACTTCTACGTTATTACGATCAAAATTAATACGTAATAAAAAAGAGCCTAAATGAAAGAAGGAAAACGAAAACTTAGAAAGGAATAAATATATAAAAAAAAGGAACATTACCTTTAGCGTGCTAAAGGCTCCGCAAAACAACGTGCTTTCCAAAATTCTCAAAGAAATATCCGGTAAATACCGCCTCGAATTTAATCGGGAACAGCCACAGATTCAAATCCCGTATAAACGGCTCGGGTAAAACCAAAATTCTTCACAAAGAACGTAAAAATATCCCGAAGAATCGTAATGGCGTTGAGAAAAAGGATTTAGCTTACGTAGTTCTCTTGACGAAAATTCGGCACAGAAAGAGACCGATTTCCTGTGAGGATCGCTTATATAGAGGATGCAGAAAAACTAGAATATGACGTTACGCCTTAAACCAACAAGGTCAAAATAAGATTAAAAATGTAAGAAGATAACGATAAATGGGAATAAAATGTAAGTGAAGAACAGTAATAAAAAGGAAAAGAATTAAAATGAAAGATAATTAACGGGAAATCTCTTAAAGAAGAAAATAACAATAAAAAGGAAACAAAAATGGGAAACTCAAAACACCAAAGCCATCTGACCACCAAATTAGGAATGAATATCCGCCGAGCGCTGTAACAAAACTAAACAAAACAAAAAAAAATGCAATTAGCTGACACTAGCAATCAAAGAAAAGAAAATGAAAAATTTGGTTTTTCGTCGCAAACAATATTTAAAAAAAAATAATAATAAACCGTAACAAAATATACCTTCGAACCAGGTATTCTAAGTCGCGTTAAAACTAATGACATTTATATAATAGAGATCATATATTTTAAACGGCCAAAACTTTTTTTGTCCAAAACTGTCCAAGCTATGCAATACATCAAACGGTTGCCAACAGGCTCTAGTTTCTAAAAACCCTTATTGTCCGTCCACCTTCATCCACCTTTTTATGAAAATTGCATTTAAACGATAAAATATGTCAAATTATACGCTATCTGTCATGTAAAACCAGTTTATATTACGAAAATAAATTACATAAAATCATCATTTAAAACCCTTTCTTTGTATAATGAAACTAATTATGGAAAAATATTGATATTTTTAACAAGTTATTAATTTCGTTGGAGCCCATAATTCTTTGGATGTCCAAATTTTGCAAGAGAAAGGAGGTTTACACAAGAGACTTTTGAAGACGTGGAAAATGTTTTATTTTATTATATTAATCTTGTAGATATCGAAAATGAAGTTCTTTCTAAATATACAACATTTATAAGCCATAAAATATTTTTATCAAATATCTGGATGCGGAGGTAAATAACCACAACTATTTAGGTATAGGTTGTTACAAAGTTCTTGCACTTATTTCTGGTAATACATGGTCGTCTGTTAACTACTTAACGTTAAAAATCTGTTATAATTAATATTATTTCTAAAAAAAATTACGTCCTGTTTGGGAATTGAACCCGCTTCTGCAACAAATTTGACTTTTTTTTCATTAAAAACAAATAAAGTGTTATTTTCTTTAATAGTAAATGCTCACTTCATTTATATACTAATTTATACACCTATTTTACTCATTTGCACTCAATTTTGTAGTTGTTCTATTGAAAAAAAGAAAGTTGTGTGGCGATGTCCGCAATTTAAGCATGTCGCCCCATTGTGCGCCACTGGGCTTATTTATAGCCCGCTTATTGCGTTACCGCGTAGAGGGACGTTGTACTTTGAACTTCAAGAATCGATTAACGCTTTATTTCCCATAAAGGTCCGCCGCCATTAGTGAATAATAGAAGGCGCCCATTGTGGTGGTCGCGCCGTTCCAGGTGCATTTAGCGTCACCTAACCGACTATACCGCAATTTGCCGCTGCGTGTTTTCCTCGCAACCAAGGGATTTTCTTCACCTCAGATTGCGTATGTCTCTACCCACATTAAAAATGTATGATGGCTTTATATTCAATGTTCAATTACAGTAAGTGCTTTTACCGGAGAAATTTTTTTCTCTCAGGCGTAGCCGACCACTTTTGGTAATGGTTTTTGGAAATTAAAAGTTTGTTAGTTACACGTATTTTCCCAACTAAATTTGTTTAGTGGAGGATGGTTAATGGATAAATGATTAACGACAGCGTTAAACAAAGTTTTAGCGAAAATGTTCGTTATAAATGTTCGAAAACAAAGTATGCTAAAATGAAAACAGATTTAAATGAAAATGGATCACCTTGAGTGAAACTCAAATTACATAGGTTGACATTTAAAGAAATAGGATCATTTAAAATTTGTCTCCCATGAAGTTAAATTGTATTTTACTTTGTGTTACAAGCCAAAAGAACATAATTTTTCATTATCCCACCACAAACACCGAAAACATGGGCTCGTTTAAAATGGGTTATTCTAAAAGTGGACGCGGCAAACGGAAAATCTATTAAAATCTGTCACAGCTGAGGTTACAAAAGAGTCGCGGGCACTTTGTTTTGACTCGGGCGAGGTTATAAATCCCAAATTCTTTCCGGGAGCGTTGTTTCTGGCAGAGGCGCAATTTCCCACGTACGGACGTGGCGGCGCTCTTTCGAAACCATCGCGAATAATTAGAGGTTCGCGAGGATTCGGAGCGAACCAACTTCGTTCGCGATTCCGACGGAGCGCGTCGCTGGTAACGCCCCCGTAACTCTATTTTGACAAATTGCCACCCGCGCTTTGCGGCATTCGAGTCGACGTGACTGGCGCCGTCGCCGCCTGCCGACGATATCCAGAAACGCCGCTAACTACTACAGTAAATGTCAACGCAGGCGTGCCGTTAGTAAACACCGATTTAATTTGACTTTGTCGTGCTAAATTTCCTAACGTTACGTGCGATCTCGATTTTACGTTCCTTTACAAAGCTATGAACATTCACTACTCAAGATTTAACCAAAATCTATTCATTTGTTTAGAAACAATCAAAACAAAAGAGACAAGATTTTCAACTAAAGCTAGGACTAACATTAGCACTCATTCTATCACTATACTTAGAACTAGAAGCTTTCAGGTTTACCCCTGCATGTTTTGAAAAAGCATTTGCCGTTTCGGACAGTGGCGCACCCAGGGGGGGGGGTTTGGGGGTTAAACACCCCTCCCCCCCCCAGACGAAACATAAACTTTTAATTTTGTCGTTAATGCTCGTTAAGACATTAACAAGGAGAGTGCAAGGTCTTGGGGTCATAGATTTAGTTCAAATTTTGTAGGATAGTAGATTTAGTTTCCCCGTTGAAGAAAATATATGGTTGTAGGGGCCACTACTCAATAGCTCTTTAGATATTTGCAATTGAAGATGCAATTCACTAGTTAAATTCAGGTCTGTGGCAAACCATTAAACATAATGGGTGTAGCGTAGCAGCAATAGGTCGATGTTTCTCGTCATTAGGCGCTGGGTTCGAGTTTTGAGAGTGTCTATTTTTACATATAAAGACACCATGGGTGGATATAAAATTTTGCGACATCGAAGCATTTTTTGAGTGTGCACCGCACTTTGAATTTGTCAGTTAATTGTCATTTGATCTGTCAAGACTTCAAAATGAATACAGGAATATGACTTGGCATTATAACCTTTCTTCAAAAAGCCTGACTTAATCGATATAAATTCGGTTAATTTTGACATTATCCGGACTTGTCCTAACGAATTAATTGCATCTTCAATTGCAGATATTTTAAAAATTATTGAATAGTGGCCCCTATAACCATATATTTTCATCAACAGGGAAACTAAATCCATCATTCTACGAAATTTGAACTAAATCCACGACCCCAAGACCTTGCACTCTCCTTGTAAGACAATTTGAACTCGTTATACTATAGGTTGTACAAAAATTTGCATTAAAAGTATAAGCCAAGAAAATTTTTAGCGAAAAACCCCCCTAGGGGAAATTTCTCGGTGCGCTACTGGTTTCGGATGCCATGTTGCAACTTTATTCAGAAATGAATTCACTTCAAACTCGTTTCTAAAGAAGTTCACTTCGAAGTCGTTTCTGAAGACGTTCACTTAGAACTCATTTCTGAAGAAGTTGACTTAGAACTCGTTCCTGAAGAAGGTTGCAACATGGTATCCGAAACGTCAAACGTTTTTTCAAAATATCCACGGCTAAACCTGAAACCTCTTAGGCTGGTTTTAGTGCTCAATCGACGGTCAGTGCTGACGTTGGTCGCTGGTAGTTATATCAACGTATGTGTATGTGTCTATTCACTGCTGCACTGATGAACAGTTGTATACACATACGTTGATATAGCTACGCACAACCGATATCAGCGCTGATCGTCGGTTGAACACTGAAACCAGTCTTAGTTCTTCGTCTAGTATTAGACTGACAATGAGTATAAATATCCTTATAGATAAAAAAACATTTGCGTAGAAAGTGTAGAATGCAATCTGATGATTTACCAATGTGATTTTGAAAAACAACAAAATTTGTTAGCTATATTAAGATATTAAGGGGACAATAAGAGTATCTTGGAATAAAACCAAAATCTCATTTTCATAAGGCAGTCTAAATGGGTGTTATTGTCACATCACTAACCACATTCTGCAATAATTCCATTTGAATTTGTCGCATTCTGCATGATATATGTTTTGTTTACTTTTCCAGATAGGAAATGTCTATAGTAGGTATTCTCAGAGGAACAGTGTAACGTGGTTTGGGTAGTTGTTGTGACCGCTTAATGGAGGGACGTTTTAACCAAACACAATGGACTAGATATGTCCATTAATTTCGGGCGGTCGCTTATCATTTCGGGGCCCTAAACGGCCCCAGTCCGAGTGCCACTTCGGACGTCGCCGCTTAATTGGGTCGGATTCATTACCGGCGGCTTGTTTACGGCCCGGACGAGAGATGGGGCGAACGCCGGGCGATATGGAAATTTATTAAATTGAATAGAAGTGGAAATTGTCGTGAGTGGCGCGTTGCCGTCCGGAAACCGACGCCATAATTACACATTATACTTGGAAATTGCCAGACTATTGCTCCAGGAGGGGCAATCGCGAAAAACACGTCCGTAAAACCGACACAAATTGCGTTATGCGCTTGTCAAGAATGGAAAATACCTGACACTTTAACCGGTGAAGTGAAATGGTATTAAACTAGGCGATAATTAAAAGAGATTTAATTCCCCTAGTCTCAAATTTAGATGTTCCAATGTAAATATTAACTCTATACAAAAACCTTTTGTAGCGAATACAGTGTTATATTACCGCTGACGCTACAAAACGCAGTAATACGTCCAACAGAACGGAAATAATCCGCTTCCCATTGTTATACTTTCTGATGGAACATGTACAGTCAGATAACGCCGAATCAAACATTAATAGGCTCCGAAAATCAATAAGCTTTTAACGCAATGTTAAATAAATAAATCTTTTGGTAGATTTGGCATTTATTTATTTATTTATTTAACTTAAACCCACATACAAAAATTTCTTTTGAACAATTAGCATTTCTTTAATACAAACATATTTGCCTAATAAACAATAATATTAATAAATTTTCGTACGCACATAGCGGGACAAAATAAATAATTTGATCTCGTACAAAGCTTTGTGCTTTTTGCGCGTTCGGTTTTTGCATTTTGCAGTTGGAAATATTAAATTTCGAACGGGAAAAACAAAATTTAATATGAAACAAGTGTTCGTTGTTTGATTAAAATGAAAATACCTCCGCCATACCGATGAACGAGCATATTGCGTTTTCGACAACCTCACGAAATGCATTTTTAACACTGTATATGTGCTTTTACTGGTGATGTAATCAACTTAAACTTACGCGTAATTTAGGCGATTTCCTGTTTACTTTCGGGTAACACGTGAATGAATGAATACACAATTTGGCGCAAGCCTGACGCAGACGTTCGAGATCTTTACGTAAACACGCTCCGCCGTCTACATTTAACTTTCAAGGATTCGCCTTCACGTAAATTAATCGCCCGTTCTTTCTATTACCCATTGTGTTATCATTCCTGACTATTAACAAACCATCCTAGAATTAACGTTCCTCGAATTGTTTTGGCATAACCTGGTTCATTCTTTTAAGAGTAACAGGCGTGGTATGTAAGCTTTTACGATACTCTAAGGCCATCTGTTCGTTTTATAGGTAGGCAAAATTTAACAACTCGAAATGTTTTATAGGATATAAAATAAGTTATTTTCTGGAAAATATAATAAAGGATTACGAAATTTTATCAAAAATTTTCAGAAAATTAAGAAGATATTTAAGATTTAAAAAGTGTTAAGGTAAAAAAACCGTTAACTAATAATATATCAATGTCGTTTTTGTCAAAAGTATTTCGTTTTTTGTGTCATGTACCGTAAAATCTGTTACTCAATCCTTTCCGTTCGAACATAAGGGATTTTAGTCGAACCGTCGTCGGTCGACCAGAGAATTTTATTTTTAACCGTACGAATTCCACGGTACGTTGGCCGAAACGGCTCGTTCCGTCGACGACATATTTACGGCCGATGCATTCTAAATCACCAGCTAATGCTTACGCCCACCGAATATCGGGTTCATTATCAAGACCTCGAGCTCAAGCAAATAGTCCCAACGTCAAAACGTTTTGCCGAAATTTAGTTCAGTTTGCGGAACTCCGTAATAACTATAAACAATCTATACTTTTATTAACGTTTTGATTTATGTGTGTGCGCGTTATGTACTTTGAGATGGAAAAAATATCTTGTCTGCAAATTTATCAAGCAATAAACACCTAGGAATTTCAATAAATTACAGGACGTATAGTAAAATAATCTCGTTTATATGCAGCCGAAATGTAAATTTCACCTTCCATGTTAAATGCAGGTGAGATGAATTAATTTATCAGTGAATGGTTCTATTCGCAGTGAATTTGTTGGCGTGAGAATACATAAAATAACAATCAGTTAGTAAATTTAATGTTACTATAGCTTTCTTCGTACATGTGATTTCCAACAGTTTCTGATTTTTTCATCTAATCAGAAACTGTTGGGTATCGCCTGCATGAACAAAGCTTATAATATCAAATTTTGTATTATGTTTTTAAAGAGTACCAACAAGCTGTCCTTTCAACTAGAAACTGTCTTCTCGGAAATTTATCCGTATTGCGACTCAGAAAATAATTATTGCCGTTTTGTCTAGCAGCCCGTTTGTCGGTCCATTGCATGAAGCGAATCCGCTTTCAGGGAGCGTGAAATTGCCGGCTCGCTGCCGGGGATGTTTATTGTTGCTCTCCCGGAGCGGAAGAACCCGTGAGCCCGCTTTGAGGGGCGCATTACTTCCCAGAAGTCGGACAAAAGTGAGTGCGCGCCGGCCGGCCAGCAACTCGATACACTCCGAGAACTTCTAAATTATTTGCCGTACTCTTGTATCTTTCAGAGCGACGAAAGAGCCGCTTCGTATCGAAGCCGGCTGGTTCTGATGTTTTTGTGACGGCCCCGGTCTTGATGACTTAGGTTTTAGTTGGTCGACGAAAGAATTACTCGAGTTCGAGCTAAATTTCTTTTAGGAAGGGTAGGTACAAGTATCTTTTCCGTAAAGGAACAAGAAATCCTGAAAACTGAAAGGAAAAACAGAATCTTCTTTCCTTACTAAGGATTAAAGAAATGCGAGAAAGAACTTCTAGTACATATGAAGATTTAAATCGGTATCAAAATTGTGGAGCGAATACAAATAAAATCATTATTCTCCAGTAACTGATAAAAACATTCCAAAAATAAAGGAAACGCTATACTGAAATAGAATCTAAATGTCTGATTTGGCAAAGCTAAACATAAACACATCGAATTCGGGATCGCATTGGGATTTGAAATGAGTTCCTCAGAGGTCGGCGAAAATTTCACTGCCCCAAATGTTGCATTTGACCCAGAAAACACCAAGTTCGCAAATTACAGACGGAGTTCCGCCAAATACGACGTTAAATTTAACGGTCGACACAGTAAACCCCCAAATAGACTGTCTTTATTTTCTGCACATGCTGACTTAGGAAAAGGAAGAGGAATTCGTCACGGTTGGCAATCCTGGTAATTTACGTTGGCAGACGTGTGGAATCGTGGAATCTCTATGTTTTGGCCACCAGTGCCAAAACACCGTGTATAAAACTTTTGTTTAAATCCTAAAAAAATTAAACAAAAGTTATTCTTTAGTTTTCGGTGACAAGCGCGAGCATTTGCTCGATGATATTTCTAATGGATCCCCATTAGTCAGTGTTACGTCCGTGGCCGTTAATATCTCGAGCCAAAAGGGTTTTGTGATAAAAAAATTCAATTTTGCCGAAGTCGTTTTGTCAACAACGGTTCTCGCCTCTCTCTTCCCTAAAAAAATAGATTTCCGCGTACCCGAGAGCGAATTTTTAGTCTGATGGTTCGCAGCGTCGTCTGCCATTATCGGCTTATCTAGATTATTCGCTTCTCCGTTTTTGAACTTCGAGCGTAGTCAAATGAACGCTATACGAGGATTTAAAATAAAACGAAATCGTCTAATACAAACTGTATCTATCTCGTGCAACGTTACAAAACTAGAAAAAGGAAGACTTCAATCTTTGTGATAACTGTTTTCATTTTAAAATTCTAAACCAATTTGAAGAAGAAAGCACTCATTTTAAACAAAATTCCAATTCTATCTGAAAATATTTACGGACAAAGCTCTCGGTAAACGTAACCCCATTCGTACAACAATCCTCCGATCTACGGACGAATTTACGACGAAGAAGCACGGGTATATGTTCGATTCCGGAACTTTCATCCTTCGATGCTATATCATAAATACACGGTCCAGCAAGCGAACGATCGGTTATTTAAAAAGAGCCGACCCAATAACGCGAAACAATCTATAAATCCCCACGGGGATAAATCCTCTATAATGGGAACGGAGTGGACTGTAAATATCGCCATGGAGGCATATCCTGTAAAGGGGGCAACAGTCGGTAGAACCAGAGCGGATCAACTGAACCGTTTACGCAGAACGTAAAGTTACTCGATGTAAACATCGTAACTCTTTTCTTTTTCACTCACTCTGAATCAACATAACAACCTTTCATGGAAATGGGAACATTTAAAGTACGGCACTTAGAAAAATACGCACACATTAAATTTAATTTTATGCCAAATAATACCTTATTTTTCACGCACTCTAAATCAACATAATAACCTTTCATTTCATAACAATGTGACCACTTAAGTACATGTCAATTGTTAATGGTAAAGGTTTCTGAAAAAAATCATGAATTTCATTTCTTGCGACTTATAAAGTTCTACTTTCTTGTAGTGTACCTATTGCTGATATATTATTTCGTGCACACGTGGTAAGTGAATACAGTGTTGCCAGATCGGTCGGTAGTGCGCACGCCCGAAATAATTTGGCAATTGTCGAGGACAGAATTGGGTTAACCGTCTGGGACAAATCCGTTTGCACCTGTTACGAGTCTCAGCCGGTTTCAATGTGAAACGACACACCGCGCCTATAATTAAGGCAAAGAGCAGGAAAAAAAACGCCACAAGGCCCCTTTTAAAACCGGAAACGTCCGCCGTGTTTTCGCTATTTTTAGGGCGGAGATCTTAACGAATTTTCCCTCTTTTTATCGCTTCTATCGACCGCGAGAAAGAAAAATAGTTCTCGAAGCTTTTGTGGGTCCACTTTTATGAATATTCAACGCTCGGCACTCGAACTTATACCTGGAGATGGAGAGTAATTTCATTTCCATTAAAAAATCGTCATTAGAGCGCAGAACGGGCGGTAGAGCGTCGTTCCTCCTCTTTCTTTCATTTCATTTACACGGGCTCTATTTTTCCTCTCCTGGATTTACTTCGAGCTCCGACCGTCAATCATCGAGATTTATTATTGAAAAATTTAATTAATAGCCAAATTGATAAAACAAGGAAGATTTTTCATAACTCACTGTACTTTACATCATTAAAAAATATGGTAAACTCATCAAATTTCGGCCGTGTACCTAATATCGATCTTCTTTATATAGATTTCTAGATAAAACCTGACTTTGGGAAGCTTTATTGCGAACACAGAGATTTAGCTAGTTTACCGCACGCATTCACTCGGAATAGAAGCTTTGAACAGAAGCTTTGTAAACCTATTTTTTGGAATACAAATTTATATTGTAGCTTTCTGCCAGCTATGCATTCTAAGTATTCAATCTATAGGATGAAATGTTTAATAAACGTCATTCAGGCGCTGTTCGAAGGAAGCTCGGCATCGAAAAACGGGCTGAAGATTTCCAAGGAAGCACTTGACAAATTTCCCCCTCTCATCCTTTCGGTAATATTAGACAATCCATCATCCGCGATGGGGCGTCTTATAATAGACTGCGCGTTTTATTTGGTCCATATTTTACCGAACCGATATTGCGTGAATCCTGCGAACGCCATCGGCGTCGACGTCCTTGAAGAAGAACGGTCGTCGCCGCTAGGCGGCGTCGTACGTACCTGGTGGCCGCAATTCGTCATATCCGTGGAAGGGAATTCACAGTCGCGGTGGCCGCGTTAGGATATTTCGCATTCATCGTGGGGTATCGGAAAAAGGGGCGTTTTTGGGTCTAATCTGGGTCCCGCTCGTAAATCTGCGCCCGTCTGCTGCGAATAAATCATTCGTCTTTAAGGTGTAATAAATAAAGATGCTGAGATAGCGTATATTACACGGTGTCGGTTTTCTAGTGTAATTTATCGTCGCGCAACGAGTAACATGCGCCCGGCGTGTGATGTTTTGGCAAAGTGCTGGCCACAAGTTCGGCACCAGGGGTGGTATTTCAAAAGATGATTTAAAAGCATCGCGAAGCAAAAATATTCGCAAAAGAAATAGAATACAAGAAAATCCAACTGAAACCAACGTAAAAACTTGTCGCCTGTTAAGTAATCTATTAATATAATCTTTGATTCTAGTAATTCAACCAAAACTACCACATTAAACAAGGAATATTTCGCTCAAGTTGGTGAGCTTTAAGCGGAAACTCCGGACCGAAACTTTCAATCCCATTACACTTAGTTCCAGTGCCCCCACGATCGATCATCCAGGATACATAACTAGAACTTAGCCGATAGCGCTCAATGTTTAACACGTTTCACCTCATCTTAAGCCCCCTCGCAAGCGCAACGCACAGGGATCACGTGTCAGGAACAGGCGAACACAAACAAGCGGCGTATCAAATTTTCAGGACGACCCACTTTACTGCTTGTTCAAAGAAGTGGTTTGCTCCCTCACTTACTATCATCTTCGTCTATTTTAAGCCGGCAAAAACCGATCAGGAATTTAGAAAACAACCCTACAAAGAGGCGTAATCCGAAAAGCTCCTCGCCGCATCCTATAACGGTGCACGTCCTGGCGCTAATCGGATATGGACTCGAAATCGAATTTCTTCCGAACGTCATAACTTTTATCGGCGACTCAATCCGTCTGTGGAGCGTTCCGTTCGCAGGAATGTCGTTCCCGATCCTGATCCTGATCTCTCCATCCCTCCAGCTCGGCACCCTTTAGCATAAAGCACATTCAGAGAGAACCAATTACTCACGCCAGTAAATTTCCTGAATTCAAATACTCGATTCGCTCCGCGGGTTTGTTATAAAGGTAACTTGGGCGATCCTGCAAGCGGACGATTGGGACCCCTATAATTCGTCCGGACGTCCTTAAGGACGTGGGTATTTCTTGGGAATGTATCTTTTAGAAAACTGACCTCGATATACCTCGATTAAATATTACCTATGTTTGAAAATTACCTTTAAACAATAGACCCAAAAGATAAAACTGTATTCCTTGACCTTTAAAAATTATTAATGGAGTTTCAGGTAAATAGGTACTCTGTCATTATTTGAAACAAAAATCGGATATTCTTATTGTTAGATAAATTATTCAGAATAAAAATTGCGTGTAGTTAACATAGAGACACTCTATGCATATAGAAATAAAAACGATACAACCGACTGGCTTTTTTAAGTTTGGTGGTGTGCTATGCTGTCTGAACGTGGTAGCTTTTAATTAGATACCCTATGGGTGGGAGAAAAAGTACAACCGCGGGCATACGAACTTTTTTGTGGTCCCACTTTTTAGGAACACGCGGTACTCGTTACGGACAAAAATCGCTGAAAACGCGTTTTATTTTCGTCTCGGCGACCGCGGAAAAATAACGCGGACATTTTTTACAATGCGGCCTCGGAAGGGAATCGAGTTTGTGCGGGCCGTAAAAGCTCCAGGGTGCTTTTAGACGGTATTTTTCCTTTCCACGTTCTTTCTCTCTCCGCCGTCCGCCCGCGGCCGTATTAGGATCGGCGGTGGTCAACGTTCACAAAGGGCCGGCTATTAAATTTTAAGGTTCGTTTGGGAACGGCGATGGCCGGGTCGACGATAAAGAATTCCGAAATGATGTCGCCCCGTTTTGCGATATGGAAATATTAAATTGGGCCTTTGTCCCAAGGGGAGACTCCATTTTTTTACCGGTCGCCGTTTTAAAAGCTCTCTACATTGTCATCTACCACAACAAAAAAAAAGCCAAAGAGCTTTTACAGTTCTCTACCACATTTAAGTAGTTGAGCCAACCTTTTTTAGAATACATTTACCCATAGTTATTTTTTAGATTAAAATAGTGGTGTATTATAAAATAAAATAAAAATAACAACAAAACTTTAACATTTATACTTTAACCTTTAATGTATTTTTAAATAACGATCCGTAACTAATAATTTTTTTCTGATTTATTTAATGATTCATCGGCAATTCTAAGTTGAAGTAAATTAAGTAACAACATTCACAAAATCGAGTTATACCATGTAACGTGTACTTACGAACGAACGCCAGAACCGTGTAAAATTCACTAACTGTTGTATGCAGTAAAATATACAAAGTTATATCACACAAATTTGGCAGAGTTTTCTCCGCCACATGTTATAGTCAAATTATACGAAATGCCATTCGTATATTAAGGTTAAATAGATGACAACGTATATCGGTTATGTTTTGCGTACAACAATTAAAAATTAAAAGTATTTTAAATATTTGGATAAATTTTATTTTTATGCCATTCTAGTAAAGGATCGTTCAAAATGCTTTAGTATAATACAATTTATTCTGCCCATACGACAAAGTATCAGTTGTATTATCCGAGGAATCCCACTGATTTAAATTTATGAGTAGGGTAAATAGCCTTTTTAAGAAAAAAAAAACACTCCCTGGCCTTTATAATTTCTCTCTTTACCCAATTGAGAGGAATTTTATGCTCTCTTCTGAGAAGCTTGTTTACGAGGAACGTAATTTAAGATGTTATATATAATTTAACCAATAGATAGGAGTGTAACGGGTTCTACCATTTCCATTTATCTAATAAAGAGATCATCTATAAGATAATAACGCAATATAGTGACAAATTATTAAGGGTCGACCAGGATTCGCTCTCTATCATCCACCAACTCTCTCAGGGCATGCATCTTGTGAATTTACGCTCGTTGTTTCGACATTATCTAATCCGATATTTTTCGGATATCCATTGGATAGCATACATTCGTTTGTCAACTTTTATTAACAACGAACCATGGTTTAACCGGATACAAGGCTCGTTTGGGAGATTAAAACACGAATTTGTTTGTGAAGGCCTCGACCATCAGAGGTATGTTTTATTTCGAACGAATTTTTGTTAGTTACATTTATTGGAAATCCTAATTTTATTTTTTGTTATACATCCATTTAGGCTTCTTTTATTACCTTGGAAGAGTTATTGATTTTTGATACCGCTTGCGATATCGATTGGTTTTTGGCGTCTTATTTTCAGCCTTCGAAAACATCTGGAGAGACAAAGTCATCTGGAAGATCACCGGTCATCGAAATTATTGTATCAAATTTTAGGGATTTTTTTTCAAATACGAACACTAAACGATCAGAAGACCTAATAATTAAGCATTTTCAACATATCTTCTCAAAACCATCTTAAAACAGACAATCTATGGGTTAAAGTTAGTCTTTAAGATAGCGTCAACTACTACATAAATGCAATGGTAAGAACGAACTTTTATTATATCTATAGGATAAAGTTATCCACGACTTTTACTATGACTGGTAGTAACGAGCCTTAATAATTTAATGAACATACTACAATTAAGAATTCTTAATGCTAATTATTGTTTAGTTATTATCGTCTTATGTTAGTTATATCCCTTTTATTTGAACCGCAATATACAAATTAACGTATACCTACATAACAGTCTTGCTTCATATTATGTATGTGCACATTTGGTTGGGTGGTGTGGAGTAAAGTTAGTTGCGCGCCGATTGCGCCATTGACGGGTGCGTCGCGACGCGTCGGTAGGCGTCGTTAGTTAAGTGACCCAGATTTCGAACCGTCGGTGTTGCGTGTATATATGAGCGAGTGGCGGTGCGTCGCGACGCTGCCGACGACAGACGGCGCTACTCGTTGTTTATTACGGCTGTCGCGGTGTCGCTTTTAAAATAATCGGCCGCCGCGGCCTTTGTCCGGCCGAAAATATTTGCAAACGGCAGCTGCGCCCGGCATATTTCAAATTGTCCCCCCTCGGAAAGTGACAACACGGTGGGGTCCCGCTCGGTTTTGCGGTTTTTTTGTAACTCGTTCGCTAATACCTACCCACCATTATACCGGTGACATTAGAGGAGCAGATGTTTTTGCTCATCTTTTTTTTAAACGGCCTTTTGATTGCTACATAATGTATAGTTTGAAAACACGATTTGTCACGGAATTCATTAAGTTTAATTTTGAATTTTTGCCCAACAAAAAAAAAGAAAAGATTTGTGCTTGAACAAATTGAAACAAACGACTTTTTTACATCTGAATTATACATTTGTATAATGCAGGGCTTCTCAGCGTGCATTGCACAATCAGTGCACTTTGCACATGACGTGCACATTACTCCCCTGGAGAAACGCCCAATTGTAACCAAACAACGAGTTAATACTTGATGTTTGACTTATCTTCATTATGATCGTTGGAACAGCTTTTTGGGACCTCTTACATTTTTATATAACGATCAAAATGAAATTATAAAAGTCAAGTTGTAAAATATAAAGTAATTATTTATAAATATTGTTCACTTATGACAACATAAAACTACAGAAGTAACCCAAAAAATGAAAAGGTGACTTATGATTTTTGTGAACCTTAAACTCAAATTCTTTTTATCAATTTTAAAAAACCCTTGCATTAAATTGAGCTTAAGAACCGCTATTTCGGATTTAAAAAAATCATATTATTCGTTGTGCAGTGAAATATAGTAACTTACAATTAAACGCAAGAGAATTCACATAAACAGGAAATTATAATAATTTCGAATTATTTGACATCACTTAACTATCATATTATTGTAACTAGGTAGTCAACCATTTGTGCCTTACAACAAAAAATTGCAAAACACGGGCACAGTGCACAGCACATTTGCACAACGATCGGCACACGTGCATTGTGCTCTATTTGAACAGCTCTGGTATAATGCATCTACGGTAGAGTAAACTGCCCAAATGCCGGACCCCCAAAAAATGTTTCCTAAAGTAGGCCTTTCCATAGAAATCCATATAAAAAAACTGAGTGGCCAACTTTAAGTGTATGGTCGAGATTTGATGAGTTTACCCTATGTAGCAATTTTAATAATAAAGAACTGGTTGGAAAAGTTATTTATTGAACAGTGAATTTATTTCTACATTTCTATAACGACATTTCTGAACTTAAGAAATCTTTCAATTGCAGATTGTCCTACCTCATACCTACTCTCATCACCATCAGTATAACAATGATGTTTTTAGTGTAAATGTTAGTTCAGGTATAAAATTTAATTTAAATCAAATAATTTTCGAAAAAAGTAGCACTGCTTTTACAAAAAAATTCCAGTTCAAACCGATAGGTATAGGGACATGTATTGCAAATTTGTAGAGAATTAAATTCTCTATCGGATAGGCTAATAAAATATGGGGTGTTCCATTTAAAATTTTTGATTTTTTTGCAATTGAATATGGAAGAGCGGTAATTCTCTTTGTGACCACTCTGTGTATGAAAGAGGGGTAGGGATAGTAGGGTTCTATTTGGCAATGTCTGGAGAGTAAACGTACCAGTTATTAACTTTCTTGCTTGAACAGTGACTGAAAAATGTGGTTTTAAACAACAGGTTGAAAATTGCCAAAAAAATCTTAAAATCAAAATAACTCGAAAACGAAAAACGATAAGTACCAACAACCCTTATTAAAGTCTACTTATTTTTACATGTAGAATTGAAATATGCAATAAAAACTATACAATTCCATTTAAAATAACGAAGTTGTATCCTACTTCCGGTTGACCGAAAGTGGCAGCCATCTTGAAAATATTTTAAATCGAAAGATCGGGATGAATAACCCCTACTGGCAAAATCTCAAAAATCTACTAATAGTGGAACCCAATAAAGTTCTAACGAACCAGTTGCGTGAGAAACCCTGTATAATTACATTCTTTAGTACATAAACTTTATTTCCGGGCACATAAATAATGCCATAATATCGACATTCTAGTAAACAATATTTAATACATGATTTTACAGTTTTATCTAATTGTGTATGACAGAAAGAGATGGAAACTGAAAATGTTTGTTTAGGATACCACTATTAATTAATGATGCAAGATATCTTTTGTCACATTGTGTATAATTGTAAATTAAACGAAAATTCAAAAGTGAATCCTCACTAATTGTTTCAATTTCTTTATACAAAAAGTAAACACTCTAAAACAGTGTTTCCCAACGTGGGGCGTACGCCCCACAGGGGGGCAATTTGATTGTGAAGGGGGGCAATTTCGGTTTTTGAAGATATGTTTCGAAAATTTTGTTACTCCGTTTCGTAAAAAATTTTGTATTGATTTGTTCCTAAATGATATCATAAAAGGTTGTTATGTGAACAATTCCATTAAAAATTATTAGTTTTAAACCGTGTGACCTTTTTTTTTAGCGCATGGATTGAGATAGATTTTATGTTTCAACTTTATATTTTTTCATATGTACATACGCAAATAAACAAATTTTTTCTTTGTGGGGCCTCGCGGAACTTTAGGGGGACATAACAATATTACAAAAGCTAACATGGGGCATGGCACAAAAAAGGTTGGGAAACACTGCTCTAAAATATAAACATCAAAAGAAAATTTTACAACGCCGAAGAATGTATACACCTAATAAGCGGATTAGATGTATATAAATTATTCAAGCGTTTTCAACATTTTGAACAGTTTGAGTTTAATGCGTTGCACGCTCGTTACTACAGAGTACGACACGAATAAATTCACCTAAACGTAATCTGTTTTATCATCTACGTCGTCCTACGTCGGCCGTAAATCAGGCAGCGTCCTCCGCGGCGCGTCTCGGCGCGAGTAATCTCGGACTACTAAGGACAAAGCGAGTCCCATTGCCAAGAAACTATCGCATAAATTCATAAATTCGCAATCAGAGTGGACATAATTGCGCGGAACAATGGCGTCGCTCGGCGCGAGAGAGCCAAAAACCTTTAATAATGCGACGCCGGACGTCGGTGACGGCCGCGGTCAAGTGGTGCACCGGTTAGGCCATTGTAAACACGTTAAGGAGGAAAAGAGCAGACAATGGCGACAGGTGCACCAACATGAGCTATTTCTAGATCGACTTGTTAGATGGCGACCAAATATAAGGAATGAGAAGGAGAAGGAAAGAACGAGTCTGTAACCAAGCGCGCTTCCGAATTACGGGTTTCATTATCAAGATTAATATGCCCGGTCGAGATTTAGGTTAATGGATTCGGAATTACTTTTCGAGTTTGTATACGCTTTTAGTTCGGGAAAAGTTCCTGTGACTTCGAAGTCGTTTTGTGTGTGTATGTGTGTGAGTGGATTCGAGAGGAAACTGTCGCCGTTCGTTCCCGGTTCTATTTCGGGCGGAAAATAATTCTGCGGGCAAATAAGCCGCCCGCTGGACACGCGGTCCACTACAATATTAATGGATGTCACATGATTCATCACTCTATTTACTGCGCACGGCAGATACCTCAAAATCGCTGCCAAGTCGTCCGCTCCGTCTCGACGCCTTCTGTCTCACAATTACATCGGTTTAAACGCGTCCATAGACGTTTCAAACTGTCACTCGTAATGGATACATTTCGGAATACAACAAGCTTTTGAAATGAACACCAATACTAACAATAAATTATTCGTCAAAAGAAAAAAGAAAAAATTGGAAACCAATATCAGCGTACTATTACTACTATGAAGAAAGAACTAAATTATTGTCAATATTATAGAGATCAATAGAAAAAAAAATACAAATTAAAATATAATGTTAAGTCGCTTTTGCCAAAAGATCACTTTATCCAGTCCCTGTTTACGATCCCACAGAGACTACAATCTCGGAAAAGCGAGTTTATTAACACGACAGTATGGAACTGTACATATTAACCCAATATAACGCCGGCAAAATTTTCAAATAATAAAACGGGCACGTTATTGCGACGCTCCGAGCTTTCCAACCATCCGGACCGTTTGGAAACATCAAAGGATTTAAGTTGTAAGCCCGTTGGGGACGGCGATACAGAGCACATAACTTTCGCCCAGTAATAACGTATTCCGAATAAATAGGGGAAAATGCTTAGAGGAAAATGATGCTATACATTAAAATCGGACTCCATTAAAGGAACGAAATGATAACTTCATCTAAACTTATTTAGAAACTAAATTCATTACTGCACCTTCCCCATTTATTTACAATTTGTATCTTGCAAACATTTTTGTAATGTTCTTCTAATAATAGTACAAGCAATTGATAATAAAACTTAATGCATCTTTATCTTTAAGTACTTAAATGCATTTATTATACAACGGAAAATAGAAAATAACCTTTGGATTCATTGAAGATCCTATATTTGTTTGTTTAGCGAATTTCAATCACGTTTGAAGTTGTTAGACGCGAAACTGTTTTTCATCAAGCAACAGCGCATCTCGAAGTTATTTGCAAGACGTGGATATTAAAACAAATACAAGATGTTGCGGCGAGGCAACACTGAGGCAACGCGATTTCGCATTCGTCACGTTTTATTTTGCCACGAACGAGCGATGGAAAATTGAAAACGTGGAAGTCTATTTCTAGAACGGTGAATCTAAAGTGAGTTCCGGGAAGAAAGAAGCGTTAAAAACGCGATCTTTGCGTGACACGAACGTTTCCACGACCACAACGTACGCAACATCGTTCGAAGGAATGCAAATACTTTTTACGTCCTTGTATAATTTGTCGGTCGTAAAATTTAACAACCCTTCCCGGGTTTAAATTTTCATATAGCGATTTTTGTACGGCACACTTTACGATCGCTAACGTATATTGGTATCGTGACGTAAGAAAATAGCACAGATCGGAATCACCGGGTCGTTTGTTTATTATCGAATTCCTATCCGAAGCTAAGATTTCACTCAAAATCGCGCTCAGGATGTATAGAGCAATTTAACGACGCCCTGTTTATAATTTAAATTAAAAGTTGTAGCACTGCTAGGCGGGAAAACCAATTAAAAGTCGGTAAAGAGCGTAACTTCGACATTACTGCTACCGTGCGGAAAGTTTAATCGTTACGCCTTCGAACCGACGAATGTGTGTGTTCGACAACTTTTATGATCGATAGAAAATTCCAACGATGGTGACCGGGTACGTAAACGCGGGCTTCGAATCGAATTTTAACAAGTAAAATAAAACTAGTAAAGCGGCGACTGCACATACCGACTGTATCCAGTTTAAATAAATTATTATTTCAATTATTGTGCGCGGTTTGTATTTGAAATTGCCAAACGATGCATTACAAATACCGACGTTATTTATCGGACGGTATAAATTTTGTATATTCAAATACGCCCTCGAATTAATATTGCAATGATGAGGGCCCCACATTGTGTAGGATAATATTGTTTTTAAATATCCCAACATCCGGCTGTATGTACGTCACCTGCTAATTAATCTTTGCATCAGTAGCATTCCAAATTTTACACTATCCAATTTGTGCGGATTTATTATTGTAATAATTTAATATATTATTGTTATGGTAGTTTCGGACTGTTATTCACTATAGACTAATACATTTGTGTTGAAGGATTAATTTAAAAAAAACTTCAAATTATGTAAATTATTAAACAACTAGTTAGTATTGAGTGTTACCAAATTTAATTAACTATTTGACTATTCGTATTTGAGAAAATACGAATTAAAATATTTTCAGGAGTTTCTATGAAATAAATATTTCTGTTAATGAAATTTATTGCGATATTAATACAATACTACTAAATTTAATGAGATAATAAAAAATATAAAAATTCTCATAAAATAAATATATGTATATAAAATAATAAAAGAAATTTAAGAGTTATTCTAAATTTAAGAAATATTAATCCTAATTCTAAAGTATTTGTTTCTTAACATGAGGAAAATTGTTCCTAATCTATATTAGAACATTCTTAATCTTAGATAATAAATTATAATAAAGTTGGTTTAGCAATAAGCAAAAAATGAAGAAATACATAGGTGTGAGATTCTTACCGTGGATGGTATGGAGGCCTTCTCTTCGGCGGCGGTTCCCCTTTCGGGGGGCACATGTCCAGTCTTGGCGACGAGGCCTGCCGGCACCCGCACTGTGGTAACGCGTTCCTCCTCCTTGGACGCAACCCGTTGGCACGTGGCGGTCGCCTCCTTAACCACTGCAACCCACCTCAGTGCATCACCTGAACCGGCACCCGCTTCATCACCACTGGTTATGTTTTCGCGCACTAAATCACCACCGTCATCAATCGAGGACTATCAACCGCCCTCTCTTCCGACTAAGAAGTCGTCGCGCGGAAGAAGCAGCACCGCAGCAGCCGCAAGAGGTAGAGGAGCATTGAGGGAGAAGTTTCCGCGGCGTTTCTGTATTCTTTGGCACCGTGTTTGTTGGTTTTAAGTGTTTCCGCGCGAATTGGACGCTTGAAATATCGGACTGGAGGAGCGGGATGAGGGCTATTGTTATTGTTGTTTCTTGTTCTTGGTTTGTGGCACCGTCACGGCGCGTGCACACGAAGTCGATCAGCTGAGCAGCACCCGACGCCGAAGAGGTTTGTGCGGCACTGGTCGACGGCGCTGATATCGAACGACGCCGGCATCACGGCGCAGGACGCCGCGACGGCGCGTCGCGGTGCTACCTGCTGCTTGCTTGTTGTCGAACGTCGGCGTGGAGTGAAGAGGTAACGCCGGACACAAAAGTCTTCTATCCTACCGTCATCAGTAAAAATAACAAACGGTTTATTGTGTTGAAGAAAAATGATATCTGGAATATAAGAACCACGCCGGAAACATTGCAATAATAAAGTTTTCATTTCAAGTACTTTTTAGAGTTTTGGCTGTCTCAAATGGATTATATCCCCGATAAGTTAGGACAGTAAGGCAATAAAATTACTTCAAAAGCTTTTTAGATCAAAAACCTAACTTTCAACCTTTGGTTCTAATTCCAATAACTTTCGTCTCACTTAAATTGTAACTAAAAATTATAAACTTTATAATCAACTCGAGGTTATGAAAACATTAATAGATTTGACCAGATTACAATTTGGATGAACTTTATACAGTACAGTGTAATTTCCCTTCACACCCCCCTTGAACGGACATTTCCCTTGGATGGACAGTTTCTCATGGACGGACCGACTCTCATATAATTTGCATAGCGTTACTCTCTCTTGGACGTACATTCCCTTGAACGGACGCGGCCACTAAAAGATGTTCTCTTAAGCGGACAATCGCGCCGCGCGCCGACTTGGCTGTCTCCCTTTAATAAAAGATTTTCCTTTTTACCGGTGTTTGGCGACTTCAATATTTGCAAGGTACAAGCGCAACCTATGTTGTACCTTTCTGCTTAGCTTGAATGAGGGACTTCCCCCAGTACACCGAAATTTAAACGTTTTCATTTTGTCGGTACATACGGGGTTCAATACTAGTTAGACGTCTATGCAGAAAAAGATATGCGGATGTATTGTACTTTGCAAAAACCGGTTGGGCCCAAGTAACCATGGAAACAGTTATAAATTGCTCCCTAAAGCAGGATTTAAGCACAACAATATGCAAAGTGAAGACCAGCTAAATGAGACTTTGACAACCGATCCAGAAGATGATTTATCACTTAATAAACTTACACATATCCTCAAAAATAAATATTGTTGGAATTGACTGACAACGAAAACCTTAACGATTTTTTGGAAATGGATGAAAATTTATATGTTGAAGATACAGATTAAGGAAAAGAAATCGAAAATCCAGAAATCGAACAACTGTTCGAAGATTCTGACGTCGATGAGGTACCAGTTCCAGTGGAGAATATCAAAAATTATGGTGAAACTATTACCCTAACCAATCAGCTTAAACGTTTTGCCGAAAATCACAGAGATGTAGGGTCTTTGGAGCTGCTTTCCAAATTAGAAATACGTTTTCTGGACCCCTGCTATTATTATTATTGTTATTATTTAATACAGAGGACAAGAATACTCTTAAGTCTACTTAATGAATTTTAGTTTTTTATTTTAAAAAACATTCACATATACACTTTAAATAACTGATTTTTTTAAATTATAGTTTTCATTAAAAAAAAACGATATTTACTTCGCGTTTCTCTTAGGCGGACACCCCTCTTGAACGGACACTTTCTGTCGATCCCGTTGGTGTCCATACAAGGGAGATTTCACTGTATATCTAAAAAGCACTCAAAGTCATTTTTGGCGGAACCATTTTTCATGTCTTTGAAAATTTAATTAATGGAATATTCAAAGAAAAGTAAATCGTTTATATGAATCCTATTTGCATTTCCATTAGGTCTATGTAATGGTAAATAAAGACACTCTTCTTATGATTTATTGATGTTCGAAATATAAAATTCCATTTTAACATCAATAAGATACAATGTGGCATAAAGTATCTTTAGTCATAAAAATCATCTTTCAAATAGGTAATTATACGGAAGGCGAAGCGTTTCTAAGAAAATCGCAAAATATGGGAAGCAGAAGAGGCGATCGGAGCGTTCGCGGCAGCTTTTAACGTCCCAGCGCCACTTATGGTAATGGATACTGCGGCGGAGGACTACGAGATATTGCCATTATGACGTCGCTACAAGCTTTTTATGTTTCGTGTCCTTAAGCGGGCTCCTCCCTTTATTTCCCCTTTTCATTTCCTCTCTACATTTCGCATTTAAGAAAAATCCCGTCACCCGTATCGATATCTTTCTACGTCAAATTTGAATTATTCCGCGTGACGAACGACTTCGGTTCTATTCTATTCTATTCTAGAATTTCGACAACAATGGTCTGCCTGGAAAATTGCTTTTTGGAACGGTAATTAAACTTTACCTCTGCAACCGGACGTTATGGAGGAGTTGTAGAAATAATACGGCTGCGCGGTCGTAACGTTACACGCTGGCAGAGGGCGTCTGACCGGAAGCTCCACGCGGGCAAATCGCAACAAGCAATTATCTTCTCGGATTACCACTTTGCTTCGAATATTACCGGCTGACGCGGATGTTACAGCGGTTTCTCACTGAAAAGCGATCTTACCCATACCCTGGAAATGTATCCGTCAAAATTAGATACAACGAGACGAACATAAAATGGGCACGTTTACTCCTAGCTTATTTTAAATTTAAAACAATCCCTATGATCGTAGAAATAATCACTTTTAAGAGATTCCATTCCCCACCTTTTTCTCTTGAATAGATTTGTTTCTGGATTACGTTAACACCCATATATAGTGTGTCCCCGGATAGGTGAAACGACTCTTATAAAAGGTTAAAAAGTTTCGATGTGAATTTTCATCTTTTGGGGTTTAGCCCTGCTTGTTTAAAGACTAATTTGTAACATAATTTCACTTAAAGAAAAACAAGCGAATCTGGACAGTGAAGAAAAAACTCTTTCTGCAGCAGGTAAAGTACCTTTTCTGTGTACCGTACATCAAACTGTTACTAAGATATTTTGTTCAGGATGAAACGTTATGTCCATATGCAAATTTTTGGAATGATCGGCCTACTTTGATAAAACGCATTGTTATTTTCGTTAGTAGCACATCACGATTTTTTTGTCGAGTATCATCATACCTTTTTGGGAGAAATAAGGGAAACGCTCTTAAGCTAGTTAGCTTAAGAAAAACGCAATAAAAAAGAGAGTACCTCCGGTTAAGCAATATTTCAAACATAAAACAAAGACAATTATTGCAAGATATTTAAAGTTGCTACCTGTCGGCTTAACTCTAATAAATCATTATAAAACACGATTATTGCAAGATACTTAATTATTAAAGGTAACTCTAAGGCTTAACGTTAATAACACACTATTGAAATAATAGTAAGTTATAATTTCAAACTACGTGGAATTTTCTGTTAAGTCTCCCCCTAAAGTCACACATTTTTCAACATGATTTCGAAATGCTCTAAAAGCTGCCTGCACATGCAAAGGAAGTTCGGCAACAAATTTTTCGAAAATCCGCAAATAAATGTGTTGATTTAATCTTCCTTCAATAAAGAACGGTCCAAAGACTCCTAATTCATATGACCCAGCACACCACACATTTACTTTGTTAAAATACTGCCTTTTTCTATTAATATTACATAATGGGGATTGCCTCTGCTCCAGAACTAATGAAAATAACAATGCGTTTTATCAAAGTAGGCCGATCATTCCAAAAATTTGCATATGCACATAACGTTTCATCCTGTACAAAATATCTTAGTAACAGTTTGATGTACGGTAAACAGAAAAGGTACTTTACCTGCTGCAGAAAGAGCTTTTTCTTCCCTGTCCAGATTCGCTTGTGTTTTTTTAAGTGAAAATATGTTACAAATTAATCTTTAACCAAGCAGGGCTGAACCCCAAAAGATGAAAAGTCACATCGAAAATTTTTTACCTTTTATAAGAGTCGTTTCACCTATCCGGGGACACACTGTATATGATTTATGATTTACATTTATTAGACTACTTTCAAAAATCCGAAATAAATACGGTTATGTAAATATTTTGTAAAGTTATGTTTATAAATCTCCAGATGGAAATGATTAATTAGTAATAAGTGGTCTTTGAGATCAAGAAAATCAATTCGGTGTCATTCTTGCGTTAAACACAAAATAATATTTCCGGCGTTCCTTGGTGAGACCTAATAAATCGTACCCAACGAAAATACGTTGTTTTCGCAACGCGTAAACAAAACGTAAATCACCGTACTTTTCTAAAAGGGCAATTGTTTAAGTTGGAACTAGTAGTAAAACTATTATTAGAGACTTCCTCATCAAAGAAAGTCGCTCCCAACCGTCCAGTCGTTGTTTGGATTTCGAGTTAATTTTTCAAAGACCCGATTTCACCAACTAATTTCGAAACAAATATACTTATTTATATCTACACCTATACATATCTATACAGATTCAAGACAAAATTTTTCGTAAAGGGTTTCTCTCTAAAATTCGAACTTTTACGAAAACGAAACAGCAGGATAGAATTTAGGTTAACGAATGACATGGTCGGACCGAAAAAATACGAACTCCTTCAAATTACCCAAGCGTGCGTCGGCGTTGGAGGTCGTAAAAAAGTAAAAGGAATAAAGCTCGGTCGTCACTTGGCTTTAATTGAACCCGCGGCGCGCCCCAAAAGCACCGCACTGCGCAACGCCCCCTACAGGGCGCACCGTCGAAACAAAAACTCACACGAATATGCAAATTTTTAAGTTTCCGTCATTTTTGTAAAACCTCGTAACTAATTGCATCCACACCAGTTACCAGAAAGGTCATTTTACAAACGAATAACCGACGAGAGGAATGGTAACGAATTTTCTATTTACGGTAGAAGCGCCATCTTTTTGTTGGAAAGTGCCAGGTGCTTCTCTCATTTATACGGATTTACTTGATAGTTTGTTAGGATTAAATCAAGCCAGCGATTTTCGCTGTATCTCTTAGCGACGCGTTGCACGTTAGTCGGTGCATTTATTATAGCTTTGGACGTTTTAACCCCCAGTGTATTGCAACAACGTTAGCTTAACCAGTTACAGATTATTCTGTCAGTACAAGTAGTTTATTTTTGAATAAAAAATCGATATTTCCGGCACTGTTTTTTAAAACCATCCATTTCATTTATTAACAAAATGTAGCCAAACTCTCTTCTACTACTATCTACTAGAAATCACTTCGATCTTATTTCTGAAGATGAATACAAAGTAGTAGGTGTTTGCCGATACACGAATCTCCTCCTAAAACGAGATCATGAACTTCACTGCACTTTGCCAATTCACGAACCTCCTCCTAAAACTTTAAGGTTAAGGTTACTCAGTGTGACTTTGACCTTGATGTTTTAGGAGGAGGTTCGTGAATCGGCAAAGTGCAGTGAAGTTCATGATCTCGTATTTTGACTTTGAACTGAGGTTCTAGAATCGGTAGTAATGGTATTTGAAGGTTATCCCCACAATTGCTACCCTCACCCCTGTATTACATGTTCTGCAGCATTCAACAAATTTTTCTACAGCTGGTCGAGGAATATTGTACTTCTCACGCAAAGCACATTCCATTTTTACTCTATCACCATGACCCGTTTTATTAACATGGAAATCATACAAACGATCGAACAAATCTTCGTAAGCGACAACATATTCTATAATGTTTTGATCAGTATGCTTTAATCAAGTAATTATTATTTCCCATAGACAAAATGTCGTAAGTAGTTAGTAGAAAGTACTCTCGTCTTTCTTTTCCTCCACTGTAGAAGAAGACATTAAAATCAGGAACAATGGGAACTCAATCAAAACAAAACGACTTACCTCTTCTGTTTGGCCACCATCATTTCATGGATAATTGAGGAAATCTTATCTTTGGTAAAGGGCTTTTTATGTGGCCGTTGCTCGTAATAAGTAGCAAGTTTTTGATAACATAATTCTTTGCTGATAGCCACTGCGCTATTAGTAGTAGCACTCATTTTGGTGTTTTGTGTTTACAATTTATGCGAGGTTATGTTTACTTAACCCATTTGTATCATAAGCGCATATGTTCGCGCATTTTTCCTGGCCACTATCACCAGAGCGCGCATATATGCACTCATCGCATATAAAATTGTATATAAAAAAAATGTTCGGTGATAAGAACAAATTTTTCATTTTTCTGGGTGATGCAAATGGGTTAAGGAACAGAATATCGCAATCATGTGGAATTCATAATATGTCAAAAGCGGCTTAGCATTTCACGAACCGTCTACGAAGTTTAGACGCTTGGTGTAATTGGTAAGAATTGAATTATCTGTCAGCGTTTCATGAACTGACCGGACTATTCATGAATTGTCACGTTACTGTAAGTGTATGCGACATATATAAAGTTATACTGTTGGGTTTTAGCATCAGACAAGCAGCTCAACTAGCAATGTGAATCGTAAAATACTAATTCTCTATTAAGGGTGCCTGTGCGAAACATTATCACAATGAACCAGAAAAGGAAAGCAAATTTTGAAGAAAACGCAAAGAAGATGAAGAATTTCACAACGTTATACAATCCTGAAGAAATAGACAATACAACAAGGAATGATTTGGGTAATTTTATAATGATGCAGTACTTGACGAAAGACAACGAAATACCAACCAAGACGTATAATTTAGAAAATATCTATACATTTGAAAGAGTAGAAAATAGTCAAAATAAAATGGGAGACACTCTCCATACAAGAGGTAGATGTCCACTTTATTCTGAATCTATTTACTATTTAAATAAAACTCATACTAAGTGGATAGCTCTGGGGTTATATTCGGAATCTTTTCTTAATCCAGCTGTACGAATAATAGGTGAAATATGAATGGGCAGGGGGATGTGAGTACCTTTGGGACGGTGGTATGTTTGGGACAATCAATCTAAATCAAAAACCTGTTTGAATTTACCCCGTTCTCTTACTTTAAATTTATTAGTGCTACCTACAGTGCCATATCGTCGAAACTTGAAATGCAGTCAATTATTTTAACCTTAAAAATTGGACGTTTGCGTTGATGTTGTTTCAAAGTAAAAATCGGGTGCATCAGGTAAGTACTAGTTACAACTATGTTTATTTACAAAACTTAATAAATTATTATTGGTAAAGTTTACAAACTGTTTTTGATCAATACACCTTGCTGTCTTTTATTTGTGTCCTATACTAAAATTTAAAAAAAAATAAAATGTAGACAAACTACAATGAGGTATGTTTGGGACATTGAAAGAAAGGGATATTTGGGACGTCCCAGATATACAGCCGGCCCATTTCATCTTGGCCTTCCGAGGTCATCTGCGCAGTGACAATAGGTGGGGGGTTCTTAGAGAGCTCATTTGCGTAGTATACTCAACAGGGTACTGATCGTGTACAGATCAAAGCAAAAGTTTGTGTATAAGTGCGTAAGATAATATTTAAGTTCGAGATGGTGGAAAGTAAGGTGAAAAATAAAGTAAGTTCTCATTTATTTATTATTTTTGTTAATTGTTTTAGCAGATATTGTACTATTTGCAGCTTAAAATATGTTTGATTAATGGGTTTGTTAATTTAAAAATAACTTTTAAACTTAAAAACCCTGAAAAATAACCTATTACAAAGAAATTCATTATTAAAAATTTACCTGTTTAAAATTTACAATACAATACCTGTACATGTTTTTGTACAGGTCAACTTTTGCCGCGCTCTATACTTGCCGCTCCTATCTAACGAATACACCCATCTTTCTCCAACGATTTACTGTCGCACTCCTTCGTCTGCGTATTTTTCGTGACCTTCATCGGCCAAGATGGATTGGGCCGGCTGTACCTCCTATATACATAATCGGCTCTTGGTAATTGGTTCTTGAATAACCCGTGCAAAACAGTTACAATTTACAAAGATATTGAACAAGCACACAAAGAACAAGCACACCCGAAAAACTGTTAATAGAAGAAACATTGTAAATCAAGAATGAAGAATTTCGAAAAAAGGAAGAAAAGATTAAACACAGCGTAAAAAGAAATTAGAGACGGAAAAAAATGAAGAAATCAATTATGCTTCCGTCATTACTGTCCCATACATACCAACGCAAGGTACGTTTGGGACAAAATACAAATGATCACTTCTACTGTAACAAAACTCTAACCATTAGAAAAAATGACATCAAATAAGTATCCAAATATAGTATAAATAGTAAGCTATACTATGGTATACATTTTAAAATTTTTATGTTGCCGGCAGGGCCACAATTAAATGGATTATAAAAAGTGTCCCTAACATACCCATCTTCCCCTAAATTTATAATCTCATAAGTCTACAATATCCAGCAGTTTTGCCAATAATTCGCCGTTAAGAAATGAACGAAACATCAAACGCCTTTTCAAAAGACGCACTACTAAACCCGAAAGCTCCTAGTTCTAGATCTAGTGTTAGTGGTAATGTTAGTTCTAGTCTTCAGTTAACACCGACCGTGAAAGCCTTTGTATTTATAGTTCTGAAAATGAAAACTATCATTAAACAACCTATATTTCAGTATCATCATGGACCTTCAGTTCCGCATTCCTTGAGAATGAATCTCAAATTTGAAATCAATATATTTAAATAAGTGTGTTGAAAAGGAAGAAGAAATTTGATTATTAAAACAAATCAAATCTGTAACTTGATAGAGCTTACCTGAGGTTCTACGTAAAGAACACTTTAATTGTTTCATAGATATACTATACCTACGATAGTCTTTTGCTCCTTCTTGAGATTTTATTTTCTAAAAAAAAAAATACTCTTTGTAATACTACCGGAAATATAGTTTAGTAAAAAGTAGAGAGACAGAGGACGAAGTAAAAAGGAAACAATGTATTCAAGATTGCAGTTACAGTAGCTTTTAGTGAAAAACCAGACGTTATGGTGTAATATTAGCGACGAAGTAACAGAGGGTGCCCCTCTCTAAAAGGTTTTTTAATATCCTTTATTAAACATCACTCCTCTGCGGAGATTCCACTTTTAATATCGAATTTTCCATCGTCGCTTAATAAATACACTCAATGTAATGAAATAGCCGCCTGTAATTTAATTTTTAAATTCTATACTCAGGGTTGCTTTGGTTCTGCTTGTGTACCTCTGGCGAATGGATCATATTGTTCGCTTTTACGTTAAAAAATCTCAAATATTTTTCAGTACTCGTCATTCCGATAGGTGGAGTTAATTAAATTCTTCCCTGCGTGTGCAATAAAATGAGGAAGTGGTTGCTATTAGTTACGAATGGGTCGATAGGGATGTTGACATCTCACTGACGCTTGTCACTTTTGCATTCTCTTTTTCTGATGACATAGTTTAAAAATTTAAAGTGTGGGCGAAATGGAATTATCGTTACCGATTAAGAAAGAACAATCCTTTAATAAGAAAAGTGAAATAAGCCTAAGGAATACATTCGAAGGTAGTTATATTGTAATTTTAAAAGCGTAGTCGATGTGAAATATTGAACGCAAAATACGGACTTGTCGTCCCCTGTGAATTTGGTGAAATAAATAAATGCATATTGCTGGCATGCATTATTAAATAACGCAGAACAAATTCCAGCATCGACGAAAAATACGTTGGCGACCGAAACTCGTAAAATATAATTATATTCCGGTTAACTAGTATGTACGCATTGTTTAAATTTATAGTATACCCTACGGCCCTATGCAATTCCGTTGAGTTCAGTTCAAATTAATTACGGATTTCGTTGATAACTTTCCCAGATGATCATGAATTTAATATAATTTATTTTTAAAAAATGTTCACGTTAAAGTTGACCTTTGTTACATTTAGATACCCCTCGGTACCTCTTGTTATTATTTGGAAAAGCAACAATGGAATATTTCAATAAGTTATACATTTTGTAGTGGATTGTTACAGAGTGGATCTGGTTAGGAAGTAAAAATAATCCATCACAACGTAAACGAAATGTAGATTTTCATTTCTAACAGTAGGTAATTTAGGAAGGGATCTATCCGAGTGAAACCGGAAAATAGGCCATTAAATAAGTACAATTGCGGACGTTAGCGCAAATATCTTTTCAGCTCATTTCAGCCACGCTGAAGCGGCGTTCAATTGACAATGCTGCGGTTGTGTTAAATGTACTGTGCGCCGCGATGGCTAAAAACAAAAACTCGTTGCGCAATGTAACGCGGTTAATGTTCGGGCATTATTCATGCGAATTTGGCAAATTAATCACTATTATTTTTTCTTTCATTAGGATATATCGAAACGAAGCCATTTCCTATACCGATAAACCAAAACTCATTAGCACCTCTATATGTAAAACATAAATTACAATTTAAATTGTTCTCGAGTGAAATGGAAATAAATCAAAATTGAAAATTATTCATCTACTGGGTTGTTTGGAAAGTAAATTCGTTTTTTTTTTTGTGGAAGTAAAAGACAGTTTTCGTATAATAAACAAACACTTTATTAAATTATATATTGACCGTTCTGGTCCAACACCTTTTGCCATCTTTCTAGTAATAGTATAATTCCACGCTCATAAAATTTTTGGTCTTTGCTGGCAAAAAACTGATCGAGGTGGTTTTTGACCTCCTCATTTGAAGTGAAGGTTTTACCGTCTAAAAAATTTTGGAATGACCGGAACAAATAACAATCCGATGGTGCCAGGTCTGGAGAATATGGTGGGTATGGCACTGTATCCCATTCAAGCTGTAAAATCTTTTGGCGAATGACCAAACTTGAGTGTCTTGCGTTGTCTTGGTGAAACATTACACCTTTTCTGTTGATTAATTCTGGCCTTTTCTGTTGAAGTGCATTATTCAGTTTGTCCAGCTGATGACAGTAGAAAACATGGAGAACCCATACATCGAGCTTTGGGGACAATCCCAAGCCTTTCAAGTGGTCATAAACTGTTGAATTTGATAAATTTAACCTCAATCCGATCTCACGTGTTATTATTCGCCGGTTCGCATCAACTAATGAGTTTATCGCGTCTTTATCAGCTTCAATCGGCCTTCCCGAACGTGCTGCATCTTCGATATCAAAATTGCCGGATCGAAATTTAGCGATCCAGTTCTGGCACTGGCTCCTTTACGATAAAAGCTATCGAAAAAAATGTAAGAGCAAAGTGGTGCTTAATTACCGTCGCTATGTTTCTAAAATATTTCTAATCATCAGTGGCGTGCCGTATTCCAGTGGCGTACCAAACTTATGTTTTTTTATATGGAATGGTATAATTTTTATTGCGTATTTTAATTCCACGTGCAAAAACAAGTAAGCTTTGATAAGGATTGTTGGTACTTATCGTTCTTCGTTTTCGAGTTATTTTGGTTTTAGATTTTTTTGACAATTTGCAACCTGTTGTTTAAAACCACATTTCTCAGTCACTGTTCAAGCAAGAAGGTTAATAACTGGTACGATTACTCTCCAGACATTGCCAAATAGTACGCCACTACCCCCACCACTCTTTCATATACAGGTTGGTCACAAACAAAATTACCGTTCTTCCGTATTCAATTGCAAAAAAGTCAATAATTTTAAATAGAACACCCTATATTTTATTAGCCTATCCGATAGAGAATTTAATTCTCTACTAATTTGCAATACACATCCCTATACCTATCGGTTAAGGTTTTCAAGATATAAGAGAATTTATCAAAATCTAGTATAAAATGTCAAAAGTTTTTCTTTTTTTTATTAGTAGGCTATGAAACTTGACCGATTTTTTCGCATGATACGATAGAGAATTTAATTCTTTACCAACCTTCAATACACTCCCCTATACCTATCGATTACAGTTTTGAAGATATGAGGGAATTTATCAAAATTGTGCCTAATATGTCAAAATTGTTTGTATTTTATTAATAAGATATGAAACTTGCACAGTTTTTTCTCTCAATGCGCTTAAGTTGCCATTTGAGTAGTTATACATTTATCTTTTTTAAGGTTCTTAGCGGCACTACTAACTGAAACGGCACAATAAGCCTTGTACGTGAAAGACCATTCAAATTTCATAGCCTACTAATAAAGAAAAACTTCTTCTGACGTATTATGCGCAATTTTTATAAATTCGCTGATATCTTCAAAACTTTAACCAACAGGTATAGGGAAATGTATTGAAGATTGGCAAAGAATCAAATTTTCTACCATATGAAGCGAAAAACTGTTCAAATTTCATGGCCTACTAATAAAAACACGACTTCTTCTAACATTTTATACGCGATTTTGACAAATTCCCTTATATCTTGAAAACCTTAACCGATAGGTATAGGAACATGTAATGCAAATTTGTAGAGAATTAAATTCTATGTCGGATAGGTTAATAAAATATGGGGTGTTCCATTTAAAATTTTCGACTTTTTTTCAATTGAATATGGAAGAGCGGTAATTCTCTTTGTGACCAGCCTGTATATGAAAGAGCGGTGAGGGCAGTGGTGTTCTATTTGGAACGGTCTGGAGAGTAATCGTACCAGTTGTTAATTTTCTTACTTGAATAGTGACTGAGAAATGTGGTTTTAAACAACAGGTTGAAAATTGTCAAAAAGATCTTAAAATCAAAATAACTCGAAAACGAAAAGCGATAAGTACCAACAACCCTTATCAAAGTTTACTTGTTTTTGCTCGTAGAATTAAAATATGCAATAAAAATTATACCATTCCATTTAAAAAAACATAAGTTTGGTACGCCACTGGAATACGACACGCCACTGATGATTAAAAATATTTTAGAAACGTAGCGACGGTAATTATGCACCACTTTGCTCTTACATTTTTTTCAATAGCTTTTATCGTAAAGGAGCTATGGTCCGAGGCATCTTAAGTGCCACACCCTGTATAATAATTATACGGCTTAAGTGTGAAATTGGATGCAAAAAAGTACAATTAAATTCTCTGTCGGGAAAAACGAAATTATTTTCCGAACAACCCAATATATTGCGTAAATCTTTAGAATTAATAACATAAAAAGTTTAACTTCAATAGAATTTCACATCAAAATTTCGAGATGAAACAGCTAAAAATACGCAAAAGATTGCTTTTCATTAAAATCCAAATATTAAATATCTCCTTTTCAAAATGCACTTTGAATTATTTCAATATATTATTTTGTTGTGAAATAATCCAGTGCAATTCATTAATACCGTGTTTTCGCTATAATTCGACATGTTATTTCAATAGGCTAGAGTAGTAAAAATGAATTTTCCTTTGGACGCTTTGAAATCCGAACTTGTTTCCGATTTAATCCCTTTAGGACTAAAACCAACTGCAACATCCATGGACTCTAAAAATACGAGAACGTATCACTGTGATCTGACTCATAACAAGAATTCAAAGAGCTGACTTTTTTTTGGGATTATTATCCCAACTTTATAGAAGTAAATCCATACAGTTTGAATTCAGCATTCAAAAAATATTCAACTTCATTAGTTTGGTTTGCCGAAACAACTTTTTTTTTCGGTCAGTTTAGGATAAAAGCTCTGAATTGACGAATTTACAACGTTAACTTTTATATTATAGTTATTATTAGGATATCGTCGATTATCTGATGATATATTGAGATCAACAGAGTTTTCGTCTTTCTTGCAAAACCTTTTTTTGTAATTGCGAGATATTATTGACGGTCTTAGTGTATGTAATATTTAAACAAGTTTGGTTCATTATTTTATTTGTCTACAAATAAGTCGTTACCATCTTATAATTATTGTAAATACTTACAAGGAGACATCGCAGTTGACTCTTCACCAATTTTGATGAATTTTTTTATGGTGAATCTATATTGAATATAAGTAAGTCCCCCCAGAGCTTTTGATCGGATGGCCCTTCTAAAGAGAGTTATTAATTTTTGAAAGTTACTTTTTTTTGGGAGTTGTTGTTATAAGCTATAAAGCAATGACGTCTGACATATCTGTCCGTAGTGCAGTAAATTAATGCCGCGCTCCTGTGTAGGAAGCCCAGGATCGGGATTCTGATTTTTGCTTTAATTATTTATTGTAATACTCCTAATCTATTGTTTTTACGTGTAGAAAAGCGATAGGAAGCTTTTCTACACGTGTTATGAGATTTTATTAAAAGAAATTATTAAAAAATTCCAAATAGTGATAATAATAAAGTAATTAAAAAATTACAATTATATATAAATATAATTACATATATATTGATATAAATAAAACAATAGATTAGGAGTATTACAGTAAATAATTAAAATAAAAAAAAGTTGTAACATCAGAATCCCGATCCTGGGCGTCCTGCACAAGAGCGCGGCATTCATTCACTGCACTACGGACAGATATGTCACACGTCATCGCTTTATAACTTATAACAACAACTCCCAAAAAAGTAACTTTCAAAAATTAATAACTCCCTTTAGAAGGGCCATTCGATCAAAAGCTCTGGGGGAACTTAGTTATATTCAATATAGATTAACCATAAAGAAATTCATCAAAATTGGTGAAGAGTCAACTGCGATGTCTCCTTGTTAGTCAATTCTCAAAAATTGATATTAATTTAAGAAACTAATTGTTATTAACTCTTTAAATTTTATCAGGATTTAGATTGATACACAATTTTTATTTTTACCAGAAATGAATTTTCGATTACTTTTAGCTTTTTCTATAAAAAAGAAATTCTAACCTAACTTAATTAATGCATTAATACTTTTATGATAAGTAGTCAGTTTTTAACAATTCATATCTAAGAAACTAAATGTTGTTGAAACTTGAAATTTTATGAGGATTTAGGTTGAGACTTGGTCTTTACTCTTGTCAAAGATGAATTTTCTACAACTTTTAGTTCTTCCATCAGAAGAGAAAATGCAACTTAATATCCATTAAAACTTGTCAATTTTAAAAAATTTATATCTAAGAAACTAAATGCTTTTGCGAGTTACAATTTTATGGGGATCTAGATAGATACATAATCTTTATTTTGACCAGAAATGAATTTTCTACGACTCTTAGTTTCTTCTACAGAAAGGAAATTCCAACCTAACTTTCCATATCCATATCTAAGAAACTAATTGTGTTGAAACTTGAATTTTTTTCAGCATTCAAACTGAATCTTTAATTATAATTTTGAAAATAAATAATACTAGAAACAAGTAAAATTTTTCCAAAAATAAATTCTTTCGTTAATAGTAAACCCACCTTTGACACTTTGCTGAATAGGATCCGTGTTCAAAATGCGAACGTAAGCGTCTTCCCACGCGATTTAGAAGACCTCCCCTTCCAGTAGGTACCTTATACCGCCCATTGGAAACGTGTCTCTTGGCGAAAATCGCCTTTCCATGCGGAATTGAAAATTAATGAACGCCGCGGACGACGGCGGGCTGTGCTCGGCTTGTTGTGTTTGGGGGGACGAGGGAGGTGAGCCCCCTTTGCAAACAGGCGACGCCCGAACTTCGCGATACTTAAAATGTAATCTACCGGAGAACAGTTCGGGATCTTATCCCGGGGCAATAATTTGCGCTTTAATGCCGATGAGCACTGGAAATTTATTGGAGTTTCGGTTGCGACTGTGGTGGCCTTTTCGAATTATCGTTTAGTCAACCGAGAAATGCCACTGTAAATTCAACTCCAAATAAGTATTCTTTAAGTTAAGAAAAACGAATTTTAATTTAATTTAAATTGTAATAATATAGATGCTTTCTTATTTTTAATTAAATTTTGTTGATTTATCAACAAGACACTTTGAAGCATCTTATCAGTAAACATTAAATAATGATTCCAAACAAAACACTCGACCTTATCCTTGAGTGCAAGCGATAAATGGATGTTTTTGTAAGAGTGCCTCGACCTCCAAAGACCGTTTAGACGCGACACAATCGGTACTGCAATTCGAACACAACAGTACAATGAGAAAAGTTTTTACTCGACTCGCGTTCTTACACCTTCTGTTCGTGCCCCTTCTAGGAAAATACATCAATTTCGAGAAAACTTACGAGCCGACGTGGGAAAGTTTAGATACGCGCCCCTTACCGGAATGGTACGACAAGGCCAAGGTGGGCATTTTCGTCCATTGGGGCGTTTATTCCGTTCCTAGTTTCGGATCTGAATGGTTCTGGATTAATTGGAAAGGTAATGTAACTTTATTAATTAATATAACTTTCTAAACGTTTCTTATTAGGTCGAAATATTTCAAAGTATGAAGAGTTCATGGAGAAAAACTATCCTCCAGGATTTCAATATCAAGAATTCGCAAGAGATTTTACCGCGGAATTTTACGAACCAGAAGAATGGGCGAAACTATTTAAAGAATCCGGTGCAAAATACGTCGTTCTTACTAGTAAACACCACGAGGGTTACACCCTTTGGCCTTCTAAACAATCTTTCAGTTGGAATGCAATGGATGTAGGTCCCCATCGTGACCTTCTTGGCGAATTATCCAAAGCAGTGAAGAACGAAGGCCTCCACTTTGGTATTTATCACTCTTTGATGGAATGGTTTAACCCAAGGTATTTATCAGACAAAGAAAGTAGTTTTGAAACATCAGAATTTGTCGATAATAAAGTTTTACCTGAATTAAAAGAAGTTATAACTACTTATGAACCGGATATAGTTTGGTCGGATGGGGAATGGGAAGCACAATACACTTATTGGAAATCAACAGATTTCTTAGCGTGGCTTTATAATGAAAGTCCGGTAAAAGAAAGAGTCGTTGCTAATGATAGATGGGGGTCTGAAATTCTTTGTAAACATGGTGATTTTTATACGTGTGCTGATCGTTTTAATCCTGGTGTTCTTCAAACGCACAAGTGGGAAAATTGTATGACCATTGATCGATATTCATGGGGTTATCGTAGAAATGCTAACTATGAAGATTACATGACCGCGTATGAACTTATTAAAACGATGGTAGAAACTGTAAGTTGTGGAGGAAATATTTTAATTAATGTTGGTCCGACTAAAGAAGGAACAATCATTCCTGTTTTTCAAGAAAGACTGATGCAATTAGGAAATTGGTTAAAAGTAAATGGCGAAGCTATTTATGAATCTGTGCCTTGGAAAAAACAAAATGATTCTCTTAGTCAAACTTGGTATACGTCTAATAATAGTGGTGATACTGTTTATGCCATTAGTTTAGTATGGCCCGTTGGAAATGTGATACAATTAGCTTCTGCTGAGGAATTGTTTGCTACAACTACAACAACCGTACAATTACTTGGAAATAATGGAAATTTGGCGGTAAGTTTTAGTTAGAGATTTAAATTTTTATTCTACTATCGGTGCCAAAAGTTAAGTCAGTCAAGTCACTCAAGTTTAATAGAAATACACAAAATAATTTTTTATTATTATTTAGCAATCGAAAAATATATTCGTAGGAATGGAGATAGTTAACATTTTTAATTACCACCTGGTAGCAATCTAGTAAGATGTGACCAGGAGTTCTCACATTCCCAAATAATTCCCAAGGTCTGCGTTTTCCGTGGACTGGTAAAAAAACTGAGTCTTTTTTCATTTAACTCGTGATATTTCCTAAACCGAGTGAACTCCGATTTTTTTCAACGAAATATTTCGAAGTACGATCACCTCAAATTTGACTGACTTGACTTTTGATAGAGATAGTAAGTAATTTTTTTCTAAAATGCTAATTTATGTTACAGTGGACTAAATCAAGTGAAACAGTGAGTATCGTTTTGCCGGACAAAGCATCGGTCAAAGTGGAACACGCTTGGGTTCTGAAGATATCCAACTTTTCGTAGATGAAACGTCAATATAGTTCTAATAAATATTTATGAAATCGCGACCAGAGTTTTGTTCCGTTCGATCTTCCGTGGCATCGCTTGAATTCACCTGCAGCGACTCGCTTCATCAAATGAAGCCCCGTTTTCATCCATCCCGGGTCCAATATCAATAATTGAGCGAAAGAGGGCCCGGCGATCGCTCCGGGCATTATGAGAAAGCCTGAATTGGTCGACACGCAAAAGTGGTCCTATTCGGTCCGTTACGTTCGCGGCAATGTAATTATGGCACGCGTCAGGCGGTTTTGAAACGCTTTCAGCGGCTGGCTTTTGTTCACCATCCAAATGACCGCGTCGCGACGCTGAATAGGTATCGGGTAATTATACGAAAGGCGAACTGAACATTTCAAATTAAAAATTGACGGCACCGGGATATTGAAATAACCGAGTAATTAAATTTTGGGAGTATGTATTCAATTAATTTATACTGCTTTGATGTATTTAATTTAAAGAAGTTATTTGCAATGACCAATTCCTATTTTGATGAATAATATAGGGTAAAATTTTGAAATTTTAATATATCGTTTTCCTTGTTTGCATTTCTCTGTTTTTACGGTTCAATTGGACCCTCTCCGCCCCCAAAACCCTCGGCCTATGCGTTGTAAAATATTTACGTTCGCGGTATAATTTATTGCAGCTGAAAGTCGTGCGAGTCGAATTGCGGCCATACGCGTTCGCATTTTCGCGTACAACCCAAACTGCCAGGGATAATTGCGAACGTAACGCAATAAAAAAATAGGTACGCGGTCGCATACGCCAATGGGAAGCTCCGGGCGCGTCCCACATTTGAATAAAATCGTGCGTGATGACTGCGCAGATCCACCGGTATGCGTAATAGTAATAACAAGTATGGAATTTAATAATATTTTATTGCACTGGAACAGAAATTATTTTTAAAATGGTTGTTGGTTAAATTTTCATGTCGTAATAAATTCTCTTTCTGTTTTGCTTTAATAATCTGATTATTGTGCAGGGTGATTATCGGAAATCGAACAATTTTGAAATAAGTGTTACGTAATTTGTAGGATGCGGTGTCTTTTGGCGATGTAGGGGTTTCAATGCCTTTAAAACCTTTTTATTCTTGCATTGAATAGTGAGGTCACTAACGGAAATGATGGAACCGTTTCAAAATCCTGTACAATTTCGGGTTAAAACTAAGCAAACGCGAATATTGAAAGGCGAACATTACTTTCAATAACTTCTCCAGTAAATGTTCCACTGATTGCTGGAAATGTATTCCCATTTCCAAATTTACGTTAATATCACTGTTTATTAAGCGTAATATTAAAGTGTTGTTGTTCATTTTTGAAAACAATACCAACATAAAGATTTGTAAGTTATGTACTGGACTGGCAAATAGGTCATTGCCGATTTTATGCATAGGTAGTTTATAACAACGTTAATCGGAAGAGATGGTGAGTGATGCAAAGTGAACCAACTCAAACGACATCAAAAGCAAAGATTCACCAAAGAAGATTATGCTGTCAATCTGGTGGGATTATAAAGAAATTTTGTACTTTGAACTTATGTCATAAAATCAAACGATCAATTCAAACCTGTATATTCAATAGAGATGGGACCGAAACCGAATAATTATTCGGTATTCAGCTTATTCGGCTTTATTTGCAATATTCGGTTTTCGGCCGAATATTGAATTTATTTACCGAATATTCGGTTGTCTATGTGACTGTTCTAAGTTTTAATATATTCGAAGAGTACATTAAATGAGCATACAATGGATTTTTGTACTTTTGTATAATTGTCAATTAGTTTCTTTTTTTTTCGCACACTGAAAACTGTATTTGATGGAGTTAATAAGTACACGTTTGCCAGTTTACTCATTTTTGGGTGTTTCAAGCTATGTTGTTTCCAATAACAAACGAAACTTGCTCTTTCTTTAATAATTTCTCAGACAAGTAACCGTCCAGTTTAATTGCTACTCTATTCCTAGGATTGCAGTAATTAACCCTTTCGCGACGGGTGCCGTATATATACGGCAGCCACTTTGTGCATCACACTGGCTGACGCCGTAAACGGCAGTCAGTTGAGCCTTCGCGTAAAGCGACAATGTATGATTTAGGTAGACTATCACAAAGAGCGAAAAAATTTTTTTTTGTAATTTTACTAAAAAATGGCAATGTATGGCAGAGGCGCGCCGTCACGAAAGGGTTAACTGCCTTACTAGATGTGGCTGTGGTTATACCAGTCCCAAAACGTAAAATGACTTCGATTCAAATGTTTGCCTATTGTAGAGGACAACTGCTGAATATTTGTGTTTATGTTCATTTTATCAATTCCATCGTTCTCTGTATTATCGCTATTACTGCTTCCGGAGATTAAGTCTCTTCCAAGTTCTTCCAAAAAAAGTATGCCTTATAACGAATATGTTTTCACATGAGAAAAAGTTTAAGCGATATCGGGGATTCAACAACGTTGCCATAAAATTGATTTTTCTTCCTCTCTATTTCTTTGAATTTTATTTTCACGCCATTCAGCAAAGACCGAATATTCGGTTCAAATTTAGCCGAATGTTCGGTATTAGGTTGAATTACTATTCGTCACATCACTAATTTTCAACAACTCGCCAAACTGAACTATGTAATTCAAGAAAAGTAGCCGGCATTATCAAATCGTAAGGGTGTTGTTTTCCACCATGATAACGCAAAGCCCCACCCGTCTTTGGTCACTCGCCAAAAATGATTGGAACTGGGTTGGGATGTCTTATCACATCCACCATATAGCCCTGATCTTGCGCCTTCAGATTACCATTTGTTTCGTTCCATGCAGAACTCCTTAAATGGTAAAATTTTTAACAACGCTGATGATGTCAGATGACATTTAATTTAGTTTTTTGATAGCAAAGATTAGAAATTTTACGAACCTGGAATTTTTACACTTCCAGAACGATGGTAAAAAGTCATCGACAAGAACGGACAGTATCTAATTTAATAAAGTTGTATTTTTAAACAAAAATTTTGAATTTTCCTTCTTATTTGAAATCGGCAATTACTTACAATTAGTTGCCAACCCAATATTAACTGTTCTCAACGGTTCGAAAACATTTTAAAAACCTACATTTGCGCTAGTGCCTAAGTTATGACGTAGCCTTTCATATGAATTCGAATTCAAATATGAAAACGCTACACGTCAGAAAACACTTATGGTTTTATTAAGACTCCTATTATTATCTTTAATTATTTGCATTTTAACCCGTTTTTCAAGGTACAACGTGTACAACTTGGAATTTAGAGATAAATGACGGAATTCATTTCACAAATGTCTTCTTACTTCAACAAACAAACACTCCACAAATCTAATTTGTACCGTTGTTCGATTTATTAATCAGTGCCGACCGTTCACTTCCAAGATAGATGAAAACCTCAACCGATGTGTCTCCAATAACGGCGCCGCGGGCAACTTTATTAAAACTGCAATTAATCCGGTGCGATTTTAAGGATGATTAATGTCTCCTCCTTATTTCATTCCGTCTGGACCACTATTACTCATCCGGCATTAACAAGGACCGGCGGGGAATTAAACCCTCGGTCGACCGCAACGAAGGAGGTCACTAATCTCGCATCTAAAAATTCGTTTCGACGCTTTTCGTCAATTTGAATACGTACTTGTTACGGCGCGGATTCTCAGCGTTCGCAACCACCCGATCCCTTAAATGTTATATTCCAACTCGCCTTTGATCTCTAGTTGCAAGCGCGTTTGAGACGTCTTTGGCGCTATCCACGCTTCGAAATTTATTGGAAACGACGTTTCAGAAACACGAGAGCGTCTTGAAAACAACAAATTAAGAGAAAAAAAAATAAAGCGTTTCGTGTTCAACCTTGTAGTGCCGTCAGGTATCTTTATTAAGGGCGCTGCCTTAATAATTTCAGAATAATATCCGGGATTTATCTTGGTACGTGTGCGTCTCGAGTGCATTTGACGTGCGCATTACCATTTTGATTGCGAATCGAATGCCCTTAATGCCGCGTTCGCTCGCCACTCACGTAATATATGGATCCACTTACGCCGACCTGCATATGTACTTCATCAGAGCTCGGGGAGATTCAGCAGGAAGCTCTTACTCTCAGCATTACATTCATACAGATTTAATAACTGTCCTTTTAAGTAGGTATTATAAATTAATAACATCATGAAGCTTTTTCTTATTGTGATAATTATGTAAGCACGAATGTTGTAAGTACACTAAATAATTACAAATCGCTTATATTCGATTTTAAAATGAAATAAAAAGAAGATTAAAATATTTTTAACAAATTCGTTTTTACACTTATAATTAAAGAAAAATCTTGTTGATGAAATGTCTGGTTTTGTCTTTAAACTTTTCAGTTACGTATATCATGTTCTATATCAACATTTATTTTGTTGCTTTAGTATATCGAAGTTAAGGAAATCTTTACTTAAAGCTCGATTTTTAGTGCGAAAGGTTTTATTTCAGGAACCTTCTGTACGTGACAGAATTGGGAAGGGTTCTAGGGCGTACCGCGAAGGGTACGCGCTGTGGGGTTTCCACCGGTTCGGCCCCCCGGCTGAGTTATGGGACTAAATTTCCTGGGTTTGCTCGCAGGTTGTCTTCCTCCAGAACTTCTGCAGTCAAGTTCGCGCGGACCGGCTCTCACGATTCCACTTTACGGTTATGCGGTTATATAAGTGTTTTTAAGGGGGCGGGATCCGCAATACAGTCGCGGGCCTCGAGAGCCACCGCTTTTCTGCGAGATTTTTCCATTTCCCACCGTTTGTTGTATTTTTTCGTCACATACTCAAAGTAGTATTTATGTAGTATATAATTCAACACACGATCCTTTTAATTACGTCTCATTATTTTTGAAGAGATGCGATTCGTTGCAACGGGTATTTGCAATTACTCACGTGGCTGTAATTAAAAGCTCGGCCGCGGGAAAAGCAGCTCGCCAAGAGAAATCCGGGAAATCGTGGCTCGCCAAAGACGTCTCGACATAACTCAGCCGTACGACCCACTATGGTAATGGCTGCGGCCCGGTTGAAGCATGCTCGAGTGTAAATTCAGACGAATAAGATAAATATTGGCGGAGAAACTGTATCACCGCCATCCACTGCAACTGCGCCCCAGCCGAAGCTTTAAATCTACGCTGGTTTACTCGCCTTGCGAAGATGTATTCAGTCCTAGGACGAAGTAGTTTTTTTTTGTTCTTGGAAGAGTTGCCTTTACTACATCTTCTTTATCCCCGTATTTTCTTTTTTTTTACATTACATTCAGGCAAAATTTTGAAAGTTTTAAAACGTAGAATTGAGAGGTGACATAGATACATCGTATTTAAAATGCAAAAAGTGTAAGCGCACTAACAAATACATTCATAAAATGGTAATAGGCTTATTTTAGTTATGCGAACTTTAAAATTGGTAGAAATTGATACCGATATGCGCCGCGCCGATATTCCCATCTCCTTTTTTCCGTTAAACCGCCAATAAATATTCAATTCTCGTCGGCGCAATTTCGAAAACTCCACTGCCATAATCAGCGGCGCGTCCGGCGCCGCGCGATAGATCAAAGCGAGCTCGATCCGGCCCTGGTCCGTTGAATTATTTCCAGCTCTCGGCAATCAATTACTGTAAACGCGGCACAATTGAGCGAGCGCCGGGCGCGCCCTCTGCCCGCCGCGCCACCGAACTAAATACAGAAGTATAACGCGCGCACAAAGCCGCCTTGATCGAGACGACGCGCTGGTTCCGCCTACTTCCGGTCGCATCCCGCCGTTCCTCTCTACGTTTCCAAACCAAGTGATGTATTGACAACAGCGTCCGTCGACGACTTTGTGAACTTTCAACTGAAACTGACAAAACCGGTTGAGAAAACGTAGCTATTCAACTTGAAGTTTTTATCTAAACCGGCGCATCCACCATTTTCAATAACCGTTAAAAAAAAATCTCAATATTACATTTGTTACTATAAAATAATCTACCTTTATCATATGTTCCACCAAAATAAATTATTTTATAATAACGTGCAGCTCATTACCATTTTAATGGAAAGATTCTTCGAAATAAGCCCCACAAAGCAATCCAGAAGCTCCCCTAACATCCCGCGGATTTTAATATTTATTTCGCAGCACACTCCAGAGTTTTAACGACTCATAACCTCCACGAACACAAATCCGGCATAATATAATTTATAACGCTTTTTGAACTTTACTCGAACCTAATTTGGTTTACGCCGGCCGTTTCATTTTTTTGTGTTTTTACGTGCTCCGGCTTGTTTACTCGACGTGATTCCGTTCCTCTTTGATACCCTCCTTCATCACTGTATTATCGAAAAGGAGATTAGGGTCGCTCAAGGTTTAATTAATAATTTCGTATTCCTTACCTCGGCAACACCAAACGGTTGGAGAAGAACCTAAATAAAATATTTAAAAGGAGACATATTTTTTTAAAAGTATTTATTGACAAATCTTTCGAATGCTCGCAGGATTTATCCTCTTATTCCGGGCAAATATTTAACTTTAATATAGCCATATGGGAGCGATGGCGTCGGACGGATCCGGAAACAAACTGCGCGGAAAAACTTTTGAAAAGATTTTAATATTCCCGAACGTCGTGATCGCAGATGCAGCAATTTATTTTCCGGGGAAGATTTTTAAGAGGGTAAAAAGAAAGTTTTATTTCCGCCGGAATATTATAATGTACGAGCGCTTGAATGGATATTTGTCGACGGAAAACGCATAAAAACGATTGAAATTAACGATTACTGATGCAAATTAGTCTTCGTTATTTGAACTGCTTAAAAAATGGTTTTCTCAAAAAGGCCAAGGAAAAGTTACGCATTCTAAAACTTCTCTTTATAATAAAAAAAGCCTTGGGAGGGGAAAAATAAAGACAGTAGCGCTTCATAATAAAAGTTCAGCCTTTCACTTCACCAGAAAACTTTTGCATCCGAGCTCTGAGTGTATTTAAAAACTTTGATAGGCCAGCGTCTCCTTTATTGACTGGATCTACTGAACTGTAAAACAAATGTCCAACTATGCGTAAAAAAAAAACTTTTTAACTACCTAGTGCTTGTTTAATATTTCATGGACTTCATGAATACAAAAAATCACTAATCAGCTAAAGTAGGTCAATTCGAGAATATAACGTTTAAAAATATATATTTTAAGTCTCTATTCTTTATTTAATCTCTTTATTTCTGAATGTTATTCTGCATTCAGATGCTCACCTAATTCTAGGAAACCATGTATAGAAAATATTTCATAAGATGGCCCGCATCACTCTTAATCCTACAAAGTTTTCCTGTCCTAATTACTGTAAGCTTTTGATTGAATCAGCAATCCGCCAGACCGGAAGTGGAAACGTCAGCTAGTTCTCGAGCGGACTGAGTAAGATGTCTTGATTAATGCAATCCGTTTTTAGAATCCAAGAGAGATCTTTTCAACGCTGACGTACGACGTAAGTGAAAATTTAAGTTTTAAGTGCTCCACCAACCCTACCGTTATTCTTAGTCCAAAAATTTCCGCCGGGATGAAGCTTGGACAATCAATCGAATCAGAACGATCTCTATAAATTATTTCCGCTCGACTTTTCCCTTTTGAGTGTCCGCGCTCATCGAAGCGTAATTTTAACTTCGTGGTCTCTGCAGATTTGTCCACCGATCTGTCCGAACGTTTTTACCTCGTTTCTTTTTATGGTAGGTATTCGCGATGATGGACAAAGTACTTTTTTATTTTGGATCAAATACAGAAAACGGTGGAAACGAGGTTAAAGACGTTGTTTACGTGTTGGCAAAGACGAGATTAGTAAAATCGTACAAACAGGAGCGGAAGAAGTAGGAGATGGGAGATAAAAGTCGGACGAAGCACTTGCTAAAGCAGAACGCTATCTGTCGGCTTCAGGCACTACCGCCGTCTATCTCCGGCTCAACCCTTCATCCGTCCTTGTTACTACCAATAATAAGGAGATAAAAGGCGAAAGTGGGACACTTTAATCTCGGGCGCAGGCCAATTACGTCGGGCTGTCAAAAAGAGAGTGGTTATCTTAATGTTACGTAACAAGGTCTACTGGTACAAGAGAACTTTTTGACACTTTGTCGTGTTACACCGTTGAGTGCTCGTGTTAAGTTAATTTTACTGAAGATATACTTTTTCTCTGTAGTTTTTACAATGGTACTATATAAAACGTTTACACAGTTTTAAATAGAAATCCAATCAGGAGGAGGAATCCTTTTTAAATATTTAAAAATAATTACGGACCTCCTAAGGAAAACCAATTGGACGATGTTACGGATTTTTTTCAAGTACTAAATAATTACTTTCACCCCTTGTTCAAATTGATGTTTTAATTAAACTCCTTTTACAAATGCTAATGTCTACTCGAAAATGCTCTACTCCAATTACCGGAGGCGCGGTCAATATTTCACGTTAAACTTTTAACAACTTGCACAGCGAAAATCCCATACATAACACCTCGGAAGCCTTTTTCCTAACAAAACGGACTTCCCAACTCCAAACTTCGTTGCCACCCGCTTTTCTCTCCCCGCTTTGGCCCCTCTTTCAACCCCCACAGCTCGATCAAATCGCCGAGTCACGTACCGATGGTGGATTCGAGGTTTAAACTTTAAATTAGTTAACAGCGTCCGACCGAAACCTACAGCCGGATGGCCAAAAGAAAATCCTAAAGCCTTCTTTTTCTTCCTATAATCCACGACATCCAAAAAAATGACTGTATAAGTGGAGAAAATAAATGATGGATCGGCGTTGGGAAAATAACTGACTATCGACGGATGAGCTTGTTAAGTATCGGATAGCGTGACTCGTGCTGAAATAGTCTGAAGTTGATCCGTGTCTATGTTATCCATGAATTATGGATTGTGAGAGAAAATTCTTTTTCGTTAATTACAAACACTGATTTTGAAATAAGTATTTGCTTGAAATCCAATACAGGAGAACACCGTAACAGTATCGGTGCCCGATAAGCAAACGTCGCGACGCTTAATGGGCGTCGTATTGGTCGATCCGGACGGTAAAGGGAGCTTATCAAGGGCGCCGTCTCCGCGTCCGATCCTTTGACGTAACTGCCAGGACGCCACGTAGCCAGGGATACGCAGATACTGACTTAATTATTGCTGGCGATAAGGGGGTCGAGCGGGCAATAGCTTGGGGCCGTGCCCGACCGGGGCCCATTGTACCGGCAGATGCATAAAATCGCTCGGACGGAGGTCATAAATTGGGGAATTGTTTTGTTTTGGCCGCAGGGTCCGGGTCGCACGTGTCGTGCTAACGAAGATACAGCTACGCGGGTTTCTGCTACAGAATTTCTACCGCTCGGAACGAACGGGTCCGGATGGGTTTGAATTGAATTAGGTTGAGGTTTTGTCTCTTGATTAAGTTCGTCTGTAGTTTTGCTCCATAAGAAAAAAAAAGCAATAGTGAGAATAATATGAACGATCAAAAGTTATTTACTTACAAAATTAAAAATCACAACAAGAATTATTTCTCTTAATGTAGTCTTTAAAGTGTAATATGGTGAAAGCTCATTGCTCTATATTTTTAAGATTTAGAAAACGACTTTTTAATTGCAGATCCAATAAAATGACTACAAATACTATACACCTAATTCTGTTTTTACACGAACTTTTTTTACGCGATTTAATTTGATTTAACGCGATGCAAGAAATTTTAATCTAGAATAATTTTGGCATTAATCAAACATGCTGGATTAGCACTATCTGAACTGAGTCCATCAACTTTAAACGCATGTTGGAGATCTCTTTGACCAGAATGTGTAAAAATAAAGATCATGTGTCTTCTAATGTAGATCAATACCCTAAAATCATTGCTTTAACCACTTCGGTACAGCGCCTATCGGCTGCGAAACGTCGTTAAGAACCGGCTTTCACCTGGCACAGCCGTCGACTATAGTCGACGTCCGTACCGAAGTGGTTAACTCATGAAATAGGCGGAGAAGGATTTGATGATATATCATCTGCAGATATCGATTAACTTCTAGAACTGTGATGGAATCATTAGTTTAGCACTTGAGACTCCTGATGTTAAAGAATGTAGTGATAATGACGAAGAGGTTCCTTTCCATACTGCAGATTTAATCAAAGGACTACAACTGGCTGCTAAATTAGGCAGTCATTTTCAGAAGCATGATCATATCGAGGAAAGATCTAGCAAATTTCAACGTGGAATTAAATTATCAATGGGCAATTATTGTGAATTGTATAACCGCCTCATCAAACCAGAAACTCAACGATCAATGACAGAATTTGTGACTAGAAGTACTGAAGTGACATTACAGCTTGAGAAGGAAAGCGCACCTAAAAGTGCTAGTAGTTAGAAATTTCATTTTGGTTTCACTAAATAATAATTTTTTGTTTATTTTTATTTTTAAAAAAAGATAAATCCGTTTGCTTTAATCTTAACATTTTAACCGATTTGTAAAATGTTGGAACCTATCCCCTATTTTTACGTAAGTACCATATCTTTTTTGACGCGATTTTCTTTTACGCGAATTTATTGGGAACGTATCTGTCGCGTAAAAGCAGAATTGAGTGTACTTCATTTACAAGCAGAGGTAGTAGCGCTTCTACTAGCGGTGGAAGGGTTGTATGTTCTTAACCTAACTTTACAACGTCATTGCTATGGGTTCCCTTCTCTTTGCAGAAAGCCCTGGTGAAGATTGCAACAAACTGATCGAAAGCTTGGCTTAATAAAAGAAGGTTTTTTTGCTTTCTCCCCTTTTTTGGTTGAATTCCCAATAAATTTTCATTACTTAATTCTTGACGAGTACAACCAGTACTTCCATCCTTCTTATTAGCAATAATGTTTTTCTTAAAGATTTGTACGATAGCAGTCGACAATAATCCAACTATTATATTTCGCTTACTCTCCAAACCGTTAACCGGATTATTTATAGTTGGTACCCTTTCCGCCAGCAATTCGTCAATTATCCATTCCGCGCGCGAAGTTTAATTGCTCGTGGCTCGGCAGTCCGCAAAACACATGGTCCGATGGAAATGGAAGCGCTCGCGTCGGCTGCTTTCCGTTCAACCGAAGAGGAACACGGCCTGTAAAACCGACATCGTCGGTCGTGGAGGTTGCCACCGCACTATACGTCACAAGATTGTGGACAAGTTGGTAAAGTCTCTTATCAGTAGTAACATTAATTCCAAACAACGCGCCACAATGTTTTGTGTACAGAAAAACGAAAAATTCAATATTCGGTTTCCAAAAGAATTTATCAACTGTTTTCTTTAAGTAAACTTCTTAATATATCTTAAAAACAAGGAAACATCTTTTTAAGCAATATTTTCAACCTACAAAATTTATTACCTCTTTTTAACCCCTGGTAGAAGACAAATTTATACAGAAGAGGAAGAGAGGTAATCCTATAATTATGTACCGCACCTTAATCGCCGATAATGGAATTTGGCCCTCTTCAGGTCGTTGAGTGGAGAGTGCCACAACAATAAGAAACTCCGGCATTACAGCGGCACTTGTGTACTTTGCTTGCTTGTGCAGCGCATAACTTGTTGAATATAAGCAAGGTACCGCTTTTCATATAGGATTCTCGATTAAAATTCCCGGGCTCACGCGAGGCGGATCTATGAGCCGTTGTAGTATGTGAAATTACCGTTATGTGACGTGTCAAGTTTTATATTGCATGCCTTCAGCTTATTTAGCGTCGATATGCAAAAAAGGGGATCGGTTCGATACATTATCCCGATCTATTTTACGACATCGCCGATATTAATATAAAAAAAAACACTAAATTATTATTAAATAGGGAAATTCTTGGGAAATTTGAAAAGCTTTTCTTGTACCGGTTACGGTAGAAATCAGTTAAGCATCCTCGCTAATTTGCTGAGATGGGAAATGGAAGGCGGAGTTTCGGTAGGCGTATCCTCGGTAGAAATTTAAACGGAAATAAATTTTCCGGTTAAGACTCTACACGAATTTCCGCTTCAGGTGAGCGGGGGCAAGGAACAGCCCCTTCTACGTCCTTTTGAGAGCAACGTGCTTGAGGATTACTCCAATACGACTAAGAGAACCTAGTTTTAGTACCAAAGAAATCCAGGAAATTAATTTGAAGAACACTATAAAACTAATAGCACTCGATCTAGTAATTCTTGTAATTTTTTAGAAGAAACTTTCAACCATCTACCTATTCATTCCCCATTTCATTGCCTATAAACCTCCACATTTTTCATAGTAATTTTAAGCAACCTGATGAACTCAATGATCTCCGAATTGACCTCATTTCTTTTGGATTCTGATCGCGAGAAGCGAGTCATCCATTTCGGCGCCAAAAACCCATCCGACTTCCAAAGTCCTATTCGTCAGCGTGAAATTCACGAAAGAAACTGCCCGCGCGGCATTATTTACGACATCGGGTTGAAGGCAATAGCGCGAATTTAAAATATACGACCCAGCAACTTTCCACCGGAGTGGTGAACCGTAAATTATACATTTTCCCGGTCGTCACTACTTCTCTCTTATTAAACGCCCGTTTTGCGGTTTCTCACTTTTGATGCCGTATTCCCCGCGGGTGACGATGCCCACAAAACGCCGCGGTGCGAAATCAAAGGAAACTGGGGCTTTGATACGCAGATACATGCCATCCGAGTGGCGTTACGTGCTCGGCCAGATCGAATACCAATATCCTAAACTGGAGTTGAGCTTTTGTTTGGCCGGTCGCTGTGGTAGTTGCTTGGATTTCAATTCAGGCTTTAATGAATTGATTCCGGGCCAAACGGATAAGGATATACACTGTGACAACATGACACGTTGAAAACATTTGTAGTACCTAATTGTGAGCCGTTAACAATAACACCGGCGCTTCCACCATTTTTTTTACAAATGTAGTTCGGGTATAAAATTCGTAATTGCGACCATCTGCCTATATTTGTTCATATTTAAAGTTGGGTATTAGTTCCCAAAATGCTTCGCGCAGGCGAAATCGGCTTAAATCGCAAAATCCTAGGGCTCGCATATGATTTCGCGCGAACGTTTTTCCATGTTCGGCGTACAGGTTAGGAAATCCGATTACCCTTTTACCACCGGGGTGCGCATGCGTACCTATAAAACAATACGACGTTAGCGGATTTCGAGCCGACGAGTTTTGCTTTAATTACGTCGCATCGAAAGCCGCTTCGATAAAAACGACCGCAGCACCATCCACTCAGGAGCCAGGAGCGCTGCGTGCGATAACGGAATGACGGATCGGCACCGGTTTATGATGTCGTTGATGAATTGGTGATTACGGACGAATAATCCAGACCTTTTCGATGTTTTTCCAGGGAAATTTCGCAAATATCCGAAAAAAGAAACGACGGCTATATAAAAACTGAAGGTAGAGTTTCGATCCACGCACAAAGAAATTTGCATATTCAAATGATGCGGCACCGTCAATTACATCATAATTGAAATGGCACAAGAGAGCGGTTGTAATTTGCTTTTAGGTGAGAGGGTTGTACTCGTTCTAATTAGAGACGGGCGTAATTGAATATGACAAAGAAAAGACACGCGTCGAAAACATACATATGCATGTATGTACTATTAGTATTAAAACTTTACAATCAGGGAGAGAATCATTAGAACAAGCGTTGATAATGCAGACATAGTCCGAGGGTTGTTTGCTCGAATATTTCGGGAATCGTCGAATAATAATCTAGTTAAACTGAACGCCGACTATGGACTGGGCAATCGCGGTAATGTGTAGTTCATGTTTGGTGTGGTAAATGGACAAAATATTCCGCATTGCCGTTGGTCCTGCGTGTCCTAATAGGGAACGTAACACGCCGGTTTACTCGCCAATCAATAAACACGTCTAGCTACGTGCAAATTTAACGTTAGTTCATCTCCGACAACTCGAAGTTACGTTCTACAGCCCGCCATTAATCATCCGCAAAGACGGTTTCATTTATTTCCGAACTTTTTCAAAGACTTCCGACCAGATATCGTCCGGCGCGAGCAAGTTTCAAAGTAAAACAAGAGGAAACGACGGACGACAACCAGGCGGGTTACCGTGTGACATTGCGTGAACGACATTAATTATAGAAAATAGACGGGCTGTACGCCAACAATAAGTTAACAGAAAGAACCGCAACGTAACAGTTTCCTGTGACGACTCTAACGCGTCGTTTGTTCCTCATGATTTATTATCCTGGAATCGTTCGAAACTGAAAATAGCGCAACCTGAAATAATACCCTTGAATTTTTGCCAAATACCTTTAACTATAATCATCTCTACATCTTGTCTATGTTTATAATCAAATTCATTTCGTACGTAAATGTCTCTTCTTCTAATTTCATATAAAATAATAAGTTTATCTCAACACATCATGAAAACAGTTTCAGAATCATTCATTACAATAGACCAACTATTCTATGAACACTGTTATACAATACGTATACGGATTTGATTATAAAATATAAAACTTTTTGGGAAATAGTTCTGAAAAGGTATTTTTAACATTTTGAGACATACTTAAGTGATACTTGCTGTTATTTTCTATCACCACTAACATATCCATATCTGTTCCCAAGACAACATGAAATAAAGCTGGCTACTAAACTGGCTCATCATGTATAATTAAAAGAACATTCTTTAGTTTCATGTACCTATTTACATTATGTAGTTAGTTTGTTAGTTTGATAGTAAGTTACTTCATAGAATGTATTTAGTGTCAAAACGAACATCGAGTAGAGCTGTAGCGGAAACCGCAATTGTCCGAGAGGTGGCGGTGGCGCGGTCGTCGCGTTACCAGGCAACAGGAAGTTGTTTCCATGGCGATCGGAGGCCGAAAAAACACGGCCGCCTTAACAAAGGAAGCTCGAATTAATAGTCCGACAGCAGATAATGCTGCCGGTGTTTCGAATGGCGAAATGAGTGTGTGCTCAGGACTCGGGGAGGAAGAAAAGTTTTCCGGAGGCACGCGAACATCTGGCGCTAAATAGGGTCGGCGTCGAGTCTATCGTTTCGAGTCTCTTCTCTCTCTCGCCCCGCCGATTTATCCGGCTCTTTTATTCCAACTGCGTGCTCAGTTGAGCTTCTGTTCGTACACACACCCCCGCAGTCTACGTACTGGGAAACTTTTCGAAATTGGGCGTGTAATTTGTAGGGTGTCTTTTGTCGGTTTAACTTCCAAGGGTTTTCGAAGTCAATTAGACAAGAATTTTTTCGGTCTATTTCAATGGTCTCGGGATATTATGTCTTTTCGATATCTCAGATCGGCTCAGTTTAGGTTAAATCCAAGAAAAATGGAAGGAGATCCCGTCTGCCGCAAAGAAGAAAGGAAATAAGCGCTGAGACGTCAGCCTTCATAAGCGATCGCCATAGGCGGAGCTGCGATCGCGCGGCTAATTCCCTGCTTGACCCCTGCCGTTCCCCGTCGCCCCGTGGCCCCCCATTCGTTCAGGGGATTTGCCTCGAGGCTGAATGCCCGAAGTAAAACGTTCGGGAATGGAAGGCACCTTTTCATCGACTTAAATGAGGGGATTACGATTTCTAAGGATGACGGAGTCGGCTCCGGGCGCCAGGTCGATAATTAGAACGAAACCATTCGGTTTCGGCCCGTTCGTTCGTTCTTCGTTTACGAAGCGCCCGTAAACAAATCGTGAAACCTGCGCTTCCGCCATTCCTACGTCCCTCAAAAGAACTTTTATCGCGTCCCATTAACATAAACAGCAATAAATTTGCAATCCCCCAGGGCGCGCGACCGAAACTTTTCTGGCCGTATCGCGCGAACTTTCGCCCGGGAGTGCGTCGCATGTCCCGAGGGACGCGTCCCCATCGATCTGCTACCGTGCGATGTTATCGGGTCGCAACTTACGAATTCACTCACGGCGGATTTGCGAGTCCGGTGTATGATTACATTTGCATAATTCCCTTGGAAGCTCTTGCCCCACCCTCCATTCCTCTTCCCTATTCCTTCCCACAGGTGCGACGGCCATCATGAAAATGTGTGATGAAATGTGATTGGTATTAACTCTCAAAAAATCCATGAAGCAAGAAAGGAAGGATACTACAAATTAAAAAGTCGGATAATCCGAAGAAAAGTGTCGATTATAGCACAACAGTATCTTGAAAACTCAAGAATTTACTACAGTAAGGCCTCAACATTCGCGAGGGTTAGGTTCTCAAAATACGTCTCGAATGTTGAATCCGCGAATGTTGAAGCACTCGATCTTATAAAAGAGTAACTGCTTCTGTGCCATTGTAAAAAGTAAAACGAAGACGAAATAAATCAAATGGAGAGATGCTTTATTTAAAAATAGTAACAAAACGCGACGTTTCGCGGCCGATAGGCGCCGTACCGAAGTGGTTAAAGTTAAAAAAATAAACTCGGTCAAATACAAATAAACGCAAAAACAAATATCAAAGAAATAAACTAAGAAAAAAAAACAAATAAAAATTAACTTAACCTTTCATCAACATGTTCAGGCACTCATTTAGAACATGATGGTTTGAAAAATGAATGTATGGTAGGTTGTACAGCTTTATTTTGCATATCCTTTTGAAACTCTTTGTAAGAAGCAAGAAGAGTATTTAACCCATTTTGAAATTTTATGCTACGTTTCATTACTGGATGCATTGCTATTATCTTTTCAGCAAGATGATTTGCTTCTTGTATAAAAGAATTAAGTTTTTTCAATGATAATTTATTACAAGGAGAAATAACCTCATCTTCGTTTTGTTCATTGACAAGAGATTCTATATCAGCTGCTACCACCTCTTGAAAATCGTCTCCTGGTAGCAACCGTGCAGAGAGCACAGCTTTGTCTATTGCCTCATCAACTTCAGAAGATTTCTCAGTGTCTTTTTTTAACCATTTTTTCCATGAATTACTGACAGTCGATATTTTAATGTCATTTAAAGCACATTTTCTAGAAGTAATAGTTTGAATAAAGGAAAAAGTGCGTATGTACATATTCGCGAATAATCGAAACGCGAATGTTGAAAAAGGTAGCAAAGTTTAAAACGCGAATACACGAAGCCGCGAATGCTGAAGTCGTGAATGTCGGGGCCCTACTGTACATCCCTTTGTCTTAACAGTGATGATAGTAAGTAAAATATTTAAAACAGATATGTTTTTTATCAGAGATTTTTTAAACATATTATATTAAAAGGAATAACAAGTTAAATAAAAAATATTTATACTAAGCAATAGATTTTTATCTCGTTAACCCGGTAACCAGTTAATCACATAAACGCAACCATAGCGAGTTATGCAAATGGTCGTGGACGTTCGCATCCGTTGGCAGCTCAATCTGAAGCTTCCGACGTCGCGAGAGCCGCGCCGGCCATGTATAATTAATTAACACGTGAGAGTTGCTGTTCCCGGCCGCCCGCCCCTCGTATATTATGCATGTAAAACGTGTTTGCTTATCTGGAACCCAATTTCAGGACGGCCAGTACCGCGCCTCGGAAAAGACTGGTTAACTCGACCGGAAAATAAAAACTAAGGAAACCTACGCGTTCGGTTTCTTTCGGTTTTATTTTCGCGCTCATTCACTATTCGTGTTATTTTTTGAAACGGGTCCGGGGGCGAACGTCGCGCGCAGATGAGTTTTCCTTCGACTCGTTTCCCAGGATAACGGGTTATCGGAGATTAAGCCCCGCGACTACAGCGAGTTCACGCTGCGCGCGGTAACAAGGTGTTTTTGCACGTTTCCCCCTTTTAATGAAACTAGGGGGAAGGAAGGTAAAGCAGAACGATCATGTAATACTTGTTTGAACTCATACATACAAAGGGAGTTAGTTTTATTATCATTAATTGAAAGCTTGATGTTAGTAACGACAAGAACAAATCCTTTTGTTTCACATTAGATTGAGTTACAGGGATTTAAAGCGACGTTGGATTAAAATTCAAATATGATACTTGAATCATTAACATCCAAAGATTGAAATACATTTTTAAGGAAAACAAAATTCAATTATACAATTCCACTTGCAAGTTTCCTTCGGCCAAAACGGTAATTGGGAATCCTCGGTAGAAAGCTGAAATGGCTTGCCGTGCACAATAACAGTAAATTAAAGCATTCATTATTGGTTCCTCCTCTGTACGTGCGGGTGGCGTCTAGATACTTGGGCGAAAAAATCGGAAATTGGACCAATTAAGCGATGGCGAGTACCGCGACGCCCTGAAAGCCAACCCAATTTTCGGTTTTAATAATTCACCGAGCGCGGCCGCTACCTGCAACCGGTACAGTTACGATTGACGACCAATAACCGATGTCACTCCGGGTCGGTGACGCTTGGAATTACCAGGACAAAGGTCAGCGCAACCACCGTTCGTAAATGGGCTATTTCTCGACGTGTTTCAAGCACAATTAGACGTAAAGGTAGCGTGACCATTTAAGGTTGCTTTTAATTAATATCGATTGAAGTAATTTATACGGTATACAGGGGGGTTTAAACGAGGGTCTTTGCTAAAAGGTGTTGTCATTATAAAAGATTTTTTAGTACTCGTAATAATTTTAACTATTTTGTAGTATTATTTATTATTTCTTAAGAATGATAAAAACTTACAAGGAGACCTCACGACGTCCTCAGCGATTTTAATGAAAGTAGTATCAGTCGATAGACATTAGTACATAGCACAAATGTGTACATTATTAAGATTATTCAGCAATTGGCGAGTAAATCATTCTAAAATTTTCTTCTGTTTTTTTTTATAAATTTTATATAAAATCAAAGTAAAAACGATAGAGTATGCTGAGTAATTTGTAAAGCATTTTATTTATATTAAAAATAAAAAACAGTTACGTCATGAGATTCGAACAATCTGGGGCGATATGTGTAAGCTGGTTCGTAGTGACTCAACGAGGGGTAGTTTCGGGAAAACAAGCCAACCACTCACATTTAAGCGACGTGGCCTTAATTTTCGAACTAACTTGTGATTTACTCAAGAATCGCTCAATAGTTCTTACTAATATTTTACTCATTTGTACTATATACTAACACCTTTCGATTGGTACCAGTTTCATTAACTCTTTCGCGGATAGTGGTATACATACTTACCACTAACTTTACGTGCAATTTTAGTGTATTGGTTGTAGCGCAAAACTCAAGTTATAAAGAAATAAAAATTAAGTTCGTTTCAAAAGCCAAAACAACCGTTGATAGGACCGGGCTCCGATTCACTCTGCGGAGAAGGGAGGGGTTCAGATGTTAAATGAAAGGGCGCCACGAACTTAAACCGATACCTACCAACCTTCACTTATCCTAACATCAGGCAAGTCCGAATCCACGATCGAAGGACAACAACAAAATAAAAGAAAATTTTGAAAACCAAAAAGATGTAATTGTATTGAATGATTGAATAATAAAAAAAAAGAGAATGTCCAGAAGGAAATGTTCATGTAAAACAAATTGTAAGAAACCCCTATCGCTGCAGTTGCTCCAAAGAATTAACAAACAAAAATCCTGAAATTTAAATTTAACGCGAACACACAAAAAAAATAAATGATAACAGCTGTTGTCAAATATGTATCACACTTTCAAATGAGTGTTTAAGTTTAAATCGGAATAAAAATTATCTGAGCGATTAGGTACACAAATGATTTTGTTAAATGGTATTAAATAAATTTAGTACAATACAAGTTAATCTGCAAGTAAAAAAAATTATCAAGGATTGAAGATCCCCAATAACCAAATTAGATAACAGTAATTTAATAAAAGAAAATATAAAGCATAGGCTTATCTCTGTTGCGGTGTCTCGGTCTGTCAGGAGTGGTGTCTCTCTCAAGATACGTGCGTCGCCACGAAGTCGGTTAGATGATCTACCGTCCTTGTTCTCCTAACGGCTTTTAACGTAGTGATGAAAGATGGCCGCCAGGGGGGGGGGAGTTCACTTAAAATTTCGACGCAATAAATCCAAACTCCAAAAGAAAAAAAGGAATCCAAAGAGAAAAAGGAAATCCAAAAATAAAAAAATCCCAAAAAGAAAAAGGAGCCTAAGGGAAACACGAATTACAAAACGCACCAAACAAAAAAAAAGATTCAAGTTCTCTGCAAACGTAAAACATACCTTACGATGTTAATCGGCTCTGAGTGTTGGCTGATAGAAACCCAATAATCCGGAATCAATCCGACAAAGCACAAACAGGTGCCCAAAATCTGTGGAGTGAGAAGCTGATCCGCCAAATTGCGATTAGAAGTTCTCCCAAACAACACCAAAGAGAATGCTTCTACTATGCTTCGCCATCCACGCAGTTACTATCGGAGCCAAATATCAACCACGCTCTTCCAAGGATCGAAAACGAAGAGATGACGAAGAGGACGAAATTACCTAAATTACGATGCACGAAGGAACTATCCCCACCACTTCTGATTGCACTAATCTAAGAAACGAACCAATATCCTGTATTTCGCAATAAAACCAAGAAATCTTAAAAATTACATCTTCCAACAGACGGCCCAAACTCAATAATGTTAATTTAATTAAATCCGAAAAATAAAACCGTTACATGGTATACATTACCACTACGGATCGATTAATTAAAAAGTGGCGAAACTCTCAAAAATATAATTTATCCATGAAAGGGTTAATTAATCGATCCGTAGTGGTAATGTTGTATACTAATACACTAAAATTGCACCTAAAGTTAGTGGTAAGTATGTATACCACTATCCGCGAAAGGGTTAATGAAACTGGTACCAATCGAAAGGTGTTGGGTTAGGTTGAAATCGAGGTCTTCTTGTTAGAGAAAACTAAACTATATTTTCAATTACTAAAAGATCATACAATTACAATTATTACTTTGTTAATTTATCCCATCCAAACGTTGATAAGCTTTAATAAAGTTGCCTTCCGCCAAATCCCCAACCGGTGACGTCGTCATATCTTCAATATTACGTCCGTAATATTATATCCAGGGTGTCAGTAACAATGATTGACACGTCATTAGATGCGACGGGCGCGGGTAAACCGAATTCGATGCGATATGTGCATCGTGCACATCAGACGCGGAACACACGGCCGAGTAGGCGTCGCGACGCCGACGCGTCCGTCTGCCCTTTACTATCAAGCGGATGCCGTGCTGTCAATCAACGCTCGTTCGGGTTCTAGCGTAATTGCCGCAAATTGGTCGATACGGCGAACCAACGTTGCGTCGCAGTCCTCAGGTATCGTCTCGAAGCTCGATAATATCGCGACAGCGTCGCGTCGTCATCCGCATCTAATGCATTCCCGGCATCAGTAGATGACGCCGTAATCGTTCCGAAGTGGATAAGCGGCCCTCGTCCGCGCGTGAATATAGTTTTAGGGACCGTCGCGACGCTCGGTGCCGTAAACTCTCGAGACGGTTGTCGTTTTATTAAATTAGGCGCGCGTAAAGGCGTGATCGTCCGCCGCCGCCGGTATTAAACTCGTAAAGAGACGATTAACGGCAGGGACGTGTGTCTGAAAGTGCCGAATTTGCTTCGGATTAGCCAACTAACTCCACGTGAACGAATGAGTCTCTTGCTATTGGTTATTAATGTACCTACCATAAAGAAAACTAATTAACTTTATAGAGGTTATTGAAGAAATAAGCTTCCGCATTACAGAATTTCTACCTGCAGTCATTGAAGCTGTTAAGAACATAATCGGCCAAGGGGATGCTATAAATAATATAGCGATAGCGGTCGAACAGTTAGCAAAGTAGAGAATTAGTTGCGCAATTTAGATAGAGTTGGGGTATTAGTTCCTAAAGTTTTCGTTAAAATAACTCTCATCGTTCCCCGCACTAGTTTCAATTTTATTTTTTATTATACGCTATATGTATACATATTTTTAAATATTGGAAATATTGTTTTATTTTTCGAATAAACCTGCCACAACAGGGGCTAAATTTTGTCGTGCGCCGTCCGAAATCCTATAGGATTTCAATTAATTATCCGAATAACCGACATTACGTTTGATTAAAAATAAACAAACCCGTATTAATAAATTCGCTCGTGGGCTAAATTTCCGATCGGCGAAATTGACATTAAATCATCACGATATTTGTTCTGCGCCCATTAATTATATTCAATCGCCGGTTGCTTTTCGGGCCGGTAATTTATTGCGAATCGCAGACACCCCGGCCTATAATTCATGACCGTAGTTATGTAAAACGAGTGCGTTAATCGCTTCTAGTCAAATTGGGCACGTTTCCAGTCCTAAGTCTCACGACAAATAGTAGCAACACAAAATCATAACTATCAACGTATTTACAAAAATTGTTAAAAAATTACAACATGAGAGAGATATTAAGATAAAAGATCTGCAATAATTTGTAGATTAAGGTATACATTTGTCATGTAACAAGGGTGGACAAGGGTTTACTCTGGGTCAAATATGATTTATCAGCCCTTTTGGCTAAAACCCCACTGTTGTCAGAGATTTAATCTAAAACGGCTCTTCTTGTACTTCATCAGGATAAAGTGTAAATTTATTGGACTACATTCCTGTTAAAGTTCTTATTAAAAAAGGTTCGTAATATTCTCAAATAATTACACAATGCAAATTAAAAATAAATAAAGATATTGATGATAGTGTAACTTTAAAAAAAAGCTACGAAAGCACCAGTAGAAGTATTATTAAAATTAGGTCAGAAATGGTGGTAAAAACTAAGGATACAAAATTTTCGCGAGGAACTACAGTAAAAAGCTCGCAAGCGTTCGTTACACGATAAAACGTCACGTAACGCAGATAACGCCTGAGCATCCGACCGTAATTTACATTCAGAGTACATCGTTCGGTTCCGAATTTATGGTACCCAATTAGGTTTTACAGTTATACCGAAATTAATCGCCGTTTTATTACGGCAAAACATCCTCTCCGGCCGCGCACCTGATACTGAATTTACGGAACGAATTGATCGGAACTTTTTTTGTGTTTGAAACCGACCTTACCTGATAATAGTAAAACTTTAAACACGATCCGTTAAAGTGCAGGTACGTATTTCGTTTTAGCGTGATCGTAGGTTTTTCTTTATTCGGTATCCCGAAGCCACAAACACGTCTTCCGCAAGGAAGAGGCAGGAAGGACGTGTCGGCGAAAGAAGCGCCCCTTGGGAACCGGAGGTCGTCTAACAAAAGCTGCCGTGTGAAGAATTACTTCGTCGTCTCCCTTAGGATCACCTGGCGGTTATTTTAAAATCCCGAGGAATTCTACTCGTAAACCCCACTGCAAATGAGAATATGGGGCTTTTTAAGACGTGTACCTTAGATAAGTAATGAAACGCTAACCTAAGGTAAATGATGAAAGTGATGAATCATTTTCATAAGGCAACGAAAATTTATGAGACAATTTTAAATGTATATTATCAAAAAATAACTACTCGAAATAGTCGACTATACTATAAAGAGATCACAGTATTATTGGAAATTGTAGGGTAATTTTCCGGATCAAAATTGCAAGAAAATTCGAGTAGCCATTACCGAAAATTGCAGAACGAAATGTTGGTACGATTGCGTCCGGATCGAACCATTGTTTACCGCGTGCGTCGTAAAATCTAACCGGACGTCCGCCTTAAAAACGTAACGTTCATCTTACAAATTGAATTTCCGAAAGGGACGACATCTACCGGCGCGGGAAATGGCCATTCCGGGCGTCCTCTATGCGAACGACGGCGCAAACTGTTACTGTGCCCCGTTAGTTGATAATTGACACTGCGCCCCTTTCGCTCCTTTGTGATCGCTACGGAATTGGATATTTCGATTTCCCATTCCTTCAGATAATATAGAACTATTATAATATTGCTGAATAATTTAGAGAATGCTGGCGATATCCTAACTTTGATATTTGGCAAACATTGTATCTCAAAGTTCATATTCTGGAATTATTTTCCACCATTTTATATAATCACTTTTAATATGAACACTACAACTTGTATTATAAATTTCAATTCTGCATACAAAAGTAAGCAAATTTTGATTATAGAAGTCAGTATCTAACTGACAATTCCTTCTCAAAGGGTCTCAAACACGCTCAAAGTGCTGCAAAATTTGAGTGTTCGACTACATGAAAGTTAGAGATTCCTAAGTGCAAGCTAAAGTGGTATTTCAAAATAGCAACGTCCATTAAATTTTAAAGCAACAATACTTTTAATGAGTTGAAATTGAATGTATGATCCATTCTACCAGTTGTGTGAAATAAATGAAATACAATGTGTTTGGTGATGTACTTTTACTGGTTTTATGTCTTAAAATGAATAATATCATATACTCTTTTCGCGGAAAGATGTCTCTTGCGTCATTAATTAATTATATTATCCTATACTACTATTTTCGGTTTTCGTCTCTATCTGACATATATGATTAAATAAAGAACAAAATATTTGACATATGTCGAGAAAACGGTGACAAGTAATGACGCATGAGACATCTTTCCGCGAAAAGAGAGTATAATTATATCATATTAAATAAAAATAAATTAATTAAATAAATATCATATTATTTCATTTTAAGACATCGTGTTAGTCCGACATTTTAAAATATTCTCGTCTTATAATTTTAACTAGTTAACTTCGTAGTTTTTTAATTTGTTTATAATGAGAACTTTAGCGTTAAACATTTGTTCGTTAAGTTCGTGAAAATTTTACTACTCTGATGATGGCGAATAGCCGAAACTAGTCAGTAAAATACACAAATAAAACCAGTAAAAGTACATCACCAAACACATTGTACTTCAACAATACTTCTCCCTGATGTTTTCGGTATGGTCTCTTATTATTGTATATATGTTATCATGGAAGATTAGTACCAGTTGGGATGTTATGTGATGAACGCTCTTTGTTCGGGAATGAGAAGACTAATTGTAAGAACTAGTTGTTATGTAACGCTCCGGTTTATTTTTATGATAAAATCTACCATATTTTATAACTTGTAGCTTGCGAAAAGCAGTCGAATATAATTCCTAGTTGAGGTCACAGTTGGTTTTATTTCACTTGCGAAACCATAAACCTAACATATATTGACATTATTCCGGCGCCTCCACCAAATACTCTTTCAAAAAAATAATTGAATTAAACAGTTAAACTTCTTTTAATTATCCCTTGTCTTAGTTTTTCGCTAATTAGGTTACAAGGTTGAGGTTGAGGGATAGAAATTCCAAAGCTTTGTTTGACGGGGGTAGGGAAGGTGGCTAATATATTTATTAAAGGCGTCCGTAGTCGGGAGCAGTACCGCTGCTAACTTCTCCCTGATCTGTATTCACGCTACGGCAACCTCTGCCTTTACTCGGTGGGCCCCTAAATGCGTCCTGTCTCCGCTAAATGAAAATTCAATATCGTCGGCTACGTCGCGGCCTGCGACGTCACCCAGCCTTCAGTCGCCACGGCAACTCCTCAACTTCGTCGTCCCCCGACAAAGACACCATAATTCCCATTATTCCCGCTACAGCACGCAATAAAAAATAATGTTTCCCGATTCGAAACTAGCGGTTCCCGTACTAAATAATTCTATTTATCGGAAACAAAAATGAAGAATGGCTATAACAGTGGAAGTAACTCCAACACTTGAGCTAACTAAAACCAAATCGAGTAAACATTCATTACAGTTTTGTTTTAGTTAGTTTCGAAAACGCAACTTTGCCGACTGGGGTCGGGGGGGTTATTTCCGCTCGGTATCGATTAATTGCATTACCGATGGTTTTCGCGGTGAAGCCCGATATCCCGTAATTAAATATCACGGCTATAACCGCTGGTACACTTGGAATAGTTACCAACCCACCGGATTTCGTAATGCTCCGCCCATTCCAAATCTAAATGCTGGAACGGTTACTATAGATGATGTAATTAATAAATTCCACAGTTGGAATCGTTCGCGGTTAGACAGTTGTCATTACTACTGCAATTTCTCATTATGGTTTATGGTACAGTTGCACACCAAAAATTTTAAACGCTAATTTCATACGAAACGAATACGGTTTCTAATTGAAACGTATCTCCTTTCAACATGTACATATACAGGGTGTTTAAAAAATACGTTCGAATATTTGGCCCACTTATAGATCTCATCAGTACAAACAAAAAAGTCAAAATAAACATAAGTCCAAAAATCAGCCGTTTCCTAATTACAGCCTGTTTTTCAAATTAAAATAATTTACACTCAGTAGGAGTGATTCGCGTATTTATGAAGTCATCCATGGAAATAACAAAACAAATTTTGTTCGTTTCTGTTAGTGTAGTTGCCACATTTGTTGTAATTATTGTGTGTCCGTTATTGTCAGTGTTTATTGAAGTAGTTGTTGCTGTAACCCATTGTTGAAATTTTCGAATATGCCTTATACCAACGCAGAAATGGCAGACATGCATTTTATGTATGGCAAACCGGGTACTTCCGTGTGACAAACTTTTTACAAATTTACATCAACGTTTATCCGAAGTTGGATCGTTTAAATCAAGGAACGGTGATGGTGGTCGGCCTAGATCAGTTTGTACTGCCGACGCAGAACTTAACATTTTAAGACGAATTGAAGAAAATCCTGGTACTAGTACTAGAAGACTCTCTACTGAAACAAATATTAATTTTTCCCTAATTTGGAGAATTTTACGGGAGTAGCAATTGCACCCATACCATATTCAAAGGGTACAGGCTCTAGCTGTGCCTGATTATGCCGCACGACTGGTGTTTTGTCGAAGCATGTTGACAAAAGTCGCGGAGAACCCAAATTTTGTTACGAAAATTTTATTTACAGACGAAGCTGGTTTCACGAGAAATGGCATTTTTAATTTTCATAATAGCCATGTTTGGGCCGACGAAAATCCGCATGCCGTTATTGAATCGAATCATCAACACCGATTTGCAATCAACGTTTGGCTTGGTGTGTTAGGAGACCATCTGATAGGACCTTGTTTCCTGCCTAACCGTTTGACTAGTCAATTGTACCTTGACTTTTTGCGGAATACATTACCACTGCTGTTAGAAGATGTGCCCCTCAACCACAGAATTAATATGTGGTTGATGCACGATGGAGCTCCTGCGCACTACGTCATTTCATTGGTCAGAAATTATCTAAACGAAAATTACAATGGCAGGTGGATAGGGCGAGGAGGTCCAATTGCATGGCCCCCTAGATCTCCCGACCTCACTCCACTCGATTTTTGCATTTGGGGGTATTTAAAGACATTAGTTTATTCAAGTCCTGTGAATAATTTAGATGAGTTGCGAGAACGAATTGAACATGCCTGCCAGACTGTTCGTATAAATCCGGGACTCTTTGAGAGAGTGCGGCGTTCACTTTTACGGAGATGTGAAATGTGAAATACAAATGGAAGGAGGACATTTTGAACATCTTCTTTAAGAATCATTAATTTGTAATAATTAAAATGTATTTATACTGATATTTGAGTGTAAATTATTTTAATTTGAAAAACAGGCTGTAATTAGGAAACGGCTGATTTTTGGACTTATATTTATTTTGACTTTTTTGTTTGTACTGATGAGATCTATAAGTGGGCCAAATATTCGAACGTATTTTTTAAACACCCTGTAGAAATCGTATCTCATATCAACATATAGCCAACATCTCAAAGTGGGATTTTAAATCAGTTGGGTTAAGACACGTTTAAGCTTTTACAACTGTATTAGGAGAAAAAAAGTAATTAATTTTAATTATAATATATACGATTTATAACATTTTTGACATTTTCTATTAATAACTTCATCTCTCTGTTTCACAACACATGCACTGTTCAGATTAAAAACTTGTTCCTTTGGTACAACTTATCTACCATTTTATTTCTTAACCGGTTAATTTTATCGTTCTCTCACGATTTATATTTTATAAATTTTAAATCTGTCTTTCATGTCTATGTTAGGCGAAAATAACGAAAACACTTAATATGCGATAAAATCGCCCACAGTGTTATGGTCTCTTTAAATCATTCACAACACGATATTCGATTTGTGGCACTAGTAGAAATAGCCATAACGTGTTGTGACTTAACCACTTCTGTACGGCGCCTATCGGCCGCGAAACGTCGTTAAGAACCGGCTTTCATTGTCCGTACGCTGGCACAGCCGTCGACTATAGTCGACGTTCGGCTGTGTGGGGTCATATGTTTTTGTTGACTATAGTCGACGTCCGTACCGAAGTGGTTAAACGGCCCACACACGTAGCGATTTGTCGTACTGCACGCAATACGACATTAGTCGAAACTGCTGCAGTAAGGATAAGTTGTAACGTGTGTATGCAAATCGTATGCTTCGTAGTACGTAGTGATCGAATCATCTGCAGTTCGGGACTTCCATAAAATATCGTATAAACGGTCATGTTTGAAAGCAAGTTGATACGTGTGTAGAGAGCGGCGGTTGTTGTAGGTGATTTTTCTAGTTAACATAGTTACATTGAGTTTAAATAAGTTTGTTGAGTAAATGAGTTAATTGAGTTTGACGACGGACGTTAAAAACAAGAAATTCTGGGAAGAATTTATTGAACTGTATAGGCAAAACACCTGTGTATACAGGGTTTCTCACGCAACTGGTTCGTTAGAACTTTATTGGGTTCCACTATTAGTAGATTTTTGAGATTTTGTCAGTAGGAGTTATTCATCCGAATCTTTCGATTTAAAATATTTTCAAGATGGCTGCCACTTCCGGTCGACCGGAAGTAGGATACAACTTCGTTATTTTAAATGGAATGGTATAATTTTAATTGCATATTTTGATTCTACGTACAAAAATAAGTAAACTTTCATAAGAGTTGTTGGTACTTATCGCTTTTCGTTTTCGAGTTATTTTGATTTTAAGATCTATTTAACAATTTTTAACTTGCTGTTTAAAACCACATTTCTCAATCACTGTTCAAGCAAGAAAATTAATAATTGGTACGTTTACTCTCCAGACATTGCCAAATAAAGCTCCACTACCCCTACCCCTCTTTCATATACAGAGTGGTCACAAAGAGAATTGCCGTTCTTCCATATTCAATTGCAAAAAAGTCGATAATTTTAAATGGTACACCCCATATTTTGTTAGCCTATCCGATAGAGAATTTAATTCTTTACAAATTTGCAATACATGTCCCTATACCTATCGGTTAAGGTTTCCAAGATATAAAGGAATTTGTCAAAATCGCGCGAAAAATGTCAGAAGAAGTCTTGTTTTTATCAGTATCATTCTTATCATTCTTTACAAATCTTCAATACATTTCCCTATACCTGTTGGGTAAAGTTTTGAAGATATAAGCGAATTTATAAGACTTGCGCGTAATATGTCAAAAAAAGTTTTTCTTTATTAGTAGGCTACGAAATTTGAACAGTTTTTTGATAAATTCCCTTATATCTTCAAAACTTTAATCGATAGGTATAGGGAAGTGTATAGAAGGTTGGTAGAGAATTAAATTCCCTATCGTGTCAACCAAAAAAATCGATCAAGTTCCATAGCCTGCTAATAAAAAAAGAAAAACTTCTGACATTTTATACGCAATTTTGACAAATTCCCTTATATCTTGGAAATCTTAACCGATGGGTATAGGGACATGTATTGCAAATTTGTAGAGAATTAAATTCTCTATCGGATAGGCTAATAAAATATAGGGTGTTCCATTTGAAATTTTCGACTTTTTTGCAATTGAATATGGAAGAACGATAACTCTCTTTGTGACCAGCCTGTATATTAAAGAGGGGTGGAGGTAGGGGCGTTTTGTTTGGTAATGTCTGGAGAGTAATCGTACCAGTTATCAACTTTCTTGCTTGAATAGTGACTGAGAAATGTGGTTTTAAAGAACAGGTTGAAAATTGTCGAAAAAATCTTAAAATCAAAATAACTCGAAAACGAAAAGCGATAAGTACCAACAACCCTTATCAAAGTTTACTTGTTTTTGTACGTAGAATCGAAATATGCAATAAAAATTATACCATTCCATTTAAAATAACGAAGTTGTATCCTACTTCCGGTCGACCGGAAGGGGCAGCCATCTTGAAAATATTTTAAATCGAAAGATCCGGATGTACAACCCCTACTGACAAAATCTCAAAAATCTACTAATGGTGGAACCTAATAAAGTTCTAACGAACCAGTTGCGTGAGAAACCCTGTATATGATCATCAAGTAATAATACTGGAATTACAAGTGCAGCAGAACTTTTTGGCATTTTGTAACTTGAATATGTGTAGTTCACACTCATCGAGACTACTACTGCAATAATCTCAACTACTGTAGTCCGGTGTGTTTGAACCGTGTGTACAGAAAACGACAGTACTGCAATTCATACGACTTTCTCTCCAACCTGTAGTTTGGCATGCAGTACGACAAATCGTTACGTGTGTGGGCCGTTTTACCCAAAAATGCCATAAAACTAAATTTGTCTTGGTTTCATTAATGTTTAATCACTACGTGTTGTAGCAATTATTAAAACCCATAACGCGTTCTGAAGGTTAAATATCCAAATTGTAACGTATCAACGGCAGCATACTAAAAAATCATCGCGTTGTGGACGAGATAAAGAGACCATAACGCGTTGTGGATGGTTTTTTCGCCAATTGAGCGTTTTCGTTCTTTATAACATCTTCAAATTGTTGGAAAATTCCGCTTTCTTGGACTCTCTCTGTTGGCTTGTGGTTTTTCATTGCCTCTTAATGTTGTATCCTCTGTGAGTCAGAATTTTACCAGAGTTCTTTATATACTTTATAAGTTTCTGAGTGATGATGATCTGTCAATTTAGTTGTTTAAGTTTTTATTTTTAGTTAGTTTTAATACTTGTATAAGTAGAATTTAAGATTGATTAAGATTTCTCAATGTAACTGTTGCTGATGGACTAAGATCCCGCCAAGTCATAATTTTTTTTTTTTTTTGAAAGGTTGCTTTAACATGTAAACTTCAAACATTTAAAATTTTATAAAATGTTAATTTCCGCCCGATTTCCACATTGTAGATTTTTAAATTTTGATTCCTATTTTTATAACAAACCTTTATATTTCACTTTTGATGTTATTTTGTTACAATTTCATAAATCAAAATGTAATTCTTTTACTGTTTCTGAAGATGGTTTTAGTCCGAAACTAGTCAAGCAATAAAATTTTAAATAACTAGAAAGCTGTGAAATTAATGAATTCATTACCTAATTTTGTAACAGTGATAATTAGTGTGATTTGAAGGATTCTATGTGAATACAATGAAGAATTTATTTTAAGAAATCAAGTTTTTTTTGTTCATAACTGTATATTTTGCTTTAAACTGATGTATAAGCATTCGTTTAAACTTTTTTCATGGTCTCTAAACGATTTCAATAAACTTGCAAAGTTATGACCAACGTGAATTTAAAATCGAATCGTTACGAATTGCAAATTGGTAATATCGGCTGGCTTTCAATTCATTATCCGACCGTTTGTACACGTCCGCGGTAATTAATAGATTGTGCAACGGCAATAAAGGTTTTCCGATCGAAAGTAGTAATTAAAGTAACGCATTTACGTGAAATTGATAATTTATAGCCGGGGGGCGTTATTTGTACGTATTTGGCGCGTTTTAAAACTTACTGAACGGTCGAAGACTGAAAATTGCGCCACGCTCTATTGGATTCTTTGTCATTGCAACATTTCACGGCCGATTTCCTATTATTTCAATCGAAATTTAGTGTCCCCTATTCGAATGGATTTTCCGGAAAGATATAGGCCATTAAACGTCGACAAAACTAGCAATGCTTTGTCTGCGATTTTCAACAGACTCGGATGCTGTGCTCCGCACGCATTACAACCCGCTTTGTGCGTAACGTATTGATTTCTCCCCTTTCAATGGTCAACCGAGCCAACAGAGATGGCGTACCTATCGAAATCCTACAACGCAATTATTACGCTTTAAAAAACAAATAAGAGGAAGTAATTACATATTTGGAAAGTTTTCTTGAAATATTTTTAAAAACTTACACTAAAAAAAACTACAGTTCTTCATTCATTTTTTAATACGTGGAATGAAATATGTTATTCAGCACTTAATTATTGGGTTGTTCTGAAAGTAATTTCGTTTTTTCCCGACAAAGGATTTAATTCATATAGCAAGGATTGTGTGTGAAAAATTCCAAATAATTCTACGCAGTAGTTTTTGGTTGGTGCCCTTTTAAATATGGAGAGCGATAAGCAGTATTTTCGACATATCTTACTGTTTTACTACAGAAAGGGCAAAAATGCTGTTCAAGACACAAAGAAATTAATCGATGTGTATGAAGAAGGTGTGTTGATAGTACGCCAGTGACAGAACTGGTTCGCTAAATTTCGATCCGGCAATTTTGATGTCGAAGATGCACCACGTTCAGGAAGGCCGGTTTAAGCTGATAAAGACGTGATAAAGACATTAGTTGATTATAACCGGCGAATAACAACACGTGAGATCGGATTGATGTTAAATTTATCAAATTCAACAGTTTATGGCCACTTGAAAGGCCTGGGATTATCCTCGAAGCTCGATGTATGGGTTCCCCATGTTCTCTACTGTCATCAGCTGGACAAACTGAATGATGCACTTCAACAGAAAAGGCCAGAACTAATCAATAGGAAAGGTGTAGTGTTTCACCAAAACAACGGGAGACCACCACAAGTTTAGTCACTCGTCAAAAGCTTTTACAGCTTGAATGAGATACCATGCCACACCCACCATATTCTCCAGACCTGGCACCGTTGGATTATTATTTGTTCCGGTCACTACAAAATTTTTTAGACGGTAAAACCTTCACCTCAAATGAGAAGGTCAAAAACCTCGATCAGTTTTTTGCCAGCAAAGACCAAAAATTTTATGAGCGTAGAATTATGCTACTACCAGAAAGATGGCAAAAGGTGTTGGACCAGAATGGCCAATATATAATTTAATAAAGTATTTGTTTATTATACGCAAATTGTTTTTCATTTCCACAGAAGAAAACCAAATTACTTTCCGAACAACCCAATACAATTAAAAAATCTATGTTATGAAGATTTAATTATGGATTTAGGTTGTTATTGATAGGAAATGTGTATGTGATTAGAAAATATTGACAACAATTTTTACCAAAGAATCAAGAACTACTGCTTTTGTTGCACGATCCCCTGATTTAGTCCTCAACGATTATTTTTTGCGGTCCTTTTTAAATAATTCGATTTACGGATATGGAGACGACCGTCCAGCAAATTTAGAAGAGTTACAAACAAAAATTATTGAAATAAGCAATACGATTACACCAGATGTATTTGCTAACGTCCGACAGAATTCTTACAACCGGTTGGATTATTGTTCAGCTCAAGAGGGTGGATTATTTGAGCATTTATTAAATAAATGAGCAGTTATTTTTTTCAATTCGGCTTTTCATGTTTTTCTTTATTAGTATGAAGTTGTGATTAGTTCTGATGCTTCATAACTAAGAAAATTGCTGGTACAGTGTACGGGGGATTTACTTCTTTTTAATTAAAAAAATATGTAACGAATAAAACCTTCTTTTTTACATAATAATTTAATAAAGTATTTGTTTATTGTACGAAGAGTGTCTTTCATTTGCACAAAAAAAATACGAAATTACTTTCCGAACAACCCAATAGCTTATTGATTTACAATACTTACGAGTTTCGGCAATTAAGCCAAGCAATTTTTTATATAAGGATAACGTACTATAACCCGAAATGGAGGTGCACCATGAAGAGAAAGATGAAAGTGTACTCGGCAATGTTGCGGAGAGAGGACTTACTTTTTCATCTTTTTCTTCAAGGTGCAGCTTCATTTTGGGTTATAGTATCTCTGAGGATGGCCTTATAGTGAAAACTATATTAAAAAATTCGGTTATTTAAAGTGTATATGTGAATGTTTTTAAAATAAACAAAAAACTAAGATACATCAAGTAAAATTAAGAGTATTCTTTTCCTCTGTACTAAATAATAACAATAATAATAATAACGCGTCCAGAAAACGTATTTCTAATTTGGAAAGCAGCTCCAAAGAACTTACATCTCCGTGATTTTCGGCAAAACGTTTAAGCTGATTGGTTAGGGTAATAGCTTCACCATAATTTTGATATCCTCCGCTAGAACTGGTACCTCGTCGACGTGAGAATCTTCGAACAGTTGTTCGACTTCTGGATTTTCGATTTCTTGTCCTGAATCTGGATCTTCAACATATAAATTTTCATCCATTTCCAAAAAATCGTTAAAGTTTTCGTTGTCAGTCAATTCCAACAATTTTTTTTTATTTTTGAGGATATCTGTAAGTTTAAGTGGTAAGTCATCTTCTGGATCAGATGTCAAAGCCTCATTTAGCTCGTCTTTACTTTGCAAATTGTTGAGCTTAAATCCTGCTTTAGGGAGCAATTGTTAACTGTTTCCTTGGTTACTTGGGCCAAAGCGGTTTTTGCAAAGTACAATATCGGGTGTTCATTTAAATTCGTGCTCAAGTGTGCTTTGAAATTTTGTTAGACATCGATAGAGAGAAAAATGTACGTCGCATTATTAGTACACACTAATTAATTAAAATTCAAATTTGACAAACGTCAAATCTGGCCAAACTACACTGAACGGCTTGTATTGACAATTTACCGATTATGTTTTTAATTTGTGACAAAGAACTTAATGGCAAGTCTTACGTTTAAGCTGCTTCGAAAGTCGATGAAGTTTGGGAATATTTACTGTATAATTTTATTCACTACTTGAACATCCCTATGAAATTTTGGACGGTCGTTCACTGAAAAGATTAGAGTTTAGGTAGGTTATAGCCAAAAACAAGTTATTAGCCAATTTCCTTTCATTTTCTGTCTTATTATTTATAACCTATTGAACATTTCAGTGTTATGACATTGCTTCAATTAAATTTTATCGGACATACGTCAAAAATGCAGGCAAAATCCATAGCTCACTTGAGCACGAATTTAAATGAACACCCGATACATCCGCATATCTTTTTCTACATAGACGTCAAACTAGTATTGAACCCCGTATGTACCGACAAAATGAGAACGTTTAAATTTCGGTGTACTGGGGGAAGTGCCTCATTCAAGCTAAGCAGAAAGGCACAACATAGGCTGCGCTTATACCTTGCAAATATTGAAGTCGCCAAACACCGGTCAAAGAGAAAATCTTTTATTAAAGGGAGACAGCCAAGTCGGCGCGCGGCGCGATTATCCGTTTAAAAGAACATCTTCTAGTGTCCGCGTCCGTTCAAGAGAATGTCTGTCCAAGAGAGAGTTAACGCAATGCAAATTATATGAGAGTCGATCCGTTCCATGAGAAACTGTCAGCCCAAGGGGGGTGTCCGTTCAAGAGGGGTGTCCGCGAAGGGGAATTTCACTGTACTAATTAAATTTTCATTCAATTAAATGACTGTCACAATAATGTTAATGGTACGTTCATGTTAATGGTAGGTTTAGAAATTTTCAATGAATTATTTTATATGTCTCATTATGGAACTGATTTTTAACATTGTAACATTATTATAAAAGGGATGTTAGTTTGAATATCAACAATTTTTTAATTATGTAGTGTATATTAATCATTACAAAGAACAATATTCTATCTGCAACATTCTACTTTTATGATTTATAGATGCGCATATGTTGTTTTCTAAAATAATTATAAAGTGTTAGTAAATTGAAGTATTTTCACAAATTACATTGACTTACAGTGGATGCAAGCGGTATTCAATACTTCCTCCTATTGGACTAAAAACGCTCATCTTAAAATTAATACATTACGAATCGTTAAGCAAAGTATAACTTACCCGTTTTTTCAAACTTCTGGTTTTATGCCTAGAATAGAATTTAACCCTCGCTCAAAAAGTTAATTATAAAATTTAATATGTTACGAACCCTGATTTTCTCTTCGATTTTCTGAAATGTAACAACGTATTAAATATAAAATGGTGTATGTTAACTTATATGTAATGCTAACGTACCGTTTATTATTACTTTTTGCACCACTAAAACAAAAATTGATTTTATTAATTTGTCCTAACATAAGAAAATATTAAACTTACAGTCTCAAACTAACTCCATGACTATAATCGAGATGAATTTATAAAAGTAACATCAATAATTAATTCCTACAATAAAAAACCAATAAATTTCAAAACACTCACCCTCCTAAGTAATCATCTGCCCCTCTAAAAAAATATTATTTTATAAGAAGTTCTACAACCATTTATTTATATTTTACCCGTAAGAACCTAGATAATCACTAAAATAATCCATTTGTAATTTTAAATATACGATTATTGAATAAGAAAATTTAATATCTTAGTTTTACTCACTCTGGATAGTAATCACTTGCAGGTAATCTAAAAAAAATGATTTTTAACGAATATTTATAGTTCATATTTCAATAAAGGTTCGATATCTTACTCATAACCATCCATATATTCGCTGAAATAAAAATTTTAGTTAAGTTTGAATATAGATTTTGGAAGGAAAGTTGTTACTTACTCCATATAATGCTCGTATTCATCATCGCTGAAAAAATACAAGGATAAAACTAAATTATCTATTTGAAGAATTATGTCTTTACCCATTTCCATCGAAATAATGACCCATGTCCATATCCAAACTAAAATAAATAAATTTAATGGAGAAAATATGGTTGGAATTCATTTTAACTAGTGTTAAAAAATTAATAAATAAGTTTTTTGTACCAAACTGATTCTAACAAAAGTTTATTCTCAAACATATTTCGGCGTTAGCCATCTTCCGAGACAAAGAGTCAAAATATGAAATTAAATTTTAAAAGCAAACATTACAACAACGCATTAACATTATGGTTAAACTTAAATCCAAAGATGGTAAAATTTTGACCTACTAACCTTTTTTAAAATAATTGACCAACTTTAAAAATCGTACTGAGTTAATTTTTAGAGATTAATAAATGATTTTTATACCAAAATGAACTTAAAAGATTATATTTTGATTTAAAAAAGATAAATTTTTCCTAATAATTATTAACAAAAAAATAAAATTTTTTTTTTAAGTTGAGAAATTTTTTTAAACGAAACTTTTTAAAAATTTGACCAACTTTAAAAAATCATACAGAATTCATTTTTAAAGATTAAGAAACGACTTTTGCACCAAAATGAATATAAAAGATTCAACTTTGATTTAAAAAAGACAAATTTTTCCTAATTGTTACCAAAAAAAATTAAAAAAATTCCCAAAGTTAGGAAATTTTTGAGAGTGAACTCACCTAACTTAAAAAAAAATTGACCAACTCAAAAAAATCGTACTGAATTTACTTTTAAAGATTAAGAAATGATTTTTACGTCAAAAGGAACTTGAAAGATTCTATTTTGATTTAAGAAAGACAAATTTTCCCTAATTACTACCAAAAGAATTAAAAAAGAAATTTGAATTTGAAAAATCTTTTAACGTTTTAACCTAACTTTTTAAAAATTTGACCAACTTAAAAAAATCGTACTGAATTTATTTTCAAAGATTAAGAAACGAATTTTGCATCAAAATGAACATAAAAGGTTCTATTGTGATTTAAAAAAGGCCAATTTTTCCTAATTATTTCCAAAAAAATTTTAAAAATTCCCAAAGTTGGCAAATTTTTTAGAGTTAACTCACCTAACTTAAAAAAAAATTGACCAACTCAAAAAAATCGTACTGAATTTATTTTTAAAGATAAAGAAATGATTTCTAGGTCAAAATGAACTTGAAAGATTCTATTTTGATTTAAGAAAGACAAATTTTCCCTAATTACCACCAAAAAAATTAAAAAAAGTTTTTAACGTTTTAACCTAACTTTTTAAAAATTTGACCAACTTAAAAAAATCGCACTGAATTTATTTTCAAAGATTAAGAAACGACTTTTGCATCAAAATGAACATAAAAGATTCTATTTTGATTTTAAAAAGGCACATTTTTCCTAATTGTTACCAAAAAAATTTAAAAAATTCCCAAAGTTAGCAATTTTTGAGAGTTAACTAACCTAACTTTTTAAGAAATTGACCAACTTAAAAAAATCGTACAGTGTTTATTTTTACAGATAAGAAAACGACTTTTGCATCAAAATGAACTTAAAAGATTCTATTTTGATATAAAAGAGACAAACCTTTCTTAATTATTACCAACAAATTTTAAAAAAATCTCAAATTTGGGAAAATTTTTTGGCAGTTAACTAATATAACTATAGTACTTACTGTTGTCTAGCTTTGACGGGTCTAAAAAAAGAAATATACGTAAAAAATGTAAATTAAAATTAAGAATGTTTTAACTTACGAATCATCAAAGTTTTCGTTTGCAGCAGGTACTAATCTACAAATAAATATATTTCTTGAAATATCGTTATTAAAAGTTTTTAGTTCTTACATTCTAGCAGATGGATTTTTATCTCTGTAAACACATTGTATTAAAATAGATAAAAATATTTAAATTGAATATTTGAATTGAACTTACTCATCATTTTGAGCTGCACTACTTCCGGCTGATGATTTTCTTAAAATGTTAATAAAAAAATTAATATAAAATCTACAGACTAAATTTATCTCTTACCTTTGTGATTTACCTTGATTACTGTATTATTTTAAAAGAAAACATTAAAACTGTACTAAACATCAAATCCAATTACTTACGACGAATACTGAAGACCTCTAAAATTATCATTTAATAAAATTTAAGTAAAAAAATCTATAAAAATATAACTTACAATCTTAAATATCCTAACCCTTGATCTGTACTAAAATACACCAATAAAAATTTTAATTATAAAAAGACATAATTTAATAAAACTTACTCTTCTTTTATTTCAGCATCGCTTAAATGAAAAAGTTATATATACCAGTTAAAAACATTTTCCAGAAAGTTTCTATATTGGAAGTAGGTAACTTACTCAACCCATCCAAAAGAAACCATCGACTGAAAGTAAACTAACGTTTATAAACTACTTACCTTGCCTGTCTTTCTTGGCCTCTTCTAAAAAAGAAAAAAATAACGTACAAGAAACTATACTTTAGTTATATTGCTCTTACGATTGGAAAGATCTAAAAGAAAATTATAATTAATGAATTTATTATACATTTAATTTTATTATTACTCATCGCAAATTATTAAAAGTACTAGAAAAATCCCCAGAACATTCCTAAATGCCATTTTTAGACCGATGAAATGAGCGAACCTGGAAGTACTGAAACCGACTTTATTATATCTACCGTCCCACGATCGATTCAAAGTTTATCGTCGCATACAGAACAAAGGGATTGTGGGATAAGTCAATTATGTGCGCACACTGGACACAATGGACAATTGGATGTTGCAGTTCATTCGTTGGAATGTTTTTTTTTATTATTATACGATTAATTAGTCTTGTGACGATAGAAAGAAAAATTGTAACTAGGTAGAATGAAGTGCATTTATTATACAATTTATTATTATTTTGTTTCTTAAAAAAATTTCGAAATAAAGATATTTTCGATATTAATTTTTAATTCACCAACGATTCCTTTAATAAATTGAAAATAAACAGCAAAAAGTGATGATTAATATTTTTAAAAAGTATTTCTCGTTCGTTTTTTTTAATAAGATAACGAAAGTTAATGAAAGGTAGAGTTTCTATCTTACAATTGATCGTCATCAAGTTCATCGCGTCAATTGATGATCAGCTGTAAGAAACCTGGTAGTCAAGTACTTATAATTCTCTTCATTAGAGACTGAAGAGGTGTGAAAAATGTAGAATTTCTACTGAAGAGATTTATCAGCACTTAACTACCAGGTTTCAATTTGACAATGGGCCTGTCCACTTTTTCCAAAGTATAGGTTTTTTTGGGCGGAATCTATTCTCTAAAAGGCGATGATCGTATATATCAAGGTTTTAGAATTTATCTTTACGGTATTACGTCAAATAACGATCTTAAAACCTATATTTTTGAAATGCGATTCATAACGTAACCTGTTGATGACGTCGAAGCGTTAATTGATCGCTCATTGGCTGAATCCGTCGGCCATGCTAAAATTCCCTGTGAAGTTGGTGTTGTTTAAATTGCCACAGATTTAATACAGTACTTTATAGTAGGCAAAAGAAAAATCCGACGCAAAGATCCATCCATCCTTTTCTATTATAGGAACTCGTTGTACCTATCTCTCTCTAATAACCTAGTAGTTACTGTTAAGAAGTCGGTGGACAAATTATTTTTCTTTGTTGTTAATGTGTGTATTATTTGCTATATACTCCGGAAAAGTTCATATAAGGAAGTAAACAACACGTAAATACGCAAAAAATAATCTAGCCATAAAACACATATTATCATTAGCATCTGGTGATTTCCGCCCGTAAACAAACCGTTTTGTCGTACAACTTCAGACCATTTGAACGGATTTTTTGGTAGAGGGGATCGAACGCTCTGACGTCATACAGTACCTTGTTTAAACGCTCTTTTAAATTGGCCGACTTTATGATTTTTTTCTGAACGATGGGATAAGCTATGAGAAAAACGCAAAAATACGGGGAAACTTTTTTTTTCTGCTCTATCCAATACAATAAAAATTGAAAAATGGTGGACAGGCCCATTGATCGTCATCAGATCGAATGCGTTAATTGACAATCAAGAAACAAGTAAGAGCCAAACCTGGTAGTCAAGTACTTGTATGTATGTATGTAGGAGTGCGGAGCAGGGTAATATCACCCTAACACTTAGGCCTCAGTAGGCCCCTTGTATTAAACCCCAGATTTGTCGGTGTTCAAATAACCAGTACCGCTTTCTCGCAGGTCCCCCGCAACCAAAGCAGCGCGAGCCTCGCCTTGGCTCGGGTCCGTCCTATCCGCGAGGTGCCGCTCAGCGAGCACAAACGCGCATCTGGTTATAGAAACCTCCTACACACAAGGGTGATACACAACCAAAGATCTTCAACTGGTTGCGGGACCGACGACTTAACGACCCCGTCAATGGTCGGTGGAGCGACTAGGTGTTGGAAAGGCTCGGGCTCAAACCCGAAACACCAAGCATGCTAACTCGAGAGTTAGCCGCTTAGTCAAGTATTTATACTTATAAATCTCTTCATTAGAAGTTGAAGAGGGGTAAAAAAACTTACAATTTCTACTGAAGAGATTTATTAGCACTTAAGTACCAGGTTTCGGTCTGACAATTGATCATCATTAGGTAGATCACGTCAATTGACAATCAAGAAACAACTCGCAATCAGTAAAATCGTTGTTTCAATCAAGTAAAATCGAAACCTAGTAGTCAAGTGCCTATAAATGAAGGCCTATGAATGACTATCATTAGAACCTGAAGAGGGTTAAGAAACGTAAAGTTTCTACTAAAGGAATTTATTAGCAATTAATTATCAGATTTCGATCTTACAATTGATCTTCATCAGATCGATCACGTTAATTGACGATCAAGAAACAAGTAGGAATCAAGTAAGATCGAAACCTGGTAGTCAAGTACTTATCAATCTATAAGAAACTGAAGAGGGTTTAGAAACGTAGAATTTCAACTAAAGAGATTTATTACTACTTGACCACCAGGTTTCGAGCTTACAATTGATTGTCATCAAATCGATCGTGTCAATTGACGATCAATTATGAGATCGAAACCTGGTAGTTCAGTACTAATAAACCTCTTCAGTAGAATCTTTGCGTTTCATTTATTTAACTGTCGTTTCAACTGAAGAATGAAATCATTTCTATCATCTTTCATAGAGGAATATAATTTATGTATGTTAGCTTTAGGGTTTCGCAAGTGAAATAAAACCAAATCTGACCTCAACCAGGAATTACATTCGACTGCTTCTCGCAAGCTAGAAAGTACAAATGATTCACTTTTTGGTAGATTTTATCATAAAAATAAACCTGAACGTTACACGTTAACTAGTTCTTACAATTAGTCAACTCATCCCCGAACAAAAAGCGTTCATCACATAACATCCCAATTGGTAAGAACCAACTTTCTATAATAACATGTATACAAAGCGTAGGGATTAGGATGTCTAGAGGGTGTTGATTTTTGTAGTAAGGCTAAGTTTGTATTCGTAAAACAATACAAACAAATATATTTAAAAATAATATGTACAATTGTTGGTCTTATTAGTCTAGCTTCTTTGCACTTCTTCTTCTATCTCACGTCGTTACACTTCTCTCGTCTTTACACATCTTCTTTCTATACTCATCTACTCTCTTTTCGCGTAAAAGATGTCTCATGCGTCATTACTTGTCACCGTTTTCTCTACATATGTCAAATATTTTTTTCTTTATTTAATCATATATGTCAGATAGAGACGAAAACCGAAAATAGTAGTCTAGGATAATATAATTAATTAATGACGTATGAGACATCTTTCCGCGAAAAGAGTATAAACCATAGAAAAAGAAAGATATAGAAGGTGAACTCCCACTAGATTTTTGAAATGCGTCAAATTTAGTACGTAAACCGAAAACTCACAGCGCTGATGTGCAACTATTCAAAAAAACCGCGAAATTTGAAATAAAATATTTTTTATTAAATTTTATTTCTTTAATCGTATTACAATAAGTGAGCCATAAGTGACTCACTTATTGTGTACGAAAAATAAGTGGCAATGATAAAAAAAAACATTTTTTTAAATAGATTAATCTTTTTTATTTTCATTTATGAAGCTAATACAAGAATGCGTAATTTATTAAACTAAACGAATATACCTACTACACCAATAATAATACTAGTTTACAAATTTGAACTTTTTATACCCCGTAAGGACTTTTATTTATATAAAAGTATTTTACAATAACCTTCCGTAAACCTAAATGTGTTAGCAAAAACATCATCACATGTTATATATTTTTTTAACACGTATCCACTTACAATTAGCCCAAATCCATTTATTAAACCTCTCCGAATCCTTACTGCAATTCGGGAATCGATAACGGGAGGACTCCTTATCATTACAAATAGAAATCGTACACGGCATATATCTGAAAAAGAAACATAATATAACGCAAGGTTGTAAAAATGTTAAAGTTTATCAACACTTACCGATAATAGAAGCAAAAAGAATACTACGGAACACAATTGTAGTTACTGTAAACGCTATGTTTCACGTTTAAGCTCGAAATGATCAAAAATCAATTACAATAACCCCGAATGCTCTTACACCTCTTACATGAAGTTAAAATATGTTTTGAACGTGTTGTCATGGAAACGTTGTTGTATTTTCGTATCTGCACAGTTTAACATCAGTCATCAAAGTGTTTGGAGGGTTTTGCGCAGAAATTTACTTTATCCATATCACATTCAACGCGTGCAACTACTGTTGCCAAGATATTTTCCTGCACGGTTAGATTATTGTCGATGGTTTCTCCATAAAACTACGCAAAATCCCAACTTTACGTCTAAAATTCTATTCACAGATGAGGCAAGTTTTTTACGTGATGCCATCAGAAACTTCAACAATAATCATTTTTAGGAGCATGAAAATCCCCATGTCATTGAAGAGCATGGAATAGCAGGTTTCGGTCAATGTGTAGGCCGAAATTCTTGGTGATCATGTCATCGGACCGTATTTTCTTGCTCTTCGACTGAACGGGGAGACTTACAGACAATTTCCAGATGACACGTTACCTGGTCTGTTAGATGATATACCACTAGCAACCAGAAATGACATGTGGTTTATGCACGACGGGGCACCTGCTCATTTCAGTTTTGCTGTTCGCCACCATCTTAATGACACTTTTACTCAGCGATGGATAGGTCGGGGAGGACATCAGCCGTGGCCACCATGATCTCCAGACCTTAGTCCGCTGGACTATTACTTTTGGGGACATCTGAAGTCGCTTGTTTATGCAACGACAGTTGAAGATGAACATAATTTAAGAAACAAAATTGTAAATTCTTGTAATGTCATACGCAACACTCCAGGAATTTTGGAACGTATGCGACAATCAATGAGCAGAAGATTACATGCTTGTATTGAAAGTCGCGGCTCTTATTTTGAGCATTTGATTTAATTACAGTTCCATAAATAAAATTATAAATTAACGTTATTCGTAGTTAACTACAAAATAACAGATATTTAACTGACAGTAATTTTGATACATACGATTTAAATACGATTTATTTTCTCAACTTTAACACCCTATATCTCGGAAACGAAGCATTTGCGGACCCATGTTTATATGAACTTTTATGCTTAAAAAATAACAAGGAATCACTCTTTGAAATTAAAGTCATCACTTAAGTTACACCCTGTATATCGAGAGGTTTTTAACAAAACATTAAACAAAAAAGAAAAACACATTTTTTCAAGAATCAAATTTTTTTAACTTTTATTATTTTAAATCGAAATTAATAGGAATAATAGTTTCATGTATTAAATAAACTCAATGATTTCATTTACAATCATTTCAATTATCCTAAATTTATAATACCAGAATCCCACATAATTAAAACATAAATCTAACAATAAGAGAGTTACAAGCACTGGTTGTAAGTAGTTACGGGAATAATCTTCATAAACAAATACAATTCACTCAACTTTCCCAAAACTGTAGAAAGAGTTAGTTAAGTACATTAATTATTTCTAAACTGCATAAATTATAAAAATTAAACTTACAGCGCGAACGCTTTTGATTCCGGATTTTTTTTATTTTTAAGCCAAGTGCTGTAACTAAAATAACATACAAGATTGTAACGTGTTAGATAATACAATAAAACGCTTTAAACTTACGTCGGAAGGTTATATATTCTTAAGCTGAAAATAATAGCATCGTAAAACTAAAACGATCTTAAAACAGAAAAGATTAAACAGGTTCTTACTTGCCATCACGACTACGATGGGACGTAGTTTCATCAAAAGTAGATCTAGAAAATTATAAATTACAATTGAAAGATGTGTTGACTTAAATAAGTTAATTTCTCGTTAGTTTCAAAAATGAAATTGACCTTTTATGTTTAAGTTTATCACACATCTATTGTTCTTACTTACCCTAAAGATAAACTAAAAAAAAATCATATTAAAAGGTATAAAATAACCTACTTTTTAAATTTTCATACTTACTGGTTAAAAAATAAAATGATAACAAAAACCTTAAAAACACTCAGAAGAAAATCCATTTTAAAACCGACAAAGAAAATTATTCCATTTCATCCCACTTTACCGAATGATCATCTCAAAGGTTATAGTCGCATTTATAACGAAAACAAAAGGATTTTTATAATAAAATTAATGCTGTATACACTTCATCGTATAATTTTAATTCATTTTGTAAGTAAACATTTTGCTATTTCATCGCATTAGAATCAAGTTATTTCACGTCTTTTGAAATTTTATAACAGACATTTCAATTTTTAATGTTAATACTAGGGTATTATAGTGGTTAAAGACTACATTTAAAAAAGACCAGATTAAATTTATGCTTTGAGCTTATTCCCAGTTATTTAATTTTGTAACATTACTTTGTTTCCTTTTTTTGTGTTGATGGTGGGTTTCATATTGAGGCAACTAGCAATCAACAACACGCGATATCGCTACTTGTAGATATTTACATAGAATTAAAGCAAATGTCTCATTTTGAAGTAATTCGATAAAGTCTCTATAAAAATATTGATGGTAAATTTTTACAAATAAGGTTACTTACTGCTATTAACGGATATCGATTGAAACTTAATCTTTATTTTACCAAAGATGAATTTTCTACGACTTTTAGTTTTTCCCTCCGAAGAGAAAATGTAACTCAATGTTGATTAAAATTTGTCAATTTTTAAAAATTCATATCTAGAAAACTAATTATTGTTGAGACTTGAAATTTGTTAAGGATTTAGTTTGAACCTTAATCTTTATTTTTGCCAAAGATAAATTTTCTACGATTTTTAGTTTTTCCCTCCGAAGGGGAAATGTAACTTCATGTTCCTAATTGATATTTTTATACATTCTAAAAATTAGGCTACGTTCTAAAAGCGGAATTTCCTTTAGATTACATTAAAATTAGACGGTTAAAACTTGCAATTTTATTATCTATTGGCTTGGTAAGTAAATAATTGCGGATTTTTATTAGAAAATCAGACAATTTTTTCATGGAAGTAAGTAACTTTATTCTGTAATGTATTGCCCATTTTGATCAATGACCTTTTGCCATCTTTCATGCAGCATCATAATCCCACATTCATAAAACTTCTGGTTTTTATTAGCAAAAAACTGAATCAGGTACGATTTGACATCATCATCATTATTGAAATTTTTACCATTCAAGGAGTTTTGTAAAGATCGAAACAAAAAGTAATCAGATGGTGAAAGGTCAGGACTATATGGTGGATGTGGCAAAACATCCCAACCAAGCTCCAATAATTTTTGCCGAGTGACCAAAAATGTGTGTAGCCTTGCATTGTCATGATGGAATACAACACCTTTTCGATTTGTCAATTCGGACCGCTTTTCTTCAACTGCATTGTTTAATTTCGTTAGTTGTTCAATGTAGACATTAAAATTGATCGTTCGGTTGGGTGATAAGAGTGTGCATGCATGTGAGAATATATGGGAGAATGCATGTATGTGATACATGAAGCTTCTCTGCAATCTCACGTGCTGTACTATGACGATCCGAATCGATTACTACTTTGATGAGGACTTCATCAGCTTCAACTGAACGACCAGAGCGTTTATCGTCTTTGAGTGAAAAATCACCAGAACGAAATTTGGCAAACCAATTTTGACACTGCCGTTCTTTTAAGGGTTCGTCACCATATACAGCACATAACTTTTTATGAGCTTGCGATGCGTTTTCCCTTTGCGAAGAAAAAAGCAAAATATGATGAAAATGATTTTCCATTTTTTCAAAGAAGGCCAAACGAAAACTACGCAACCAATCAAAAAACTTTTTTTTACTGATTGACTGCTAAATTGCCAACTATCAAATAACAAAATGTGTTTTACATTTGTACTACGTCTGCAAACCTAAAAACTCAACTGAAGCAATCTAGGAGTGAAATCGGCAATTACTTAGTTACTAACCGAATATAATTTTGTACGGAAATATTATTTGAGTAAATATTAGATCAAATGTTATAAACATAGAACGTTTATTGATAGAGATCAATCACTGAGGGTTAAATTAGTATTGAAACGATATCAATTAAGGAGTAAATTTTACTTGGAATAGTTAGATTCTAACGCAACGTTTTATTTCACAATGGAGAGAGTATCGATTTGAATCGAATGTCGAATAGAGATAACACCCCGTGACTTAGTACTAGCATTGCGGCTACTATTCATTACAGGGAATTATTTCCGGGTTTAATTAGTCGATTATAATCAACGGTTTTACACTAATCCCCAAGCTAACAACAACAGGCTTAAGGTGCTTGTTTACCTCTGTCATGATCGCAAAGCAGATCTTGACGACAAACAATCCATCGTTACGTTCGAACAATGTCATAAATTTTAATCCAGAACTAAATAGCAGCAGTTCTAATTCAGAAATAAAATAAGCAGACGGAAAGATATTTAATCAGTTTGAGCAAATGATTTGACCGTTTTAAAGAAAGAAAATAGAAGCTTAAATAAATATTGATCGAAAAATGGGAGTAGCAAACTAAGGGAGTTACAAACCCTTGAAGGGAGTAGCAGAAAAGGGTTTTTAAAGAATATTCTCGGAATGTCTTGGGTTAAGTTAACAAAAATTTGTATACTAGTCTAAAATTCCAAAAGAAATTAAATGATGGTATCGATTTTATATGAAACTCACAGTGACGTACGTATAAAGGGGTGACTTGGTCGATAGTTTATTTAACTTTTTTGTACGTCAACTTTTTACTCCCCTGATTTATAATTTAGATATCTTAGACCTTTCTACGTAAATCCGGCTTCACACACTTGACGAGGGCGCTCGTCTAAATGTCTCGGCGAGACTGTTCGTTGCCGACATAGTTTTCCACACTCTTATCCATTGCACAAATGATCAATGTCGATAGGAAACTTACCGAGACGTAGACGAGGTTGATTTGTGTACATAAATGAAACGATTTAATTACTAGTTGGTGAAAGAAAAATCTTTCAAATATCGTGAAGTAAAATAGGCATGACAATTAAAAAAAATCATTAAGAGATTTCATTTGGTACCTGGTTCATGAAAATCCGAATAGAAATATCGGACGTATCGTGCTTTGGGCGTCTTTTGCCTGCAACCTCTATAACAACATTTAGCAGTGACCAAAACGAGAATGTGAAGGGGTTGTTTTTCACCAAGGTGAATCTTAATGAGAGCCTTTTGATTCGGACTAAGGCCCTCCGCACACGGAGCGACTGATTTGCAACTCGAGTTTCAAATCGGTTATGAGTACAACCAGTTTGCAAACCAGAAAGCAACCCCTGTCTGCACACTAGCGCGACTAGTTTTGAGTCAGTTGGTCCACTTACAAGCGAACTACATATTTTTTCTTATGAAGACAATTTTGCTCTTATGTCAAGTAGTAGTTCTAACCCATACTTATGAAAACACAACAACTATTGAAGAAAAGATTACTTGTACCACGAAAAGAAAGTGAGATTGGTCTTGCATCTTTCTCTTCATGGTGCAATTTAGTTTCTCTTCATCGCATTCTTTACAATATTTTCATTTTAACATATTGCACTTTACATTTGTATGCCTCAACTTCAAAATTTTGTAGCTATAATTTATTATTAATTTCTCTTACAGCTGAGTTTTTGTCCAACAATATCTGTTATAAAGTATTAATGTATGTGGGATTACGGAAAAATCATAGCAAAGCTTTTCTTCAATGACCTTTGACAGCCCCAAACACATCAAACACAAAATACGTCCTCCAAACTAAAACTTAACCCTCACGTGCTTCTGTCCCCGAAAACGCGTCTTCCGATCTTCACCGAGCTCCGATTCGTCTTTCACTCTTCTTGCGTCCTCCTTTCTCCACGGTTTGTCGTCAACTGTTGTTTTCGTTTTTTTGTCAACCGTTCTTACGTCGTCTTCTGTTCTGCTTTTTTTTGAACCAGCCTCCTGGATCGAGGGACATCCCACATGTATGTGCTAAAAATGTAACAAAAATAGAGATATAAGAGATATATACAAAGTAGTTCATGTTTTTCAACTTTTCTAAAAAACTTTGTTAGTTTCCTGATCCATACCGAAAGGAAAAACAGCGAAATGTATTTGTATAACATGCAACCATGCAACTGAAACTTTTTCGCGACCGGGAAAAACAGTCGCATGCAATTAGTTGGATACTGATTGCAAACTGATCTCATTTTTGTTTTTGATTGTCATCCATATTTTGATTGTGGATCCCCATTCTCGTACACGGGCAAAGTCACCAAACGGTTCCATCTCCAACTGATTTCAAACTCGAGTTGCAAAACGGTCGCTCCGTGTACAGAGGCCCTAAAATACCGACATCGAGCGAAGACATAGCGAGGCAAGAGGATGACGAGGCGACGAACTAGGGTTGTCCACACTCTCGGTCTTAATAACCCTCGCCATGTCTTGCCGAGTGTGTGGAACCAGCTTAAGAATAGTTATTTTGTTGCAATTGCGTAACTGCAACCATTTTCTAATAAATCGTCTTTGAAGACCGACTAATCTCATCTTTGAAGTAATTGTAAGTAGGATTTTTTACTAATTGTAAGAGTAAGCTAAGTGCTTTAACAGCGCAGTGTATCGTTATTATTGGGGGTTTGATTTTATGACTGAATTATGTAACCATGTAAACCAGAAAATTCTAAGTAAGATGGTCTATTTTGCCATCTCTTCAAGGAACTGTAGTTCCTTTAGGAATCATTTTTCGACCAATGTGTTTCTGGACTTTTATTCTTATTTTTGAACGTGGAATGTGCTAGTAACCGTCTAATTTCGGAACAACTTGTATATGAATAAGATTTAACCCTCTTTAATTAAAGAAATGAATTATTAACTACTTCCAAGAAGAGAGGAATTATCCCATTTTCTTAAAATCTCTTTAAAATTCTAATTTAACATAAGTACAGAATTAAAACCATTTTTATTTATTAACCTACCCTTCATTCTTTTACTTTAATAAAAAGACGATAATTACAGAAAAATAAATCCCCCGACGATGCCGATGTTGTGGTAAAAATCCGCTTGTTAATTAAAATTTAAAAACCCCCGACCTATAATTAATTATTTTCGTCCGCGGGGAATAAAAATTTAATCATTTTAAGGTTTTCCCCGCGCGCCGCGAGGGCACGTTTCGCGTCCGAAATTAATTTATCTCGGGCTGTGGACCGAACCGGCGAAGCGAAATTAATATCGTACCACCACCCGCAGCTCTATTCCTATAGGTGTGTGCAAGTTCGGAAATTGGAGGAGTCCGGCGGCGACGAGGAAGGGCCCCCCATTGTTGTATACCTCGCGTTCCGATCCCTTGCTTTTGACAGAAGACGTGCTCGCAATACGTCGTCCCGACGCTCTCTAATTGGCGACGCCTTACTGAACATGCCACAATGACGACGCCCACCCCTTCTTCTTACACTATGAGAATACGTCGTCTTTCTTTTTTACTTTGAAAAATAAGAAAAAAAATGTATACCTACCCTAAAAAAGATTTGTTTTTAGAGAAATATTAGATGTACTCTCATTAAAAAATTTTAAATCTTTTGTAAATCTGTTACAGAGTTACAAAGATTGACAAAAAAAGTTGTCTTGCATACAAATAAACCAACAGAGAAGCAAGTTTTCTAGGACAGAAATAGAAATGTACCTCAGTTATTTGCCTTTTTTGCACCTACAAATTGTTCACGGTTTCTCTTCACGGTTCATAACAAATTCTTCAATAATTAGAAATTTCTATGGTTTTCATTTTGATGACTTTGCTCTCAATACTTATTTAATATTGGTGCTCAAGCTTAGAGAGAAGGAAAAGATTAATTTAAAGTGTATTTTAATGCACAATACGTGATAGTCTCTCAATCATTTTATTACAATCTGCATTTATCTAAATTAACACCTGCAAAAAAAATCCAACATCAGTAAAAAAAATTTCAACCTAGGTTTTTACTAACACTACACTAACAATTAGTTTTAATCGCAAAAAGACCTACGAACACATTGCTTATAAGAAGACTCCTTTACTACCTTGAACAGTGATAACAATAAATATAAAAAAACAAGATTAGTAAGAATCAAGACATTGAAAACTCAATATAAAGATTCAAAAAAGCAATCTGAACTATTTTGACACATACTGTTAGATTGGAGAAAAAGAAATCCATGATTTTTTCGGTAGATGGTTGTGATAGATTTCCCGTAAAGTATCGACCAAACAATTTTAGATTTATGCTCGTTTGAAAGGTGGCATTTCGCAGTAAAAAAAATATTTTGTTGTTTTTTGTTTGGTGCATTCAGGTGTGAGTTACAGGGTGTTAAAAACGGAAGTGAACAAAGAGAAAATTCGGTACATTTTACTGTTTTTCTTTGACAAAGGCGTAAATGTAAGCCAGGCGGCTAAAATTGTAAATGGTGTTTATGGTCCCGATACTCTAACAGCCAATTATGTACAATTTTGGTTTCGTAGACTCCGTTCATGAATTTTTCAGGATTTTTTTCAGGAAAAAATCGGAGAAATGATCGAAGTTGGTCGACATGTTAGCAGTCGTAACGTCGCCCAGGAGCTAAAAATCGACCATAAAACTATTTACACAAAGGTGGATTCAAAAATAAACTCGATGTTTAGGTGCCAAACCAATTAACAGGAAAAAACATGATGGATCGAATTTCCATCTGCGAAGCCTTGGCCAAACGGAATCAGATAGACCCACTTCTTAAACGGATGGTGACTGAAGATGACAAATGGATCACATACGGTAACCTTGTGCGAAAACGATCGTGGTCAAAGAGCGGTGAACTACCTCAAACGGTGGCCAAACCAGGACTAACGGTCAGGAAAGTTCTGCTGTGCATTTTGTGGGATCAGAAGAGGATTATTTGTTATGAGTTGCTTCCATATTACCAAACACTAAATACTGATCTCTTCTGTCAACAGCTGACTCGTTTGAAGATAATGATTGACCAGCAACGGGCAGAATTGGTCAACAGGAGAGGTGTCGTGTCCCACCAGGACAACACTAGGCCATACACGTCTACAATGACTCGCCAGAAACTTCGGGAGATTGGTTGGGAAGTTTTAATGCATCCGCCATACAGTCCGGACTTGACACAAAGCGATTACCATCTTTTTCTTGCATTGCAAAATTTCTTTAATGATAAAAAAATTGGCACCTAGGGAAGATTGCGAAGATCGACTACTAGAGCTTTTGCAAATAGAGACCAAGACTTCTATGAGAGAGGCACTATGAAGTTACCTTCAAAAAAGTGGCAACAAATCATGCAACAAAACGGTGCATACAACAACAGTTCGAAGCATGTTAAATAATGTCCTGAAATTCATATAAAAATAATGGATTTCTTTTTCCCCAACCTAATATGTATATTAATGTTTATTAGATAAATACCCAAAAAATACTCCTTATTAATTTACACTAATTGTAAGTAGTATAATAATTCTTTTTAATTCTTTGTAGGTATATCCAACAACATAGAATTGATTTAAATATTTTAAAAATTAGTTATGTGCTACCATCTATGGTTTAGTGGCAACACTACAAAACTTGTGGGAATTTTTAAAGTCGTAATAAATCGTTAAAACGCACTAACATAATAATCTTTAATAAATTGTATAGTAAATATAAAAATAAAAACAATAAAAGTTGTTTATACAATTAGGTATTTATTTTGTTTATGATAGGAAAGTATTGCGTGTTTGGTGATTTATTGCTCTAAACAGCTGAGTGACATTAGTCGCGAAGTACGAAACCAAATCAAAGATGACGTCACGGTCAATTTGACGTTTACGTAGTTTATATTTAAAGATAACGAGCGCTCAGGTGGTCCGTTTTCGCTATTTCGCGTCGCTAAGTAGTCATTTTCGCGCGCACCGTATTCCAAAGTTCAAGAAAAATCAGTGGTATCGCTTAAAACCGTGTCGAACGGCGAGCGACGACGTCGAAGGTGATTAGTGATGTGTAATGTTCGGATTTTGGCGCTTCTGTGATTGGAGTTAAAAGCCGAAATAGTGGAGAGGACACCTGCTCATTTAGGGAATTTTCCGGATATTAAGAGCGCACTTCACGACGTACGCTCCTCCGTACGTATATAATTTTCAAGATGTCGGAATCAGTAAGACAACGTAAACAAGCTAGAAGCCACAATACGTCTACTGTGGAAGGTACGAATCGGTGTGAAAACGACGGATAAATAAGGAATAATTCGATGTCGTTTCTTGTGTCGATTTCCTTTCTTAACGCCCGTCTTAATTGTCTCGCGTTTTCGCGGTGACATTGAAAACCAGATGTGACAGTGACAGTAGGGGAGCAATTTTCTAACATCTCACGTGAATATCGCTTAAAATTTGAACACAAAATCTTTTACATTTAACGTATTTTCATTTAATATATATGACGGTAAAGGTTTCATTAAAAAATCTCGACTAATTTATCCAAAAAATCCTTTCTAAAATTCCATCTTGACAGTTGAGCTGTCAAGAAAAAATGAAAATACGTAAAAACGGCACGAGGAAGGTCGTCTAAGTGTCACGCATCGTTACGTAGATCACTGGAATAAATACTTAATTTAAATTAACAGGAAACCTTTGCTCTGACTTTACAAAAAAAATTTTTTAGTGCACTTATAGGTTATGTTTTTTTGTAGATATACCAAGCTCCTCGAACATGGACTTGCAAACACCACACTCGATACAAATTGTCCTGGCCAACAACGATCACACCTTCAGCTTAGATGAGGAAGCTCTTTCTAAAGTCCTTATGAGAGATGAAATTAAAGATCGATATGTTGTCGTCGTCTCAGTTGCTGGAGCCTTTAGAAAAGGAAAATCATTTATATTGGACTTTTTCTTACGATATATGAAAGCAAAAGTAAGTAAGGAATCAACATATTAGTTAATTTTTAAGTGGAAGTAAATATTTGAAAAATCAATGTGATGAAATTATCATTTTAATTGATTAATTTATTATAAAATTATTTTTTAGTAGTTTTAAGATATTAATTGGAAATTTAATCAAAAGAAATGTTCTATATTCGTAAAAGTAAATGTATTGCATTTTATGAAATAAAGAAAATAGTAATACAAGTAAATTATAAGAAATAAGACATTGAGTGTAGGTTTTTAAGACCTGTTTTTTGGGTAATTGTTGTCAACCTTGAAGGTGGAAAGAGAAACTTTGTCCTTTCATCTTATTTATTATTACTGCATTTTTTTCCTTTAGCTGTTTATTTACTTTCTTATCTTTATATACAGGGTGTCAGAAAAAGAACCTCCAAAGCCATATCTTGGTTATTCTTGATTTGATTTTCCTAAGCCAGGTATCAAAAGAAATGTTTTAAGGAATACTATATTTTGGAGATCATTTAATTTGTTTCCAGCGCCATTTTCAATTTTAATCAACTATGACTTTTCTTTTTCAAATTATGATGCATACTTTTCTCCATGCTATTTGAAAGACTTTCTTTCTGAATATAACGGTGTAGAATATATATACTTTTATTAACTATTTACTGCAGAAAAATTCAAATACTTTTCTGGAGTAGTGTAATAAGCTGACAGCAGCTCTCTGATTCGTAGCTGGATTTCCCTGATTGCAGATTACCTCGTCGGATCCGCGGAGCGGCTCGCTTCCCAGCTGAGCGATACACACGATCTTTGCTGCTTATTTGGGGTTGTTAGCCTTTGGTGGGCTTCGGCACACTGCTATAGCATATGTTTGAAAATGAACAGCAGTCGGGTTTATTTGCTTTAATCTTTTTACTTTTCGAATTTTTAATAAAACAACGACTTTAACTTAATAGGCGATTTATTAATCAGAGTCAAAATGTAAATTTCCTAATCATACAAGTAACAAAATAACAAAGAAAAAATAATACTCTACGTGAAAGAGGAATTATATAATAGCGTGGGCATCTGAATTCTTGATAAACTAGTAGTCAACTTTTAGGCTAGGCAGGTAATACAAATCAGCTAGGCTACGATTAACTCACCCATTTTACTCGAACGCAAAGATAACAGAATTCCCTTGGTTTGGGTGATGATTATACGCTTGTTGCACACATTTTTTAGTACTCGATCAATTCTAACAGGCAAAATTTAAAACTTTATGACAATTTTATATAATGTAAAAACTTCTGATCACTTTCTTTTACTTTCTTAAAAATTGACACTTTTATGTTTCGCGAACCTAATTCTTCCGTGTCCCGATACACTCTCTTTTCTTGATCATTCGTTTTTCTCAGTATTTTATTTTTTCTGCAGTAAATAGTTAATACAAGTTAATGTACTGTATACAGGATGTACCACCGAAGTGGACTAATCGCCATATCTCGGAAACTACAAGTCCGACAAATTTAAAATTTTAAATTAAAAAACCCAACGAAAAATAAATATTGTATTCAGAAAAAATAATTCCTTAACCACTTCCGGTTTAACCGGAAGTCATGGATGATTGAAAATATTTTCAAAATGTGATGTACCATATACTAAATTTGTATCTAAAGTTTCAAATTTATCGGACTTGTAGTTTTCGAAATATTTCAACTAGCTCACTTCAGTGGGACACCCTGCATACAGTACATCAACTTTTATTAACTATTTACTGCAGAAAAAATTAAAATACTTTTCGTTCCTCTTGACCATTTTTACGGAAAGTAATGGAAAATGTTTGGAAATTCTAAGGAAATTCATGCATTGCATACCATTTCTTATTGATACATACCGATTTCAAGTTGGATTCAGAAAAAGAAAGTCTTGTAAATGGCGAGGAAAAGAATATGTATGACAATTTGAAAAACAAAAGTCGTAGCAGGTTAAGTTCAAAGATGGTGCTGGGGAAAATTTAAATAAACTCCATAATGTCGTATTCCTTAAAACATTTCATTTGGTTCCTAACTCATAAAAATCCGAACAGAAATAACCGATATATGACTTTGAGCGTTTTTTGTCTAACACCCTGTATAAGAACTGGATATCAATTTGTAGTATCTTTTCATTGATAAAACAATACTATTAAATTAAAACAACTCATTTCCTTTTTATTTATTTATTTTTTTCTAAATTAATTACCAGATTTATAATTAAAAACCAACAGGTGTGGTAATTAATTAACTAAACACATTTGGCACACACATAAATGCATTAAAAATAGCATTAAATTGCTTAATATTGGCAATTTTTGAGCGTAATATAAAATTAATTATGCCTCGATTTAACCCATTTGCATCACACAGAAAAATGAAAAATTTGCCCTTATCACCGAACATTTTTTTTATATGCAATTTTATATGCGATGAGCGCATATATGAGCGCTTTGGTGATACTGGCCAGGCAAAATGCGCGCATATATGCGCTTATGATGCCGATGGGTTAATAGTTTATAATCTTCAAAATTCACAATTCATATATTTTCATAATTGAATAAAATTTCAGTATCAACAATCAGAAGGTGCTGTTGATTGGTTAGGACCAGATAACGCTCCCTTAGATGGATTTTCATGGCGTGGTGGTTCAGAAAGAGACACTACAGGTATTCTAATGTGGTCGGAAATTTTTTTGTCTCAGTTAACCACAGGAGAAAAGGTTTGTATCTTTCAAAACGGTCGTTAAAATACAAATTATTTTTTAAATATACTTAGGTTGCCATAATCCTTCTGGATACTCAAGGAGCCTTCGACAGTGAAAGTACCGTTAAAGACTGTGCCACAGTATTCGCTCTAAGTACCATGATTAGCTCTGTACAGATTTATAACTTATCGCAAAATATTCAAGAAGATGACTTGCAACATTTACAGGTGTGATATCTTAAAAAATTAAATTTAACACTTTTGTGATTGTTTTTATTGTTTGTATTTAGTTATTTACGGAATACGGTAGGTTAGCTTTAGAAGATTCGGGTAAAGCTCCATTTCAAAGGTTACAATTTCTCGTGAGGGATTGGAGTTTTCCATATGAAGCGGAATATGGAGCTGTCGGAGGTAAAAAATTGTTGGATCGTCGATTGCAGGTCAACGACAAACAACATCCGGAACTACAAAGTTTAAGACGTCACATCCAGTCGTGTTTTAGCGAAATCGCGTGCTTTCTTATGCCTCATCCGGGCTTAAAAGTCGCTACAAATCCAAATTTTGATGGCAGACTTTCTGGTAATAAAAATAATTAATGTCATAAATTTTAATCGGTTTTAAAATTTTTTTCTTTTAAAGATATCGACCCAGAATTTAAACAAAACCTCCAAATCTTGGTGCCAATGCTTCTTGGGCCTGAAAACTTAGTCTTAAAGTGCATTAACGGTCAAAAGGTTAAAGCCAGGGATTTGGTGCAATATTTCAAGTCGTACATACAGATTTATAGTGGAAATGAACTTCCAGAACCCAAATCTATGCTTGTGGTATGTTAAATTTATAACCCTCTTCTCAATTTAGGTATTTCAAATGTTTTCTTTTAAATTTATAGGCTACAGCCGAAGCTAATAATTTATCTGCGGTAGCCGATGCTAAAGAACTATACATAAAAATGATGGACGATGTCTGTGGCGGCACTAAACCTTATCTAAACACCAACACCATCGAATCAGAACACAGAAGAGTCAAAGATAAGGCATTACATCAATTTCAAAGTAAAAGAAAAATGGGTGGAGAAGAATTTAGCGAACGATACAAGGAACAATTAGAAAAAGTAGGTTTTTATTAAGGAGTAAAATTTAATTAAATAATTTTTATTGAATTTTTTTTTTTTGATTACTTAGGACCTGGAAGAAACTTTCGAACAATTCAAGGCGCACAATGAAAGTAAAAACATTTTCAAAGCTGCTCGAACACCAGCAGTTTTCTTCGCAGTGGCTGTAATTTGTTATATAGCGTCGGGAATCTTTGGACTTTTCGGTGCTTACACAATTGCAAACTTATTTAACTTGATTATGGGAATTTCTTTGCTCACTCTAGCATTATGGGCGTATATAAGGTAACCAAATAAATTTCTTAAATAATATTGGTTAAAAATACGTCCTTTTTGGTTTGTTTGTTTAGATATAGCGGTGAACTTCGGGAAATTGGTGTCCAAATCGACGAACTGGCAACGTTCATATGGGAAAACGTAAGCACTGCTTTTCTACTTGTCATTTTGGTTGCGGTCGTTTCAACCGTTCCAGTGTCTTTTTTAAATAGATTTTCGTGGCTGACCTTTGAAGACGACGGACGACGCAAGTTCTAATTGAATGAATTGAATAATAACCGAGCGCAAAATTGACTCCTGAGCCAAATTAAAAATTGATGCAAGTCAATAAAAACATTTTGTCCCCAATTGTCCGTTGTCTTCTTGTGTTAAACGCGAGATAAATTATCTACTTAAATTTTTACACAAAGATTCTTTGTAATTATTAACTAATTTTGATGTTTTGAGCTTTTAACTTTTTAACTTTTTTTTTCTTTAGCATGCTTACTTTAAAAAGAGAAAACAGAAAAAGAGTAGGTATTAGTATTAATGATGTTAAGATGTTTTGGATTGTTAAAAATTTGGTATCTGTTAAGAGATAAGCTATTAACTAAAAGAAAAATAATAAAATAATTTTTAAATATAATATGAGGAATGAAGATAATATAAAATTAAAAATATTTTTAATGTGACTCACAATAAATGACTCATGATATAATACATTCATGCAGGTTATTAACATCGTCTAAATTAAGACGTAAATGCTATTAATAATCCATCTACATTTGTGAATCATAAATATCTTTCATAATAATCCATACAGGATGTCTGAATATAATGTTTAAGAATTTTAAGTGTGTGTCACTTACAAGATCGCTAACGGTTGATTTTCGTTCATACGATATTCTTATACAGAATGTCCTAAAATTATATCGACAAATTGCTAGGTTATATTCCTTGGATCATTCTAAGAACATTGATATTAAAACCTGTTGTATTATAGTTTCAGAGATATTCAATGTTAAAGTCTTTTCTGCTTATATCAATTTTTCTTGCCAGCTTGGTTAATTTTGAGAAGATATCCCTCAAAATTTTTCACAAATCTTAAGAATTAACCTCAATTAGATGATAATTTCAAAATGTTATTGTCCCCATGACATGTTTTTTGTAAATTTTTCATAAAGCCAAATTAATACAGTTTATTTTGCAAATTTTCAAATGTGATTGACGTTAAATCCTAAGATTCACATAAATTTTTGAGACATATCGTCTTAAAATTAAAAAAGTTAGTAAGAAAAATTGACATAAGTAGAAAGGACTTTAACAGTGAATATCTCTGAAATTATAAGAAATCGGATAACAGCTACAATGATCCATGGAATATATCCTAACAGTTTGTCGAGATAATTTTGAGACACGAATATAATACAGTGAAATTCCCCTTCGCGGACACCCCTCTTGAACGGACACCCCCCTTGGACGGACAGTTTTCGTGGAACCGTCCGACTCTCATACAATTACTTTGTATTTCTCTTAAGCGGACACCCCTCTTGAACGGACACTTTGGTAGGTTCCGTTGGTGTCATTTTGTATATATTTTTTGTTTTATATACAATTTGTCATTCACTGTATACAGTGAAATCTCCCTTATACGGACACCAACGGGACCCACCAAAAGTGACGGTTCCATGAGAAACTGTCTGTCCAAGGGGGGTGTCCGTTCAAGAGGTGTGTCTGTGAAGGGGAATTTCACTGTATTATAAGCTGTTCCAGAGGCTCACCATGGAGGAAGAATGCAAGACTGAGGTTCCTCCCTGCAACTTTACTGAGAAGACCCGAGCTGAGTACGGAGGAAGAGAAGACCAGAGAATTAACCAGTCCTCCCGAACACTTAATATAATAATTTATAGTCTTGCAAGCAAAAATACCTTCGCATCTCTCTATTTGACTTTCGCCCGAACTTTTGGGTCCTCTGTCAAGTCTTACAGCAGAGACAAAAAAACGTTAACTCTCAAACCACAAAATCTACTTTGCATTATAGACCTTGATTTCGATGGTGTTTTGGCTTGCAAGACCTTTGCATTAAGGAGGGCTGAGCAATACTCGGGTTCTCCCCTCTACTGTACTCCAGTGGGGCCTACTCGGTAAAGTTATAGAGGTACCTCGTTTTTAACCTCCTTTTCATGGTGAAACTTAGGATCAATTTATAGTACGTTTGTTAAGAGTGGTTTATTTTCGACCATACAATACACCATTAAAATCATTTAACGTTATTTTCCAAAACCCTGTATTTAGATTTTCATAGCTATTCAAAATGTTTTATTAAATATTCAAACAGTTTGATAATCTGAATTTTTTTCTACTTTAAAACTTAAAACTGCTTTGGTGGCATATCGTTCGAGTTTCAATTACGCAATGAATGATTCAATAAATACACACTTAAATAATAATTACTTAAAATTAATATCTAAATTAAGAAAAACATCTCTTATTCTTTAAATAATAAAAGGAATGTCAAGACATTTTTTGTCTTCATTACGTAACATTTTTACATCACTTAATTTTTCATAATTTATCAGTTTATTATAATTTTAAATACAAATTTTTTAAGAGCAAATGGCTCGGATAATTGGGACTTCAAATAACCGCGTCTTCAAATAGAAATCCTATTGTAAGTACGTAAAATTCACTTTATAAAGCCAAATTTTGCACAAAACTCATTCATCCTTGCACAAAGCTTTAAATTTCGAGAAAAATCAACTTTAAAATTTGCTTTAGTATGGTTTGGATCTTAATCGTTTATCTCTTAACAAAGAAAAAAAAATACTATTTTTTACAAATTCCTTTTTTAACATAATCATTTTCACCACCTATTTAAAAATTGATATTTTTATCTATCACCCTTCATTTAGATTCGCATATTTATTTTCAGCCACAGGTTTATGTACTTTAAAAAAATATACTAAAAACCAGATAAAAATAATCAATCTTTATCCTTTAAATCCTTTTTTCCTCGTTAATTTCAACGAATAATGCAGGCGCCACACTTAACCCAAATTACGCTGCATAAATTTAGTAGCGTAATTTTTGGCAGAAACAATTTTACGTTCCTATTACATTTTTATGCGAAACTTCAATCGCTGCCACATTAGGAAGAAATTACGTTTGAACGTTCGATGTACGAACGTTTTCGGTTAGCATATGCTATTGCAAATTTTCGGCAATGTAATTCCACATTGATAGTATTTCGGTTTCAATACAAATCATATGAGCTACGCCAGATTTTGCCCGAGTTTCCGTATGTACACTTATGGCCAATGAAATTGAACTCCAAAGTTCTGTGCGAGAGCGATAGATAGAAACGGCCTCTCGTACAGTTGGTTTTCGAGAGAATAAAACCTGGTGTGAGGCTAAAATTACAGTAGAGATCTAATACATCTCTTTTTAGTAGTTCCTTTTCAATTCAAATGTATTTAAATAATATTGTGTATCAATAATTCATCCAAGTCAATGTTCGTTTACCTGCTTCGTATTTGCCGATACCGTATCGAGTCGGACTGAGGATTTCATTTCCTCAAAAACTGACCGTACTCGCGCCTGTTCTATCTATCGCTCTCCCACAGAGCTTTGGAGTTCAATTTTAGTGACCATAAGTACATGTATCATCTGTACGCTACACAGGATGTTTGACACCGACAGATGATTTCCATGATGACTTCTAAATTCATGATATAAGGAATGGAAGTGGCCATATGACAATCTTATCATATTTAGGCCCGGTTTATTCACCTTTGGATAAATTAGTCTACCCGATATTTTCCATAGTTACTATAATTTCACTTGCCATGATTGGCTCGTTAGCCTGTAACCATGGTTGATATCTGATAGATTAATTTACCCGAAGGTGAATAAATCGGGCCTTAAAGGATGAATGCACAGCTTTATCTTTTTCTTGTTTTGTTCCAGAGCGTAATATATATAAATTATTTAATTAGCGTTCATTTTGAAACGTTCAGTATAAGCTCAGCATAAACTGATTTCAGTCATAATGTGTTCATATCAGAAGTGATGAAAATTAGTCGACTAAATTTACGCAGCGTAATTTGTGCTAAGTGTAACGCCTGGCTAAGTTTTTATTTTATCTCTAATATATTATTTTTTGTCTGTTTATAGTTCCTGAAACCCGTGTACCAAAGCTTTATAGAGAAAAGTATGCAGGAAATGGCTGTACGAGCAGCTGAGGCCGCGGTGAATAATACGGCGAACGCGACGACCGCAAACGGAAAGGTGCACCAGTCGTGATGGCTCCCGCCACTTCGTCCTACACTCACGCCAAACCCGCGCCCTCATTGTCCTATTTCTTCTAACTAAGCCAAACAAATAAAATCAAAATGAAACTAACTACAATAGATAGTTATATCTCTCGAACGGAATCGAGTATGGATTTTTTTCCCATAAACTGTATATCTTTCTTTGAAAGATTTGGTTTGTAATTTTTTTTTATGAGTTTGTATTTGAATTTCATTGTGATTGGAAAAAACAGAGACAGGTTGCTGCGGACTTTTTACTTCCGGGTTTTTTTATACTTTTAGTTGTTTTCTTCTGTCGGGTGTGGTAATGTGCCAGGTAAAAAGGTGAGGATTTACGTTCTCGATTTTAGAAATTTATTAAAGTCAGAATATTTTCGCTAAAGCTCTCTGCACAAAAACATGTTTGGGTGTTTTTTTTTAATTTAATTGAGTGTAGTAGTGGTGGGATTAATTTAACTTGTGATAATTTATTTTCTTTTATTTGGGCTGGTATTAATTTTTTTATGGATGCAGATAAGTTTACTTAATATTGTAGTTATTTCACATCACTGAACCCTCTTAAAAAGGTAATAAAAAACCTTGTGAATCAGTGTTTGTGAAATAATCACTTCCAATTAGCTAAAAAATTTAGACAATTTTTTTTGTATTTTTACGTTTTTTTATGTCTTATTTTCTACCACAGTTATGTATAGTTTGCATTCGTTAATCAATGTTTTCATTATTTTTTTTGTTAGCCTAGTGTATTTAAAAAGCAGCTGCTTGTGTCTCAAAATTAAAACTAAATATGGGACATCATTCGATTTTTTATAATCATTTAGAATTAAATTTTAAATTTATATAATTGTTTGAAAACGTTTTATTATTATTATTATTTTTGGATTATATAGTATATCGTATATATTTTAAATATAGTATTGTTATTAGAAAAATGAATGATAAAAAATGTGAATGATTAACCCAAGCATATTTAATCATCACCAAAGTGCCTAAATGTGTTTAACTTTGTTCTTTGGTTTATAATAAAAATTGCCTAACGCGCTATTCTAACGGTTTAATTATTAACCAAAAAAAATTATTTTAAAGATATATTTTTCTTCACCATATTATACCTATTTCAACTTCAAATAAAAATCTTATTCGTATATATTTTATGTAAATAGTTTTTATTCAATATCTTCAATAAACCGAAAAGAGTTGTATGTTAGTTGTTTAAACAATAATTAAATAAAAAAAACCGCTGTAAGAATTTGTAAAAAAGAAAACAATGTACATAATCTTGTAGGAAAATGCACATACTAACAAAAAGAAAGGTATAAAAAAAATCTTGTATCATAGCGTTTTGCTTAATCTACGTCCGTGGTGTAAGGAATAAATGAAAAGTCTATCCAACTTTTGGCGCGTATGTGTTATTTATTAATATTACTGTACAAAAAGAATCGTGACGTTATGTATAATTAAACAAAAATGTATTAGGGCTCAAAATACGCGAACCGTAACTTTTTAAATCAACCATTTGTTAAAAGTTATTTCAATGTGAAATTTATCAGTGTAATTTTTGTTGTTTTTTTCTTTTTTGTTTCTGGGATTTTGAATAAATTAATATTTTTATATTGTATACTTATTTCTTTCACTTCAACAGGTATTATGATAACAGGTTATTGATTCGCTTTATAAGTGATGAATTACAATATAACAAGAAATTATTGTGATGATTTATAGACGAATGTAGAAAAATCGTATTGTGCGAGCATAGTACTGTTCTTCCACTTCACTATATTACTAATTAAAATAAAAGATATTTTTATAGTAAGGGTGAAAATATGGATTTAGATTAAAAAAAATAAAATAGAAAATGTTTTATAAAGGCAAAATCAAAGTGAACTAAAGATTTTATAAAACAAGAAAGTAGAATGAAGGGTCGTAACTTTGGTACTTTTTAGTTTTGACTTAGATTCCAAAATTGAATTTTATCACTTGTGGTGGAAAGAAATTCACATTCAATTCTGGCATGTTGAGCATGCCAGAACAGTCGAGTACAAATCACGCGCGGGCACGTTCAGTATTTGTACCTCGGTAAAGAATGTTATTAATAGTCGACGTGTTGCGCACGTCATATTTTTTCTACAACTTTCGCATGACGACGTACTATAGCTCGAAATGGAGCTCCACTATGAAGAGAAAGATGAAAAAGGAAGCCTCGTCTCCGTAACATTGCCGAATACTCTTTCGTCTTTCTCTTCATGGTGCAGCTCCATTTCGGGTTGTAGTGCCTGATACGGCTTTCCACTGCAAGTAGATAAATACAACTTAGGATTTCTGTCGTTAATACGTTTACCTCGAACTTATTTAACCGTTTGACTGCTAAGCAATTCTAGCAAGAACGCTCGAAAACTGCGAGATATATTTTGACTTGATGTTGACTTTAGCAAAGTACGCGTGAGGTCAGACTATATTTACTCCAATGGTGCATCAAAGACATACTGAAACTCGCAGCGAAAAGCACTGTATCGCGGTTTTCAACACAAATGAAAGCTACCGCGCCTCGTAGCAGTCTAACGGTTAAAACATTAATAAAACTATTTAAACAAGAACTTTTACAATTGATTACATTCATTAACTACGTTAAAAAAAAATTTTTTTCAGCATCCTGAAGAATTCCGAATCTTGAAAACTTATAACCGGAGAAAATTGAAATAGTTCCGTTTCAATTTTGCCCTTGTTTCTTCATTGCCAAATTCTCATTTTGAAGGTCCTGTCTACTGTGGAATGAGAAGCTCCACATCTTGAAGAAGATTTGTTATTAAAATGTTCCATTTGATTCCAACTACAAGAAATAAATAATCCATATTGACTTCGAGAATTATTTTTACATACATGAAATGAAATCTTACATGGTTCATTGCTGTATAAGAAAAAAGAATTATGACCATGGTGCGTTGGTTTCCCACGAGGTGGACGATATATGCAGTAGTCCGCAAACGCTTGCGTCCCTGAGAACTCCATATCTCTGTAAAATTAAACACTGGGAGCGTGTCCCTTGTCAGTATAAAGAAAGTAAATCATATTGCATTTTACGTTTATTAAAAAATAAAAATAAACCTTTACCTCCATGCATCCGTAAAATAACCATTCGATGACTCCTACTTCTTGGTGAAAATCATCCAAATGAAATAAGTCACATACATATAATAGTAAAAAACATTAAAATTATTTATGTATTTATACACTTACCTATTTAATGTATTACATACTTTATTATATACATTTTTGCGGTAGAGATCAAAAACATTAAATCACTTTCACATACACTCCCGATTTTAAGCGACCCGACGCGACGCGATTATTCAAAACCGAAATAAATCAGAAAATTTTTAAAGTTATTTTATAAAGGGTTTACATACCTTTCTAATAAGAATTTATTTGAAATAGTACATACCTTTTCATTGTATGTAAACCTTTGGGAAGAAGAAATGACAAATTTCAAATCACTTGCACTCCCGATTTTAAGCGATGCGATTAGTCAAAATCAAAATAAATCAGAAAAATTTTAATGTTATTTTATAAAAGGTTTACATACCTTTCTAATAAGGATTTGTTTGGAATAGTACATACCATTTTATTTTATGTATATCTTTGGGGAGAAGAAATCACAAACTTCATATCACTTTCACATACACTCCCGGTTTTAATCGACCCGACGCGATTATTTAAAATCGAAATAAATTAGACAAATACAAAAGTAATAGTAAGTAGTGTTTACATACCTTTCTAATAAGATTTTGTTTGAAATAGTACATACCTTCCTTGTCATAGTCCGTATATCTTTTAGGAGAAGAAATTACAAATTTCAGATCACTTTCACTTGCACTCCCGGTTTTAATCGACCCAACGCGATTATTTAAAATCGAAATAAATTAGAAAAATATAAAAGTAATTTTATAAAGGGTTTACATACCTTTCTAATAAGGTTTTGTTTGAAATAGTACATACCTTCTTATTTTAGGTATATCTTTGGGGGGAAGAAATCACAAACTTCATATCACTTTCACTAATACTCCGGATTTTTCGCGACCCGATTATTCAAAATCAGAATTTGATTTACAAGGAGAATGCAAGGTCTTAGGGTCATAGATTTAGTTCAAATTTTGTAAGATGGTAGATTTAGTTTCCCTGTTGATGAAAATATATGGTTGTAGGGGCCACTACTCAATAGCTCTTTAGATATTTGCAATTGAAGATGCAATTCACTAGTTAAATTCAGGTCTGTAGAAAACGATTAAACATAATGGATTTAGCGTAGCAGCAATAGATCGGCGTTTCTCGTCATTGGGCGCTGGGTTCGAGTTCTGAGAGTGTCTATTTTTACATATAAAGATACCATGGGTGGATATAAAATATTGCGACATCGAAACATTTTTTGAGTGTACACCGCACTTTGGATTTGACAGTTAATTGTCATTTGATCTGTCAAGACTTCAAAATTAATACAGGAATATGACTTGACATAACATTTCTTCAAAAAGCCTGACTTAATTCGTATAAATTCGGTTAATTTTGACATTATCCGGACTTGTCCTAACGAATTAATTGCATCTTTAATTGCAAATATTTAAAAAATTATTGAATAGTGGCCCCTATAACCATATATTTTCATCAACAGGGAAACTAAATCTACCATTCTACGAAATTTGAACTAAATCCACGACCTCAAGACCTTGCACTCTCCTTGTAAGTGAGACCGAAACAAATAAAAAAAATTTGTAAAAGACTCACCAGGCGGATGCTGATTCCTCGTCAGCTTGCCTGAAAATAATTTAAAGATTTTGTAAATTACGAGATAAATCATTAAATAGTTGGTGATATTTGTTACCTCAGAGCATCCGCTAAATAGCCATCTGACGACAGCTTCACCCCGATGAAACACCCAAATGGAAATCGTAAAAGTTTTGATCACTTACACTCGCGCATTAATTCGGCACGTAAACTTTTCTCGATGCCCGCACTTATTAGTTAATAACTCGATAGGTCCGCTTTTAAACACTTCACCACGCTCGCGCACTAACACAATTGTCTTTTAATCGCGGCAGCTTCATCACCGATTTTCAGTCCATCTGAAAAATTAAATAGAGAATATTGTATTTTACATAACAGTTTCTTAAAAATAAAGACAAAAATTTACCTCCACGCACTCAGAAAACCCCGTTGGAGGACTCCTACTCCTTGATGAAACCTTCGAAATGGAATAAATTACATACAATAATAAAATAGATTAAAATCATTAATTTATTTACAGATCTATCTATTTAATATATTACGTACCTATTTATTATAAACATATACATCATATTTATGATATATATATATTTTTGCCGTAAGGAGATCAAAAACTTCAAATCACTTTCACTAACACTCCCGGTTTTTCGCGGCCCGATTTTTCAAAATCAAAATTTTATTGTCAGACCGAAACAGATTAAAAAATATATAAAAGACTCGCCGGGCGGATGCTGGTTCCTCGTCAGCTTGCCTGAAAAAAATTAAAAGATTTTGTAAGATACGAGATAAATTAAATAGTAGGTGGTATTTGTTACCTCAGAGCATCCGCTAAATAGCCATCCGACGACCCCTTCACCCTAATGAAACACCCAAATGGAAAACGCAAAGTCTTGGTCACTTACACTCGCGCACTAATTCGACACGAAAACTTTTCTCTATTCCCGCACTTATTAGTTAATAACTCGACAGGTCCTGTTTTAAACACTTCACCACGCTCGCGCACTAACACAATTGTCTTTTAATCGCGGCAGCTTCATCACCGATTTTCAGTCCATCTGAAAAATTAAATAAAAAATATTGTATTTTACGTAACAGTTTATTAAAAATAAAGATAATAATTTACCTCCATGCATCCGGAGAAAAACCATTCGATGACTCCTACTGCTTGATGAAATCTTCCCTATGGAATAAACCACATACAATAATAAAACAGATTAAAATCATTTCTTTATTTACAGATCTATCTATTTAATATATTACATACCTATTTATTATAAACATATACATCATGTGATGTATATTTTTGCCGTAAGCAGATCAAAAACTTCAAATCAGTTTCATTAACACTCCCGGTTTTTCGCGACCCGATTGTTCAAAATCAAAATTTGATTAAGTGAGACCGAAACAAATTAAAAATATGTAAAAGACTCACCGGGCGGATGCTGATTCCTCGTCAGCTTGCCTGAAAAAAATTAAAAGATTTTGTAAGTTACGAGACAAATCATTAAATAGTACGTGATATTTGTTACCTCAAAGCATCCGCTAAATAGCCATCCGACGACTCCTTCTCCCTGATGGACACCCAAATGGAAACCGCAAAGTTTTGGTCACTTACACTCGCGCACTAGTTCAACACGTGAACTTTTCTCGATTCCCGCACTTATTAATTAATAACTCGATAGGTCCGGTTTTAAACGCTTCACCACGCCCGCGCACTAACACAATTGTCTTTTAATCGCGGCAACTTCACCACCGATTTTCAGTCCATCTGAAAAATTAAATAGAGAATATTGTATTTTACATAACAGTTTATAAAAAATAAAGGTAAAAATTTACGCACTTATTACGTAATAACTGAATATCTATTTTAAACACTGCTCTCGCGCACTTAATTTATTAATTATTGATTTAATTAATCGTTTATTACCCAATAACTTAATAATTGTGCTTAAAAAACCCACACTTACGCACTTTTTTTGCAGAAAATTCCTTATTGATGCGCGCACCGAGCTAAGGTCTTGTGATAAATGATTAACAAACTGAGCGTCTTGTTGGAAAATTAGTTGAAAAACTCACCCCCTTTTCTCCCACTATTGCGCTCGGCCTACCTGAAACCGGTCGAAGACCCGTCGAGACGCGTTGCAAAGCAGTTCGTTTATCGATATTTTAATTTTGTAAATTGGTTAACTCTCTCTAATTTTATTTAAAACGAGTTAGTCTGTGAATTGTTACCCAACATGTGTTATACACCTGTTGTCTTTTATCAAGGAGATTTTTAGTACTTTTTTGAAGTTAATCCGCAAGAAAAAGATTTTCCAAGCAAAGATACATTAAAATATCTTCTTTAAAATAATATAAAAATGTTCACGTTTTATTATGAAAATTTGGAAATATATTTTTTTTTTCTAAACCTCGACGTAACATTAATAATGGAAAATTTGTCCAAATTTAAAAAATCATTCCAACCCTATTTATAGGAGTCAAGGAAAAAAGTTCTAGATAGAGATTCACTAAAATGTCTTATAAAATAAGACATATTTCTAAAGATCAAATTGAACGATTTAAAAACAAGCATGACGATCTTAAACATGTTTCGAAGATTTTAAATGATTTTGAAATCTCCTTGAGAGATATTATACAGGTGTCCGGAAATGTCGTGTACAACGGAGTACCACAGATACCTTGGTCAAAATATGATGATTTAACCCAACTTATCTACATATCTACAAAGTTGCTTAGTTTAGCCGCTGGAAGACTTCAAAAATAATATTTTTCGTCAGTTTTTCTTAAATTACTTAAAAAATCTTTATTAGATTTTATTCATCTTTTGACCATGTCTTTATATCAGAAGGCTACAACTTTCTGACGAACAAATTCGAATTTCGAAACATAGAGGATGTTTAGAAATACTCTTGCCGCAAGTTAAGCATCCAAATCTTTTTAACCAGCCTGTATAATTTTCTGTCGACTTTTTTCCTGAATAACTACATTAATTTAGAAACTATTTTCTCTCTTGCAAAATTTCAGTTGAGGTAAGTTAAGGTACCATTAACAAAGTTCAGAATAGCAATTTCTTTAAGCGAAAAAATCTTTCCATAAAACCAGATGTTACAGGTTTATAAGTACTTTATTGCTTAAAATATTCAAATTTTGGTCAGAATTTGTGACCATCATCAGAATTTAACCCTGAGTGGCCAGCAAAATCACTAGACCTAAGACTTTGTTATGGGGTGTCATAAAGCAAAAATGCCATGAAAAAAGCAAATTGTTAAAATTTTGCACTCTGTATTATTTTTAGCCCTGATGATGGTCACAAATCCTGCAGAAAATTTGAATATTTTAAACAATAAAGTACTTCTAAACCTGAAAAATTTGTTTTTTTTTATAAAGAACTTCACACTTTTTAAAGAAATTGCTACTTTGAACTTTGGTAATGGTACCTTAGTCTATCAGTTTGAGCTTGTAGGGATTTAGAAAATATTTTTTTTGTGGCTAAACCGTTTGTCGAACTGAAATGTTATAAGAGAGAAAATAGTTTCTAAATTAACATAGGGTAAACTCACCTAATCTCGGCCGTCGCCTACAGTCGGCTTTTACCAATTATTTTTATAGAAATAAGAAAAATATTGGATGTAATCCAATGCATTTAGTAAGAATATAGACTTTCATTATCCTACATCAGGTGGTAAAAAGGTGGTTTAAGAATTGATTAATTAAAGATGTGTTGTGAATGCGGTGCTGGACCTTCACAATTGACAAGGAATCACTCTACTGAGAATAGATGTTTATATTAACGTTTTACTACATATAGTTAACAAAATGAACATATACACTATTCGCGGAAAGATGTCTCATGCGTCATTACTTGTCACCGTTTTCTCGACATATGTCAAATATTTTTTTCTTTATTTAATCATATATGTCAGATAGAGACGAAAACCGAAAATAGTAGTCTAGGATGATATAATTAATTAATGACGCATGAGACATCTTTCCGCGAAAAGAGTATATGTTATGGTAAAGGGTTATATAGGGTGTCCGGAAATGTCGTGTACAACGGAATACCACAGATACTTTGGTCAAAAATATGTAGATTTAGCCCAACTTATCTGTATACAAAGTTGCTTAGTTTAGCCGCTAGACGACGTTAAAAACAATATTTTTCGTGAGTTTTTCTTCAATTACTCGAAAAATCTTTATTCGATTTTATTCATTTTTTGAACATGTTTTTATATCAGCAGGCTACAGCTTTCTGTGGAACAAATTCGAATTTCGAAAATTACAGGGTATTTAAAAACACTCTCACGACAAGTTATCCATCCAGATCTTTTTAACCATCCTGTATAATTTTCTCTCAATTTTTTTCTGAATAGCTACATTAGTTTAGAAACTATTTCTTCTCTTATAAAATTTCAGTTGGACAAACGGTTTAGCCATAAAAAAATATTTTCTAAATCCTTGCAAGCCAAAATCGATAAGTTAAGGTACCATTAACAAAGTTCAGTATAGCAATTTCTTTAAGCGGTATGAAGTTCTTTCTATAAAACCAGGTGTTAAAGGTTTATAAGTACTTTATTGCTTAAAATATTCAAATTTTCGCCAGGATTTGTGACCATCATCAGGATTTAACCCTGATTGGCCAGCAAGATCACTGGACCTAAGACTTTGTTTATGGGGTGTCATCGAGCAAAAATGCCACGAAAAAAGCAAATTGTAAAAATTTTGCACTCAGTATTATTTTCAGCCCTGATGATGGTCATAAGTCTTGCCGAAATTTTGAATATTTTAAGCAATAAAATACTTCTAAACCTGAAAATGTTGGTTTCTTTGAAAGAATTTCACACTGTTTAAAGAAATTGCTACTTTGAACATTGCTAATGGTACCTTAGTTTATAAATTTGGGCTTGTAGGGATTTAGACAATATTTTTTGTGGCTAAACTGTTTGTCCAACTGAAATTTTATAAGAGAGAAAATAGTTTCTAAATTAATATGGCTATTCAGAAAAAGAATTGATAGAACATTATACAGGCTGGTTAAAAAGATCTGGATGGATAACTTGTCGCGAGAGTGTTTCTAAACACTCTGTATGACTCGAAATTCGAATTTGTTCCACAGAAAGCTGTAGCCTACTAATGTAAAGACATGGCCAAAAAATGAATAAAATCTATTAAAGTTTTTTCGAGTAATTTAAGAAAAACTCATGAAAAATATGATTTTTAAAGTCCTCTAGCGGCTAAACTAAGCAACTTTGTATATAGATAAGTTGGGTTAAATCATCATATTTTTGCCCAAGGTATCTGTGATATTCTGTTGTACACGACATTTCCGGACACCCTGTATACTACTTTTAAATACATACCATGTAGTTATCTTTGTTGGTTTTCATAATGATTATATGGCCGACTTAAGGTATAACGTTTTTAAAAAAAATCTAATCTCGGCCGGGGATGCCGACTTTAGGAATTATACTACATTTCGTTGTGTCTTAAACTCGGCCATTTAAGATTATTTTAGATCTGCCTCAACACCGTACCAAAAACTGCTTTTTACAACTAAATCAGGTAGGTATATTATAATATAATCGCCATGAGCAGTCATTCGTGTAACTGCAGCCAAATAAAGTAGCTTTTGTAACAATGACATGCTATTTCCTTCATAATTTTCTGCGTAAAAGCAAAAGTTCAGGTATGAATTATACACCAAGGGGAACTCTTGACTTAGAAGTTGAAGGAGTTATTACACCAGGATCCTGACGAATAGATCAAGACAACAGTACATTCCTGTTTCCTATACAAAAAGTAGCGAGGATACCAAACTCTGAAGTAAAAAATATCAGAGAAGAATTTGTGGAGTATTTAATGAATGAAGGTAAAGTTGCGTGGCAGGAAAAATATTAACCGTCGAAGCAATCCCCAATTGAAGCCTATTTCCTCACCGAACTCCAAGTACTTCTTTGACGAGGAAGACTTTGATAAGTGTAGTTATTGATATCAGTTTTGTTTGTTATTTTATACATTTTTAGTATTAAGTACTTTTTAATTTAGCCTTGGAATTACGGAATGTAGCCATAAGCGAGCCTTTTTTTAAGACAGGTTATCATAAGACAGGTTGCTATCAATAACGGCTTCACCGTATCAGAGATTAATTTCCTCATTAATAAAACACACCTAAAATTTCAACTTAAAACATCTATCAATTTACTTCCTTTAACTTCTAATAACCCTAATGTAACTTATAGATCAATTAAATTCCCTGGTACTCCCAAGTAAATTCCCAAGTACTTTGCAATTACTTGGCAAGTATCACGTAGTGAGTAGCCGACTTAAGACTTGTTTTTGTGAACTCACACGCTCACATAAAGGCAGAGGTAAAGAAATAGAAGAACTAGTAAATTTTCAGAAACCGCACATTAGATGTTGATTAGAAAAGAAGGACGCGAGAAGAAGGATGTGGATATTACACTCCATTTCACTTGATGTGAAATGATTTCACTTGATTTAATTTATGACAAATTTTGTACTAACGTTCCATCGTAGAGAAAAAAAATTATTGAATAATTCAACACCAATAAATGAAACATTTTTAGTTACTATTGTTTTTAATGGATAAATGTGTGGAATGCTTTTTAAATCTAAATTCTACAGATATAATTATCAAATAAGAATATACTTACCGTTTATAAAAATATCAATTGAAGGGCTCGGTGCAAAAACCGGTCAGCTCCACTTTTTGATGAAGTTGTTTTTTTTTGCCTGAATTTGGCTCTACTCAGCAGTGCGCATCGTTTTCGTTTGGTATAAAGAAACGGCTATCACCACCATTATACACTGAAAGCTGCATTAGAAATGGAGCTGGCATTAATTTGTTTGGATGCAAGAATCGGTCAGTTTTTTAGTGACACTGTAAAATTTGAAAAAATGGAGATGACCGCTTTTCGCACCGAACCCTTCAATTTCCTCCTTCACTTTATTTCTAACCCAGGTGTTAAACGTAATAAAAAGCATGACATACCCAAGAGTTTTGTGACAAAGAACATTAGTTCATACTTGAATGAATTTATTTCTATTTCATTTTCCGCATATAAAAAAAATTCAAACATTCATTCATTAAACGTTTATTAAAAAGGTACAAGATACAATAATAATAATAAATTTACGTGCGTCTTGTGTCCAGCAGTGCAATTTATATCCATGCATTAATACTGTTGATGTTTGTTATTTTTATTTGAATGAATTTTTTTTTACCTCGTTTCTCAATGAACCGTTTTACAATAGTACAATACGTAAATACATATTATCTTATTTACCATATAAAACAGACATAGTACAAAATTGGTATATGCGCGCATTAATTTTTTTTTTTTCGCTTTTAATTAGATCCTTGAATTCCGACCCTTATCGCCTATATCAAAGTTTATTTAGCATAGTTTCATGTAGGTATGTGTATAATGTAATATTTATTATTTTATTTATTTTTTTGATAGATTAAAAAGGCATTATTATTAATATCAAACTCGACTGAAAAATATTTTTAATTTTTAAAAGGATGGGGATGGGGTGACTCATTTTTAGTTAAGACGGTTAAATTACATGTAAATAGAATATATCCACGATTAATAACAGTATAATATAAATGTTTTTTTAGGTAATTTTTTATGTCTAGCATACACAACGTTTTCTGTGTTTTTTTTTATTTAATACATTCTTTTCGTCCCCTTAGTTTTCTCAAATAGTTATCTCAAAATTACGAATTAATTAATAAAAATCTAGTAAATTCTATTATAAATGTGTATATCCTATTACTATTTATATTACATTATATTAAAAGATTTTAAATAAATTTTAGATTTGTGCACGATTTCACAATAACAACAAATATATTCTTAAATGATAAATTATATTTAATTAAAAAATATCACTGTAAAAAGATAACATTGCAAGATATAATTTTTTTTTTAATTTAGAGCTCCCAACACACTCAGTATACGATCACAAACGTTTAAATCCTTTACGTAAAAAGGTCATAGGTGAACACATTCAATTGACTGATTATTTTAATAAGATTTTTTTTACCTATTTCCTTCAATTTTTTTAAAACTTGTTACTTTCTTGTCCCCGGTTTGAAAGAAATTTTATCTAAATTGATATAGGACCGGATTTTTGGACACGGGGTTTTTATTTTTTATCTTTTGAGGGAAAATAGTGTGTGGCAATGCGAAATCACAATACATTCTTGGAGGACTTAGCCTATGTTTTACATATTTTTTTCTTTTTTTTAACAATTACGTACGTCTATAAAGAGAGTTTTTACTGCGTTGCCGTCCAGAATTGCTCCACAACGTAGCAAGACCCAAAAAATTAAAAAATTGTCTTGGTATGATCAATTCTTAACGACCGCACATAATTTATTAATACAAAAAGCCTAAAAAGTTTTTTTTTCTTTTCATCTTCTATAAATTACTTTTGAAATATTCTCGTACGAATTTATTTTTTTTTCTTATTCAAATTAGGTTACCTAAAGCAATATTAACTTGAATAAGTTTATCTTTTTTTATGCCATCGTGTAATTCGTACAGGTTTGATCAAAAGTTTTTTTTTTAATTCTCAGCCCTACAACTTTACCCCATCTTTATATTTAAAAAATGTAAATAATTATTTACAAATTGTTCAATCTTACAGATAATTTGTGCTTCCTTTTTTGTCTCCAATAAGAGTAGATGTCTTCATGTAGAGAGATATTAGTTAAAATGAATTAAATTTTTATGTAAATTAATAAGATGTATATTATCAAGTATTAGGTTGTTCGGAAAGTAATTTCGTTTTTTTTTCCGATAGAGGATATAATTGTATTTTTTGTACCCAACTTCACACTTAAGCTGTATAATTATTATATACTTTGAGAGCTCATTTAGCAAGGCTTGTGTGCGAAAAATTCCAATTAATTCTACGAAGTAGTTTTTGGTTGGTGCTCTTTTAAATATGGAGAGCGATAAGCAGCATTTCGACATATCTTACTGTTTTATTACAGAAAGGGTAAAGATGCTGTTCAAGCCAGAAAGAAATTGACGGATGTGTATGGAGAAGGTGTGTTGATAGTACGCCAGTGCCAAAACTGGTTCGCTAAATTTCGATCCGGCAATTTTGATGTCGAAGATGCACCACGCTCGGGAAGGCCGGTTGAAGCTGATAAAGACGCGATAAAGGCATTAGTTGATGCGAACCGGCGAATAACAACACGTGAGATCGGATTAAGATCAAATTTATCAAATTCAACAGTTTATGGCCACTTGAAAGGCCTGGGATTATCATCGAAGCTCGATGTATGTGTTCCTAATGTTCTCTATTGCCATCAGCTAGACAAACTGAATGATGCACTTCAACAGAAAAGACCAGAACTAATCAACAGGAAAGGCGTAGTGTTTCACCAAGACATCGCGAGACCTTACACAAGTTTAGTCACTCGCCAAAAGTTTTTACAGCTTGAATGGGATACAATGCCACACCCACCATATTCTCCAGACCTGGCACCATCGGGCTATTATCTGTTTCGGTCACTCCAAAATTTTTTAGACGGTAAAACCTTCGCCTCAAATCAGGAGGTCAAAAACCACGTCTATCAGTTTTTTGCCAGAAAAGACCAAACATTTTATCAGCGTGGAATTATGCTACTACAAGAAAGATTGCAAAAGGTATTGGACCAGAACGGCCAATATACAATTTAATAAAGTATTTGTTTATTATACGAAAACTATTTTTTATTTTCACAAAAAAACGAAATTACTTTCCGAACAACCCAATAAATTATTAATTCTTTTTTCTTATATTTTCTTTCAATAACTTTCAGTATTATACAATGTCTTTATAAGATCATACATAAATTCATTTTAATCGAATAGCTTTTAATGCAATTTCCCAAAAACTGGACAATTTTTAATTTCAAATTACTATAATTTTGTATATAATGTTATCATTTGAGTGACTTTATAAACACATTGTATTTTTTTAACCCAAAGAATTTTTATAAATGTTTAAAATACCCTCAATACCCCCAATAAATATTTAAAATGTTAATTTCAATCTTTCACAACATTGATTTTTCCATTTACTTTATTCTTAATACATTGTTCTATCACAGGAAAAATGTATAGATAATTTATATATTTTAAATATAATATTATTTTATTAATTCCTTCATATAAAGCAAATACTAATTTTAAATATCTAACATTTAATAAATTTCAAAATGATTCATTAATATTAACAATGCTATGAAAGATTGAAATTTCAAAGTTCTCTCTCTCCTCGTTTTCCGGGATAATCGCCGTACTTAATTCTTTTTTGTTAGAACAAATTCGTTTGTAATATCACAATAAAAGTTGCGCTCAACCCACAATCCGCAAAGAAACCGATCAATTCACAAACCGTTCCATTTCCAACCAAAACTTCTGGATGGGATGGAAAAACCAGTCGTTAAACACCGATCGAATAGTAAAAAACGCGACCATAGTTAAATATTTTAAATATAATAAGTTATAATAATAAGGCATACATAGTTTCTTTTGAATGTTTTTTTTCCTTTAGCTTAGAAGCTAGACGAATTGAAGAAAGGTACTTTATATTAGAAAAATTAACCAGATTGAAATATCATCACTATAACTTTAAAATTTTAATATTTAACTCAATTCTATAATCAGTTTTTTTATTTTAAATTAATAATTTTTTTAAAGAAGTATGTGTTTTTCTAGTACAGTATAGTGATAATTCAATCTAATTGAGAAATAGACTTAAAGGGAGAGTTTGAAATCTATTTTAATAATTCTACTTGTGCTTCTAACGTTTCTTTTTCTTTTTGATTACTTCTCAAGATAAATCATAAAAGTTCTTCAATCTTTCCCCTTTTTTTAGCGTGATTAGTGAAGTATAAATAGTATGAAACGATGAAAAAGGGGTTAAGCGCTTAGGAAAAATCATGAATGATATGTTTGAACTTGGGGCTATGAGTGCAAAAGCACGTGCCATCGACAAATCTGTTCCTGTTGGAACTCCTTCATATCCATCCAGTGCGCTAATTCTTCAGCGCCGCTAGAATTCAAACCGAGACTAAACCAACCGACCATTTCCTTCTTTTTTGTTACTCCTTTTCGGTTATAAACCGATACCATTAAAGTTACATCAGCCAATTGAAATAATGCCACCTAATAAAATACAAAAAAATAAAACACCAATCATAAGGGTTTATAAGAAGACAAATACTTACCTGAAATACGAACGTTTCTTTAAAAAGTGGATTAGGTTGGCCTCTTCTTACAGTTGTTTTGCTGTGTGCCAACTCTTGACCTGTACTACTAACAAGTAGAAGCTTTACGTAAGTGTCAGGTGCTCTATTAATAGCCAAGTTCCTAAAAAAATATAAAATTTAAATCATAAAAATTGTAAAAAATAAAAATTTATTTTACCTAAAGTGTGAACCTTTTACAACTTCGACACTAAGCCTTCCAGTAGTGGCATTGTAACTTAATCCCAGTAATAATTCGGGAACGCCACCATGTTGCATAGAGTGAGTTGAGCCTGTACTATCTGAGCGAGCTAGACTCATTAATTCACCAGTACAACCACTCAACTGTAATAATAAAAAGATTACTGACCAAGTTTAACTGGAAAATGTAAACTTACGGTAGCGCTGGCTCTCGGTTCTAGGGTTAACCAAAAATTATTTTCCAATTCTAAATTAATGTTAGCAAAACTAACCACTGCTTCTCCGATTAAACGTTCCCTTCTCATTCGTTCACAGCCGTATAAACGAAGTCTAACACCCATTGAATTAACATCCTCTAAAATGGTAATTAATATTACACAAAAAGTTTACAAGATAATATAATAAATATGAAAAATTGTGTAATTAATATTAATTTTATTATTGAGTTATTTCGTCAAACTAGAAATAAACTAGTTAATTTTAAATAAATCATATCTAAGAAACTAATTGTTGTTGAGATTTGAAATTTGATCAGGATTTAGATTGAAACTCAATATTTATTTTTGCCAAAGATGAATTTTCCACGACTTTTAGTTTTTCCCTCAGAAGAGAGAATGTAATTTAATGTTAATTAAAATTTGTCAATTTTTAAAAATTCATATCTAAGAAACTAACTATTGCTGAGATTTGAAATTTTATGAGGATTTAGATTGAAACTTAATCTTTATTTTTGCCACGGATAAATTTTCTTCGACTGCTAGTTTTTTTCCCAGATGAAAAAATCTAACCTAATGTGATTAATTGAAATTTTTTAACATCTAACACTTAGGCTACGTTCTAAAACTGTTTTTTTTTTTTGATTAAATTAAAATTTAAGGTTTAGAAATTACAACCTTGTCATATATAATTTTCGTTAATAAACTTAACTAAAAAGAAAGAGAAAAGATGGTTTGGAAATTTTCCAGTTAGTAGCCACTTTTCAATTTTTCACCCAATTTAATGTCTCCCACACAAAATGCTGATGAATAAGGCTGAATGCTGGTACTGAAGCGTAAAATTTCCAATCGGCCTAACGCAGCGACAATAGCACCCTTCTGCGTCCTGGTCGATAAACTATAATTGAATACGTGGCAATGTGGCGACTGATAGATTGCCAATTTTGTCACCAAAGTGATTCTTAGTGATTTTTCGTCGTTCAGTTCCACCAAACGAAATTTCTTTTAACTTTTTTCGCAAGTATTTTTAAAACAAAAATAAAATATAAACATAAGTTTTTTTAGAGACTATATAAATAATGTGTTCAGTTTGTAATCAAAAAGTTCACGTTTACTCATTAATTTTTTGTATTTTTAGAATTACCAGTCATGAAACTTTATTTTTAGGACTATTAACGGTGCTTTCACCAAAGTCTATAATTAAAAACTTTGTAAAACTCCCTACTTTGGAGTATTTTGCCTTTCAGTAAACTCATAACTAACAAATAAGACGACTTTAACAACTTTTCCGGCGCCTCCACCAAACTTGTTAAAAACATTTTTAACGAGAAAAATAAAATATTTTAATCACCTGGATTTACTCTATGTAGAAGAAAACTTTCCATATACTGCGGATTATCTCCAGATCGTATCTTAGTTTTGTGCTTTTGCTTTTTACTGGGTAACAATATCAGCCTCACCTACAAAAAATAAAAACTTACTTCCATTCCCTCGAAAACCAATCCACTTTTTTATATATTTTTTTTTCTGTGAACTAACTTGAGTGTGTGTGGGTTGTCCTCTATCCCGACTAGGAATATCCCTGGCTTGAAGCACGTGCACGGTCATCTTCCGCATCGGAGCATCATAAAGAAGTGCTATCTCCAAATGGCCGCATTTACTGGCAGTACTAACTTCCGGTTCGGACCCAACGCAGGAAATGAGTTCGCTGTTCTCGCTCTCGGTTGTCATCACAACGATGCACTAGAACGGCATCGATTCGTAATTAGGCCCGTAAGTGACACCTTTAAAATTGCACTTACGTCTCGGTTACTGTTAATATCCATGTGCTCGACCGTGGTAACGGTCTCCGGTTTTTCGTATGCGACTATGTCGACCTGATTGTCGATTTTAGTTTCTCGTAAAGAATTTTGCGGTCTGAACGTACTGTAAACAGGATGTGCTTATCTAGGAGGAAATAATGATACGCTTAAAGAAACGTTTCTTACTTTTTATTATTTGGGGTTATTTGATTACTGATTTTCGTGGCTGGCACGCAGTGTTTCTCTCCTACGGAGCTCGTAGTCGAGCTACAGCAAGAGCTATTGCTACTCATGCCGACCCTGCCTTTTTCCACCAGGGAAATCAAATCCTGCTGCTTTGGCGGATAATATTGCACCGTCGCGACGGCAACGGTCGGAACGGTGCACGTTTGCTCCTCTTTCGTACCCCCCAGCTCCGAATCGGAGCTGGAATCGACGACGTCGAAGGAATATCCTTTCGCTGAAACAGAGAAAAAAAGGGGGAAACGATAAGCTTAACTACGCCTTAAAAACTTCTGTCGTGCACGCGTGAAAATCGATTTTCAACGTCTATTGAAACCTTTCTCGCGTACTGCGTCGCATTTACGACCCGATCAACTTACAAAATTGCGAAATCCACACTCTAAAATTCATCTAGCCGCTTTGAACCATCAATAGCAACTAATAACTAGAAAGCGACTCGATCGAATCGAAACCTAACTTTAACACGTCACGAAACGGTATTAAATTTTTGATCAACACCATCGATCCATGCCATTTCTATTTATGGGTAGTTAATCACACGGTTATCGTGCGTCATATGGCCAGTTTCCCTAAGATTTCCGTCTTTTTTGTTCTATTATTAAATACAAAGAACCTTACGTAATTTGTGCTTGTTGGCATTTGGCGACGTTGCAGAAGGCACAGGTGTTGATGACAAGTGATTCCCGCTGCTTACTGTTGGACAGGCTTCTTCGCAGCAATTTATACCACTTACTGTGTTCATCCACCATCTTTTGTTAATGTAAAGGAGGAACACTAGGAAGAGAGCACCTACACCAGCAAAAGCACCTAATAAGGTGCTACCCTCTGTTCCTAAAACCAAACAAAGACATTAAATATTAAAGAACAACTAAAGAAGTAAGTATTTAATTAGACTTAAAAGAGCAACGACTATAACTTTGGACACGAGTCTCCTTCAATTAATTTTTTTTGTGATTGAGGTTTCTTTGTATAGTAGATACACAAAGGATAACTTAAAATTTCTTCTTCTTCATTCTCATTATACCTCTAGTTAGTAAACCTATACTGGTCATTTGAAAACATTAATGAACGGCTTTAGAAATTCAAATATTCTACGAAAACGATTTCAAACATAGAAGCAATCTTTTCTTTTTGTACCAAATCCCCGATTTAAAATCTTTACGGTCGACGAGGTCACGTTTCAGTAGTTTATTTTCCGACCGTTATTTTTCGTTGGAGGATTGTCCAGCGTTGCCGGTGGAAAACCGTTGCAACGTTATCGATTTCTCACGAGCCGTTTGCACTGCCGGCTTGGAATAATAGTAAATACGCGCTCTCTCCGTCGCCAGGAACGCCCGACCTTGACTTGGTCCGAAATCCCGTAAATTCTGGTATAGCGTCGTGGCGCCCTATCGATTGTCACCGCAAATATTTTATTCATTCGTACGCAACGCGTCCCTAGAGACGACCCTGCGTGGCACGCCATCAAAGCCGCTCCGCCCAACCGCCACCACCGCTGCCACCTCTCATGCCACCCCTTAATGAAGTTACTACGCGTTACGTCCAAGGCGAGATTTATTACTCTATTAACCCTAAGAGGGTATCGGGTGGAGAAAAATGGAAAAACCGGATATGAAGTCGACCGTTTTAATTTTTATCGTACTTTGATAACGTAATCTAATAAATAACAGGAAATGAAAAATTTTTAATTTAATATTATTGTACTACGTAGACTTTTTCTTTCTAAACGATTGTAAAAAAGGTCAAGATTAAAATAAATAGCAGACAAGTTTTTCTTTATAAGTAAATTTATTCATTTTATTGATATGGATGTATCTTTTGATAGATCGTTACCAAAACATGGTTTCACCAATCCATGACTACTTGAACATAAGATCCAAAAATTATACAACTTAATTCTGTACTGATCTAATGGAAAAATATCTTTTTCTTGTAATTTCGTAAAAGAGTCAGTGTGCAGAGTCAACACACTGCATTGCATTTATTCGGATTACGCACAGGAAAACCAACAGCCGGTCTTCGGCCGTAAATTTGTAAACGTAAATAGTTACTAACGCATCAATGGCAATTAACACTATGACGAACCCACGTCTAATACAGATTTTTTTCGTGTCACATCCGTAGGACTGAGCTACTATAAGTTGATTCTAAGTTTCATCATGGAAAGAAGGATGCAAGAGCGAGGTTCCTCCCCGTAACTTTAGCGAGTAGGCCCGAGTTAGTTACTGTGGAAGAGAGGACGGAGTATTATCCGGTCCTCCTTAATGCAATGGTCTTACAGGCCAAAACACCGTTGAAATTAAGGACTATAATGCGAAGTCAATTTTGTGGTTTGAGGGTTAACCTTTTTCATCTCTGCTGTAAGACTTGAAAAAAAGGCCAAAAGTCTCGACGAAAGAATTAAAACAGCGAGGTTCCTCTATTCGATGGTATTTTAGCTTACAAGACTTTTCAGTAGAGAAGATTGGCTAATACTCTGGTTTTCTATCCCACTATACTCAACTCGGCTCTACCCGCTAAAATTACGATGAGGAACCTTGCATCCTTCGTTTCATGGTGAGGCTTAGGATCAACTTATAGTACATCATTTCGCTTACTGCCGGCGGTTTTCAAGGTTCTACAGTCAATTCAGAAGTCAACGACTATTCAGAAATAGTCGTTCATGGCACCAATGTGGAGCCTCCAGCACTTAGCCGACATTTTTTGCATGGCACTTATGTAAAGCGCCCGGTACTGAACCGATAGTTATCGTAAGCCAGCCGACATCAGAGCGTTAATGAAATAAGTAGTTAAGGGGGATTTGGGTGTTTTATTTAACAACCCAACCACCAGTCATCACACTAAAATGTTCGGTGCTTGTCCGCCTTTATACATTCACAACCACTAACACCAATGTGGTGCCATAGGCAGGCCAGTCTTTGTATGCCGGTGACAATCATATGGTGTCATTGGTAGGCGAGTCGATATTCATTAGGCGGGTCTCACACTGAGGCAACCAGCAACAAGCGATATTGCTACTTGATTGGATGTCGCAATTAAAGCAGACATCTCACACTGTCGCAAATAGAGAAGCGATATCGGACTGCTCCAATGTGAGGCGTCTGCTTTAATTCTATGTAAAATGTCATTAGGTGGCAATATCGCTTGTTGTTGGTTGCTAGTTGCTGGTTGCTTCAGTGTGAGACGTACTATAACACGAAATGGAGCTGCACCATGACGAGAAAGATGAAAAACTAAGTCCACTCTACGTAGCATTGCCGAGTGCTCTTTTATCTCTCTCCTCATCGTGCAGCTCCATTTCGGGTTATTGTACCTTATTATCCAAAATATTTCCGGCCACTGGTGACCTTACACTGCGCAAACATGCAATTGTAAAAGTGTTAATGCGGACTAAAATTTAGATAGTGCTTCTTACTAATTCGAAAATATCTAAATACAGTAAGGCCTCAACATTCGCGAGGGTTAGGTTCTGAAAATACGTCGCGAATGTTGAATCCGCGAATGTTGGAGCACTCGATCTTATAAAAGAGAAACTGCTTCCGTGCCATTTTAAAAAGCAAAACGAAGACGAAATAAATCAAATGGAGAGATGTTTTATTTAAAAATAGTAACAAAATTAAAAATTTGAATAAGTATGATTTTTAAAATTAATAAAATTATTTATGTTAAATAAAACACACACAATATTTCAAAATAAAACGATTAAATTTTCTGCTACAATATTTGTATTCAAATATAATATCGCACCCCGGCAAGAACAATGACATAACTGAAAAATGCAATATTTGAGTAATAACAAATAAAGTGACACTGTTCTTGCCATAATAAGTAATAAACTAACATAAGACAAAATTGAAATAACTCCTCTTCGACGGATAAATTATGAGTTAGAGATGTGACGTTTTTCTGCAAGTCAGAGGCACACCATACTTATCATTACTGATGGTAATTTCAAAATGTCGTTTTTGAGTTGTGACACTATTCTCGCCGGGGTGCGATATGTACAGTAAAATAATCATTTAAAGTTAAAAAAATAAACGCAAAAATAAATATCAAAGAAATAAACTAAAAAAAAAAACAAATAAAACTTAACTTAACCTTTCATCAACATGTTCAGGCACTGATTTAGAACATCATGGTTTGAAAAATGAATGTATGGTAGGTTGTACAGCTTTATTTTGCATATCCTTTTGAAGCTCTTTGTAAGAAGCAAGAAGAGTATTTAACTCATTTTTAAATTTTAGGCTACGTTCCATTACTGGGTCCATTGCTACTATCTTTTCAGCAAGATGATTTGCTTCTTATATAAAAGAATTAAGTTCTTTCAATGATAATTTATTACAAGGAGAAATAACCTCATCTTCATCCGATCCTGATTCACTCTCTATCAGGAGTGCTTCTAAATCCGCATTAGATAACTCTTCGTTTTGTTTATTGACAAGAGATTCTATATCAGCTGCTACCACCTCTTGAAAATCGTCTCCTGGTAGCAACCGCGCAGAGAGCACAGCTTTGTCTATTGCCTCATCAACTTCAGAAGATTTTTCGGTGTCTTTTTTAACAATTTTTTCCATGAATTACTAACAGTCGATATTTTAATGTCATTTAAAGCACATTTTATAGAAGTAATAGTTTGAATAAAGAAAAAAGTGCGTATGTACATATTCGCGAATAATCGAAACGCGAATGTTGAAAAAGGTAGCAAAGTTTAAAACGCGAATACACGAAACCGCGAATGCTGAAGTCGTGAATGTCGGGGCCCTACTGTATTTCCTTTTTGTATAATCATCTTTTCGGGAAAAAATCGTTGAAGGTTGCTAATAATATTCGACGTTTTCATCCTGGTAAAACCATATTAGAATTATGTTCAATTTCATGTAATTTAAGAGTAAAAATTTTTTTCCCAAAAAAATTATTATAAATTTCAAAAACTATTGTTTACTTAATCTTTAAGATGTTTGTTTACATTAAAACTAGAAATTGGGTCGTGAACAAAACCAGACAGAGAATCGAACAAGTGGTCGCGCCCACGCTTGGGTCCATTGATGTAGCGTTCAGCTGACGCCGCGTGGGCGTCGCGACGCCCGATCAGCCGGCGACAACATAACCGTCCCCATTTACGCTCCCGTGCATTTTAATCCGTAATTAAGTGAAGAAGATATGGGTAACGTCTCGGCCACGCCCTTCCAGTTTCCCGACGTTTACGACCGGTAATTGGAAACTTTGCATCCCAGGAGAAGATGCTCGCCAAGCTCTAATAAAAAGTCGGCAACTTGAGAGCTTTTTTTCAGCACGTGCCGACGAGTTTAACCTCGAGGAGTTATCGATCTCTCGGGAGTACCCAGCCGGATTTTACATCCTGAGTGGTTGTTTACGTGCGATGAAGCTTTTCATTCGAGAAAATTCCTTTTTGTTATGCTTCTATGTTAACCCTGAATTTTATGTTAAAACTTTGTGTTATTCCAGGAAGAGATTTTAATATGTATATGATAAAGTAAATTTTAATGAGTAACCAATCTAACCTTTCTGAAAGATGAATATTCATTAACTAACCGTTTAACCTAAGAAAACATTTTCTACTTTATCATAAAATAAAATCAACATGCGTAAAGTGGAACTGCTGCATTGCACCAAGTAGTCTCCGGACGGCAACTTTTATTTTTCCACTCATTCCGTGACGAGAGAATTTATGTCCGACTTATCTACCGCTTTGCGACGCAAAAGGGACTCCTTTGTTCCCTTTTCGACTTTAATTTCATTTTAATTAGCTCCCTTATCTTCGTCCCCGCACAACCCCGAATTCCCGACCGAGTTTCCGACATCAAACGCGGACACGATCTTCCGGAATGGTTCAGCCGTAAATTATAAATACGGTAATTACGGTTAGCACCCAGCGAGTATTAACGTCCTTTCCCCTTCGAAATTATTATCTCCTCCCATTAAATAAACTGGATTTTAACCGCCAAAAAGTAATTACAAAGATAAGAAATTAATTTGAATAAATTAATAATTTATTTTTTAAGTGATTATAGCAAATTGTATATTTTTGCTTTTAAGGGCGTATCTACACGAAAGTTGAAATCATAACGATGGAATTACAGCGAATTTCATATAACACATTATTTTAATGGATTAATCTATGTGATCGTCTCGCAACGTCTTTAAAGCTCGTATAAACTAACCCACTACAATGAATGTGTTATACGTTTGCGTGAAAATCGCTGCGATTGTATCGTTGCGATTTCATCACTCGTGTAGACGCGCCCTAAGCTGATTATATGAAGAAATACCGTAGACGATCTGTAGTAGGCATTAAATAAATATTTCTGTGTATAGTATCAGTCAACATATGTATTATTTTATGGTAGAACCAAAAGTTTGAAATTTGTAGAAATAATATGATTATCCTTTATGCGAATTCAAGTTTTTCACAATAAAAAGAGACAGAGAGAGGTTTTACTCCTTCGATCAGACAAGTTATTCAATCACTGGGGAAATAGAAATCTGGATTAGGCACATTGACGCTTTTAGACACGTGGAAACCTTATCGTTTTTATAATATCCTCGTGTTTATATTTCACGTGACTTTATTACACATTTTAACAATTAATAAAAATTTAAGTAAATTTAAATTTTTTAATCGATCACTTTGGATGGATTTTTTTAAATTGTGCTTCTCCTTAAGATGGGTCTTTACGGGTCAGTATGAGCTGAGATAACCAGCAACAAGCAAGTACCAATCAGTAATAAGAGATATTGTCACTTGATGACATTTTACATAAATAACTAAATGATGTCTCTCACATTGAAGCAATTTGATATCCCGTCTCTATTTGCAATAGTGAGAGATGTCTGCTTTAATTCTATATATAATCTCATCAAGTGGCAATATTGCTTGTTGGTAGTTTTTAGTTGCTGATTGCTGGTTGCCTCAGTTTCAAACGTACCTAAAAGGCATAAATATCGCAGATATTTTACATTTTCCTGAAAGCCATAAACAGAGTTATAGGCCATAAACGGTAATCTACTACTAATATGAAACTTCTCCACGGCACGTTAAAACTTTTAATTGGAAGTAGTTAACCGAACCATTCCCCCCAATTTAGACAGCTTCCTGCGACGATCCCATTACCCAGCCTCCCGCAGCGGGTAATAGAGTTCATGCAGGATGCAGATATTCCCTGAATGGGCCACGGTGGAAGGGGGGAAGCACGACGCTTGATCGATATTCGTAGGGCGCCAACAACCAGGAATCCGAAGGGAGACATGCGGAAGGGGGGTAGCCAGACCACGAGGAAGTCCCACTTTTGCGTGGGAAGGCGTCTGGCGTGAAAGGACTCCAGCAAGTGGTCGTTACCCTTAAAAAGTGAACTCACCTCAAATTTACCTATTTGTAAATACACTCCTCAAGAAGCAAAATACCTTAATATAATAATTTATAACAAACAAGTTACTTTCTATATAATTCATTCTTAATATGGAAATGTTGATAAACATGATTACTTCTAAGTGTCTTAAAATCGAATGTAGGCCAAGCGATAAACACCCTTTTCAAAACAACTCCACAAAATCAACCCCATCCCCAACAAACACAACGTGACCTACATTCGTCCCCCCATTCAAAAATCCTTTCTTACCGATTATGCTCATCATCACGGGAGTCTTCTAGTCACACTTAAAACCCTAAAGCACAACTACGTCCAACAATGTCTTTCGCGAGAACCGAACATCGAAAAGAGATAAAAGTATTTTCTTTTCTCGGAAAATCGGTCAATTAAAACGCACCACTTTCAGGAATTTGCTAAATTCAATTACAATCGCGTTGCGTATTTCACGCAGTTCGGTCCACGGCCTTCTGCGACGGATGTTCAACGTTCGAAACGACATCGTAAAGGCGCATGTTTGGGGCCAAGGGTAAAAGGCGCATGCTCAACGACCGTTAGTCCTGCGCAACCAACGAATCCTTAACGGCAGGATTCTCACCCCGATCGACAGAATACAATGCGGATGTCACTTTTGAAAAGTGAAAATAAGGTCACGATAAAAATAATACGACTGAAATTCAATGTTTTCTCGAAACATTTAAATTATTATATTTACTCAATTTGCTTAGACTAATAAAAAAATTCTTTAACAAGTTTAAATATTTTCTTTTCATTTCAATTGCCTTTAATAATATCGGGTGTTTATTTAAATTCATACTCAAGTCATTTATGGATTTTAGTGTTTTTGAGGGATGACTAATAAATTGTAATTTATTGAAGCAATGTCATATCACTAAAATATTCAATAGGTTAAGTAACAAGGCAGAATATTAAAAAAAAATGAGTCCAATAAGTATTTTTTGGCTAAAACCTACCTAAACGTCAATCATTTCGGTATTAGTTTCTTGAAAATTTCATGAAGGTGTTCAATGTCTCAAATTCTGGAAATTGGTCATTTATATAGTCGTCGATAAAATTATACAGTGAATTTCATTACCTTCAATTCCAAACTTCATTGCCTTCAAACCAGTTTGAAAATAAAATTTTGACCATAAAAATTTTTTGTTTTACTGCTTCAATCTTTTCAGCATAATTTGACAAAGTTTAACGTTTATCAAATTTGAAATTTAATTGATTAGAGTGTCCCAATAAGGCGACATACAGTTTTCTCTTCATCATCGTTTAACAAAATTGCAAAGCACATTTGTGCATGAATTTAAACGAACACCCGATATAAAATAATATCTTATAGGTGTAACACGTCTAAATATAAAGTTAATGTCATGAACATGACGTAACTCTTTATGTACGCTCAGAAAATTACACCAACCAAATGTATACATCGAAGTGAGAGTTAAACACAATCAAGAAGTTTTAATCCATTAAAAAAATGGTACTGTATCGAATTTATTATCTTATGATAGATCGTCCGAGTAAAAATGTAAACATTATTTGGAAAGGTAAATTAACTCATTGATATCTTCTTGAATTCATCATTATTTTTTTAGCTCTTCATCTTTCTACTGAAACACTAGCTGCTTTAACGGGAATATTAAACACTAGATTTTTTTATACGATTCTACACGCTTTTGGTCACAACTGTCCTTTATATGCAGAGATCAATTTCGAACGTTTACACCCTTCTTCAGTTGGTTTTAATATTATACCAAAAAACGTTAGTATTAGTTTGAGAGAATCGGTTTGGGGAAGTGATATGCATTGCCAATATTCTTTTACGATGTGGATAGTTAGTTTTATATCTGCGTTAATCTTGGGAACGTTTTTCTTTTGGAGTAAAAGTGGAGGAGCTGGTGATAATAGTGATTCGTAAGCTTTAAATAATTTTCAAATTTATAATTTACTTTTTGAGAAATTTTAGGTTTGTTCAACCGTGGAAACACGTTTTCCCAAGTCTCATAGTATCGATTGTACTCTCGTTAATGATTACTATTGCTGCATATTTAAACAGCAACGGTATTGATTACTTTTGTAATGAATTTACTAATTATCTTCATACACCTCGGTAAAATCAATTATTAAAATCTAAATTATTATTAACAACAAATTTTTTTTACATATCTTTTTCAGATGTAATTCGGATATAAATTTATTTGCAATACGATTTGTTAAACGAAGTGTAAGAGTTTATGAAGCAATTATTGTACTACGTTACACAATTCCTTTGTGTGTTATTGCATGGTTAGCACACACAGCTGTTTTAATTATTAGGATGTGTATGTCACCTGATTTCGATATTCAAATTGTTAAAATAATTGGAATGAAAAAGACACCTCCCAATAGATATCTTCCCGATTGGAAACGTTTTCCATCCACTTATACAGGTATTCGAGGATCGTTACCATCTCTTCATGGTCTTTACTTTCCAAAAATGCCACATCTACCAATTGTACGATTTGCTGATACACAAGATAATAGTAGACGTCAAGATTCTGGAAGAATGTTGAAGAATTTAAATGAAGAAGAGGGTATACCTCTTCAAAATATTAGTGGTTCTAATTTTCAGGATGAGAATACAAATCAAAGTGGTGATAAAGAATACAATAACGAAACTGAAGAAAAGGTTAATGATTTGATTGGTGTTGATACAAAAATAATTCCTATTGATGTTACAAAGCAGTTGGAGAACACTGGAATTCTTAAACAGACTTATTTTGCAACTCAATTACTTCCTCCTCTGTCTAAAACGCTTATTTCTGTAGATAATCAAGATTTATACGTTGTAGAAAGTAAAGTTTCAAAAATGGAAAACGTCAAGCAAAAAATTTCAGAACCACGTTTCAATTTATTACAAGAAAATGATTTTAAAGGAGATAATTTAAATGTTTTAAATGAATTTTTGCCCTCAACTACAAAACAAATTATTCAAGGTGAGATGAAATTAGGAAATATTATTCAACCTAAAGAAATTAAATTAGGAGATATTAAACTGGCAGAAAGTAAATCTAAAGAAATTGGAAGAAATGTGGAAGAAATTGCACTTGAAAAAATTAAATCAGAAGAAATGAAAAGTGAAGAAATTACATCATCAATTACTATAAACAAAAATGATTTAACAATCCAAAACCCTGAATCACAAAAATCAGACCATAAACAAGAACCAATTCCCGTACAATCATCCACATCAAAAGAAATCGAACCAATCTCAAATTCATCCAAAGAAAAAAATTCACTAACTCCTCTTATTCAACTTTCCGCAAACAGTTCAATCTATGCAACTCCAACAACTTCATTTTCGTCTTTATCTTTTGATTTAAACGAAAATCTTTCTAACGCAAACACTTATTTAATCCAAAGACCGCCAAGTTTTCGCGTTACTCATGAAGAAAAAGTTGATAATGAAAATTTAAAACAGAATCTTTTATCCAACCCGACGCCTCCGCCATTTTTAAACGATCGTTCAAGTTTATTAGGTGGTTTTATTGAACAACCTCCGTTAGCTCGTTCGGAACCTTTGATCGCTTCGATGCCATCCGAACGTATTAATAGTAGTTTACCTATTCGTTACAGGACGACTTTCGCAATATCATCGGGGAATGAAAGTACGCAAAGTGAAGATGAAAGGAGCACTGAAAATAACTTTGACGGGGAAAATGAATGTAATGAAAGGGAAAGGCGAACATAATGTTTTTAGACATGTTATTTGTGGTTATTTTATTAATAAAAAAATATATTAACACAAAATTTAAATAATTTATTTTTAAACTGTAAATAAATTAAATTGATAACATTAACGGAAACAATTTTATAACATCATAACAAACAGACTGTCTTTATATTTTTTACCTATCTAGTTAAAAACCATGCGAAACGTACATAAAACAAACTTGTTTCTTAATTAAATATAATATTGCATAAACATGAAAAATTGTCAAATTTACGAAGGATGTTGAGTTCGTACATGTTTGTTTCTATCCCCTTTTTGTCGAAATTGCCTCCCGCAAATATCACAAGGGTAAGGACGTTCATCGGTGTGGATTCTACGATGATTATTAAGAGCATCAGCGCGGAAGAAACGTTTTTGGCAAATCTAGGAAAGGAAATGGGTTAGTGAGGAGTAAGTTGGTTTAGATTGGAAAAATGTATGCAGTAGCGTGGGGTATTATATTAGGGTATTTTCACCCTAACACTTAGGCCACAGTAAGTGTCTTGTATTAAGCCATAGGAAGTTTGGTAATGTTTAAATAACTAGTGTTGCTTTCTCGTACATCTGGTTATACAAACCTCCTACTTAAAAGGGTTTACAACCCCTTAAAAGGTCGATAGAGCGACTACTTAGGTGTTAGGCTGGGTGTCCACCAGATCGTTGCGATTATAATCGGGTCAACTTAAGTCTGTTTCTAAGATTAGTACGACGCTTCTTTTTTCTTCAGTACCCTCTTCTTCAAATGATGATATGCTGTCAAAAATAGCAATGAACACACAGTGGCGATTTCCGTCGTTCCGACTAATCTTAGTAACAGACGTAAGCCGACCCAATTATTATCGAAACGATCCAGTGGACATCCGGCCTTAGGTCTAATTTCGATTATAATCGGGGCAGCTTACGTTTGTTGCTAAGATTAGTCGGAACGACGCTAATCACCGATTTGTGCCCATTGCTATTTTTGATAACATATCATTAAATGAAGAAGAGGCTGTTAAGAAAAAAGAAGCGTCGAAACAAGTACTGGATATATCCACACATAAAGGACAACCCTCATAGAGATGCTTTTATATGTACACGAAAACAGAGATGAAATATGAACTCAAATATGACTCAAATTCAAAAAGAACTGTCAAATCGAATGACGACTATCGACCATGAACTTGCAAATAGCATCGGACACGATCGATCGTCACAGGATTTCACTTATTGTTAGACCAACTAATGTCGTGTTAATGGACTCGCATCAATATAAACGTGTAACCACTACCCTGATTAGACGATTCAAATCGCATTGATTTTGATCAGCCGACAGATCCGGTGGACACTCGGCCTTTCAATAACCGGGGCTTGAACCCGGTGCATCAAGCGCGTTAGCTCAAAAGCTATTTAATCTCTGAGCAGATTGGAAGAAATAAAGTATGGATTAATAAATAAAAACCTACATCACACCCATATCTCCGATCGTTAGTATGAATTAAACGGTGCTGGTAATAAACCGAACCCGTTAGGAAGCACTTATCGCACACAGAGCACTTGAAGGGACGTTCTCGGGTGTGAACTTTTCGAATATGGTCTTTTAAGTCTGGACGGATCGTATAGCGAGCTTCACAGCCTTCATGCGGACAAGCGAATGGTTTTATACCTAGAATAAGTAATTTATTATGACGTTTTTTTTTCACATATGTAATAAAAACTGTTTGAAAACTATGATGTATATACGTTTTATATTAAAGACTGCTCCTACTGACTAAATATCGTTCCAAAATAGTTACGAATATGTCAACCCCACATGCGTTTTGGAATATTTAGAATATTATCTATTTTGAAACTATAATAGAACGATTTAAATAGTCGTATTAATACAAACTATAAAGGCAAACACAGACGACGCGCTTTTGGACGCGCGTTTTGGTAAATACGCATTTTAATAGGAGTATACAAACTTAAGCATTAAATGTCCAACAAACGCGCGAAGTAAACTGTCCATAGAATTGTTCGGACAGGCAATTTCCAACAGTTCCTAATTTTTTCAACCAATCAAATTGTTCAATTTTGATCACATGGAAAAAATCCTAAATCTTGATTGGTTGAAAAAATCAGAAACTGTTGGAAATCGCCTGCACGAACAAAGCTCATGACAGTAATTTTTACCTATTCATAGTATCCTTCAATTTAACCACCATTTTAATGGGAGTATACACACTTAAACGTTAAAGATCTAACAAACATGCAATTCATGATTTTTATTAAAGCGTGCGTTTTAAACATCTAACGCCAACTTATACAGTTGCCACTGGCAAGCGTACGAATAAAGACGCGTTCAAAAACGCTCGTCTGTACCAGTGCTTATTATTCATTATTCATAACTACAGAAACGTAAGTAAAATTAAAATTACCTTGATGGAATCTCATATGTTGCCATAAATGAGAAGTTTGGGAATAACATCTCTTGCAAATCTCGCAAACGTATGGTTTTAAACTTTGATGGGCTCTACTATGAATTAATAAGGCCTTAGCACTATGAACAACCTAATAAAATAAAATATTTGAAACATCTTTTTATCCAATTGTAAATGAAGACTACAGGCAAAGAAAATGCTAAGTCATTTTTTCATGAAGTTGAGATTTTGGTGTTATTTATCAGAAAATTTTATAGATAATTTAATAAATACGTACAGTAAGAAATTACTTCACTTTATAACATTAATGAATAGACTAGAGGAACGCTATATCAGTGCGGTACTGAATAAGAAAGGTTTCATTTGATCTTTTTGTTAAATCACGAAGAAAAGATATTGATTGGTTTTTAGCATTTAACGGTGGAATAAATAGAAAATCATTCAGCTTTTACCGGCTTCGAGTTAATCAATCATCTTCAGAAAGCTACCTCATGCAACGAATATAGAAACAATTTAAAATAGGATGTCCATACATCTACGATAATTAAAATCTTGTACGTATTTTTTTTTTACTTCGTTTGAATATATGAGGTAAAACGGCGTGGAAGAAACGAAACGATATTTTCTAAAAACCAAACAATATTTTTTCTTGCTAATCTAATACGATGGAAAACAGAAAAGAAAACACCTCAAATATTTTTGTTAATGTTCAATAAAAATGATAAGAAGTGTAAAAGCTACCTTAGTTTATCATTTGTAATATTTATCAAAAGCAAATAAAAATATAAAGTTTCCAATATTTTAAAACGAATTTTTTTTTTAATTAAGGTAAAGTGCGTCTACGGGGCAAATGCACTTTCAGTCAGTCAGTGAGGGCCGTCGCAAATTTGGCGCCCGAGCAGGGACCCATCCTTATTTTTACAAGAAGAGACGTAGATAACCGTAGAAATGGAAACTGAAATTTCTAAATCTGAAGAATCAATTAGCACCGAACCTAACCCCGTAAACACTGACGTTCGTACAGGCTGGATCTATTTGTTACGCAAATCTGAATTGGAAGCCGAACTTAAGAGATTTGGATTGGATTCCACAGGCACTTTGGATGACATGCGAAAACGAATGGCTAAATTCATTCGAGAAGGTCGATCCACACCGCAACCGCAGACATCAGCTTTCCAATTCCCGACTGTAACTCATACAGCTGACAGGCCAACAGTTACCATTTCTGAACCGTTACAAAGATCTCCATCAACTTCACCCCCAACTAGCCCTGTAACTCACCGACGAAAAGACTTAAGGCTGGACCGATGGAGAATAAGTTTTAATGGTCGAGAAGACCCAACCGCATTTTTGGAGAAAATTGAGGAAATATGTACCGCACAGGGAATACCGTTTGATGAATTGCTACCTCGTATGCCTGAACTGTTAAGAGGAGAAGCGGCCCTTTGGTTCCGAAATAATAGAAGATTTTGGGCAACTTGGTCACAATTTACCTCTGACTTTAAAACCATGTACTTTCCAGTCAATTACCAAGAAGATTTGGAAGCAGCCATAGCCAGAAGGGTACAAAGACCTGGAGAACCCTCAGGAACTTATATCACCGAAATCCAAACCTTAGTCAGAAGGCATGGAAATATTTCCGCAGAGAATGAACTTCAATGGCTTTACCGAAATCTTCTTCCCCAATACCGCCATTACATTCGCAAGAGCGATATTACCGACATGCACACCTTCATGAAGTTAGTTCGAGAATTTGAACAACTCAACTACGAATTGGGACAAAAGCAAACTTCGATCGCTGCCGAATTTCCGATATTTACTTCAAAACCAGCGAGATCTACACCTTTTGTATCCTACCGAGAAGCTGGTGCTTCACAATTTCCGGCCGTTAACACAAGTTACCGGCAGAGAACTCAAGAATCCTGTCCGATAAGGCCTAAAGAGCCTAAGACGAATTTACCTACAAGGCAAAGGTATACCGAGACCCCACGACTAAATCAGAATCAGCCGTCTACTTCCAGAAATCAACAGAGTCCACAAGTAAACATTGAACAACGTCCAACTTCAAGGGAACCAACTAACAGCAATCCAATTGTTTGTTGGAGATGTGGAGAAGAAGGACATTACCGACAGCATTGCAGAGGACAAGCAAGAATTTTCTGTTCTCGATGCAGAAAACCGGGAGTATTATCCAGAAATTGTCCTTGCGGAACAACGCCGACTTCACCGATTTCCCTAGTCGCTCCCGACGTCCGACCTCACATAAGCGTCCGTATTATGGGAAGAAATTTCATAGCATTGATTGATACAGGCGCTGTGAATTCCTACATTGGCGAGACCGTGAACAAATATTGTCAAGATAAAGGTCTCCCAAAAATAAGTTCTCCGATACCGTCTGCCAGATTAGCCAATGGAACAACGGTTAATATTCCTTGGGCTTACCGACTGAGAATGAAGATAGCCGGCACAAACTACTGTCTAACTATTCCATACCTAGAAAGGCTAACAACAGAGATGATCATCGGGATGGATTTGATTAAATCCCAAAATTTAACCCTAGATTTTCAACGAAATGATTACTTCTTTAAAGGAGAAAGAATTCCGTTACTACCTTCGAACTGTAGTCCAATAGGTTCTATTACCAACGATCCATCGAATTCTCAAAATCATTTATCGTTGGAAGAACAAACAAAGTTGGATCAATTTTTGGAAGAGCAATTACCGAGATTCGAAGATATTAAAGGAGTTACGCCGCTGTTGCAACATGAAATCAAATTATTGGACTCGGAACCCATCAAACAACGATACCGTCCCCAAAATCCTCGAATACAGGAGATTATTAATTCTTGAGCAGAATCTCTGCTAGTGTTCCGTAACGATTTTCTCCTTGCGCTTTTAAAACGTACAATTTAACGACGATAAAGTTAGTTTTCATTTTATTTTCTCGTTATAGAATTATCTCGTTAGTTCCGTTCAGTTTTTTAGTTTCCCTTGATTAATTTTCTTTTATTGTTGTTTCAAACAACAGTTTTATTTGGCAAAAATCCCTTTTCCTAATTTCTCCTAATCCCTTGAATTTCTGACGTGGAATCGTGGAAATTCTCCTGCCCCATTGAATTTCTGACGTGGAATCGTGGAAATTCTCTTATCCCATTGGATTTCCGACGTGGAATCGTGGAAATTCTCTTATCCCATTGGATTTCTGACGTGGAATCGTGGAAATTCTCTTATCCTATTGGGTTTCTGACGTGGAATCGTGGAAATCCTCTTAACCCGACCGACGTGGTAATCTCGGACTCCCTTAGACTTTGCCTAACCGTTTTCAGTTTTTGCCAAGCTTTGCTTTCCGTTTAATTTAATTTACTTTTCATAAAATTTTCCGTGAACGAGATAATTCTCCGATTTCCGATTAATTTGTTTTGCTTTCCGTTATATCAATTTTATTCACCTCTGTATTTTTTCTATTTTTCCCTTATTGCCTCAATAAACAACTTTATTGTTTATTACCTAAACTTTGTGTTTTACTTCCGTTTGAACCCTGGACATTATTTTCTCCACTGTTAAAAGCTACTCAGAGGTACAGAAGAGGTCCTTTTCCCTCGTTTAGAAGAAAAGGTGGCGCCCGAGAATTGTCGTTCACGGAAAATTGTATGAAAAGTAAATTAAGTTGAAATTAAATCAATCGGAAAGCAAAGCTTGGCAAAAACTGAAAACGGTTAGGCAAAGTCTAAGGGAATCCGAGATTACCACGTCGGTCGGGTTAAGAGGATTTCCACGATTCCACGTCAGAAATCCAATAGGATAAGAGAATTTCCACGATTCCACGTCAGAAATCCAATGGGATAAGAGAATTTCCACGATTCCACGTCGGAAATCCAATGGGATAAGAGAATTTCCACGATTCCACGTCAGAAATTCAATGGGGCAGGAGAATTTCCACGATTCCACGTCAGAAATTCAAGGGATTAGGAGAAATTAGGAAAAGGGATTTTTGCCAAATAAAACTGTTGTTTGAAACAACAATAAAAGAAAATTAATCAAAAGGAAAACTAAAAACTGAACGGAACTAACGAGATAATTCTATAACGAGAAAATGAAATGAAAACTAACTTTTAAGGTCGTGGTAGAAAACGCGAAAATCGTCAACTAAATCTTTCGGCAAACCGACAGCGATTCTGCTCAAGAACTAATCAACTGTCAACTAACAAATGAATGATTTTCACTTCGGTACACAATAAAGAATATTCTTCAAATTAGATTGCATTCCCATTGTAGTCCCATTTGTTAATGAAAGTATTTTGTTCGGAGAAAGAGGACCTAATCATGCCCCACATTAGCGGAGCAAAGACATCCACGACGAATAAAATTAAAAATATAAAAATAATTTATTTAATATTACTTCATTTATTCAAATATTTTTCATTGTCTACACATTTTCAAGTTCAAATATCGGCACTAATCAATTTCAAATAGGGAATAATCAACTTCAAATTGGGATTAATCAATTTCAAATTGAGAGTAATCAATTTCAAATTGAGACTAATCAAATTCAAATTGGAACTTATCAATTTCAAATTGGGACTTATCAATTTCAAATTGGGACTTATAAACTCGAAGTTGAAACTCAATCAATTTCAAATGAATACTAAGTGGGATGTATTCTTTACATTATGTGTCACCGATGACGATGAAAGAATCAAATACTCATTTAATTAACCCTCCGTGTGTACACTGGGTCTTTGAAGGAACAGTCAAAATTTCCGTTTTTCTGACTTTTTAGACGATTCAGACGATTGTTTCATTTTTATTGACAACAGTTTAAAACTTTTGAATTTGGTAACTGCTCGGCCATGTAGTAGACGCTTCAATAAGTAACTCAGAATTTTTGAAAGCCTAGAAAACTTTGAAAACATGCCTGTTCCCTAAAAGACCCAGTATACACAGCGTGTCTCAAAAAATATAGTATACACACGCCGGGTTAAATGTATCGCCACTACGGGCCTCATACATCATGAAATTCAAAAAGATACTTTTAACCGTTTGCGTACCAGGGGGTTTTGAAAAAAACACGACGAAAAATGCCAAGGAGCGCGATCTCGCTCCTCGATTATGTGCCGAAAAAAGCCAAAGAGCGCGATAGCGCTCCTTTTATAACGTGTCAGTGGGCCGTCAATTATCTGTTTCGACACGAAATCTGGAGAGCGCGAAAGTGGGTCGTGGTACGCAAACGGTTAAGAAGCCAACGTCTTCGCAATGCCACCGTATATACGAAGGCCCTGCGGTTTTGGTGCCAGATAATGCTCCATACCATGATTCAATTGAGGTCTTCATAGAAGTAACATGGAAAGTTTTTAAAGCTGGAGACAAGAGTGGCATGGCTGGCGGCAATGTTTCGGAGAGCAGCCTTACTTTTTTATCTTTTTCTTCATGGTGCAGCTCCATTGTTGGTTATAGTACATCACGCTGCCTCTTTTTATTTTTTTTATAATAAATTCTGCTGTTTATTTTTATAGCTAAATAAAAAAATAGTGCACTAATATTAAGTAACTACCACAACTTACATATTTTGTTATATAAATATAAAATTCCCAATTTGAAATTGATTAGTCCCAATTTGAATTTGATTATTCCCAATTTGAAATTGATTAGTTCCAATTTGACATTGATTAGTCCCAATTTGAACTTGAAAGGGTATAGAGTATGTCTCAAGTTATTATACTGACAAAAGAAATAATCCATTATTGATGTAACGATTGAAAGTTATACTTATTTTTTGGGTCGCACTTACCTCACCTTACCTTACGTATTTTTTACATAGCGCTTTCTTTGCCTGTAGTCTTCAAATAAAATCAAAATAATATTTGAAATAACTCCAAATTAAAATTTCAAAAATAAACAAAAAGCCTTTACATACCTGTCCACATTCTTCACATTTAAACTTTGCCGGATGTTCTAATTCCCGATGATTTTCCAAATCAGCCACACTATCCCAAACGCTTACACAACGTTCACACTGATACTTAAACCCATCGTCAACAACCGCATTTAACCGTTTATTCTTACTAGTTTGTCTCGAATTCTTCCTTTTCCTTCCCCTCCTTTTTTTCTCGCCTTCCACATTCCCATCAGATTTACCAAACGAACTTGATTCGCTACATATTTCCGATTTGATTATAACATCACTATTATCTTCACCATTTTCTTTACTGCTATTATTATCTTCATTCTCCTTATCTTCTTCTTGAGAATTCATCGAATATAAAACATCTTCGATAAGTTTAACGATAGCTTCTTTATTTTCAACGATTCTTAACCCGTTTTCTTTTGGGTTATCTTTATTCGAGATGAAAATTTTCGGGGTGTAATGTTTCTTTTTGAATTTATGCGTATAGAGGATTTCGTGGGATTTAAAGGTACGATCGCAAAATTCGCAATAAGTTAGTTTCGGAAGGTAAAATAAATTAGCTTCGTCCGAACATTTCGTTAACCAATGTTTCGAAGCTGATACGTATGAATCAAAAGTTTCGCAACAAGTTACGCATTCGTAATTTGTATCTGTCGTGTGTTGCTTTTGATGAGCTAAAAGCCATTTTTTATCGGCATAAGTTCGATTACAATATTCGCATTGTAATAAAAGTTCGGTTAAAAATTTTTGTACGTTTTTATTAGAAAGTTCTTTTTCATTAAATCCACCGCTTTGTTCGAGTAAATCCGGTGCTACTCTCGATAAGTTTTTAATCTCATCTTTTAAAACTTTACAATGATCATAATTTTTATGATTTAAAGAATTATTTAAATTTTCAACACAATTCTCAGCGTGTTTATTAGCTGAAGCCGGAGTAGCAAAAACTTGATAACAGTTTTCACATTTCCAAACGGTAACATCACTCCTATAAAATTTTGAAATATCACCGGCTTTTTTACAATGATTCTCTTTATGGATTCTTAAACGATTCTCGCTAACAAACTGTTTATTACAATGTTCGCAAACGTTAATATTCGTTTCATCGTGACTTGTCTGATGACGTTCTAAATTATTTTTACTTACGAATTGTTTACCACAAGTAGGACAATCAAATTTCATTCTCATACCTTTATCAATATCTTTTATATCAACGTTAGGTTTTAAGACAACTTTCTCAGCGTTAAATTCGCATTGGTGTCTTTGATATTGATATTTTGTAGGGAAGTTAGTATCGCAATTTTGGCAAGCTATCATAGTTGGAATATTAGGTATCTTAGATTCTCTTTTTAGATGCGGGTTTATCATAGGTTTACATTCCAAAGCTTCGTTAAACCCGGAAGGCGTTTCGGGGCAAATAGACGATGCAAACTCATTTAACGCGTCGATTTTAATCACGCGCAGCGATGAATTATCAATATCCACGGTTGATTGTTTAAAATTCAATTTATCGGTCTGAGGCGGTGGTTCGAATTGAAAATTGGAATTCATCACCGATTTGGTAATAAACTCTTGTGACAGATTATCGATTTCGTACTCTACGGTACTCACCGGTATATCAGGAGCAATATGATGAACTTTTATTAAAGTTAAATCGCTCGTATTCATCTTCAATGCTACTAGATAATCCAAAACGGCTACGACGATCACAGCTGCTGTGCTTCTAGGTTCATAGGACTCTGAAAACGTCAAATACAAAACGGTTGTGTTTATAAAAACAAATTTTGTTTTTTTTTTATTGAAAAGGGTTACTATTTTTTTTTGCGGTTTCTACGTCACCAAATTATTATAATTATGTCAAGTTTGAATATTAATTTCCACTTACCTAACTATATGCGGAGTTTGTGAATAATTTCCATTCATATTTGCTAAGAATTCTTTCTTCGAATTGGAATGTTAAAAGATTTTTAACTGTATTGTAAGGTTAATAATCATCAAATGTAACATCAACGATTGAAATCAACCCGTCAAAATAGAGTTGTAATGAGGTTGAGTATATAAATATTAGATGTTAAGCACTGAATATAGTATTAAGTTTTGCCTCTTCAACATTAAAATGATGTAATATTAAAAGAAAAAGTAACTTCTAGACCGTTAAGATTTTCTTTTATTTATGTTGGTAATACGCTTAAGAATGTCAACTCTAACCTAAAAATGGTATATGTATGAACAAAACATTTAAACTTCGAACTTTAAAACCAATCCAGAAAAATATTAACTAACGAGCATCAAAAACCTCTGGAATAAGAAATAGAAAAATTTTTAATAGCAATTGCAAAAATTAATTGTTATAATTCATGGTTACCAACTTATAATGTATTTTATTACACAGTAAGTAAAAGCAAAAAAGAATTTTTTACTTGAAATTATAATATCGTGTGATTAAAAACGAATTTATTACTATTGTCAAATTAATTTAATAAATGACGTGACAATCCATAAATCCATCGTTTAGAATTTTAACTGTAACAACAAGAGATAATAAAGATAACAAAAGGTAATGTTTTCAGTAGGATCACCTACATCAATAATTTTTGGGACTGTTGGCGACCCGTTTAGTAAGTCTTTCAAGATTTTTTTCCTTTGATACCCTTTTAAAAACACAACGTCGTACTCTTACACTATACCTTTAATAAGTTGTTTACCATCATGTTGTGTATACCAGCCCCAGGTATATGGCAATATGTGATGGTTTTGTACAAACAGTACAAACTCACGCACTTCAAAGTTCGGTACGTCGAACCCCGAACCCTTGCATGTCAACACTGGCTTCTCTCAACATTTTGTACTTTCTCAGACACATAGGCTTGCTGAGGAGGGAATAAACTGACGAAACGAAATGATGCCATGCATTATATAGAAGGATGTAAAGTCGCAAGTAAAATGCTAACAATAAGGCTGGTTTTAGTGCTCAACCGACGGTCGGTACCGACGTCGGTTGCGCGTAGCTTATCAACGTATACATATAAATATATGTAGCTGTTCAGTGCTGCACTGATGAACCCTACGCGCATACGGTACGCGGCACGTATGACAACGTCGGTCGAACGCGTCCGTATGTACGTCAGCCAACTGACAGACTGCTGTACAGTCATCGTGAAATAATGAGCATAGACACAGAACGATTAATAACCGAAGTCCGGTTGCATCCGGAATTATGGGACTTGTCTCATAATTTATATAAAGACCGTGATGCACGGTTAAAGAATTACAGAACATTGAAATACCCAAGTATCGTACAATTAGTTAATGAGTCCATTTTTCGCGAGACTGTACAAACTGACGGTCAGCGCGTTTTGACAGATCTGTCAATCAGCTAAGCACTGAACAACACAAACCGACGGTCAGCGCTGACGGTCAGTACTGACGGTCAGTACCGACCGTCGGTTGAGCACTAAAACCAGCCTTAGGAGGTGAAGGTTACTCAGTGTGACATTTAATATTCAGTAACATAAAATGTCACTTTTGATCGAATGTTTGATCTTTTGAACTAACAACGTAACCTCAAAGAAAAAAAATCTTAAATATAGATCGACTGTTCCTTATTTCTAACACAAGATTCTCTCCTTGCCTCCTTTCAATAAATCCGAGGGTCTTTCATAATCTAGTGTGAGAGCCGAGTCACTAGGCCCCTGACTCACAGAAGAGTACCACCTCTGTTTCAACACCTCCTTTCATAATATAGACCATATTTATAATCACGACTACGGGGCAAAAGAAGAAAACACATCAGGCCACAAAGAAACCTAAAAATTAGCGAACCGTTTGCGTTTTGACTAGCTTTGGCAATTAATAACACAAGTAAACGAAGGAGTTATCTTTGGGAAAATCTGTTTGACATTCTTTTCCAGAAAAATTGTAGATAGTAATATTTTTTACCATCTCGAGGAAAATGGTTTAACAGAAAAAATAATTTCTGGAAAATTACTATACTTCATTTAATAACTAGGAGGAGTAAATCTCAAAACCCCATTTACATAGGAAAAAGTAACTAAAAAATACACTAAACATTTTTAGCGGCAAATTTGAATTCTAAACTTAAAACCAGTCACATTTATGCAACCAACAAAACACCAAGCGTTTGAGTGTAGTATTCTAGAACATACCAAATATCTCTATGGCCGTTTATCTATACGTACATTGTTCAAAATGTATACAAAAGATGTTCCTTGTGTTGACGTATTATATCCAACAGATGACATCGTACCATTCCTTCTTCGAACTTAATATTTTTTGATCGCAACCATTTGAGCACAACGAAAAAGCGAGAAACAAGTTGACAAATTACGTAAAGCACCTAACCTCAAACGCCAAAAACAATAAACGACATAAACCAAATTTTTCGTCTTCGTAAACTTGACTGCGGAGCGACCAATAATAGCTCACTATTTTGGCGCGCAAAATTCAAATCACTCCTCCTAGTTATTAAATGAAGTATAGTAATCTATACAGTTTTCAGAAAATGTTATCCGGTGTTTCAGATGGATTCAATGGGTTTCTGGTATCTTTCAATGTTAGCATATCGAAGGCTGAAATTCCTAACTTGTAAAAATGGAACTTTATGAGAGATAATGCCAAACGGTGATATTACACATTTTGAACTTACGATTAACTATACATAAGGCTGGTTTTAGTGCTCAACCGACTGTTAACATTGACATTGGTAGTGTGTAGCTATATCAACGTATGTGTATGTAGCTGTTCATCAGTGCAGCAGTGAATAGACAGACTTACAACCGACGTCAGCGCTGACCATCTGTTGAGCACTACAACCAGCCTAAATAATTTGTGCAATGAACCCAGAAAACAATTTATTTTAGATATCAATTTTGGTATGCTAACGACATAAACTGAGATGTCTTTTACCAAAACGATCAAATCTAACTTCACAATGATATCGTTCATGAACGACAAACGATTCATTAGCGACAAAAAGTTACAAAATAGGCCTATTAGTCTGACAATAAGTAACAAACCTTTAAGCGAATTTTCACCATTTTCTAGCTCTTCAACCTGATTATTTAAATAAATTTCATTCAAGATAATAATTCAACATATTGTCACGAACCCCAATCTTGAAAAGGATGAATTTGTCTCCTTAACCCAACACAAATGAAAAAACAATAATTTTAAATATTTAAAGTAGAGTGATTTATTAAAAAAAAAAATTTATTAAGCTAATTTGAAACATAAATGTATTTATCATTAAACAACTTGTATACTTCTTATCTATTAACACTTTTGGAACCTTACACCTACCAAGAAACAATTCAAACTAAATTTTAAGCTTAGCACCTTAAAACTTATATAACCGTTTAAAACAAAAAATGCCAAATTGATCACAAAATGAAACTAAATGGGTGATGAATGGTCCCAATAAACACCCAACTAACCAAATAAATCTTTACTGTTCTTTGTTGCATATTCCGTAAACATGTTCAAAACGCTCCGGCAACATTATCGAATCAATTAAAAATTTTCCCAAAGCGAATTTTGTTATAACGCGGGATTTTGCTGGACTATCTTGGGAAATAGTGTAATCTAATCCTGGCATATCTACAAAATAAATTCCAATTTATAACATCTCTATTAATAAAAGCAATAAAAATACTTTAAACTTATAATACCTGCTATATGAGGTGGATTAACTATAATATACTTCAATCCAGATGCTTTAACAATCTCCATTTGCTTTTTATGTTCACTATTTATATCATTAAAAACCGGAGGAACTTTCTCAGGTTCATAAAACAAAAATGCAGATAAGCAAATAGAAATAATTTCTACGTTCAATTCCTGCATAGCCTTAACGATGTTTTGTGTTCCTTCGCTTAGCACCGTTGTAGGTTTAAGATCGTTTCTAGTCCCCAAAACCACCACAACCGCAGTTACTCCTCTTATAGCATTTAAAACATCTTTGTAATTTAATACATCTCCTTTAACGACTTCTACACTATCTCTTAAATGATCGGGAAGTAGAGATGGATTTCGAACGAATGCACGTACATTTAAACCTTGGAAATTTCGGAAAATTATTGAAATGTAACTTCAAGGAAAACATAACCTAAAAAAAGTTGATTTGGGAGAGTTTTTACCTTTTTGAACAGCGGCTTCGACGGCACACAACCCGGTCATACCGGTTGAACCGAAAATCACAACTTTTTCCATATTGTGCGTTTGTAATCGTTATCACTGATTAAATGTAGTTTTTAAACATTACTAAATTGACATTTTTGACTTTGATAGTTTTGGCATTAACGCCATCTATCTATTTAAGATACAACTAAGAAATTGAAAAATTATTTGAAATATTTTAAATTATTTCTTGTTTCAGGTTTTATTTATGGGATTTGGAGACTAATTCTTCTTATATCCCAGATACTAAATTATATTCAATAGAGTTGTAATTTTTAAATGTCAAATGTAACCTAAAGAAAATCCTAGTTTTAGAACGTAGCCTAATTTTTAGAATGTATAAAAATTATTTTATAAAAATTAAATTTTATTTAAAAAAAGACATTTTTACAAAAACTACATTATTTCACATCACGAAATATATTTACACATATAAGTTTTACCATATACATTATTAACACTAACATTATTACAATTATTATTTACATTTGTACTGTTTGAATTAAAATTTTTACTTTTTACATTATTTAAATTCTTATTATTAGCCATAAACGATCCATAAATAGAAACTGGTTGACACACAACGTACCCTAACTTACTATAAAACATTTCTTGTCCTTTTGTAGACAAATAAATGACTTCTAAATGCAAAATGTTTTTACAATACTCTTCCGCTCGCTGCATTAAATAAGTTCCATATCCTTTTCCTCTTAAATCCTTTAAAATAACCACAGACTCAATGTAACAACTACCGGGAATACTCGGGATGGGTGAAAGTTTACAATGACCAATTACACGTTCGTTTTCATCTAATAATATTAAGGAAGTAGGTAATTTGTCGCTGGAAGAATCTAAACTTCTCATCCGGGCAGTTTCACTTCTTTGCCATTCTTCGTTAATTAACTTACAACATTCCAATTTGTACTTGGGGTGTTTGTGAATGGGTACTACGGGTAAATCCATTTCTAAAACAAATATTTTAATTAGAAATAAGATTTTAAACCGTTTACCATCAATATTACTCTTTTTATACGTTAAAATGTTACTACTTAAAACATAACCTAAAAATAATTTTCTCGCAATTCTCATTTTTCTTCGGTATTTATACAAATAAAACTTTCTAAATGCATCGCGGAATGTTTATTTCAATACTAATCGCACCGTTTAATCGCATCAATCACATTTTACTTTAAATGGAATGTATCAGCTGTGATGAAAGTTGTGTAAACAACCATTAATAACGAAAGTAAACGTAAATAAAAAATTACTTAGGTTAATTTAAAAAAGGTTTTGTTAATACAAACGTTACCTTTAAGTTTTTAAATCTATAACGTAAGTATTTTATAAAATATAGCATAAAATCTAAAAATAACCTTAAAAATCAGCTAAACCTAACCTAAAAATATTCTAGAAATTCTAAAAATATAAAATTTGAAAGTATGCAACGTATGGGAGTACCAGGAAGCCTTACTGATAACCCTTTGAGTATTTCTTGGCATGATTCAGCTTGGATTCCAAATTTAAATACTCAAAATGTTATGGATTATTTTTCGGAACGTTCAAATCCATTTTTTGATCGAACTTGTAATAATGAAATTGTTAAAATGCAACGGTTAAATCCTGATCATTTAAAGTAAATGGGTCTTACATATTTGATACTATTTTTTTTTTTATAAAAATTTAAATTTTAGTAATATGGTTGGATTAGAATATACGTTATTACATGTTCAAGAACCGATTTTATATGTAATTAGGAAACAACATAGACACAGTGTGCAACAAGTAACACCCTTAGCAGATTATTACATAATTGCTGGTGTTATTTATCAAGCTCCTGATTTAGCAAGTGTCTTAAATTCACGATTGGTAAATAAAAAACTTATTTTATTTATCAATTTAGGTTTATTTTAAATTTTTATAGTTGTCTACTGTTCATCATTTACAAGCTGCGTTTGAAGAAGCGTCTAGTTTTTCTAGATATCATCCGAGTAAAGGTTACTCGTGGGATTTTAAATCACAAAGGGGGAATAACGAGAAACCTAAAGTTAAAGATGAAAAACCTCGGGAAGAACCAAGTTCTTTGTTTCAAAGGCAAAGGGTTGATATGCTTTTAGGTGAATTGATTAAAAAATTTCCTTTGCCTTTACCACCTCAAGCAAAAGCTGCTCCTCCACCAAATAGAACTGAAACAGAGAACGGAGCTGCCGAAAACAAAGATGTAAAATTAGAAAAACAAGAAAAAATTAAACCACCACCAGAAAAGAAACCTAGAATAAATTAGCTTATAAGATAACATTTTGTAGTTTTTCAAAAAAGAAAAAATATATTTTCCAAAAATATCAAAATAAATTTTTAAAAATTCACATATGTGAAATTAATTGTTATTGAAACTTGAAATTTTAGGAGGATTTAGACTGAAACTTCATCTTTATTTTTACCAAAAGACAATTTTCTATGACTTTTAGTTTTTCGCTCAGAAGAGAAAATGTAATCAAACGTTTGTAATTGAAATTTTAGACGTCAAAAGTAACACTTTAATGATAAAAAAGCGACGTTTAAATGTCAAAATTGATATTTCAAAAGAGAATTTTGATCTGTAAGCGACAAAAGTGACACTTTAAAAGATGAAAAGTGACGTTTAAACGACAAAATTGACATTTCGAAAGAGAATTTTGATCCGTAAACGTCAAAAGTGACACTTTAAAGATAAAAACTGACGATTAAACGTCAAAATTGACACTTTAAAGATGGATTTGGACATGTAAACGTTAAAACTGACATATCGAAAGGGAATTTTGATCTGTAAACGTCAAAATTGACATTTCGAAAGAGAATTTTGATCTGTAAACGTCAAAATTGACATTTTAAACATGGATTTAGGTATTTAAACGTCAAAATTGACACTTCGAAAGAGAATTTTAATCTGTAAACGTCAAAAGTGACACTTTACAAATGAAAACCGACGTTAAAATGTCAAAATTGACAATTGGAAAAAGAATTTTGATCTTTAAAATTTGAACTTTATATTAAAATTGTATAAATTACAGAAAACTGTAAGAAGCCATTTTATTTTATTTTTTTTTAATTAAATTCGTATAGATGGCGTTTTAAGTAAGGTCACGTGTTTTAACACACGTGTATCGTAGCCTCAATCGATAACTGGGAAGTATCAAGCGTGTTCGTTACCGTCGATTGAGGTTGACTCTGGTTTCACAAAACCCTTAAAAGTAAATTGGGGCCCCGCGAAACTAACCTCAAAGTGACGGCGGATAACATTAAAACGATAGAAACCGCCCAGTGAGTCCATTAAGCCCATTAAATTCGCGGTCAGCCTAATAGTTTTAGTTTAGTGACAGGTCACGCAATTTCCTTCGCCCCCGTTTTATTGTTTTAACCCTTCCGGTCCGGGACCGTAGATGTCGTTTTGTCTCTTAGGGGTAAAATAAATTTTCGCAAAAACGGGTCACAAAAGCGAGATGAGCGACGACGATAGAGATATCGACGTCGACAGTGACGTGAGTTGAAAGTGTAAACTTAAAAAGATACTTTTGTATCGTTGCCTTTTTGATTTTTTTTCTTAGGATGGGGATGATTCGGATTCTCGACAACCAACCCCTCGAAATTCGAGTAATCAGTACTTTTCACAGGTAAATTAATCAAGTGTGCTCTTTAAAAACAAATGTCAAAAATTGAATAATAGCGGGAAATTTAAATTTTTTATATATATTTTTTTTTTTATAGGCTGAAAAAAGGGCACATCACAACGCTTTGGAAAGAAAAAGAAGGGACCATATAAAAGATAGTTTTAGCAGCTTGAGGGATGCCGTACCAGAATTAAACGGGGAAAAAGTGGTATGCACTTCCAATTTTTTTTAATAAAGCCGTTTTTAACCGGATACAACCCACGAGCGACTGTTCCTTATTTTAATTCTAGGCGAGCAGGGCACAAATTTTGAAAAAAGCTGCCGAATACATTCAAACAATGAGAAAGAAGAATTTTTCTCATCAACAAGATATTGATAATCTACGAAAACAAAATAGCCTGTTAGAAGCTCAAAGTAATAAATTAATAATCTACTTTTAATTACTTATGTAAACATAATTTAATTTAATATTTTAGTTCGTACACTTGAAAGAGCAAAAACAGCAAATTCCGTCACATCAGATCAAGACGGTAAAGAAGATTTTAATGATTCCGAGTCTGAATCTTCTGAAGTAGAAGCTGTCGTCACTCAAAATCACAGACGATCAAAAAAATTAAAAACTGGTAAAGTAAATAAAATAAAATTTTTAAAACTTATCAATAACATAACCTCAAAATAATTTTATTTTTTTTTTTTAGGTTATTCGGACTGACAGCACCTAATAAAGTACGATTCAATCAAAATCACCATTTACAATCTGTTATATTCTTTATTTTTAATCAATTTTTAACAATATTATTTATATTATAATATGAACCAAACAGTCAACAATTTTTCAATCTAATCTTTTATGTATTTTATAGTTAAAATTAAACGAGCATTGCCGTAAATACGTTTCTAAAAAAATTAATTACAAAGCTAAGTCTATATAATTGTAGTGAAATGTTATTTTTGTTAATTAGAATTTAAGATGTACAAATAAATTTAATTTTATGTTTATCCGTGTTTTTATTTAAAATAACGCTAGATGGCGTTGTACTTATTTTATATTAATTTTCATTTTACATTTGACAAATTGAAGTAATAAATTTCTATATACAAAGTTTATAATTTTATAATTCCTTGTTCCTTCCTAAAAAATGTTAAACAATTTCCTTAACTTATTTTAAAAAAATCCATCCAATTACGCATCTCATAAATACAAATTTTATTTAATAAATAATTAAACGATTCACACGGCGTAACTAGAGGCGATTAAACTCGTCGATCGCATCATCGAGAGTTATCAGATTTCTTGGTGGCGAAACGTTCGTTTCTCTTTCAGTTGGTACGTGAACCTCTTCAAGTTCACCAGCTGTTTACGTTTTATTTTTATCGTTTTCGTCGGGGACACGTAATGGGGTTATATTTGTAAATTAAGTTAATCGCGACGCACCGAAACCGAACGTGGAGAGTAAATAGCGACCGAAATGTCCGAAAATCAAGTGGAAAATGTGCAGGAGGAAATCGGGAAAATTATGGAACGGTGTTACGAGAATTTGATCGTCGTCGACGTCGGCGCCAATCTGACTAATAAGAAATACAGTAGGGATCTCGATTCGGTTATACAAAGGGCTAAAGATGCGGGTGAGTAATTGTTAATTTTAAAAATTGGATTTTTTAAGGGGAATAATTTACCGTTTTTATGGGTTTTTTAGGTGTCCAAAAAATTATGGTTACAGGTACTTCTGTTAAAACTAGTAAAGAAGCTTTGAGATTGACTAGGATTTATCCTGGTGTGTTGTATTCAACAGCAGGTAAATCTTTTTTATACTTATTTTTTTTTTTAGTTAGTATGAAATTTAGGTTGGTTACACTTAAATACATTAAATTTTGAAAATTCAAACAATTTATCAATTATGTGGTATGTTTCACAAACACACATTATGGAATAATTATTTAGTACTGTTCCATGAACGTTACTGAGATATTTTCCTGAAGATGACTATGTAGTCAAAACCGTTTTGTTCATCAACAGCTAATTAAAATTGTTTGTTTTAATAATTTTAGGTATACATCCACACGATGCTAAATCCTACACAGAAGAATCTTGGGAAGAATTAGTTTCAATAGCAGACAATCCAGAATGCGTTGCGATCGGTGAATGTGGTTTAGATTATAACAGGAATTTTTCAGAACCCGACGAACAAAAGTTGGTGTTTAGAAAACAGGTTAAATGACCATCACAAAAACATTTTTTGATTTTATTTTTAAATGTGGACGTTTTTAGATCGAATTAGCGTGTAAATTAAAAAAACCTCTTTTCGTACACGAACGTGATGCTCACGAGGATCTTTTAAAAATCCTCAACGAATACAAAAATGATCTACCTGCCGTTCTTGTACATTGTTTTACGGGAACGGTCGAACAAGCACTCAATTATCTGGATAAAGGGTATTACATAGGACTAACAGGTATTGAATTTTAATAATAAACGAAATTTGGAAGACTGTACTTTTACTGGCTATTTATTAACTATTATCTGACTTTGAGTCAGAGTTTTAATTTACACCATCTTCAGAGACTGTGATTTAATGTTATTTCCAAGTCAGATGTCAAGTATGTATGTAGAAAACGGGAGGACACGCCAGATGGCATGCCACACTTAGGCCCCATTGCGCCCTTTGTACAACCTCTCTGTCACTGACTCTACATCGACCAGCCTAGGGATTTACCAAACCTTAGGATGTAGTTTAGAGGTGCATTCCTGATTCCATCCATGGTTGGCCAGTCATCACCCAAGCCCCTAACATCCATGAGATTCGGGCAATCACATAGGATGTGCTTAATAGTCTTAACGTCTTGCTCTCAAGCACAAGATAGAGGAGAAGCGGCAAACCGTAAATTATAAAGGTGTTTATTAACCTTACAGTGTCCCGTCAGGAGCCCTGTGATTAGGCGTAGATCCTCCCCATTGAGACCTGTAAAGAACCGGGACGCCTCACATGAAGGGTATCTTAGTAATGATTTAAGTACTTGTCAGCCCTTAACTCTGTCCCAGTAGTCTGAAAATTTAGTATGGATAATGTGCTTAATGCAATCGAGATGTGAAGTTAAAGAGGGAATGGTAGTTCCCATGTCCCTTTACCCACTGGAGAGTTACCTTATTGTGCATTGCTGCTACTGCCAGTGCATTGTGACAGTCCAATATAAGCTGGGAGGTGATCCTCTCATGGCTAACAAGAGTTAATTGTAAGAGCTAAAACAGACTGTCTACTATCTGTGAAAATAAACACGTTACAATATATGAACGAACATGATAGTCTAATAGTTAATAAATAACTGGTAAAAGTACAGAAAATCTTTCAAATTTCGTTTCTTATTGCTATATAATTGGTCTAATGGATTATTCAATAAATTTAATTTCATTAAATTTTAACTTTAATTAAAAAGATATATTTTAAATTTTATTTATTGATTTTTTTTTGTGTTTACAAGGATACTTATGTAAAGACAAATCAGATACAGGTGTTCGTAAACTACTAGTCGATGGTTTAATACCATTAGATAGACTTTTGGTGGAGACTGATTCGCCGTTTATGTATCCGAATACTCGCGCTTCCAAGTTGCCCGTCCATGTTAAAGATGGTCTCACAGAAAGGTAAGAAAATTACTAAAAATAATCTAAATAAGAAGACTCATAAAATCGTCAAAATATTAACATTAAAATCTCAAATAATAGAGTCCTTTTCTGCTGCGTTTCAAGGTCATTTTATTTCGACCTCAATTCCCTTTTAAAAATAGCCATGGTTCGCGTCAATTCAATTGGAACTAAAATTTATTTCGAGTGGTGACCTTATCATAAGTCCTTCGCGATTGAACCTTAAATATATTTCAACCTATTAAATTTATGACTTCCTTTGAGTGTGTTATCTAAAAACTTGGTTAAAAATTGAAACGTGTGTTGATAACGATTTAAATTTAGTATTACAAAAATGATTTGGTTCGATTAGAAATATTAAATATTTAATTACAGTCAATTTTGTACTTTATTTAAAGGAAATGTTATTTATATTTACGCTCTAATTGTGTAAATAATTTTGTTATGCTCGGATCGTTGGGAAATAATTTTTATGGGTTGGTTATAAAAGTTCTTCCTTTCATTTTACCCCAGATTATAAAGTTAGAAAGTTGTTTTATAAGGAAGTTTTGTTGGGAGTTAATTTCATAATAAAAATTAACTTACAATGGGTTATTGTTTAATGACGTTATTCTTTAGTACTACATAAAATCTTGTTATCATGATTTAAAATACATACGTTAATTATTTAGTTAAATATGAAGTGATTTTATTGTGCTGAATATGTATTATGTTTGGCTTTATTTTCTTTTATAGTCTCTTATGATCAGAATAGAAATGCTTTTTGTTACTTAACTCCTTTACTAATGCAAACCATTTCAACACTTTAATTATAGAAGATGTTTTACCTTCTATGTTTATGTTTTCAGATATTCACTTGAAAATTAAAATTACATCCTATATTATGTATAAAATTTTAGATGAAATTACACGAAATTCAATAATTTTAGACAATTTTCTACGAAATTTGGCGAAATTTTAGACGAAATTAGACGATTTTAGTAAATTTTAGCCGAAAATTTACAATATTAAGTTAAATTAAATTATTTTTTAATGAAATGCGAAAATTTTAGATGAAATTAGACGAAATTCAATAATTTTAGATAATTTTATACGAAATTTGACGAAATTTTAAAGGAAATTCGATTAATTTAGAAAATTTTTGAAAAAATTTTATAATATTAAGGTAAATTAAGTTAGTTCTTAATGAAATTCAATAATATTAAACAATTTTAAAATAAATAAAAAAAAAATTAGGAATGACAAAAATATTTTTTTCGTAAATTATAGGTTAGAATTATTGGTTAAGTAATTATAATGCGAAAAATTTTGAAAAAATAATTGCCAGAACCTAAGTACGGTCCTGTTTATCAAACGTCAATTTGACAATTAATGTCAAAATAATTTTCTATTAAAAACTATTAAAAAATTACCGATATTTTACCTTAATAATGAACTAATGGACTTGTTTTAGTATAAAATATTAAAAAAAGTAAACTGAAATGACTAATATTGACTAATAATAACCAGTAATTCATTCTTATCAACATAATACCCGTTTAATCGCTTGAATTTCTGGAATTTTCCAGGTGTTTCATTATTGTGTAAAACGCCGAGTCACCATATAAACTCTATAATTAGATTACCAAGTATTTTCTACGTCTGTTCGTCTTTATTGGTTATTTTGTGAATAAAACCTAATTTTTTATATTTTTGCATTACTCATCCAATAATATTTTTATTTTTATTCTTATCTTATTACTGGCCGCTAAAAATCCTTACTTCACCCGGCGTTAAGCCGGGTTTTGATCATTCAAATAAGTAGTAAATTTATTCAAATAAAAAAGTGCCTAAATTGAAAATTCAATTTCTAGTAATTTCATTTAATATGGTAGTCCTCAAAATATTTCTCTACACTTAAAGGCATCTGACAATCTCCGTATATGAAGCAAATTTCTTTCCTTTTGCCGTGATTTTTGCGAACTTTACAACGTTTCTGAGGAAACTTTTGTCACCTTGCGCCTCGGATTTTTCTTGAAGCAATATTTGTCCCGGATTCAGGTTTTTTGTCCCAGATTGTCCCGAATTTTTGAAAAGGTTATTATTTTCAATATTTATTTTAAATATATTTCAACTAGAATTAATTTACAAAATTTTAACCGAAAAAATTGTGCATATCAAAATACGCGACACGCTTTAAACTATTTGAAGCATACAGTGAACTCTCGACTCTGCGAATTCCCTTCAAGGAAGCACTGGTTTCCAGCGCGTATGGTACACATCGTGTCTCTGAACGTTAGGTGGAAGAGGAAACGCAGAATCGTGGTGGTTGGACAGTATGGAGAGATCTCCTCAAGAGATATCAAACTATGCGTTACGAAAGAGAAAATTGCCGAATGGAAAAATAATCGAACTGCATCAATGCAAAGGTGGGATGAATTGGTCTCTCACTTTAATAATCGTGAACTTCCATTTTCAAATTCACGAAAATTAGCAGAGTTCTTTTTCTGTCTGCCTAGCACAAATGTTTCTACGGAAAGAATATATATTTTTTTAATGAATTGCTTTTGGGCAAGTGAGAAGACTCCACTTGAAATAGACACACTAAAAGCGATATAGTTCAGAAAAATATGAAAAGTTTTGTATTCAGTAATTTAATATAACTAACCCCGCGCCCCCACAAGTTCCCGTCCCGGATTTAACATAAAAAAATATGGTCACTTTAGTTTTAATATCTCCTGAAAGCCTAGTTAGTGCAACAGTTAACCTAACTTTTTTTGAAAATTTTAACCAAATTTAAAAATCGTGAAGATTTTATTCTTTTAATTAAGAAATGAAATTTGTATTAATTGAAAGCTAAAATATTCTATTTTGTAATAAAAAAGTCAATTTTGTTCTAATTATTACCCAAAAAATTATAAAAATTTTTAAAGGTGACTAAAATTTTTAACAGTTAACCTAACCTTTTTGGAAAATTTTGACCAAATTTAAAAAATCGTGGAGACTTTAATTTTTTTAATTAAGAAATGAAATTTGTATTAATTGAAAGCTAAAATATTCTATTTTGTAATAAAAAAGTTAATTTTGTTCTATTACCCAAAAAATTAAAAAAATTCATAAAGATGACTAAAATGTTTAATAGTTAACCTAACTTTTTTGGAAAATTTTGACCAATATTAATCGGTATAATTGTAAACAGTAATTATTATTCATTTGAACTTTGCCTTATTTAAAATTTTATACAATATTTCATCAGCAAACAAAGCAATTTCGTACTATAACCGAGTTAATTATAATACAAACACAAATAATTTTGCTTATTAAATAATCTAATCTTACAAATAAAAAATAAATTAATCACCGCTATTATCAATATTTATGATAAACCTGTTTCAAACGTAAACATTTCTTTTTATTTCTAGAATGTTATTGAATGTCATAAAATTTCTTTGACGTAACACTAAATTACATTACTATAATTCTTTTACAGGTCCATGACGTTCCTATATCGCTATTGCACGTTTCAAAGGAACGAACCCTGTTCTTTACCTGCAATAGTGGAAATGATAGCAGCTTTTATGAATAAGAAACCCGAAGAAGTAGCCCTCGCTACAGCCTTCAACGCCTTAAAGCTGTTTGGATTATCTCAATGATTCTAATTGCCGAAATAGGAGAAATCCTCTTATACCAATTTGCCTAGCTTTGTTGTTTCTGATTTTGTGAACTATATTTATTTTTATGTAATTTTTTTTGACGTCTTATAGGTTATGAACACACGTCCTACGACTCGACTTGCCAAATCATCGTTTTATCGACGTTTTTTTAGCAATGAATCATTCGTATTTCGCAATAATTGGGTAAAATTTAGATTTTAATATAGCTATGTTCGTTTTCTCTTTTTTTTATTAGTATTTTTTTGATTTGATGGAAAGAACTATATTTTTAGGGAGCTTTATTTATATATTTTTGTAACGCGTATTGTTTTTCTCGGTACATTATTTCCCTATTTTGAGATATTTATATTTATGTATACTTGTTACAAAGGAAATCAATAAGCTCTATGTAATTCTTTGTGATATATCTATTTGTAATGATGGTGCCTTAAAAAACACGTAAAATAAAGTTGTTTACAATCTTTAAGTGTTTTATTTACGGTAATAGTTTTATTTACGAACAAAATTAATTAATCTTAGAAAAGACGTCACAAAAATGATTTTGTAAACAAACCGCTTTGTCCGATCATATGGATGTTTCTCGAAAATTAAGTTGGCAACGCCAATCTTGTTGCCAACCAAAACATCAATTTTTTCGATCTTTTAATCGCATTTTTCTAAATTACTATCATTCTGATTGAGGATTTTTTTGGAAGGTACGTTTTTCTAGATTTTACGCGTGGATTGATATCAGTTATCAATTTAAAAACGGTTGTTTTATCGAAATCAGAAAAACGGGCGCTTTGGGTTCGAGGCTAAAAGTAGTGGGGATAAGCAAACCTATATAAGCGTCGCCACCGACCGGACGGAGCGTAGTTGAACAAGATTTCACAGTGATTAAAGTGATATTTGTGGTTTATAACAAAGACTTTCAATGTAAGTATCCATGTTGGTTTTTATTTTATTATTATTCGTTAATAAAGTGTTAGTTATCTATAGCTGATGATAAATTTGAAGATTTAGATTTATTTTTTAAAAATAAATCGTCAATGACATTTTTTATTTCGTTTCTATTTTCGCCATTTTGTCATTTTCATTTGTTTTGTTTAATTTTAACAAAATTTTTATTGTTCTGTCATATATCATTCCCCGAATATAGAGGTAAGATCGCGATTTAATCTTTTCGGGGGTTTGAAAGTAGATTTTTAACGATTTTTTCATATTTATACCTTTTTTTCTTACCTTTGTTCGTCCGCCATTTTGTTTTAGTCGTCCATCACCTGTCGTTTTTTATTTTACGTTTATAATTTTATTTATGTTGATTATAGATGCAGATTTTCGTTAAAACCTTGACCGGTAAGACCATTACATTGGAGGTTGAACCATCTGATACCATCGAGAATGTAAAGGCGAAAATCCAGGACAAGGAGGGAATCCCACCAGATCAACAGCGTTTGATCTTCGCTGGCAAACAATTAGAAGATGGTCGTACCCTTTCTGATTACAATATCCAAAAGGAGTCTACTCTTCATTTGGTGTTGAGATTGAGAGGTGGAATGCAAATTTTCGTCAAGACTTTGACTGGCAAAACCATTACTTTGGAAGTTGAGCCATCTGATACGATTGAAAACGTCAAAGCTAAAATCCAGGATAAGGAAGGAATTCCCCCAGATCAACAAAGATTAATCTTTGCTGGCAAACAATTAGAAGATGGACGTACCCTCTCTGATTATAACATCCAAAAAGAATCAACCCTTCACTTGGTATTGAGATTGAGAGGTGGGATGCAGATTTTCGTCAAGACTTTAACTGGTAAAACCATTACTTTGGAGGTTGAACCATCTGATACAATTGAAAACGTTAAGGCTAAGATTCAGGATAAGGAAGGAATTCCCCCAGATCAGCAGAGGTTGATTTTCGCTGGTAAACAGTTGGAAGATGGTCGTACTCTTTCTGATTACAACATCCAGAAAGAATCAACTCTTCATTTGGTCTTGAGATTGAGAGGTGGTATGCAGATTTTTGTGAAGACGTTAACTGGTAAGACCATCACTTTGGAGGTTGAACCATCCGATACGATTGAAAATGTTAAGGCTAAAATTCAGGATAAGGAAGGAATTCCCCCAGATCAGCAGAGGTTGATTTTCGCTGGTAAACAATTGGAAGATGGTCGTACCCTTTCTGACTACAACATTCAGAAAGAATCAACTCTTCATTTGGTCTTGAGATTGAGAGGTGGTATGCAGATTTTCGTCAAAACGTTGACTGGTAAGACCATTACTTTGGAAGTTGAACCATCAGACACTATTGAAAATGTAAAAGCTAAAATCCAGGATAAAGAAGGAATCCCACCAGATCAACAGAGATTGATTTTTGCTGGTAAACAATTAGAAGATGGTCGTACCCTTTCTGATTACAACATTCAAAAGGAATCGACCCTTCACTTGGTGTTGAGATTGAGAGGTGGTATGCAGATTTTTGTAAAAACTCTGACTGGAAAAACCATCACCTTGGAAGTAGAACCCTCTGATACTATTGAGAACGTCAAAGCCAAGATCCAAGATAAGGAAGGAATCCCACCAGATCAACAACGTTTAATCTTTGCTGGTAAACAATTGGAAGATGGTCGTACCCTTTCCGACTACAACATCCAAAAAGAATCAACCCTTCATTTAGTCTTGAGATTGAGAGGAGGAATGCAGATTTTCGTCAAAACTTTGACTGGTAAGACCATTACTTTGGAAGTCGAACCATCAGATACCATTGAAAATGTAAAAGCTAAGATCCAAGACAAAGAAGGAATTCCACCAGATCAACAACGTTTAATCTTTGCCGGAAAGCAATTAGAAGATGGTCGTACCCTTTCCGACTACAACATTCAAAAAGAATCCACCCTTCATTTAGTCTTGAGATTAAGAGGAGGAATGCAGATTTTCGTTAAGACCTTGACAGGAAAAACCATCACTTTAGAAGTCGAACCTTCCGATACTATTGAAAACGTCAAGGCTAAAATCCAAGACAAAGAAGGAATCCCACCAGATCAACAACGTTTGATCTTCGCTGGTAAACAATTAGAAGATGGTCGTACCCTTTCCGACTACAATATTCAAAAAGAATCCACCCTTCATTTAGTCTTGAGATTGAGAGGAGGAATGCAGATTTTCGTTAAGACCTTGACAGGAAAAACCATCACCCTAGAAGTTGAACCTTCTGATACTATCGAAAACGTCAAGGCTAAAATCCAAGATAAAGAAGGAATCCCACCAGATCAACAACGTTTGATCTTCGCTGGTAAACAATTAGAAGATGGTCGTACCCTTTCCGACTACAACATCCAAAAGGAATCCACCCTTCATTTAGTCTTAAGATTGAGAGGTGGTATGCAAATTTTCGTCAAGACTTTAACTGGAAAGACCATCACTTTAGAAGTCGAACCTTCTGATACTATTGAAAATGTGAAAGCTAAGATTCAAGACAAAGAGGGGATCCCACCAGATCAACAACGTCTGATCTTCGCTGGCAAACAGTTGGAAGATGGACGTACTCTTTCGGATTACAACATCCAAAAGGAATCCACTCTGCATTTAGTACTTCGCCTTCGCGGTGGATATTAACTTTCCATTTCGATTCATAATAATAAATTTTTATTTAATTTAAATACGAGGCTGTCCTTTTTTTATAATTAAGGCTTGAGATAAGCTATGTATTTGGAAATGAAAGAAAAATAAAGCTACATTATTCACTATTAAAAAATGTTTTTATTATAAACCTTATGTAAAAATGTTTTTTTTTATAATAAACCTTGTGTAATTTTTTTTTTTTTTTTTTTTAATTACAAAACGTATTAAATTTTTTTTGCTATTTTACATTAGTAGATGTTGAAGCTATTTCTTTAATAGTTTCAGCTTGGTATCTTTCAGCTCTTCTTTTCTTGTAAGTTAGACGATCTTGATTCCTATCAAATTTCTTAAGAGTTAATTTATCTAATTGTTTTTCTGCTAAATCCCTTGCTGATAAACCTTCTGGTATATGAACGTATCTTATATTCCTTTTCTTTATAAAAAATGTATCAAAAGGATAAGAATCTCCTAAAAAATATACATATTATTAATGTTAAGGGAAAAATAAAATAAATAGATAGAAACCTCTTGAATTATAATAGATACAATCTTTCATGTCAACATTCATAAATCCATCAACATGAACAATTTTTCCACTAACACATGATTCACCCCTCAAATCGATTATAGTGTATTGACCTTCAAGAGCTTTTACAACACACGCAAGGGTGTTAAAAAATCCTTTAATTTCTCTTCTAGAGGGTTTATCCATTATTATTGTTATTATTTTTACAATATAAAAGTAATCTAAACTTCTTTATAAGTATTTAGTAACTTTTATTTTGTCAAGTTTTTATCAATATTCTAATAAAGGAAATCTATTTTCCATACAATTTAAAATTCGGATTAACCTATCTAAAAGAATCGATAAAAAAAACTAATTTAAAATTCTAATAATTTTAACTTACAAATTACTCTTTATGTAAATAAAAACCGTTAAAATTCCTGCTGTCAATTCAACCCTATTGTTTTATTTACTCTTCAGATATACACAAACTAGCGAACTGTAAGTTTAGCTAACACAATTTTATTAATTTAGAGATCACCTTCCTTTTAATGTATGTAACTTTAACATTTATTTTCGATCACTCTTGATAATGTGGAAATTAGTCGTTGGTGGGATAGTGATTTGTACTGTTAGTTACGGTGTAATGTAAGTTGATTTTTTCTTCCTTGAAACCTCCTAAAATATTAAAATAAGCTATTTTTTGTAGTAAATACTTTTCTGGAGGTGTTTGTCATTGTAAAACAAGGTTAGATGGTTTAGTTATTATTATAACGGGTGCTAATTCTGGTATTGGAAAAGCTTTATCTAAAGAATTAGCTAAAAGAGGTTAGTAAATTATTAAGATTTTATTGCTTTATTCTTTAAATTAAAAGAGCTTTTATTTTAAAGGAGCAACTTTAATTCTTGCTTGTCGTGATATTCAAAAAGGCATTGAACTCAAACAAGAAATTATAGACAGTGGATCGTTAAACGTTTATCAAATCTATGTTAAACATCTCGATTTAAACTCATTTGAAAGCATTTACAAGTTTTCGCAAAGCATCAATGAAGAATTTAATGAGATTTATGCACTTGTAAATAACGCTGGAGTGTTTTACCATCCTCAAGAGTTAACTGTGGATAAATTTGATGTTACATATCAAACAAATTATTTAGGTAAATCCAAACTTATTAACCTATTTTAAGTTAAAGTCTGATAAATTAATTTTTGATTATTTTTAGGTCCCTTTATATTAACTCATTACCTATTAAAGGTATTAAAACGTTCAGAACACTCTCGAATCATTAATGTTACTTCGGAAGCACATCGTAATGTTAACGTTTATGATTTAAAAGCTGTAACAAAGTGTCAAGCTGAATTTCGATCTCATTTTACAGCTTACGGCGTTTCTAAGCTTGGATTATTATTATTTACGAAAGAACTAGCTAAAAAACTTAAGAGTATGTAATTTTATGATATTATAACCTCACTTTTTTGACAGTATAACCTTAAAAAACAATTCTAAAATTAATAAAATATATTTTTAATTTATTTTTATTATTTTCAGATACAAACGTAATTGTAAACGCTGTTAATCCTGGTAACGTTGAGACACCGATCTACAGATACTTTCCACCTTTATCGAACCCTTGGCTTTTTGCACTTCAGTGGCCAATTCGTAAAATTATTATAAAAAGCCCTTTTCAAGGTGCTCAAACTCTTTTACATTCTTTATTAACTTCAAATCGATCAACCGGACAATATTATAGTGATTGTAAGTTGTGCTTACCTTCACCGACAGCTTTAGATGATAATTTATCGAAAGAATATTACGATTTTACTTTGGAGTTATTAGGAAATAAGTTTTTAACTGAATCTGAGTGTTAATTATTAAAAAAAAAAAATGGTTATAAATAAAGTTTGGGTTTCTCCTGATGAACGAATCAAAAAAATTATTATTAAAGAAGGAAAACTTGGTTTAAAACCATCCGAAAATTCTGAATGTGAAATAAAGATAACCAATTGTAATTTGAATATAGAAAAAAATAATGTGGTTGTGGGACAAAGTGATGATACATTTGAAAGATTATTAGATATAGTTTTAACAATGATGAATGTTAACGAAATAGCTGATATTTCTTTTTTGATGAAAAGAAACGACACTTTAAACTTTACTTTAGAGTTAATAGACTTTAAATCAAATGGATTTATATTTGAATGGGACGCAAAAATTAAATTAGATTTAGCTTTAAAGCATAAAGTACGTGGAGTTGAATTATTTAAAGAAAATCGTCACGTTGATGCTTCTCATCGGTTTAGTAAAGCTACTAAATTATTATGTTCAATTCCGATTGATGTGGAAGAACAACCCAGTGAAGTTGATGATGTGAAAGTTGAAGAAATCGATAAACTAAAATCAATTTTATACAATAATTTATCTTCATGTTATTTAAAAAATCAAAAATACGAAGAAGTTAATACTCTTTGTAAACGAGTTTTAATCATTGACCAAAAAAATTTAAAAGCTATGTATAAATTATCTGTAGCTTACGATGGAGTACATGATTTTGATAAAGCTTTTGAAATATTAAAGGAATTAATTGTGTTAGATCCTCATAATAAAGCCGTTAGTGAAAAATTTAATGAAGTTCGTAGTAAAGTGAAAGAAACTAATGCTAAAGTTAATGCTATGATTAAAAAAATGTTTTTGTGAATTCTCAAAATATTATGTAATTTAAATATTTTGCATTTAATAATATATTAAATAAATCATTATTTGGTTTTATTTATTTTTAATTATTTTAAATTACAAAATAACCCGTATTATCAGCGTAGAGAGATACTATAGTATGGACACTCTCCGTCGGCACCTTTGATGTAGGTGAGGCGATTTTTAAGGCAACATGGCGGCGTTTCTATTTGCACTTCTACAATAGGTCAAGAGATGGCACTAAGGGAAATGTCATTTCTAAAATTTATTTTTATGAAGACATCGTTTTTTAAAATGTTATTATCAATCATCTATGCATATATTATTTTTTATTGACAGCAAAAATAAATATTTGAAAGGATATTCGTAAAAGATATCTTACGAACCTTCCTATTATAAATATTTTAATATCCAAATATTATTATTTAGAAGAGCTTAGAACTTCATAATGTATTTAATTCTTTAATACTTTTGGGAACCATAAATAACATATATTATTAGGGGTAAAACCTTATACCTCGAAAATGATAAAGGGATCATTATAATTTATGAAACTTAAAATATAAGAAACAATATTTATTAGTGATTACAATATTTCCAACTAAAATACATAGAACAATAAATAATTATGTTTAAAAGAAAACAATGCAATAAAATAGTAAAGTACTTTAAAAAACCAAACTAATTAAGACAAAATTACTTTAAAACACTTTCAAAATCATCCGCTCAATGCTGTCACGTGGAGTAGAAAGAATGAAAATCTAACCTTAAAGTCACCAAAACAAAACACCTACTGTGCTGCCACAAGCGGAGAACTGTCGAAGTGCAAATTCATGCGGACGTAAAAATTGAACGTCAAAAAAAACGGAGTGTCCATACTATAGTATGTATCTCTCTACGCTGGTATTATTATGAAATTATTAAACGTCAAATTTGACAGCTGTCAGATAAAAACATTTTGAGGTTATTGTTTTCTACGTAAATTGGTTATTTATTTAAAATCATGACTGATTTTATAAGAGATTGTTTAAAACCAATCTTAGGAAACGACGTTTCCGATGATATAATAGAGTAAGTATCTTATATTCTTTTAAAATATTTTCCTCAACATGAAATTTCTTAGATACATAACCACAATAAAACAAATCGATGATTACGAAGAGTTTATGGAAAATATCGTTGATTTAAACAATCCTGAGCATGTAAGCGTTTATGAAGCTTTAAAACAACATCAGTTTGGAATACCACATAAAAAACAAAAAGGTCAAGTTCGGAAGGATCAAAATCAACAATTTAAAAATGAGAAAAAGATGGTTAATTCGCCACAAACACCGAGTCAATCTAGTTTATCTAATAATTCGGTAACCCCATCATCTTCTGGAAAAGGAAAAAAGAAATACGTTAACTTTTATACTCACGATCATAAACCCGGGTTAATTAAAGGTAGGCATCCGTGTGATTGTCAAGCAAGTAAACATGATTTGATTAATAACTGTACGAAATGTGGAAGGATTGTTTGTGCTCAGGAAGGATCTGGACCTTGTTTCTTTTGTGATAATATGGTAAATTAATATTTATTTTATTTCTAATTATTATCAATTTAATTTTATTTAGGTTTGTACTCGTTATGAAATGGATATATTAAATTCAAACTCGAAAGAATCAAGTAAACTTTATAATCATCTAATTGAGCAAAAGAAGTCTAAAGAATGGAAAAAAGCTGTTGAAACTAGAAACAGATTGTTAAAAACTGATCAAATGGGGTAAAATATTTTTTCTTAACTAATAACTAATTTATTTATTTTTTATATCTCAGTGATTCAATCAAAAATAAAATCTTTGATGATCAAAACGATTACTTTGATTTGAACTCAAAGTGGTTAACTGAGGATGAAAAATCTACTTTGAAGAAAAAGCATTCAAACGTTTATTCAAATATACATAAGAATAGAAGAGAGATGAAGCTTGCTTTGGACTTTGCTAGTCGAACAGTAACTTTAGAAGATGAGGAACATCTTAAAAATAAGAAAAAATTAATGGTTGGGGTTAATAGGCTTTTGGATAGTACGGATAAAAGATTTCCTAGGAATTTATTTGATGGGGAAAAAGGAGAGTTGGTTACTGAAATTATAAAATTGGTAAGATATAAACAAGTACTAATATATTATTGTTATGTGAAGATCAAAACTCTTTATAATAAAATTAAGTTGTTAAAATATTTAAAATACGTCTGTTCATTAAAGATCTTTAATGAACATCCCCAAAAATATTTTATTTTTTAAATCAATAATCATTTTCATGGATTTTAAAAAACGATGTTTTTGATAAAAATAAATTTTATTGACACTACAAGTACTCCCCCTTTCAAAACAAAAATCAAACAGATTCAAAAAATATTTCATTTCTTCCCTTTTTAATCGCAACAATTTCAACCTTCTTCTCAACGCTCTCCACACCTTCTTCGCCAATCTCTCTCTGACTTATTATACTCTTCCTCATAGCAATATGTTGTTCTCTCCTCTTTCTAGCTTCTCTAGCTCTTAATCGATGAGCCTCCTTTTGATCAGCCAATAATTTAGCTCTAGCCATGTTAGCTTTCTTCTTGAAAATGTATTCCAATATCACCTGTTTGTTCTTGAACTGATTCCCATTGACTTTAACATATAAATTGCTATACTAGTGCTTGTCAATCTTTTTAGTATCTCGGTATCGTTTCAAAAATCTTCTTAAAACTCTCATTTCCGTTCAAGTAACTCCAAACTCACCTCAAAAATCTGGATGGATTCTAAGGATATCGTGCATATAGCTGGGGCGAACACCCATCAGGCGATTGCTCGCCTCTTAAAAGACGACTTGATCATTTGTAAACCGAAAGCCATTCATTCCAAATCTCGTACTTGTCGCAACATCATCGCACAGACACCATATTATGTTAATTAATAAGTCATATAAGTGCTAAAAATTTTGAAATTATGGTTAAAAAAATCTTCATAAATCAAAGCTGTTTAAGCAAAATTAAGTACAGATTAAGCGAAAATTACCTTTATAAAAGTAGGTTGTAATGTAACAAAGAATTTAAAAATAAAATCAAACTGAGTACATCCCATTTAAATAATATAATTTTAACGTTTTTATAAATTAGGGTAACTTTTATATGAAACACATTATTAAAAAAGAAAAAAAATTGTCATGAGTCACTCGCTTGTTTGTGGTTATGGGGTTAAATAAGCAACAGGTATACTTACTTTTTTTTGGGGGGCTTTCCTTGGAGCTACACTATTACTCCCTGGGAAGAGGGACGTATACAAGTAACACACCAGCCGACGTTCCCTTAACTGTCTTTACTGTCCTCACGGGCGGAGCTAGCACCTGGAACCTCTTCAAATGAGCTGATCGTGGGGCTGATGATCAAGAATCAAAAACTCTCTTCCATTGAATACCCTGCCTTCTTATACTCGTTCGATTAGGTGTTTGTGCTAACTCTGCAATATACAATGACCCCCTTTTAGGGCTTTGCCCTGATCGTGGCAATATCTTCAATAATATGTAGTTTATGGAGCTTTTTTGGAACGTTCGGATGTCCTATATAGGGTGTCCTGGAAAATGTGGGAAATCTCTCGGATTCTGATAGAACATTAAAAAATATGGTTACAAGTTCCCATAAGTTCTTTTCCTAGCGGCCCTCCCCTCGGAGATATGGCCTCTTAAAAGAAGCCACTGGAAAACATTTTTCTTAAATAAATTTCAAAGTACTTAATTTAATTTAATGAAAATTTAATATGATAAACAGTAGTAAGGACCTCTTAAAAAAATGACCTTAAAACATAATTAGTCTCTTTAGTTTACCAGGGGCGTACTAGGTTGCACATTTTAATGCTTACATTTTTAACGCCCTGTATGGTAAGGAGTTAAAAAAAATAAATTTAGATACCTTGAATATTTAACTAAAGAAAAGGTACTCTTATTCAGTGTCGTTAAAATGATCCGTTTTCGAGAAAAAAATTGTAAAAGAAACCATCAAGATTAAAAAATTATTAATATTTCGTAGGTACCATAGTAACGTTTGTAAAAATAGAGCTAAATTTGTTGTCTGCAACATCAGTATTAAAAAAGCGCTGTTTTTACAAACGTTACTATGGTAACGTTACTACTAATGCGAAATATTAATAAATTTTTAATCTTGATGGTTTCTGTTACAATTTTTTTCTCGAAAACGGTTCATTTTATCGACACTGAATAAGAGTACCTTTTCTTTAGCTAAATATTCAAGGTATCTAAATTTATTTTTTTTAACTCCTTACCATACAGGGCGTTAAAAATGTAAGCATTAAAATGTGCAACCTAGTACGCCCCTGGTAAACTAAAGAGACTAATTATGTTTTAAGGTCATCTTTTTAAGAGGTCCTTACTACTGTTTATCATATTAAATTTTCATTAAATTAAATTAAGTACTTTGAAATTTATTCAAGAAAAATGTTTTCCAGTGGCTTCTTTTAGGACGCCGTATTTCCGAGAGGAAGGCCGCTAGGAAAAAAAATTATGGGAACTTGTAATCATATTTTTTAATGTTCTATTAGAATCCAAGAGATTTCCCACTTTTTCCAGGACACCCTGTATAATTTTTTTGAAACATTTTAGATGGAAGAGCAATCTTTAATGGATAAAATTGAAGTAAATGACAAAAATTTAGCCGAAAATAAAACTGAAAATGTTAATAATAGAAATTATCGCATTGCAAATAATGATTTTTTGGAGTCTGTTGATCAGGGTTTATGTCTTAGTATGCATCAACCTTGGGCTAGTTTGTTAGTATCAGGAATTAAAATGTAAGTATCCCAAATAACTTGTCTTTCATTTTTTTCTCATTTCTTTTTAAATTTACTTCTAATATTATTATAAATTTATACAGGGTCTCCGAAAATAATGTTCGTATACTGAAGGGAGTAATTCAAGAACAAAAAATGTGAAAGAAAGTTCATATGAACACAGGAATTCCTTCCCAAACGAGCTACAGCTCTTTGAAGATGAGACTTATTGTGTGGTTTTTTTGTAATTATTTCACTTATCGTACAGAGTTAGTTCATGAGTTTTGGAACATCCTGTACTATTTATATAAGAAATATGATCTATGATGAACAGGTTTTGGTGCTGACATAGTGGAACGTGTCAGTCCTAAAGTCCCATTTTTTTTCTGTTAATAATTTTCTGAAAATTTGTTCCCAAAATTGGAATACTTAGACAAAAATATATAAAAAAGTTATTAATACGTCCTATTACGCACCCTTTTCGAGAAATTCAGCGATAATGCAGTCGCGAACCTAAATTTTTCCGTTTATAAAATTTCGAAACATAATTGTAGGTTCGCGGCATCTCATTTATCATAGAAGATTTTGTTACTATCATCATGTTTCTTATACTGTTTCTATACTTATATATTTCTCTAACTTTGTATAACAAATGAAATAACACTTTGCTGACCAGTGACGAGTCAAATCATCGTTGCACTCATCATTGTCGGTGACGTGACATAGATTCTAAGTAAAATTCCCAGTCAACAAAGTGTTAGATCAGGGGTCGGCAACCTTTTTCGAACGATAGGCCATTTTTAAAATAAAATTTTTTGTGCGGGCCATACATTCAAATATAACTTAAATAGTGCTTCTATATCATATACCTACGAGTATAAATATTATTAAAAATAAGTATAGAAAAAAATTATTTTTTATTGACATGCTATGATAACAATAATGCCAGAGAACAAAACTTTTACATTTCTTAAAAAGGAACTAATATAGAATATATATAATATTAAGGAAAATAATTTATCTTTAATTTTATTCATTCATTAAAATTTTATGTGATTTTTGTTCTTGAATATTGTTTGATAATTCATTTAAAGTCAGGTTCTGTTTGGGATACTGAGATCCTCAACAAGTTTTGTAAATTTTCATCCATCAACCTCGTTCTATATTTTAATTTTATGAAATTCATTCTTCAAAATGTTTGTTCTCATAAATAAGTACTTGAAAAAATACAAATCATTGATTTTGCAAAATTTCTTAAATTGGAGAAAAAATACAATTAAATTCTTTTGATTTCTGTAAATAGCTCGTTGATTAACTTTCCTTTGCCTTATAGTGTAATATTTAACTTATTGAGGTAAGCTGTGATGTCCACAAGAAAAGCTAATTCGCTTATCCAGTTAAAATTCGACAATTCTGGTATATTATTTCCATTTTCTGTCAAAAACATTTCAATCTCGTCTATCAACTCGAAAAATAATAGCAATATACAGTAGCAAACGGGCAAAATGAAAGAATGTTACACTTGCTAAAGGAGCCGTCCTTTCCGCTGGGGAGTAAGGATTAAACATGTACAGTAAAATAGGTTTCCCACTATGCATCTGTTAGCGCGCATTTTTATCACCGGCCACATTTCAACACGCTCTAAGTTTGATGATTTTTCCTAAAATTATATTGGTGCTTTGGCAGGTCGCACAAAAAGTTGCAAAGGGCCGCATATTGCCGACCCCTGTGTGAGATAAAGACCACACAATGAGTATCATCTTCAAAGAGGCATACCTCCTTCAGGAAGCTTTTCCGGGCACATGTTCATATGGACTTTTGTTCATATTTTCTACTGTAGAATTACATCTTTAAATATACGAATATTATTTTCCAATACCTGTATACTCATTCTACAAAATGATTATTTATTTATAGACATGAAGGTAGAACTTGGAAAACAGATCACCGAGGACGTTTATGGATAGCAGCAGCTGCTAAAGAACCAGAAGGTGATGAAATTTTAGCGTGTGAACAGATGTATCGCGATCTTTATAATGGTAAGTCCCTCATTATCTCCTTTTTTAAAACATATAGTCTTGGAAATGTTTTTTGTTAACTTTTATTCTTTAAAAGATCCAACTTTAGAGTTTCCAAAGAAATATCCAACTGGTTGTTTACTCGGTTGCGTTTTTGTTGAGGACTGTTTAGATCAAAGAGAGTACCAACAAAGATTTCCTAACGGCGAAAGTGGAAGTCCTTACGTTTTTATTTGTTCCAATCCGGTTATTTTACCTGTGTTTTATCCAATGCAAGGGCAACATAAAATTTGTAAATATTTTTAGGGATTTTACGTCTATCTTTGAAATAAAATGTTTGTTTTTTCAGTTTCTCTACCTAAGGAGTTGCATAGGACTGCTAAGGCTGCTTTATTGTCTTCTAAATGGGTTTAAATTTTTAATTAAGTGTTATTTTGTTAAAACAGGATTAAAATTATTTACTTATTAAATAAAAATATTCCTGTTTTTATTCCTTTGAACTTACATTATCCTAATACTAGTTTCCTAAATTTTAAATGAAACACTTTTTCCTTTTCTATTTTATTTAAGAATTATTTATAGTACAATCTTACTTTAATCTTACATTGCACTAAATAAATAAATAACTTATTTACTAAAACATTCCATCTGTTACATTCCTGCAATAAAATGTATGATCACATTATAAATATTGCAACACTTACATTAAAAAAAAGAGAGAATACATCATTGGTATTTTTTTCATCTATTCATTACTTCAATAAATTCCTATTATCTTTTAATTAATTTTATTATGTAGATATTAAAAAAAAGCTAATAATATTTACATCAAGTATATATAATTTGGTATTAGAGAGGGTTTTTTGATTTTTTAATCTAACTGGTTACTAAAAAACGATTAAATCCAAAAATCAATTCATTTTCAAATTATGATTTCAGTCAAATTTTTTATGTATTTAGGATTCCTTTTTGTTTATATTTGTAAAGAACGCTTCAATTGGTAAAATAGGGTCTTCAGTAGCTAAGGTGAAATAGCTCGGTACTCTTCTTACGTTTGAATTAACTGATTTGAAAATTCCCGGAACATGGTAATCATTTTGAGCTGAAGAAGTTAAATCAGAAACTCTTTGCGATTGTAAAACTGCATCGTTCTTTAAAATTTCCATTTCGGTGTTTTCTGGTATATCTTCGGGAATTTCTTCTTCATTTTCTTCAGGAAGTGGAGTAGTTGTTGTTGTAGTGGTTGTAGAAGAATAAATCCTCGGCGGTTCCGTACTTGGAACTTGATCTGTAATAACTTCAGTTACAACTTCTTGATTTTCTTCATTCTCCGTCGTTTCTTCCGGCGGTAAAGTTGTTTTTTCAAATTGAGTTTTGTTCCTATTTTGTATCCTTTCTCTTAAGCTTAGTTGAGGTGGTCTTCTTAAATTATTAAATAAATTTGGTTTTATCGAGACTTTTTGAGTCGCTGGTGGTTGAGTTGTTGATCTAAACCTTGTTAATCTCCTCCGTCCTTCTTCATCACTATCGTCTTTTTTCGCACCATGTCTGGGATTTTTCGGTACAAATTTCTTCCTTTGAACCGGCGCTTCAGATACTTCTTGAACTATTGTCGTTTCTTCTTTAATTTCCGCCACAGCAGATGGTCTGCTTAATAAAGGCCTTCTTGTACGATACAATAATCTTGTTCTAGTTGTTTCAATTTGTTTTGGCGCTTCTGTTGTAGTTGTAGAAGATTGAAGTCTTTGTCTGTTTTCTTTCACGCTATATATTGGTCTTGGGTTAATTGAAATCGGCCTTCTTCTTAATTTAGGTTTAAGGGTAATTGGTTCGGGTGTTGTTGTTGTAGTAGTTGTCGTGGTCGTTGTTGTAGTTGTCGTCGCTAAAGTCGTTTCTTCTTTTTCAGTTTGAAAATGGTAAATTTCTTTTATTGTGATTTCATCTTTTGGATTAGGTTCTTGAGGTGTTGTTTCTTCAATAGTTTGTTTATTTAAATCTTCATTAGTTACTTCTTCGCTTGTATACGTTTGTTGTTCAGTCATTTCCATGGTTTCTTCATTACTATTATCTTCAGTTTTTACTTCTTCTTCTTCTTTGATATAAATTGTCGGTCTTTTTCTTTGTATACTTTCAGTCATTTTGGAAAAATCTTCTTCGATAGTTATTTCTTGATTGCTTGGTCTGTATCTTTGTCTGTATCTAACTCTTTTTTCATTGTTTTCATTCTTTTCGTTTTGTTGAATAACAGGTGATTCACTTGGATTTGGTCTTTGTAAAACCGGACGTCTTCTTACTGGTCTAATCGGAACTTCTTCCTCTTGAATTTCCTCTTGATGAACAGGTTCTTCAACTTTTGGTCTTAAAGGTTTCCTTCTTCTACTCGGATGTGGACGACGTTTAATTTGATATTCTTTCATTTCCGGTGTTGTTGTACTTGGAGTTGTAGTAATCACTTCTGTTGTGACTTCAGGTTCTTCAATTCGATATTTATTTCCAACTCTCGGTTTAACCGTAGTTATTTCGTTTTCTTGGTCGTTTGTTAAAGAAAATTCAAAATGATTCATAATCGGTTTTCCTAAAATCGGATAATGCGTAGAAACTTCTTTAACGTTAAAGAAACTTTCAGGCTTTTGTTTAACTTTTTGTGATAATTCAGTAAAAATGGTTGAAACTTCATTTTGCGTTGGCAAAGTTGGAATCGGATTTAAAGGTTTTACCGGTGTTGGTAAAAATACTTCTTGCTTAATCGGTTTTCTCCGTTCGTTCTTTAATACGTGTTGAAATTGGAACGGTTCGTACGAAGGTGTATCTTGCCAATTTTTCGACTCGGTTACCTCGTAAGTAGGTAAACTGGGCGATTGTCTCGGTTTTTGTATAAATTGATAGCCGGGAAATCCAATCGGAATTGAATTATGAAACTCTTTCACATTTTCTTTCGTCACTTGCACATCTATCGCCTGTTCGTTTTGATTAACCAAATAAAACGGATTTTGTTGATATGGTGACGGTATTTGAAGTAATATTTCATTCGATGTTGGCGGTTTTGTTACTTTTGGTTTTTCCGTTACTTGTTCTTTTTGTTTCGCTCCGAATACTTTAGTTTTTTGCTTTTCTTGTTCGATATATTCTTTAGATGGAGGCGGAGGTACCAAATTTCTTGTGTACTCATCGTTTTGAGCTTGGAAAGTATATTGTTCGGTTGATGGTTGTTTAGGGAGGACGTATTGTTGAACGGGAAGTCGTTGAAATTGGAATAAATCATTCCCAAAGTGATTTTGATAGTCTAAGTTTGGGTGTTGGTTATATCTTGATGGGTTGTTGTTAGTGTAATATGCGTAATTACCTTTAAAGAAATGAGAAATTATTAAAAAGGATATTTTTATTATATGTTATTAAGTCCAAAGTTTTTTGATTTGTTAAAAATTAAAAATAAAATAAAAATTACGAATACTATATTTCTAAAAATTAAACTGTTTTGATGATTTTTTAATTTTTCATTTTTCACAAAATCAAAACCCAATTTTAGTCTACAATTTAAGGCCAGTTCCCACTAGTCTAACGTAGCGCAACATGACGCATCATTTTTGGAGTGCAAACACAGTGCAGCACGACGCAGCGTAGCACAGCGCAACGTGGACGCAACAAATTGCAAATTTGAAACGGCGGTAGCGTTTTAAATAGAATAACCCATAAAAAATATAATCAATTATTTGACATTGTGCGAATTTTATTTTGTAAAATGGAAACCAAGTTTCGCCAATGTACCTATTGGACCATATGAGCTATGATCTGTACAAAGTTGCATACATCAGAACATACCATAACTCGAAATGGAGCTGCACCATGAAGAGAAAGATGAAAAAGTAAGCCCTCTCTTAGTAAAATTACCGAGTAGTTTTTCGTCTTTCCCTTTATGGTGCAGCTCCATTTCGGGTTATAGTATATCGTGTCGGACCATAAAGGCAGGAACACATTTGTGTTGCACAAAATTATCAACTGTTCACATTTGCATGCTATGATGCCACGCCACGTTCTATTCAATACAAACGGAGAAAAATGATTTTCATAATAGCTTTTTTTCTATTAGCTATTTCTAACGGACTAACAATAAGATTTTTAAATTAATCAAATTATTTCTTAAGTACATGGAATAAATCTCATATTTTGATTTCTTGAAAAGAACCAGAAACCGTTGGAAATCGCTTCCATGGACAAAGTTAATTTCAATACTCTCACAAGGAGACCTCACGACTTTGGAATCACCGATTTTAACGAAAGTGGTACCAATCGATAGGTATTCGTACATAGTGCAAATCTGTAAAATATTAGGGCGCACTATTAAGCGGTTCGCGAGTATATCATTAATAAATAAATTAATTAATCGCCAATTAAGGCCGAGCGAGCTGACATCAGCGACAGATCACGCCCCTAAGGCCGATTCATAGCCGCGGTGAAATTAGCCGAGTTCACGTGCAAACGTAGATGGTTCGAATCCGGAATAAAATAATAATTTTTTTTCTTTTAATTTTTAATGTAATATTTCAGTCTATTTTTAAAATATTTTATTTTTACGCAATATAATAAATTAAGAATACTTTTTTTTAATTTTGATTTTATCCCTCAACTATTGCGACGCTTTATTAGTAACAATAAATGTCAGGTGCAGTTTTGAGAGCTAATATTTTAATATAAATAAAAACACAAGTATTTTACATATCTATAATGTGCGAAAATGGGAGAATTAGTTGCAACAGCAGGTTTAAAAAGTATATGCAACTTGCACTATTATTTTTAATACAATCATTTTTCTGTTTTTTTTACCATTTAACACGTTCGCTACCAGCCGGCTCATATTTGAGCCAAATGGTTTTCTCTAAGAGACCAACGACTCATATTTGGGACGTTGATATAGGCGCATTACAACATATTATTGGTCTATGGGAGACGGTGCCCTTTTGCATAGTGGTAATGAACGTGTTAAAAAGATCTTACGTTTTGCATTAACAATACCCACGCATGTAATGTAAAATAATTTATTAAACTTTTATACAAGAAAAACAAACTAATATAACATTTTACTTATTATATTTATTATCTAGAGATATGATATTACACATTAGTACATATCAATATTATTATAATACTGATGATGATTCAAACAAATAAATCAAAGTTACTTTTGAGAGGTGCATTATTGTATTTAGAGAACCTACTACTGGAAAATGATCTTGTTACACCAGAACCAACCGTGGAAATTCCAGAAAAGGCTGAGCTATTTGGTAAAGATATACTTATTTGATGCTATCGTGGACATCTTAAATAAGAAGAAATTTGTAAATACCTAGGAACTAATTGTAATGGAGGAGACGGACGAAGAACGTGTTTACGACGAGCCACCTGAAGCGTGTGAACAATATTTATCTCCGGAACAGCTGATAAAAGAAATAGGAGATGAGTATAATATTCCACTCGAGTATAAGGTAAAAGTTGTGAATATTGCTAAAGAACATCTCAAGTGATCTTTGCAAACTCTTCAGAAGAGAGGATGTTCACGCTTAACCAAAAGGCACATTTAAAGGAATGGGAGGAACATGTCAGAAAAGGAGGATCAATTGTTGATAAGTACAAATTGATTGACTTTTGGGCATATGATCGTTTTGTGGAAGTTAGACAAGTTCATCAACAAGTAACGACAAGGAATCTCCAAGAGTGGGGTTTAAGTGCCGCTAGCCAATTTACTGACTTAAATTTCAAAGCAACTAATTCGTGGGTTTTGAATTTTAAGAAACAACATAGGACAATTGAGGAAATTCTAGCTGCAGCAGAAACGTTTCGGAACCAAACGCGTCCTTTAATAGCTTTATTTTTGCACATTATAGATTTGTAAAATACTTGTGTTTTTATTTATATTAAAATATTAGCCCTCAAAACTGCACCAGGCTTTTATTGTTACTAATAACGCGTCGCAATAGTTGAGGGATAAAATCAAAATTAAGAAAAAGTATTCTTAATTATATTGCGTAAAAATAAAATATTATAAAAATAGACTGAAATATTATATTAAAAATTAAAAGAAAAAAAAAATAATTATTTTATTCCGGATTCGAACCATCTACGTTTGCACGTGGAACTCGGCTAATTTCACCGCGGCTATGAACCGGCCATGGGGGCGTGGTATATCGCTGATGTCAGCTCGCTCGGACTTGATTGGCGATTAATTAATTATTTATTAATGATTTACTCGCGAACCGCTGAATAGTGCGCCCTAGTATTTTACAGATTTGCACTATGTACGAATACCTATCGATTGGTACCACTTTCGTTAAAATCGGTGATTCCAAAGTCGTGAGGTCTCCTTGTCAGAACGTTTGAAAAGAACCTGCATTTTAAAATCAGGACGGTTTGGATACGTGACGCGTCGAACTGCGTTGTGACACCACACGTCAACTAAAAGCGATCGAAATACCGGGTGTTTATAAATGAATATCAGGGTTTTAACTCTTTATAATACTTATTACCTTAAATTTACAGTTATAAATTATATGTCAAATGAAAAAGCAACTCAAACAGTTTTACCAAGAACCTTATAAATGTTCAATGTGACAACCATTTGTCACACGGCACACATCAAGTCTATAGCCGAGTTCTTCCCAAACGTTGATAAGTGTGTATTCAGTAATTGTAGCAATAGCTCAGGGTTGCCAGATCGTTCGATTGGATTTCCCCAGTCACAATTGAAAAATACCCTAAATTTGGAAGTTTTCAATAAAAAATCCCCAGAAAATAATTTTATTGTTTTCGTAGATTATAATTTACTACTTTTAAATTTTAATCAATTTTCGTGACTGAAGCATATCTCTAAAATACCCAAAAATAAGCCAATTTAGAAATAAATCCCCAAGAATTGGAAATATTCAGACAATAATTTTTCAAATTAAAAAAATAACTTATAACAGCAATGCACACAAAAACACTGCAACATAGTGCCAGTTGAAGACTAATAAAAAAATAAAAAAAAAGTAAAATTCTACTGCACTTATTCTTGCGTTTTATAGTACAGAATTGAATTTTTATATTTATGAAGTTTATATCATCGAGTAGTGCCAGACATAAGATCCTCTGTTAATACCCACCTAATTTTTTTCCCCCACAAATAATCCCCAATAAAAACTATCCCCAAAAAATACCCCAATAAAGAAAAAAAACCCTAATTTTTGGGGAAAATCCCCTAATCTGGCAATCCTGCAACAGCTGCTTCACTCCGGTTTCTTAATTCAGGGAGGTCAGCTGGTAGCGCAGGCACGTACACACGATCCTTGATGAAGCCCCAAAGGTAAAAATCGCATGGCGTTAGGTCAGGAAATCGTGGAGGCCATGCATAGCAAACCCTGTCATTTGGGCCCTTGCAGCTTATCCAGCGCTCGGGTACAGTGACGTTCAACCAATCGCGTACTTCGTTATGCCAGCGAGGTGGCGCACCATCTTACTGCAAAATAAAGTTCTCTGGCTCATTTTCTTCCAACTGAGGGAAAAGCCATTGCTCTAGTGTATCAAGGTAAGAAGTGCCAGTTGCAGTAGGTTCGGCACAAGGTGGTCATCGATACGAATCACTTAGATAGTGATTCGGACCACTCGTCTGTCAACAGATTTCCTAAACCCCTCCATAAAGAAAAAGTAGGTTCGGCACAAAAAACATTCACTCTAGGGAAATCTCGTTGCATTTGTACCATCTCGTGAGGATTTTCTAAGACCCAGAGCGCACCTTATGATTGTTAACATGTCCACTAAGGTGAAAGGTCGATTCATCATTGAAGACAACATGTTCCATAAAATCGTCATCGTCATGAAACAACATGTCGTTTGCGAAGTTGGCACCTAATCCGTGGTCTGTCGGCTTTAGAGTCTGTAATAACTGCAAACGGTAAGGACGTAGTCGTAAGCGTTTTCTTACAACTTTCCATACAGTCTACGAAGGAACTTGTAATTCACGATTCAGCCTTCTGGACTGATTTCTTTGGGCTACGAGTGAACGACTCTCACTCGCTCAACAATCTCTTCACTAACTCTTGGTCGGCACGTGCTCTTCCCTTTACAAAGGCATCCGATATTTTCAAACTGATGATACCATCTATGAATGTTGAAACATTGCGCGCACATGCGCACTGGTGCCAACAAACAAAACTGTTTGAGTTGCTCTTTCATTTGACATATTATTTATAAATGTAAGTTTAATGTAATAAATATTATAAAGCGTTAAAACCCCGATATTGATTTATAAACACGCGGTATATAAATTTATATGAAAAAATTGGCTATTTGATCTTCGTTACGTTGAGTTGCGTAGCGATGAGTCGCGACACGCTACTTAAGTGTGTTCCTGCCTTAATTCACATCTGTCCGTCGAGGTGCAGTGGAGCACACTACCGTGCAAAATACTGCACAAAATTCTTCCCGATGGTATAAAATTTCGTTGCACCACGCCGTGCTGCATGGCACTGTACTGATATTAACGGTATCATATGAAAACAGAGAAATTTTAAGCAGATTTTGTCGCGTCGTATTTAAGTCTCAGATTTGTCTTTAATAAAAATAGAACAATAACGACGAACATTATCTAGAAACGAACTCAACTTAAAAATGAAATAAACCTATATTTTATTAATTTTTCATTTCCGACAAAATCAGAACTTAAAAAATAATTTTCTGTATCAAGCTTTCGCGAAAGAATTAATCATTAAATTTAAAAATGGTTAAAAATTAATTTACCAAGTCCATTTGATGGTGCTGGTGCAATAACTTCATCTCTTTGACTGTATGCGCCTTGCTGTCCTCTTTGAGGCTTCGCAACTCTTTTATTTGAAGACGAATGAGTTTTTCCCATCACTGGATATTTAACAATTTTATTCTGACTTCGATGGGTTAATACTGGTTTAGGTTGGAGGAATCCTTGACTTGTTACGTAGTGGATTTGGTGATGTTTACTATGTGAAGGCACTTTATCTTAAAAAAATAAAATAGAAAGTAAAAAAAGGGATTATTTTAACACGACTTTAAATGTGTATTTATGAATTGTTAAAAATATTTACTTAAATGATATTGCCCATTTTGATGAATAGTATGTGTTGTACTACTAGGAATTTTTGGAGTCATTTCGGTTGGTTTGGGAGATTCCAAAACGTCCTCCTTTTTAACCGGATGTCGTTGATTGAGACTTTCTTTAAGTTTCATTTCTTTCCGCACGTTTTCTTCCAACCGATACGGGTTTTCTTCTATCCGGTAGGGATTTTCTTTAGAAAAATGAGATTCACGAATCCTTCCGTGACCAATAATCGGTTTCCAGCCATCATCAAGTAATTCCTACAATGTTTCTTTTTCTTTTTCATTTCTAAATTCTTAATTTCAAAAAAACATTACCTTAGCTTCACGTTCATTTGAAGAAATCTCTACTACGCATAAAGCTAAAATAGCTGCAAAAAATTTACATGATTTATTTTTAAATATAAACGAAACTATCAATTATGTGTGTAATATCCGGTCAATAACTTGTTTATCTTTGCAAATAAATACACGTACACGCAAAGAATAATATAATAAATCAACGCGTGTGTCCCATTTCCAGGTGAACTTTCAGTTTCTGCTCACACAGCTCAAGTGGCAGGAAAGTCGTTCAAGGTATCCGTTTGGACGACGGTTGAATTACAATATAAATTAGAGAAGTAAACTGGAAAGTTCTACGCGTTAATCAATGAACTCCATTTGATTTCCTAATAGTGTATTTATATTATCTAGGCATAAAAATTTAACAACTTCATGGCTATTTACACGATGAATAGCTCAAAATATAAATTGGAAAAGTTAATTGCAAATTATACCAAGTAATCATTGAACTTGAATTGATTTTATGGTAAAGTGTTTTGAACTTTTAGTTAATTTAATCAGTTAATTTGTTAATTATACGCAATGGTCATTGAACCACGTAAAACTTTCGATTATAAATTAAGTGGTTTTGAAATTATAATCTTTTTGAATTACTTACTTAAGATAAACTTCCATCGTTCTGGTGGGATCATTTTCTGAAAGAAATAGACATTTGTTTTATTTAAAATTAAATTTAATAACCATTTCAAATAGAGCTTTTGTTTAGAATCAGAAAATGATAAAATGAAATAGCCTGTATTAGCTTTGGTTACAGAGAAAATTTAATATTTTGCTTAAACCTATTAAAGATATAATTTAAACAACTTTCTCAGACAATTCCACAATTTCTCACTTTTCGCTTAGGTACTCCTCATTAATATAAAACTTTCTCTGTACTCTCCAAGTGGCATATTTCGCTCATTTTACGCGTTCACTGAAACAGTCCCTCCCCGTTCCTTCTTTTGCAAATCTTACGTTAGTAGGAAACCGTAAATTAGACGCGTTTCGGAAAATACCAGGAAGTAAAACTAGAAACGGTCCGTTTCCTCGTCCTTTTGTTTTGTATTTATTTTAAATAATTGTCTTTAAACTTCCTTTAACGTAAACACAGAGTTTAATAAAAATAAATTTTCCTTATACATTAACGTGACTGTTCTAATTTAAAAGTTACATCGTTGTAATGCCGTAAGAATTTTTTTTCTTATTGAGTAATATGTATTACTCTATATCTACGTGAAATGATTGTGTTAAGATTTCAATTACAGTTGGGTTCATGAATGTTTTATTAGCTTATATAGTTGTTGTTGTTTGTTATTGTGTAATAAACTTTTGAAATTAGATTTTTCATGAGGATAACTTTAAAGTGGTTTAAATTGATGGTAGTTTAACGTGGTTGATTAAATTCCTAATTAGAGTTGGTTTCATACGCGTGAACGATCAGCACGCGAATTTCGCAATTAAAAACGATCTCTGAGGCCAATATTCCGGCGCTGGGGCGATAAAACTGGGTCGGCGTCGGAATAGAAAACTAATAAACGACTCGTCCGAGTTGGACTCAGCTCCTTACAACTAATAAAGACCGTTTCGCGCGCCAGTTTCGAAAATTTTATTTACATTTAGAAAGCCAACGGCTCTCTAATTACAATTGTATCATACCATTGTCTACTAAATCATCAAATCCTTTATTATTAAAAATCAATTTACATTCCTCAATTTAAATGTATGTTCAATAATTAACCTTGAAAATTTTCTTTTTTATAGAATAATTTTTTAAAAAGTAATAATTTTGCGTTTAGATTTAATGTAAGTGAAAATGTTGTATACTGGAAAAATTCATTTGATATACGTTTAAGTCGTTTTAAGTTGTTTAACTCTATTGACATAATTTCCACAGGGACATAACAGTTCTTCGTTCCACATCAGTTGTACGTAAAGGCGGATAGTGCGCGAGATGTACGATCGGTAGCAGCAGGATACTGTCGTTTCACTTTCGTTAAAGGCCCAAATTCCTCTTTTAACCGAGTCGTACCGGTTTTTTATTCTTCTCGTAAGCATTTATCCTAAGTGGATACGTCTTCACGTTACTTAACTCTAACGACTTGTTTTAAAAATGTTCAAGTCTTTTAAATCGTTCGCTGCTTTTTGAAATGTTTAATGTTGGACTAAATAGCTTACATTTCAAAGTATAGCTACTGTAATATAGCTTAGCAAGTGAGATTTTTCGAATCATTACTAACCCTTACACATCTTTTTTGATATTATGACTGTAGTCTCTACAAAATCTTATCATGATATAAAATATTATTATGACCAAGGACATATTTCTTTCAAATTACCTTAAAAAGTTTTTGGAGCAAAGGAATATTCGCAACAAATCCGCAATAACAACTCCCTTTGGTCTTTTTGAGTTTGTTCGTATGCTCTTTAGATTGCATAATGCAGCTCAAACATTCTAAAGATTCATAAATGAAGTAACCAAAGGTTTAGATTTTGCCTTCATTTATTTAGACGACATCCTTATTTCGAATAAAAGTGAAGATGAGAATTTCTATCAGCTTCAACAATTATTCGACCGTCTAGATAAATTTGGAATTTCTCTTAAACCATCAAAATGTGTTTTCGGAGTCTCTCAATTAAATTTTCTGTGTCATGCGGTTTCATCTAAAGGTATCCTTCCTTCATCTAAATGCATTTCTGTTATTAACGATTTTCTTCTTCCAAAAACAATAAAACAACTTGGTATGGTAAATTTTTACCATAGATGTATTCCTAATTCTTCTCAAATCTTTCACCCACTTCATTCACTTTCTACAAATGCTTAAAAACTTAACCAGAAAAACGTCTCTGTTTGGCATAAAATAATGTCAAGACAGTTTTGTAAACGCAAAATATCGGTTGAGTCTCCACCAACATAAAAATCATAGACTAAAAATATTTGAAGATAATTTGAAAGAAAAGATGTCCTTAATCATAATAACATTTTATATACACTACAATGTCGTGATATGAAATTTGCGATGAAAGTCTTCATTCTGTAGTGTTTTTTTTATATTAGTTACGGTCTTTAAGTCACATTATCCACTTTTCTAGGGATTTTATAAGACATGTTGATCTGAAGAAGCGCCTGCCTCAAATTTTTGAGAGAATACCTACTTGTTTTAAAAACGTTAAAGTCTTGAACATATTGAACATTGAAATCGTTCGTTGCTTTGTGAGAATGTTTGAGTACTTTACCAACCCTTACATCTCTTCATTGATATTATGACGTGATATGAAATTTGTGAGGAGTCTTCATTCTGTATTTTTTTTTGTATTAGTTGCTATCTTTAAGTTATATACTTTTCTAGAGATTTTATGAGTCGTATTGACCTGAAGAAGGTCGAGAAAAATTTACACAACTTTTGAATTGAGCGCTTGACTTAAATTTTTTAAGAGAACACTTGCTTTAAAAACATTCTTTCAAGTCTTTTAAATCGTTCGTTGTTTCTTGAAATGTTTACATTTTAAAGTAAAGTTAGTTCAATATGACTTAGCGAGTGGGATTGTTCGAGTACATTACCAACTCTTACACATCTTCTTTGATGACATAATATAAAATTTGCGATGAAAGATTTCATTCTGTAATATTATTTATTAATTAGTTGCCGTCATTAAATCATCGACAGCCTTAGGCATAGCTTTTTTAGTAGCTACTAACGTCATTTTTAAACATTACCAAGAAAACTCCGTATGAATAACCATATTTAGTAGCGTTTTAACGCTAGTTGTCTATTAATATTTTAGTGGTCATAATGGGCATGTTTAACTAGATTTCAATTTCATTTTCTAGAATATTACCCGTATTACAATAGATATGTTATGGATTTTGAACAAATATTTTCACTATAATCCGAAAGTTCTTCAAAATAACTCGTACTCTGTGTCTCAAGACTAATATAGGGTGTAGTAATCACTTAATTTGGGTGATATTATACAAAACTAGCTTTCTTTGTTAATATTAAGTTAGTCATTTTCAATTAGACATCTCTTAATATTAATAAGGAGTGTTGTGAAAATATTGTTTCAGAATAGGAAAATTATGACCGACATAGTTTTAGTTATAAGATACGCCTTTCGTTGTTAAGTTTGCCATAATAATTTGAGCTCAAGAAACATGACTTTTCGGATCTTATTAAACGAGGAGTTTGCCTATACATATTATTTTCCTCACCTTTGTAGTAAACTTATAGGTTATTAATCATTAATAATTAACTGTCGTTCCGTTAACATAGGACACTTATATTGTTTTTTGAAAAGTGTTGCGTTTATTGCTTATAATCCTTCTCTAATGTTAAGTAAACCCTCCGCGTCGCATAATTTTCTCCACGTGATATTCATTTCACTTTTGAATATTTCCAAACATACACATATTTTGCGATGTTGCCGCCTAGAATGGCAGTTTAGTTTTCTATTAACTAGTAAGTTAAAATGGAACTATACATAAAAAGCATGCTAAAATCCTATTAGGCATATAGCTATGCATCCAGCTGTAAAGCCCTTTCAGACTATTTTTCTATGGATTTTATAAAACGTGTTGACCTGAAGAACGCCAAGAAAAATGCTCACAACTTTTTAATTAAAGCGCTTCATTTAAATTTATTAAGAATTCTTAATTTGTTATAGTAATTTTTCGTTCTCTATTTTGTCGGATTTCTAACAATCGTGAGCTATCTCCATCAGCCATCAGGTACCACGCACTGGTAAATATCTGTGATGGTGTCGACGGTTCGGTGTCTATGGCACAGGAAACCGCGAGAACTCTACCAAGACTTTACCAGCGAGATTGTTGGAGATAATTTTAAAAGGAGGAAATTGTCCGTCTCCTCCTTCTAAAGGAGGGACGGACGGAGGAAAGCTAAAGTTTAGCTTTAAATTCTTTAACGTTCCACTTGAATAATTATTTAGATTGTACCTTTTATAAATGATATAACCTCGGAAATGTGATACATCGATATGAATCTCTTAATTATAGAATTGTAAATGTGGAACACGTTTGCAAGTTATGCGGTTTTGATATCCGTTAGAATAATTATTGCTCTGGTTGGCGGTTAAAATGATTTCGAAATGTTTTTAAGGTGCATTGTCTGGTTTATTTACGCGTACGGTTTTGAAACGAAACCGAGGAAAAGTCGTGAGAAATGTCCTTTTCTTCTTTCCTATTGTATCTTTTTTAGTGCGTAGATTTCCTTGCATAACTCAACTAATTTTTTTTTTCTTCTAGTATAAATATAACTTAAGTACTAGAAAATGAGGTTGAAGGAGAAAATATTTTTTTTATCAAATAAAATTAATAATTAATAAAAAAAGATGATGTGGTTTATTTGAAGCTTGTAAGTTGATGTTAGATTGCATCGTCGATTCATTGTCAATTAGATTGACACCAATGAAACGAAGAAAGTGTCTTTATTGAATTCGTCGTTCATGACCTTGATTTAAAGAATTATTTACGGACGACAAAGAGGAAACGTCTTTACTTTCTTTGCTTTCAGAACTTTCATGATCTCTCTGTCATGTTTAAATATGTTTTGGTGTGTACATTATGGTGAGCTTTATGAGTGTCTTAAGTTCTTTTATCTATTGGATAGTAATTATTTACAACCACTATTAAAATTCTATCCATAAGAGAAAATTTTAATTAGTTGTGGTTAAATAAAATCAAGAGAATTATTAAAATATGTAACTAAATATTACGAGAAGAAACAAATAACCTTCAAAATTTAATATTAATTACAGTAATTTAATATTGTTATTCTAGGATTAGTTACAATATTAATCATTCATATATAAATATTATTACTTTTTCGAATTGAACCATAATTGAACCATAATTAAACCATAATTGAACTCACCTGAATTGTTTAATTCAAACTTTGAAGGGAAATTAAACCGTGTAACCACAAATAGAAATCGATCGGTTAATAAACAATCTTCGGTTAGTTTTTATTAGTTCACTAATAACCCACGTTTGAATCGACTTTAACTAGAAAGTAGACAACGCGAGCTACCGTGTCACCGATAGAACTGAATGGTCAGTTGAAGATTTTCACCAGAAGTCGTCTTCGTAACGTGTAGAGGGGTCCTCCCACTAAAAACCTCTTTAGTATCGGTTTGTCTACGAATATTTTTGAAAGAGTACGATACAAAATATTTGTATACAAAAAATTTTCACTGACCTATAATAATTTAGTATATTTAGGTTGGGTGATTTATGGGTGATTTTTTTTTAATGTTTATCGTTGATTACAGTTTCACTTTTCTTCTAACCTGTTTATAAGATTAATTGTAACAGGTTTACTAAAGTCGTTTCACCGAGTGTTTAGTGTCTTACAATTAGTTGCAACGTTTAGCATCTGTTGTATGGTAAACAGTGTGAGGATATAATTTAATGATTTTTTTTTCATTTATTTCATTTTCACTTTGTGGCTTTATTGTGGGTCTTTTAATAATAAATATAATTTCATAGGAGTAGTATGTTAATTTCTCTTTTAAAACTTAATTTTCAATTAAGAATTTTTTAAGAAAATTATGTACATAATTTTATGTACATAATAAAAAACCGAAATTCGTTCAGTTTTCTGATGAATGGTTTTTCACCAATATCTTAGGTTAGGAATACGATATCGAGCTGCGGTTTTCACTGGCTTGTTTGGGCTTTATTATAGTATTTTTTCGTGAAGAGAAAGTGATACCGTTCCATTTAACTTTTCGGAGAAAATTCGCAATTTCTAAAAAAAATTGGGAAAGCGCCATCTAGCGGCGACATGTGAAATAACAATCACCGCCAAAACGGTAGGATTTATTCTCCAAGAATAGCTTTTTCCAACGACACCAAGTTTATTAAAATCCGTTCAGCCATTTTAAAATTATAGGCATTTATTTATAAGCACTTTCGAACGCCCCCCACCACTTTATTTTTGGAGATACGGAAAAAAGTTGTTAATAAAAAAAATGATACTTATATCCACTATAAAATGCGTTTATTTTTGTGTTATCTTAATACAGCTGAATTTCGAGAAAAGCCACATTTTGTAATTCAAGATGGCGATTGCGCCCCCTGGCGGCCATCTTAGGAACTTGAAAATAGTTTCCAGCATTTTCCCTTGGCCACTTTAGTTATTAAATTTTTTACCGGAAGTCTCTACGATGAATAGTTTCTGAGATACAGCACTCTGCATTCTTATTTGTTCATCCTGTACAATAAAGTTGTAACTTTTAAACGTTAAATTTTAATGTAATCCAAAGAAATTTTCGCTTTTAAAACGTAGCATAATTTTTAGAATGTTTCAATTGGGGACAGTAAGTTACATTTTCTCTTCTGAGGGAAAAACTAAAAGTCGTAGAAAATTCATTTTTGGTAAAAATAAAGATTAAGTTTCAATCTAAATCCTAATAAAATTTCAAGTCTCAATAACAATTAGTTTCTTAGATATGATTTTTTAAAACTTGGCAATTTTTAATAAATACGTTAATTAAGTTAGGTTAGAAATTCCATTCTGTGAAAAAAACTAAAAGTCTTAGGAACTTCATCCTTGGTAAAAATAAAGATTAAGTTTCAATCTAATTGTAAGTCCTGATAAAATTTCAGATCTCAACAGTAATTAGTTTCTTAGATATGAATTTTTAAAAATTGATAAATTTTAATCGACATTAAGTTACATTTTCTCTTCTGAGGGAAAAGGACTTGTTAGAAAGCATCTTAAATCTTCCTATATTTAATATAGATCCAATGATCAACATCTTAAATCTTGCTATATTTAATATAGATCCAATGATTCTATTCAAGTATTCACTTCTTAGCTACCGCATTTCATCTCCATTTATAGACTCGATACCTGCAGGAATTTAGAGAGATTTAAAGAAACAGAGAGTTCATAGTTTCAACAAATCATTTTCTCCAAAGTCAGGAAGTAGTCAAGTTACAAAAGAAAGTGAACACACCAAATTCGGCGCTTTTAAGCGTTAAACTTTCCGCTTAACGCTAAACAACAACGATTATTTCCGCTCAATTTAATTAAAAAGGAATAAATACGCAGTTTACATACAAAACCATCTATTAACAAATCCGAAAAGACAGAAAAGAAAATCGTGGAGACTTTATTTTTTCTAATGAAGAAATGGAACTTGTATTAATTGAAAGTTAAAATATTCTATTTTAAAATAAAAAAGTCAAATTTCCTCCAAATATTACCCAAAAATTAAAAAAAATTGAGATTTAAAAGTTACAACTTTATTATATGTAATAACTTCCGACTTGATATCTGTTTGTGGTGTTTTTCAGATTGCGAAAGGATTTCATTAGAAATATGTCAATAATACGTTGGATAATGTTACATTTTTACGTAAAAAGGCTGAATTATAAAGCCGGCGCTTGGCAAGTGGACCGTGTTCCAGTTTTCCAAGTTGTCAGAGGGTCCTACTTTCTTCTTTTGCATGCGGTCGGCAATAGTCGATGATTATTATCACCATACTTACCACTTACCCCGATTTTTTCTATTTGGTAATGTTCTAAATATGCTTGGATGCCATTTCACCGTCTAAAGAAGTGAAATTTTCTTTTTTGTTTTTAAGTCAAAGAACTTTTTAAAATGCAAACGGCGTCGGCTTAGCATTAAATTAATTAAAAATTACTACTTCCGATACTAAATGAGTGTTGCAGTTTATAATTAGAGATTAATTATTAGAAAAAAAAATTCTTAACTGGGCCAAATTGAAATTGCAATTAAAAACGAATCTCCAACGTGACGGCAACGGGAACGTTTCAGTTTTCTATTCGCTTGGCATAACTCACGGACATGCCGTTTATTTGATATTCTAAACGTTGATTGTCGAGAAAGTTGATCGGGAACATAACATCCGCAATCGAACAACCTATTTATTTTATATAATAGTCGCATTTAGCCGATTTGTGTCACCAGATTTCTTGCACAAGTCATTTTATACGTTCGAACTATTTGGAATAAGATAGAACATACTAGAAAACGAAATGTTGTAAATTCACGAAAGATTTAATTGTAAATATTCATTGATAAATACAATAATCAAGTTTAATTAAAAAAATAATCAATAAATTGAAATGAAAGATGCTCAACATAAAAAATTCGCAATTAGTGGTTTTTGAGATTTTATAAGCAATGTGGTTTTCTCATTTCATTGATGCGGAATGAAATAATCGTTGTTTTATTATATTAAAAATCCTTGATTTTAAAAACTCATCAAGTCAAATAAAAAAAAAAACAAAGACTTTTCTGAATTAGATACATAAAACATGACTTCAATGTTCTTTCTAGTTAATTTATTAACGAGAATTAATTCAGTCAGAGAAAAAATCTTAAAAATTTTATTAACCTTCTAGAAAAGGAAATAATGTCGCAATGAAGTAACACTAACGTGAGCCAAAAAATAATCAGCAATTATCTTGAAATGTTGATTAATATTCTAGTTTTTGAAAGACTTTTTTCCTTAGAATCTATCGGAGCAAACTTACAGCAAAAAAGAAAATGAAGTAAATAATAGAGACATTACATTTTTTAATTAAGCACATAATTTCTACGCTTTGTTCGTTCCCAAGTAAAAAAGATCAGTATAAGTAATCCAACCCATCTATAAAATACCAATAAAGGTAAAAGACTTATATTATAATTTACTTCATTGAAAAAGAAAATGTCCAGTAATCCTTTTCAAATAGAGTTGATTAACCTAGACATTCTAGAATTTATTATGTTTCTTTACTAAAGTCTTCTGGCCTTTGTGAATCATCTTTATTTACCAAACATACACAATTTGAAACATATTCCCCTAAAAGTACACAACCCAATAAACACCCTGTAATTATAAGTCGCCCACACAGATTTAAAGAGAGATATACTCATCCAAATCAAAAGCTAGAAAGAGATATCATACAAACCAAAGTCAGAAAAACGGTTGTTAAGTTGTTACAATGACGTAATTGTTGTCTAGTGAAATTATGAATGAAATCTTATCTCCAGTTTAAATTTTAACGTTTATTCTCTTTTTCGGTTATTTAAACCGTCTTTACACGGTGTAGTTTAAATGAAATAAAGTGAAATAAAGGAGCAGGTTAGAATCCACCTGTTGAATACAACAGGTTGGGGCGTTTAGGTTCCTTTGAGTTCTTTTTTTAACGTGGGGGAATGTTTCAGTTGATTGGGGTCGGTTAAAATGTGTTCTCCATGGCGAAAGTTTGAAGACGAAAAAGGGTTTCCTTATTATATTCAGTAAGTATTTTTTTTGTCCTGGTTTTCTTTTTTATTTTTAGATTTCTTTTGTTAAACATATGAATGTTTTTCTTTTATATTTTTTTATTATTTCTTTTATTGTTTCTTTTATTATTTCTTTCCTTATTTTTTATTTTCTGTTTCTTTTGTTTTTTCTTTGTTTAATTTTTGTTTTAATTTTTTTTGTTTAGTGATCAAACGAAAGTTAAACAATGGGATCATCCTAAATTTATTGAAATAAAAGAAAAATTAGATGAGTGCAATTGGATTAAATATGCTGCTTATAGAGTGGCTTTTAAAATTAGATTTTTACAACAATCTTTATACAGTATGTTTTATTTTTTAGTTTACTGGAAATTTTTTTTTTAATTTCTTTTTATTTTTTTAGTGGATGTTATACCTTTAAATTTAATTTCTGGTGTTTTTGAAAGACATCAATTAAATGCAACAGAAAACACTTTACATTTGGAAAGTTATGACATTGAAGCTATTTTATCAGATATTTATTTTGCTGTAAATAAACAACATAATTTGAATATTGATATTGATTTAATCGTAGAGTTGATGCAGAATTTTTTATATAATGTTTATGATAAGTAAGTTTTTTGGAAATCAGAATATTTTATAACGAGAATAAATTTATTTATTTATTTTTAGAAATCGTGAGGGAACAGTGCAAGTAATTCATTTAAAATTAGTTTTATCGTTAATGTGCAATTCAAATTTAAACAACTTATTTCATTATTTTTTTAATTTATGCGCGGATCATAATAATTGTATAACCAGATTAAAAGTACAATCTATTTTATCGAAAATCAGTGATATTATTTCTTATTTACATGAAGATTTAAATTTTGGACATCATTTAATTAATTCTTCAGTTGAAGAATGTTTTACAAAGGTATACTATAAATAGAAAGAAAATAATTAAAGAAAGGTTTTTACTACTGATGCGTTAGAGGAGAAAAAATGTTTCATTACTGTACTGGGATCCAAACCGAGATCTCCTCTTTTGTGGGCAGTTGTTCTACTAATTGAAGTACACAGCTTGACAAGTTTTCTTATATATAATCGTGCGCATATACTTGTGACATTACGTTTCCAGAAATGTGAGAAAACTTGTCCAAACCCAGATCTCCTGCTTTCCGAACAGTTGTTCTACCAATTGAACTATACAGCTCGATAAGTTTTCTCATATTATAATTGTGCGCATATACTTGTGACATTACGTTTCCAGAAATGTGAGAAAACTTATCCAAACCCTGATCTCCTGCTTTCCGGATAGTTGTTCTACCAATTGAACTACACAACTCGACAAGTTTTCTCACATTTATGGAATCGTGCGGATATACTTGTGATATTACGTTTCCTGAAATGTGAGAAGGAAATACCTACTTACCATCATGCTATTCTTCCTGGAGGAAAGATCTTTTATAGTTGTCATCAATGCATTCTCCTCCAGCACCCGGATAATATTAGCAGGAGTCCCCCAAGGAAGCAGCTTATCCCCAGCTCTATTTAACATTTTTATACATGATATCCCTTCTGACCTAAATTTGGAAATGGTAATGTTTGCTGATGATATGCTAATAATGGCACAAAATGACATCCTTAACGACGTAATCCGTAATCGAATCACTGCAAAGATCAATTGATAAAATCCAGCACTGGTTAACGAAGTTGGGCATTATGCACAATGGCAATAAATGTCAATCTAAGATCTTTACGCTAAGACCCTATCGTAATGCCCCTTGCGTTATTATCAACAACCAAATAATAAATAATCCCGTGGAGCGCAAAAGACGAGGCAATCAAATACCTTGGAGTATTCCTTGACTAATGTTTAACTTGGAAATACCACATCACCGCAAAACTCAACCATGGATATGCCAGGCTTACACAACTTTTAACCTCTAATTAACAGAACATCTCCTATGAGAATACAATGCACTCTCCTTCTCTACAAAGCTCTTATTAGACCACTAGTTATCTTTGCTTGCCTAGTTTGAAGTAACTCATCAGCCTCAAATATGAAAAAGATTCAAACTCTACAGAACAAACTCCTTAGGATCTCAGTGAACGCCCCATGGTTTATAAGAAACAGTGATCTACATGAAGACCTAAAAGTGCAAACTATTGGTGAGTTTATTAAGAACGTAACCAAAAAGTTCTACATCAACATGCGCACTAGTATGGTTTAGCATAAGGTGGGCCTCTCCCAATCCACACGTGCCTAAAGAAGAAGCTTCTTCAAGACCTGATTGCGTCTGATACTGAGTAATAGTTATCCACATCGAAACCAGTGCGGATTTCCGTAACTTTACTAACATAAGTAAACTTTACGTGATGTTTCTTTCTGAACCAAAATGACCAAGAAAACATTCTGCTGTTGAACTGGTTTTGTTAAATTAAAAATAAAAAAGAAATGTGAGAAAATTTGTCGAGTTGTGTAGTTCAATTGGTACAACTACTGCCCAAAAAGTAGGAGATTGGGTTTGGATCCCAGTACACTAATGAGACATTTTTCTCCTCTAACGCATTAGTGGTAAAAACTTTTCTTTAATTATTTTCTTTCTATTAATATCATGCGTTAAAAATTCCCAAATATTTCATTATATTATACCTACCATAAATATTTATTAAATATTTTTCACAATGAAATCGACTTTTTTTAATTTTTAGTCGCCTGGATTAGTTGGTATAAACGAAAGTATTTTTATTTCTTGGCTTGAAAATAACCCACCAATATTAACGTGGTTATCTACGTTACACAGATTAAAAAAGTCCGAATCTGGTAAGAAAACTTTTTTAACTATTATTTTTTTTAATTGTTTTCGCTTAGAAGAAATAATAAAATGAAATTTTTTATAGCTGTTCATAATGCAAAGTGTTCGTTTTGCAAAATTACCCCAATTGTTGGTTTGAAGTATCGTTGCGTTAAATGTTCGAGATATATTCAATGTCAAAAATGTTACTTAACAGCCAGAGTTAATAGGATGCATAAAATAACTCATAATATGAAGGAATATTGCATCGAGGTAATAACACATTAATTTAATTTTAAATTTATTTTTGCAAATTACTCAAAATCTAATTCTCGAACAACTAATTTCTTTATAAATTTAAGGATAATGGAACCGAAGTAAATCATGGTTTAGTTAAAAAACTATGTTCTTTATTAAGATGTTCAACACAAGGAAATACAACAATTATTGAAACAAATCCCATAAGGTGTGTATTTCGTCTTATTTTTTTTACTCTTTATTAATAAAACGTATTTGTTTTAAGTATTGATAGAGATTGGTTATCAAGATTACAATCAGATTCTGGTATAAGCGACACTGAACCAATATCTTCACCACATATCCAATTACAATTAATTATTAAACAATTAGAAACCCAAAATAAGTATGATTTATTCATTTTTTTTTTTCTTAACTTAAGCATATATTGAAACGGTTAAATTAACTAATTCATAATATTTTAAATTTTAGAGAATTACAACAGTTGTTACATTTAGAAATGAACTCGGAAAAAGATTTTAAAAGTTATCTTGAAAATCATCGGGTGAATGTAGCGGCTCAAATACAAAAATTAAAAACATTAAATGTAATTATTTAAAACACTATTTAAAAATTTTATTTTATCTGTAATATTGATTTTAGAATCATTTAAAAGAGTCTTATGATCAACCTCAAACCCATAAAATGTTAATCGAGTCTACTCCGATGGTTCCAAATTATAAAAGTCGAATTACTATTGATACATTAAGTCCTATTACGACTTCAAAAAGTTTTGAAAATTTAGATAAACAAAACGATTTGTTTAAGACGAAAAATCATAATGAACAATCGTCGTCGATTCCGACTTTTAATGATTTAAGTACATGGATTGGAGGTAATATATTTTACTTATTTAAAAATAATTTTATTGATTTTTTATTTTAGGTAAACCAACAATCACAAGTGAATCAAGTGTTAGAGATTATAAAATCCCAGTTTACGAAATGCATAATGATTTGGATGAAGCGTTAGCAAAGTTACAACAAATATTGGCGAATAATTTTACATTAGATGGTAATATTAAAATTTTTGGTAGAAAAAGAAGTTCCAAACTTAATTTGTATACTTTACTTTTAGAATCTTTGGGAAGTATAGATAATGGTGAGTTGAAAAATGCTGTTACAGAAGTAGAAGGAATGTTGACATCCCTTATTGATAACGTTGAAAGTACACGGTGTAATTCCGTTCAACCCAACGTTGTTTGTAAATCGGAGGGTGAAAGTTATGAGATGAAGTATAAATATAGTTAATGTTAAGTAGTTAGTTTGCTGGTAAAGCTGACCAAAAATTAAACCATGTATATGTTTCATCATTATACAAATGTTCCAAGATGATGAAAGTATCATCTTCCAGTTTTTCAGATCTCTATCACTTCCAATTTTTTGGAAGGAGATTACACCTTATTTTTATCATCATAATATATCTACAAATATCTTAAAATAGTTTCCAGAGTTAAATAGTTTGCCGGTAAAGCTGACCAAAAATTAAACCATGTATATGTTTCATCATTATACAGATGTTTCGAGATGATGAAAGTATCATCTTCCAGTTTTTCAGATCTCTATCACTTCCAATTTTTTGGAAAGAGATTATACTTTATTATTTTTATCGTAGTACATCTGCAAATATCTTAAAATAGTTTCAGATTTAAATTAGTAAATGGCAAATTCGTACCGTAACATAATTATACATATTTCGTCGTTTTGGTGCTGAAAAGAAACAATCCCATTTCTTAGAAATAGGAAAGAAATAAAACAAACCAATTTTATACAATAAATATACTTTATTCATTAAGAAAAAAAAATGTAAATACATTATTAACAAAGTTTGTGACATTTTAAAGAAATTAATTATAAATTTATAACTTTTTTTCAACATTTTTATGTGTATGTATATAGCTCTTTAGAAAAATAAGTCGAGAATTGATATATAAAATAGAATTATTCTCTACACATGCTATATAAAAATATTTTTTTAAAATATATTAATTTTATATTTTTTTAAAAGAAAAATTCGTTTTTGCATATTGCACCGTTATTTACTTTTTAATTTTTAAGTTATTCCTTTCCCGAAATTACTTTTAGAACATTTTAAAAACTCAAAAAATTTAAACCAATCAAATGTTAATTTTTTAAATAAAGAAGAAAAGAACAACAAGTAGCGTCTTTCTAGCATATTTTTTTAATTATTTCATATTTCAGAAAATAATTAGCTTTGTGAGCACCAATATCAACTATATTCTTGTAGACTTAGAACAATAAAATTAAACTTTACACTTCACAAAGTGCAAAGTTTAATTCATAGTACTTTAGTCTAAATAAAATACATATAAAAAAATAATAGAATCTATAAAAATGATAACAAAACAAAAAATAAAATTAAAAGTGCGATTAATTAAAATTCCCAATTCAATTACGTTTAGAGGAATTAATCAAATACTTACAACAGTGCGTTAATAGATGCTTTTCTCCTGTTATATCATGTATAGGCCCCATTTCTCTCGTATAAATATCTAAACCGTACTGACCCTCTTCAGGAAAACTTATATTAAACGTCACTATGTCATCCAAGACGTTATGTGTGACGAACTTTGATAAACGCTTTTCTTCCACTCCGTTTTTATGCAGAGTAGCCATAAAATCCGTTAATGGACGAGACATACGGAATTGAATTTCCAATTCTCTTCCAGCAAAAACTAAAGCATCTTGATGTGTTATTGGAACTAAACCAAACAATCTAGTTGCTTTAGTAGGGCCCCATTCGCCACTCGCACAATCCGGAAGTGGAACCATAACGGTTTGTAAATCCTCGCAACAAATTTTAAATTTGCAAACGCTCTTAAATTTCATTGGTTCTCCGGTTAAATATTCTTTCGGAGTAACAGCATTAGCAAAGATATCTAATAAGAAAGCGCCGCTACAAGGCGCGTGGACACGAAAAGCAACCATGTTTCCAACTACGGATTGCATGACGAATCGTTTTAAAGAAACTCCTTCGAAACTATCACCATCGCTATCGTAAAACTTTAAATTGTAATGGAAAATTAAACTCCCTTGCATATGAGTCGGCATTGCTATTCGAACAGTCGCAGCTCCGGTTGAATCGGTAAACATTACCGCTTTTGTATTTGGATCGGAAAAGTATAAACCGTATCGGAAAAATAGTGATCTTACGAAAGGTAACTCTTCGAATTCTTGGAGAGTTATTGGTTGTTTTAAAAGTTGCCATTCGGGTTGTAATGGGAAAAATTCGTAGATGAATTCTTTTGGGTCTGTTAAGAAATAATGATCGTCGTATTCGTACCTAAATAAAATTTAACAATTAAACAATCTAAATTTTTTTTTTAATTTTTTTTAATATACCTTAAACTATCTGATTTGGTTTTATTCCCAGCTTTAGGTGCCTCTTTGGCGTTTACCAAGTGCCTTGCTCCCCAATTACACTGCACAAACCTCCAAGCGCCTGCCACGTAAACAGCATTCCATGAATTTCTGAATCTGTTATCTTCAAAGCGAACTCCCGGTTGATATCCAGCGGATTTTGAATATCCTTTGATGACGACACAGTGTAAACCTGCGTAGCTATTAATAAAAAAAGTTATAAAACTTCTAAAATCAAAAAAAAAAAAAACTTCCCAATTCAATAAATACAGTAATAATGTAAATTACTAAAACTATTTTAAAATTATTAAACATCTCTCAATACATTTATTTAGGACAACTTTGAAAGTTTAAGATGTTCAATATTATATACTCAATTGGAAACGAATCGAAGAAACAGTTAAAAAATAATGGCGAGATGTAAACTAACGTAGTTATTCAATAAATTTATTGGAAATAGCTGTGGTTGCAGTAAAATAATCGTAAAAATTGTAGATTATTAGATAAGCTCGATTAGAAAGGTTTGAAAGTCTCTAAATTTATCAGTTAACTATCCAAATGCATTACAACGCAGTCAAGCTATTAAAAAGTCATTAAAAAGTTTCTAAAGTCAAGTTATAATATAAAATAGGGGAGAGTGGGGCAAGACGGGGTACTTAAGAGGGTACTTGGAGGTTAATAAAATTCTTGTTCCCCATCTTGCCCCACGTGTGGGGCAAGATGGGGAACAAGATATAATATACGTAAAACAAGATAAAATATAACTAAATTATCATTATCAAAGGGTGTTTATCAGATTCACGTGATACGCAAACATGGAGTGCCTCATCGACATAATTATTTAACACAAGGACATCAATTTTCTACGTTTTCTCGTTTTTGGAGTTTTATCATAAAATTTTCCCTTTTTTACTCTTTCTTTTTGAATCTTTCAGCTTTCTGCCTAAGACGCAGTTCCCTACCTTACGCCACTTTCCTGTCTTATCTCATTCTCCATTAAATGAAGAAGTTAAGACGGGTATCTCATCTTGCCCCATTGGGCGCTTTTGCAAGAAAATAATAATAATACAATTGCACACTTCAAATGGACTTAAAAAGGTACTCATGTTTAATACTCATTTCTTACTAATTTCATGAAACTAACACTTGCATGAAGTCACCGCATCATTTGATAACTATCGCCCAATTAAATTATGCGTAAATTATAAGAAAATTCGACATAACAGGATTTTGCTCAACACCAAGGCAATGCGACTTCCTACATTATTGGTTACCAATTGACAAGATGAAGAGGAACTAAGAAAAGCTCTCGTTACTTCTAGCGTTGCATAAAAGTGCTTTGTTGCAAGTATAAACCGGGTACCCCATCTTACCCCCACTTCCCCGTCTTGCCCCACCCTCCCCTACATGTTATTTTAAAATTAAATAGAAAAGACTTCTTATTTCAAGTCGTTATGTTTGGTTTAAATTGTTAATAATTCATTGACCAGCATTTTTTACATCAGATAAAACTCTGTATACATTTTTGGTACATTGAAGACGAGTTCAAACTTAGAATTACTCAGATTTTTGAGGTATTCTAACTTAAAATCAAAATGCAATTTGAATATTTCCGATTTTTTATTTTATTTTGGAGAAATCATGCTTTGTAAATGATTCGTTTGGTGATTTTGTTAAATCTGACAACTTATTTCTCATTTCTAATTTAATTTTTCTAAGACGTAAACCAAAAAGCAGTTTTTTTACTACTTAGAAAAAGTTGCTTTTTTGATCAATTAGTATCTTTCATAATATAATTCCTCGTTTAATTTAGTTTCAAAAAGTCCAGTAAGTCTGTATAATCGATAATTTAATTTACAAATACTTCTTCTTACCTGCAAAGACGTTTAAAAAGCACATGGTAACTTTCAGTTCCATTTTTAATGCCCCTTAACAATCCCATCGGAGTATCGCCCCTTAAATTATCATCAAACGACATGGTATTAAGATTTTTAACGGTAATCCACCGGAATATTGTCCGAGCTTTTTCTATGTCAGATCCGCATCGACCAACTAACTGACGGACTAAATCGGTGAAGGATTTTTGATCTTCTTGAGCAACCTAGATAAAAACATAAATTAAATGAAGAGCTTAAATTACTATTATTTTTTTAATTTGTACCGAAATAGCGATTTGATCGACGTTAGCAAATTCAATAGGATCGCTGTAAATCTGGAATTTACTTAAAGCTGGAGGAGCTGGAACTGGGGCGTGACTCGGATACGGTGGTAAATCATCTGTGAATCCTACATCTTCGTTTCCGTCGACGTATAACGATTCTGCCATCATGTATTCGCTTCTTTTCTCATTGATGAGTTCTAACATTTCGTGGCTTTGTTTTTCTACCAAAGCAGCAGTAGCAGCTCTAACAATAATAAATTGAAATATTAAATAAATAAATATCAAATTTAATAAATAAATTGAAGATAAGAAATTTTTAATTAGAAAAGTTTGAAAACTTACAAACATTGACTCAAAGAAACTATTGTCTTTTCTAGCATAACCAACTTACGTAAAACCTTTCACGATTAACTGACGACATTTTGAGGTCTATGTTTAGGAATTTGTTTGATCAAAGACTATTTCTACCATGCCAACCGCAAAGGTAAATGGTAAATGAACTTTCATTACAATTTGAAATCAATCGGAAATACTAAAGTTTAAGATCCTGAACTTACCGTTCGTGTTCTAACATTTTACGCGTGAGTGACTCTTTCTTCTTGTCCCTGCGCAAGGTCATGTTCTTCTCGAGGTCCTCACGTTCTTGCTGATGTCGCAGGGTGAGGATATTCTGCTCGTCACGTTTTCTTTTAACTTGCATTTCCCGTTCGAATCTATTTGTCAATCGCTCTAATTCTTTTTCCCATTCATCCTGTTACAAAATAAAAAAATTAAAATTAAGGTCATTCATTACAATTTTTTAATTTATAAATGATTAAAAAAAGTTAACTTATTTTAAATTCGTTTAAGGTGGAATTTCTCCTTTTGTATAAAAAACCGTTTTCAAGTCTCGAAAAAGAAAACGGCCGGTGAAAATAGAAAATGCCGGTGCAGTTGAGGCCCGCATGGCACGGAGCGGCGCCGTAGTCCAACGGTGCGGCAATAATCCGTCATAGAACGTGCATTTCGTATGGCTTTCTAATCCTAATCGGCGCATTGTTGCGCCGGCCGATGGATGCGCCTCGGTTTAACGCGGCCCCACGTTACCAATTATCTAGCGGTGCGGTTCCACTCTACATAACGTCGGCCCGTTCGCGCCTGCCACCGATTTTAAGGGTCAAGGACACGGACACGACCACCATACCACACGCTCAGGTGCGAACCAATTAAATTTTCAGCGCGTTTACATTCATTTATAACCGGATAAAAATCAAATTCAATTATCATCGAAGCGAAAATTGTTTAGAAAATTACTGTGACGGAAACGGTGTAATTTGAATTGAATTTTAATTAGCCATGCTAATTAATACAATGACAATGTAACTGATTTAATTTTCAATTTGAAATTACTTAATTTTATGGCGTTTTCTTTTGGCTGAACTAGTGCGCACCAGAATTTGACGTTGGATGCATATGTCACACTGGCTTAGTGTAAAAAAGGACAAATTCAACAGAACGCGATGAAATCAAACATAAACATAATTGCAAATCTGATCATAACATCACTTATAAGTGTGTTCAAGGCTTAAGGTTATTGGAACTATTTTCTAATAAAATGTAATAGAACACAAAGCACTAATTCAGTGCAACCAACAGAACATGCTGTAGTGCACTGATGCGCCTTAGTTCAACCAAAAGAAAACGACATTAAAACTAAAGAGTTCATAGTTAAAGTTTTCCACGAAATGTAAATAACAATAAACGAGAGAGTTGAACTTTTAGCAATATATTTCTCCATTTTCAAGTTGAGTATCAGTAAGAAATAAACAAAGTAAATGAAAGCTTAAAATTTTATTGTGATCTTGACAACTTAAGCGGCCCCTAGACTGTCAATAATATTGTGGAAATATATTGTACAATATTATTGCTGGTTATCCTATACGGTACAATATTATCTCTCGATACAGTTACTCAATATTTAGTTGACGTTTAATACTCTAGTAGTCAACATGATAATAAGTAACAATGGAGCTATTTGCGTGGCAATTCTACTAGCTGCTTGTTTAAAAAAGAAGAGAAAGTGCAGATCGATGAAAGATTGGTTTAAGAAAAAGATGTAAAAATTAGTAGTTCTTCTATATCAATAGTATTTGTTGAAAAAAGACCTGTGTAACAACCAGTCTGACTACACTTACTTTTTTCTTAATGATTTTAGAATTTTCAAGTCTATCTATAGTTTTCTTAATTCAGGTTTATTTGATTCAGAAACCCTATGTGAAGATTTAATTACTGGTTTTACATTTTCTTTTAGCTTATTCCTACAAGTTCCTAAATCTCCCAATTTTTCAAATACATTAACATTAGCTTTTATAAACGCATTTACGTCTCTGTACGCCTGTTTAGCAACCTTTTCTTTCAGTTTCCTTTGCCGCTGTAGCCACGTTTATCATCGGAATTTTAACCTACTCACCCCAAGTTCGAAGTAAAACTAAGCTAATATTGCGCAATTCTACCCACAGATTATGCAATTTATTCCACATTGTACAATAAAAATCAGAACCATTTTGATTCACTCCATACATTGCGCAAATTTTCAATGTGGTCACCAAACGGTCAATATTATTGTGCAAAATCAAATATTGCACAATAATATTGATCGCCTAGGGGTTGCTTTAGATATCGGTTTTTATGCGTTGTTCAGATTTATCGCTATAAAATATGGAAAAGTACAAAAATATTGGGTTGTTCGGAAAGTAATTTCTTTTTTTTTTGTGGAAATGAAAGACAGTTTTCGTATAATAAACAAATACTTTATTAAATTATGTATTTTGGCCGTTCTGGTCTAACACCTTTTGCCATCTTTCTGGCAGTAGCATAATTCCACGCTCATAAAATTTTTGGTCTTTGCTGGCAAAAAAACTGATCTAGGTGGTTTTTAGCCTCCTCGTTTGAGGTGAAGGTTTTAGGGTCTAAAAAATTTTGGAGTGACCGGAACAAATAATAATCCGATGGTGCCAGGTCTGGAGAATATGGTGGGTGTGGCATTGTATCCCATTCAAGCTGTAAAAGCTTTTGGCGACTGACCAAACTTGTGTGAGGTCTCGCGTTGTCTTGGTGAAACACTACGCCTTTCCTGTTGATTAGTTCTGGCCTCTTCTGTTGAAGTGCATCATTCTGTTTATCCAGCTGATGACAGTAGAGAACATGGGGAACCCATACATCGAGCTTCGAAAATAATCCCAGGCCTTTCAAGTGGTCATAAACTGTTAAATTTGATAAATTTAACCTCAATCCGATCTCACGTATTGCTATTCGCCGGTTCGCATCAACTAATGCCTTTATCGCGTCTTATTAGCTTCAACCGGCCTTCCCAAACGTGGTGCATCTTCGACATCAAAATTGCCGGATCGAAATTTAGCAAACCAGTTCTGGCACTGGTGTACTGTCAACACACCTTCTCCATACACATCGGTCGATTTCTGTCTGGCTTGAACAGCATTTTTATCCTTTCTGTAGTAAAACAGTAAGATATGTTGAAAATGCTGCTTATTGCTCTCCATATTTAAAAGGGCACCAACCAAAAACTACTGCGTAGAATTTATTGAAATTTTTCACACACAAACCTTGCTATATGAGCTCTCAAAGCATATAATAATTATACGGCTTAAGTGTGAAGTAGGGTGCAAAAAAATAGAATTAAATCCTCTGTCGGAAAAAAAACGAAATTACTTTCCGAACAACCCAATGGTATTATTTTTTTATTTTTCCATTTTTCTATAGCAATAAACCTGAGGATGGCATAAAAGCCGAAACCTAAGTTGTCAAGACCACAATAAAATTTTAAACTTCAATTTACTTTTTTTTCTTAAGAGTTGACCTTCTATGTATTTAATTATACCGAGTGTTCGTAAATGAATGTAAGGCATTTGAATTTGACGCGCTATAGGTTAATTTTTAAGGTTGGTGTAAACATAATAATTAATCATGTTTCATAGACGTGCCATGGAAAATATTAAAAGTTGTCAAATATCGTAAGAGGGAGATATTTTATTGAATTTGTTAACACATACCATTGCAATTAATACCCGATCTTTAATAATATGTCTGTATATAAACCCTTAATACTGAAAAGAATAAATCATGAATAAATCCGGCTTCGTCACTGATATGCAAAATACGATGTAGATACTTCACAGGTAACAACGTTGAGCATTAAAAATCACTCAATTACATTCGGGCTAAATTCATCATAATTGAACCTCATAACGTTTAATTTAAACCAAATTTTAAAAAATCATCTAACAAGGAGAGTGCAAGGTCTTGGGGTCATAGATTTAGTTCAAATTTTGTAGGATGGTAGATTTAGTTTCCCTGTTGAAGAAAATATATGGTTGTAGGGGCCACTACTCAATAGCTCTTTAGATATTTGCAAGTGAAGATGCAATTCACTAGTTTCATTCAGGGCTGTAGCAAACGATTAAGCATAATTGGTGTAGCGTAGCAGCAATAGATTGGTGTTTCTCGTCATTAGGCGCCGGGTTCGAATTCTGAGAGTGTCCATTTTTACATATAAAGATACCATGAATGGATATAAAATTTTGGGACATCGAAGCATTTTTTGAGCGTGCATCGCACTTTGGATTTGTCAGTTAATTGTCATTTGATCTGTCAAGACTTCAAACATGTGTATGTATTGGTCTGTGACTTCAAAATTAATACAGGAATATAACTTGGCATTATAACCTTTCTTCAAAAAGCCTGACTTAATCGGTATAAATTCAATTAATTTTGACATTATCCGGAGTTGTCCTAACGAATTAATTGCATCTTTAAATGCAAATATTTTAAAAATTATTGAATAGTGGCCCCTATAACCATATATTTTCATCAACAGGAAAACTAAATCTACCATTCTACGAAATTTGAACTAAATCCACGACCCCAAGACCTTGCACTCTCCTTGTAAACCTTAGTTTGAAAAATTAACAAAAGGATTCTTTATAAAATTATAGATTACAATGTCCTCTTGAAGATTATATTAAATAATTTGTCGGTTAGGTTGAAAAACGTTTCAGAAAGTTTTTTCTTAACCCCTACGTTTTTATTTAGGAAAATCGACAAAATTCTACAAACTTTAAAAAATCATTACAGCAAATTATCTTTAGAACTTGCCTTATTAGAAAAGAATTTTTCCAACTTGTATTACTTTAACACTAAACTCTCTAAATAATCATACCAAAAGTGATTTTATATTATCCCATCCTATACTTACACGAATTTCTTCTCGAATACGCCTTTCTTCTTCTTCTCTATGTCGTGCAAATTTTCTATATAAATCATCTTCTTCTTTCCGATGTTTCATTTCTAATCTTCGTTGTTCATCACGATCCTTAAAAAAAGTAAATCATTCTTTAGTAATTTGTAATAATTTAATTTCTTAAACATAATTTTTTCAACAAACAAAAATAACAAATTATAAATGATAAAACTCGTTAAAAGTACATAATAGTTACTAAATAGGCTAAAACACTAATAAGACAAAAAAACACTGAATATTCAATAAACAGATCATTATGTAGATGAGATTTTTAATTTTCTGCATTAGACATTTATTATAGAGCTTTCATCTGATCCTAATAAGAGATGTAAAGCTACATTTAAACGTTTCAGACTCTAGTGAGTTAGTTAATAGTCCAATTACGCTTTCGTAGAACACCAGGAAGTCGAGATTTACGTAACGCCACGTCCGAGGGGCCGCCTGTACGCGTAAACGCGCCGTTTCTTTCCCGTCCCACGGTCCCCACCGGACGGACAATACTGTGAAAGACGCGGTTATTTGTCTAATTCGTCGGCGATTCTTGTGCAAGGAAGTCCGCTGGCACAGATTCCAAATTACCGGGTTGGCTAACGACTTCAGAGATTGAGCTTGTGAACAACCAGGAAAAAAAAGAAACGAAACTAAGTAAAAGAAAAAAGAACCACAACTGTAACATTTTCACCGTAGCGAAAGAAATATAATTAAAATCCGGTGTTGTTTCTACCTTCTCAAGGAAGATTATTAATAGAAAGAAATACAATTAGATTCTAAACGAAATTATTTAATAAGTAGTCCGTAAAGAGAAAGATAATTTCTTCATAAAGTAATAATTTATGACACATTAGTAATTGTGGGCGCTTTTGGACTGTCAAATCGCCGACCTACGTTCACGCATTGGAGTCTTAAGAAGGTCTTGAATAAACGACGCCGACGACGCCTTCGTGACACCTTCAGCTTCGACCACATATGGAAGAGACAGCCACAGTCACGGACAACGTCATCGTTACGTCACGATTAACTTGAAATTTCGATGAGTGTTTTTATGTAGAATATCCAAAATAGGAAAAGAATAAAAAGTATCAAGATACGATTAAAAAATTCATAACTACAACTTAAATTTTTTCTTCATACTTTTCAATTATTAAGATTTAAAAGAACAAACCAAGTGTTAGTTGCTATCCGTAGAGAAAACAAAAATTATAAAAATGCAGGTCCGGTCTTTAGCGGTAAGTCTTAGAAAGTACAAAAGTGTGCGAAACTCGCGTGTAAAAGTGTATGCGAGCCTGTTATGGCAAAAAGTCCGGAGAGAAATCAATTTGACGATTTTATGTTTCTTCCCGTTTAATGACGATGCAGCCATTAAAGGTTATTTTGCAGTCTTTTTAGTGATGCGTCAGATGTAAAGAGTTTGAGAGTTTTTACGACGTTTCTCTATAAGTTTCTTATGGACGAAAGTTTATAATAATATAGAATTATCCATAATATAATATAAATTAACTTCTACTTGAAACTTTTTCTGATCATAAATGAAAAACACCATTATACAATCAACAATAATCTCAATACTTTTATTATTTTATTTATAGCAACTGCTAATTGAGTTAAAATTACCAACAAATGAACTACTGTTTACTAAAGAAAAAATATATATTAAGAGTAACTAATTGTCAATAAGATTAAAAATTATTAAGAAATTTATAAAAGTTTAATAATTGTTAAAAAAAATAACAATAGGACTAACTGTTTATTGTAAATTGCTAACGTTAAAACCAACTAATTATTAATAGAAAAAAAATTACTGATAAATTAACCGTTATTTTAATAAATGTCGAGAACAAAAAACACTTAAGGATAACTAATCGTGAATAGAATTAAATTCGCAAAGAAATTCATAAACCGCGTGTGACAAAACGGAAGTGCGAGCTGCGTTGGTCCATAAAACGCAACAAAGTCTACTTCCGGTTTATACATAAACACACGATATGGTTCGTAAACAACATCTCTCTGGGGTGTATTTTATTCGAAACATATATTTTTATTGCGGAAACTGTTGATATAAGTAGTGATGAATTACAATTTTACATGTAAACGTATAGTAATTTTACGTTAACATTAAAAGTCAGATGAATTATTTTATCTTAATCTGACACTTGCATTAATTTTAAAATTTCTTTTCAAGCGTTTCTGATTATTTCAATTTCAAGATTTTAAGCATTTATTTTTCAAAGTAGGATAGGAATCTAATTGAAACGTAATCATAGCAAAAAAAAAATAAATACTTGTTTACTGTTATCTTAAAATGCAATATAAATCACCAATATTACAAAACTGGAACGAACGAAATTGGATTTTAAAGCATATTCTCGACTCATGCAAAAATTTCTTTCATATATTTTTTTTAAATTTTATCCATACTCAATTTAATTTTTATCTTAAAACATATTTTATAATTATTCATAAAACTAGGCCATATAACAGGCTTCATTTAGTGGAATGGAATATAAATCTCAACTACTCATTGTTCGGGGTTCAACATATGGGTTAAGAAACCGGTAGCAACCGCTCTATTGTTCGTCGGATGACTCCAAACACCTGTACCAAAGCGTAACACACCTCAAATCGCGATCTTCCCTGTTCGTACAAAACCCGAGCGACCACAATTATCATATTTCGCGGTGAAAGTGGTACCAAAAAACTCCTTAACGCTGTCACTTTCATTTCCTTCGGTTTACATGTTATTCATCTCAAAGACGAATTTCTAGAGACAGCTGCGTGCGAGACCACACGAAGAAATTGAACTTTTTTTTTAATCGAACGGTTTCTAAAACAATAAAATCGATTAAAACGCGCGCGCGACGCGTACACTTTCACTAAGTTTTGACAGATGCGTCTAGTTTCGTCCGTTTCTCGCCTTCTGGTCGCATCTTCAGGGACTCATTAGAAGTGATTAGAGGATAAGTCGTTGGGAGATTGCTTTACGAGGCGATTAATCTTTTGCGGTGCCTTTCGAACGTTTCTTTTTCGCCATGTGGTTGATGTACTGTCGATAGAAAATTTAATTGACCGAAGAAATAGCTTGATATATTTGATATCAAATTAACAAGTTTTTTAAAAAAAGTTAATAAGGCCTTCAAAATAGAAAATATGAATTCAATAAAACAAATTTTTTATTTGTAAGTAAAAAATAAATCTAACAAACAATTTTCACTGAACTAACAATAAGACTTGAATTAACATGAGCACTAACTATAACACTAAACCTAAAAGGAGGAGCTTTCGGGTTTAACCATGCGTCTTTTGAAGTACTCGCTTCGAACTCGTTTCAGAAGAAGGTTGCAACATGACATCACAAACGTCAAACGCTTTTTCAATAGACGCACAGCTAAACCCAAAACCTTTTAGTTCTAGGTCTAGTGTTAGAGTTAATGCTAATATTAATTCTAATCTTACAATTAGTTCAGTTAACACCATCCGTGATAGTTTTCGTATTTAATAAACAATTTCCAGTTTTTGATCCGATATTAACTTGATTCTACTTTTATCTCCTGTAATAATATTTTTTTGTAATCGTTACATTTCAACAGACAAATAGATCACGGAACGCTTCATGTACTGATAAATCTTTCGTTAACTCCTCACTGTCAATTAAGTCATCCACGGTAAATATCTAGAGCGTAAAGAAACTAACGTGATTTATTACGACTGTATTTAACTATAAATTTTTTTCTTTTCTTCACATTTCTCTTTGCACGAAATCCGTTTTATATTCAAACTTTCCACCATTACCATTAATTCAAACGGAAACTTCGCAACTGATTGTGAGTAATCTGTGTTAAGTAAATAAAGGCTGGACTTGAAAAGCAAGAAATTCAACTGTGTCATTTCATTATCTCTTAACTTGACAAAACGTTTGTATCCCGGATTCCTTGGCTTTACGTGAAAAGCTATTGCCTCATTAATCGTCATTGAAAAGTTTCTTTCAATTACACGAACTATTCGTCTCGTAATTATTACCACTGCCCACGATGGCGCAAGAATTTACGACCAACTCGAATTCGCGTTTGTGTGTGTTAATAGAGAATGTCCTCAACCAAACTTGGCTTATTTCGCGTTGTTTTACACCCACATAAAAACCGAATCGATTACCATCGTTGCTATTATAACGTTAATTATATTAATAACTCTAACTCATTTTCAAAATATCTACACACTCGACCAAGTATACTTCCTTTTAGAAACTACGACTAAACATCCAAGTAAAACGAAAATACTTCCGACTTGACTAACGAATCATTGCGTAAGTCTTCTTAGGATTGCGTATCGAGTTTTAAAAAACCCAACAATCGACTTTCACGTACACTCGAAGTTCGTTTCCAGGTGTCTTATTTGCTAAAGAAATGTAAAAAATAAACAGACATATAAACACTCACCAAGTAACAGTCTATCGGCTTCTCCCTGTGCGTCCGGTAAGCTTTTTGTAGCTCGGTTTGTTTTAAAGCGTGAGCTATGTGAAGAGCGCTGGCATCGAACCTTCCGTATTGGTAACCTGGTGAGTCGGAATGGTTGTTTTGTGGGTACGAATTTGGGCTGTAGTGACCGTGTCGGTCGTAACCGGGCGGAGAAGCTTGAAGATTCGTACTTCCATTGATGTGGGTTTTTACGTTTAATGCTGCAATATGATAAATATAAATTTAAAAATGAATAACGACCAACAAAGGCCTTTGTGTTGGTTTAGGTTACGTTTATTGTTGTGTAATAATATATATTTACCTTTGATTGAAAATAAGTTTTATAAAGATGGATAAAAATCAGAGATTATTTGGAAAATAATTTCTCTTATAAAATTTTTTGTTGAAATCAATTATATATAGGTTAATAATTAGGAACTTTAAGTTTTCAATGTTTTCTTAATTAATTTTTGGAAATAAATGTATAAATTTGTATGGATCTTGAGTTTCGCATTGCAAAGTTTCGAATAGCACAGAACGTTATCTTCAAAATTGTATGAATTATTAGTATTGAATATATCACAATTATTGAGTTGGCAACTAATTGTAAGTAATTGCGGATTTCACTCATAGATTGCTTCAGTTGAATTTTTAGGTTTGCAGATGTAGTACAAATGTAAAACACATTTTGTTATTTGATGGCAATTCAGCAGTCAATCAGTAAAAAAAGTTTTTTGATCGGTTGCGTAATTTTCGTTTGGCCTTCGTTGAAAAATGGAAAATCAAAAGGAACATTTTCGTCATATTTTGCTTTCTTATTTCCGCAAAGGGAAAAACGCATCGCAAGCTCATAACAAGTTATGTGCTGTATATGGTAACGAAGCCTTAACCCTTTCGCAGATATTGGTATACATACTTATCACTAACTTTACGTGCAATTTTAATGTATTGGTATATAACATTACCACTACGGTTCGATTTATTAAAAAGTGGCGAAACTCTCAAAAATATAATTTATCCACGAAAGGGTTAAAAGGACGGCAGTGTCAAAATTGGTTTGCCAAATTTCATTCTGGTGATTTTTCACTCAAAGACGAAAAACGCTCTGGGCTATCAAAGCAATAATCGATTCGGATCGTCATAGTACAACACGTGAGATTGCAGAGAAGCTTCATGTATCACATACATGCATTCTCCCATACATGCACACTCTTACCACCCAACTGAACGATCAATTCTGATGTCTACATTGAACAACTAACGAAATTAAACAATGCAGTTGAAGAAAAGCGGCCCGAATTGACAAATCGAAAAGGTGTTGCATTCCATCACGACAATGCAAGGCCACACACATCTTTGGTCACTTGGCAAAAATTATGACAAAAGGTCATTGATCAAAATGGGCAATACATTACAGAATAAAGTTATTTAGTTCCATGAAAAATTCTCTTTGATTTTCTAAAAAAAACCGCAATTACTTAGTTGCCAATCCAATATTTATTCCTTCTACGTGTCGCATCATTTATAATCAAATCATGAACATCTAAAATATGTATATATTTAAGAAAAAAATCTTATTGTTAAACAGGGCTGAAGGACCAAGGTCGCTAGTCTGTTCCCAAAGGGAAAAAAGTATACTATTTCATTTAGTAATTTATTTTATTTCTTTGCTATGTAATTTTTACTTATTTGTTTTTTCTCCTTTGAAGTAAAGTCTTTTCTATTAGTATCGAATAACACGATTTCGAATAACACGTAACCAATTAGTCGTGTTTTTCGAGGGATGACTGTATATTATTATTTTTCTAAATTTAACGCTACTTTTCTGAAAAAATAGCCATTTTAAAAATAACCTTCTCCAAAAAGAAGAAATATTTTTGTGTCAATGATGATTAAAGTTATCTTCTTGTCTTCCTTTCTCTACTCATCTCGTCATTTTCAATCCTCTGTATTAACAGATCCCAGTTTTATTTTCTTTCTCAACCCAACCCTTAGTTCTTCCCCATTTTCCAAAGTGCTCCCTTTCTCTCGCTCTTAATCCTTTGTGGACAGAATTAAAAAATTTTTATGTAACTTCTTTTTAATTTTTACAAACTATTTACACATAGGTATAGAAATACAGGGTGTCCCAGACCACCCGTACCACCCGATTTACTCGAAAACTATACGTCCTAGTAACTTGAAACAAAAAATTGTATACATAAATAGGGTATAAACTTTCTTATGAGTGGCAAAGGAGCAACTAATATCAACCGGAAGTAGGAATAATGGAAGGTCACTTTATAATTTGATATATGAAGGGGGGTTAGTTTTGGTATTGTTGGAAAGAGCTTTTCCGAAAGAAATAACTTTTATAGGAAGCATTTTTTGATATTATTTACTGTTTTTGTTCAAAATCGCTTTCAAAATTTCGATTTTTTACTAGTGTTTTTTGATATCACCACTAGATGTCGCTGTCGGCGATTAAAAAAAAAAATCAAATTGCTTTATGTTATTGGGCTTAAGTGTATTAAGTTATGAAGTTTAATTAAGGGTATTACATTATTTTGTCGTATTGTTAATAAAATTATTCCTTGTGACTTACTATCGCTCGTCATTTCTAAATGTCATGATTTTTTTTAAATGGCCGATAGCAACATCTAGTGGTGACAGCCGGAAACACTCTTAAAAAATCGAAATTTTAAAAGCAATTTTGGACAAAAACAGTAAATAATATCAAAAAATGCTTCCTATAAAAGTTATTTCTTTTGAAAAGCTCTTTCCAACAATACCAAAATTAACCCCCCTTCATATATCAAATTATAAAGTGACCTGCAATTATTCATACTTCCGGTTGATATTAGATGTTACTTTCCCACTCAGAAGAAAGTTTATACCCTACTTATGTATCAACTTTTTTGTTTCAAGTTCCTAGGACTTATGGTTTTCGAGTAAATCAGGTGGTACGGGTGGTCTGGGACACCCTGTATAATTACATCAATCTAAAATTCGTATAAACATTATCTTTGTTACCTAGATAAAGATACACACCGCTTTAATTTTTACTAGAAAGCAGTAGACGCTTAGAGAATTAATTTCAAATTTGTGGTTAGCAGTAGTAACTACTTGTCTTGAAAGGGTTAAGGGCGCTCGACTGCGAATTATGAATACAGCGAAAGATGCACTTTTACTGCACAAATTGTGGCGTTAATAAAACAGACCTACAACATTTTATCAAAGGTGAGACTCATAGATCAAATAATACTTTGCTAAAAGGTTTTGGCGCACTGAACTCAAATATGACATCAGACCTGCTCCATCACCTCAGGTTTTCAAGATATTCTAATCTACAGATGCAAAAAACACGGGTTTTGAACATAGTTGGAATTAAATAACGTAGCAAATACATTTTTATCTACAAAACTCTATGTGGCATCAGAAAATTTTGAAATTTTTCAATATCTTAATTTATTCATGAAACAATCTTCTTTTCATAATCCCTCAATAGTAGTTGTCGGTATAGTAAGCAATTATTTGGCCGTAGTCTCAAGAAGATCGTTTCCTCTTTAATTCAAATGAACGTTGTAGTGACCCAACCCAATTAATGGAATTGTCTTCCTTTTTCAAAGCTCAGCGATAGTAGGTCATCATTCTTTCAACCCATCTACACTCATTTTTTGTGTCAAAATGTGCCCAAATACAACAAAATTCATTAATTTTTTTAACACAGTGCCTTTTTGAAGTAATCGTTTTCTGTAAATCATCTAAACTGTACGGTTATGAATGCTAAAACGACATTATAGGCGTACTCTATCAACGACTACTGCTGCTCCTATGGGTAAATGTTTGGTCAAAAAGTGATATTATAAAAATTATGTTCCTCCAAGAAGAAATGAAGATATTCGAATAATTTAAAATACGTTTAAAATGGAAACGGTGCTGCTTTCAAGCGCCGCGTGGAATTTTGTGAATAAAAATTTATTCACATTAATTATTATTTTAATTTTAATTTATTAATCCTGAACATGTCGAAAAACGGAGTTTTTTTACATCTTTAGGGTAGAAGATTTCAAAAACCTGATGTGATTGAGCAATTTTGAGGCCAAATTTGAGTTCAGCACACCTAAAATTATTAGAAAACTATTGTCTGATATATGGGTCTAAAAAATGTTGGCCAGTGTAATCATTGGGTTCAATTGATTTTTTCAGGAAATATTAACTAAATGTGCATAGATTCTGTGGACGATCTTACATTTTTGATTTTTTACACCTAATAACTAGTGTTTTTTCAAAGTGTGATTGTGCAAAGTTGAACGTTTTAACGAATTTTTTTCGGCAGTCTGTAAGTAGCCACATGTTTTTTTTTACTAGTATACACAAAAATGAATGTTATTGGTCATGTAATAAGAGATTTAAACACTAACAAGGAGACCACGCGACCTTGTATTCGCCGATTTTGTAATAATTAGGAACAATTACACCTATAAATAGGGTATTTTCAAGCTGTGATTGTGCAAAGTTGAACGTTTTAACGATGTTTTTTCAATCGTACGTAAGTAACCACATGTTTTTTCTACAAGAATACCCAAAAATGAGTGTTATTGATCCTGTAATAAGTAATTTAAACACTAACAATAAATACGACTAAGTTGTAAGGAATAAAAATCGCCTTATACGGTGGTTCTGCCTACATTTACAACAATTTTTAATTTTTCTTTCTCTCAAATAGGATAAATTGCCCAACTGTCCAGGGTTGCCAGATTAGGGGATTTTCCCCAAAAATTAGGGGTTTTTTTCTTTTTTGGGGATATTTTTTCTAGGGATTATTTGTGGGGCAAAAAGTTTAGGTGGGTATTAACAGGGGATTTTATGTATGGCACTACTCGATAATATAAAAACTTCATAAATATAAAAATTCAATTTTGTACTATAAAACACAAGAGTACGTTTAATAGAACCTTAGTTTTATTTTATTTTTTTATTAGTCTTCAACTGGCACTATGATGCAATGTTTTTGTATACATTGCTGTTAGTTATAAGTTATTTTCTTAATTTGAAAAACTATTTCCTGAATATTTCCCAATTCTTGGGGATTTATTTCTAAATTGGGTTATTTTTGGGTATTTTAGAGATGTGCTTCACTCACGAAAATTGATTAAAATTTAAAAGCAATAAATTATGATCTACGAAAACAATAAAATTATTTTCTGGGGATTTTTTATTGAAAACTTCTAAAATTAGGGTATTTTTCAATTGCGACTAGGGAAATCCAGTCGAACGATCTGGCAACCCTACAACTGTCGGCCCCTCTAAAAATGCTTCCTAAAGTCGGCCTTTCTATAAAAATCCATATAGAAAAACTGGAAGGCTGACTTTAGACGCATGGCCAAGATTTAGCGAGTTTACCCTACCGTCTTATGGAACCGTGAAAAATCCTTTCATTGATCTCAAATAAAATTTATGTTAGTTTGTTTATTTAAATAATTTCTTGATTAAATTAGAGTATTTATAGGTGGACCTTGACTGTAAGTGTAATCTACTTACATTGGTAGACTTATCTAGAAGTGTTCCGGTATTTATGGGGCACCTAATACGTGTTTAGAGTATAAATATTACGCTACCTTTAGACGTGACATTCCTACATTTTCCATCAACTCCAAACATGTGTTATACATATCTTTATAACGTAAATATTGTTAGTTATTGACCAAGCGGATTTTCTCGCGTACTTAAATGAATGTGATTTTATTAAAAAATTGTTATAAATAATATTGCAATTTATTAGTACCATCAGTACCCAAAAAATCTTGAGACAAGTCTAGTGTCAGATAATGTGAAATATAACGGAATTTATATCGATTAAGTCAAGCTTTTTGAAGGAAGGTTATAATCCAAAGAGACAAATCCAAAGAGCGACACATATTAAAAAAAATTTCGATGTCTCAACATTTTATGGGCACCGATGGTACATCTTATATTTTGTAATTTAATTTTGTATTTCATCACTTTGACCTCGATTTTGGATCTTCTTAACTTCACCAGAATATTTTAGATTTTAGTCTCTACCTTTAGTTTTGATTCATTGATTCATGAATAATTATAAATTTGTCCTTATCGTAATTTATAGTTAATGGATAAATATACAATTAAACCAATCCTTCATTCCAAAATTTTCAACAAACTTTCCTCTCATTAATATAAATTACCCTCGTAACTTCTCCCACATTTAACTGAAAAGCAGAACCTTTCTAGGACTCATTAAAACGGCCGCATAAATCTCAAACCATGACACGGTAGAACCTCAGTCTCCATACGAAACGTTAGATTTAAGATATACGCCCAAAGATAAACGCGCGTTTCTCTCCGGAATTCGACAATAATTGTAACGGTTTAAAGCGCAAAGGTCTTCGAAACTGGAATTTTTCCCACTTACCTTCCCCATCAAAAGAGCCTCTCCCAGGTCCGCGTATTTGTTCGTTTACGAACGACGATTTCGGCACGTTAAGCGCCGATCTAATTCCCACGGAAGACCCGTCGAGATGTCCCGGTCCGATTTTAGGCACGTGACTGCTACAATACACCTCTTTATCTTCCTGTCGATGCTGATTGTTGTAATACGTCTTTAGCGTTAATTTCGTACCGCACGTGGCGCATTTGAAACAACCGCTATGGAAGAACGAAAAGTCTTTTAACGGACCAACTCTGTCCACTTGGTACACGGTGTCGTTACATCTCAAACACGTGCTTTCGTAAAAATTCGGGCGGTACATGGATTTGTAGGTGCTTTGTAGCATTTTGTTTGTAGGATTTTTTCGGTTTGTCGTCGGGAAAAGTCGATGGGTGTTTTTATATGTCCATTTCTAGGTCTGAAAACAATAAAACAATCGTCTTAAGGGTTTTGAAACGTTCTAGTTCTCAAGCTGAAGTAACTTTTCGATTTCATAAATGAAAAAGAAGGGGAGATTGTCATAAATAATAATGGAATTTACTTCTAGGTTGGGTTATTTTCTGTAAATGCCTTTAGATGTCATTGGTTATTTAAAAACAACTATGCAATCGTTAATAGCTTCAGTACAAAAAACATTACGTAACTTTTGATTGGTTTTATTGTTAGAAGTATTTTCTTGTATTTTCTGTATGTTAGCTTGAATTATATCATAAGAACAATTCGTAATATTTAAAAAATATATAAGTACATATATTTTTTTAATATATTTTTTTTTTTTAATTTTTTATTAATTTGGCGATTTTTTAAAACGATTGAATAACCTTTTAAGTCGATTTAGTGAATTTTTTGCTAATTTAATGATCTTTTTGATAACCTATTGATTTAATTTTAAACAATTTTAAACGATATAACACAGGCCTTCAAAATTTTATAAAAGGTGAGACCCATAGATCAAATAATAATTTTCTAAAAGGTTTTGCATCACCTCAGATTTTCAAGATATTCCAATCTGTAGATGCAAAAAACAGGAGTTTTGAACATATTTGGAATTAAATAACGTAACAAACAAATTTTTATCCACAAAACTCCATATATGATCCAAAATGCATTTTGAATTTTTTCAATATCTTAATTTCTTCATGAAAAAATCTTGTTTTTATAATCCCCAATTGTAGTCGTCTGTATAGTAAGCAATGATTTGGTCGTAGTCTAAAAAAAATCTTTTTCTCTTTAATTCAAATGAACGTTGTAGTGAGTCAACCCAACTTATGGAATTATCTTTCCTTTTCAAAGCTCAGCAACAGTAGACCATCATTCTTTTATCCCATCTACATTCATTTTTTGTGTCAAAACATGCAGAAATATAACAAAATTTATTATTTTTTTAACACAGTGGCTTTTTGAAGTCATCGTCTGCAAATCATCTAAATTGTACAGTTATGCATGCTAAAATGACATTAGAGACTTACTCCAACAACGACTACTGCTACTCCTATGGGTTAATGATTGGACAAAAAGTAATATAGAAATTATATTCCTTCAAGAAGAAATGAAGATATTCTAAAAATTCAAAATACGTTTAAAATGGAAACAGTGGTGCTTTCAGATGCCACATGGAATTTTGTGAATAAAATTTATTCGCTATGTTAATTAATCCCGAACATGTTTATAAACCGAGTTTTTGACATGTTTAAGTTAGAATATTTTAAAAACCTGATGTGATGGAGTAATTCTGAGGCCAAATTTGAATTCAGCGTGCCTAAAACTATTGTCTGATCTATGGGTCTAAAAAATGTTGGTCAGTGTAATTAGCGACTTTTTCTTGATATTATTGTTAATCTAATGACTTTTTTTAAATACTTTGGTAACAATTTTCAATATGATTTACCGATTTTGTTGCAGATTGGTGTTCATTAGCGTAAATTTTTTTCTGATATTTTCAAAGCTTTCTGATATGATCAAAGCTTCATTATAATTCGTTTTAATTTTATAGGGATATATTTTATAGTTTCAAAAATAAAATATGGGATTCTTTTAATTTCCCTTCGATATCTCAATCTATTCATAAATTAACAGAAGTCACTAAGCATCAAATTTTAAACCTTTGTTCATCTGTTAATTATAATAATTTACTAAAACTTTTACTGATTTTACTACTGGTTGCCAAAATCTACAAAATGTTTCACGACAGATTACAACTGAAACGCAAATCAATTACAGTGAAATCTCCCTTGTACGGACACCAACGGGACCCACCAAAAGTGTCCGTTCAAGAGGGGTGTCCGCTTAAGAGAAATGCGAAGTAATTATATGAGGGTCGGACGGTTCCATGAGAAACTGTCCGTCCAAGGGGGGTGTCCGTTCAAGAAGGGTGTCCGCGAAGGGGAATTTCACTATACATATATTAACGATCGTCTCAATGTCAAATCTACTTCACCACAACGTTGTTGTTCATATAACTTATAAATCTTCTTCTTCTAATCGAAGTACTTCTCAAAATTGTTCTTTCTGTACAAACATTTGTTCTTACCATGCAAAGCTTGGCGATAACGCACACCATTGTCATGAAAACTAGTGTAAATTTCACAATTCTTTGATTGTTAAAAAAAGAATCTTCTCAATCTCATTCAAAATAACTAAAGTTTCAATAGAAAAAAACTTGAATCATTTTCAGGTCAAAATACACCAATCAAACGATGATTTTTTTTAAATAATAAATTTATAATAAAGGATGTGAACCTCTGCGTGCTACAAGAAAATTATTCGTCAGAAATTCATTTTTAATTCATCCAAAATTTCTATTAACTTTGATTTGCCAAAAGTTATACAGCTATGTGCATATGTATTAGGCACTTCCCTATTTATAACAAAATTGACAAAAATGTGCATTTAGAAATAAATCAACGGTATAAATGCATTTTTTTTATTATTTTTTATAAGATAACATTACCCCCAAACTACTATATAGATAGTTCCAAACAAGTATTGACTTGTTTTAAACGTTTGTGCATCAATTTGTTGATTTACCATATTTATTTCTGATAAAGTATGCTATTGTAAAGAGTGAATACTTGAAAAACTACGAGTGTATCAGTTTATTAGTGCATTAAAGTGTTTACTTAATAAAGCAAATAATGCTTAAAAGAAGAGAACTAAGAGTTGTAGAGCGTGGACAAATTGTTTTATTGGACGCTCAGGGTTTTTCACAGTGCGCCATAGCTAAGCGAATAAAATGTTCAAGATGTGCAGTATAAACCACGATAAAAAGATTCCAAGATTCCGGTAGTTATGAAAACAAACCAAAATCGGGGCGTAAACGACTAACGACATCCAGGGACGATCGCTACTTAACCCTTTCGCAGATATTGGTATACATACTTACCACTAACTTTAGGTGCAATTTTAGTGTATTGGTATACAACATCACTACTACGGATCGATTAATTAAAAAGTGGCGAAACTCTCAAAAATATAATTTATCCACGAAAGGGTTAATAAGGTTGACTGTTAAGAATAGGCGAAAATCTTCTAAAGAGTTATGTAGTGAATTACTTGTTCACCAAGGAGTCTCCCTATCCTCCAGTACTGTTAGAAGACGCCTTAAGGCTGCTAATTTACGCGGTTGCGTAGCCCTGAAGAAACCCTACTTAACGCAGGTTCATCGTAAAAAACGTTTAGAATGGGCCAAAAAATACGTCGATTGGACTATAAAGGAGTGGTCGGGTAACTATTTCTCGGGTAATTTTTTCGGATGAATTTGATATAGAGGTGCACTTTTTAGATGTGTAATATATTACAATGTCATATTAGCAACACTTTGCACAACCTAACTTACCGTTAAAATGAAAATGAAAATTAGTGTGTCTTTTTAAATGTTATTGTAGCTTTTTGAAAGACCTGGGACTCAATACGTACGTCGAAGACCAAGGAAAGCTTTTCGTGAGGAGTGTCTTGTTCCTACAGTAAAGTATGGAGGTGGCAGCATTATGGTATGGGGTTGTATGTCGGCGAACTATTTTTATGCACAGGACGCATGTACAGTGGCCGGTATACCGAGATGTTGGAGGAGGTGCTAGAACCCTCAATTGCAAAAATTTTCGGGGATGACAGTTCTGAGATTTATTTTCAACAAGACAATGCGCCATGTTATCGTGCGCGTGCAAGAATACGGTGGTTTACCGAGAATGTGGTGCGTCTCCTTGACTGGCCTGCACAGTCTCCAGACTTATCCCCGATAGAACATCTTTGGTATATTTTAAAAAGAAATATATCGAAACATCACACTAATTCAAAAGACCGCCTCCGACAAAAAATTATTGACGAATGAAATGCAATTCCACAGGACTTGTGCTTTAAACTTTTGGCAACTATGCCAAATCGGCTAAAAGCTGTAATAAAAGCACGTGGAGGCCTTACAAAATATTGATACATTAATATAATACTCCATAGAACAGATTTTTACCATTGTTTTATTTCGAAACTATTCTCTTTCCTTGTTTCTATAAAAATATAGGGGTGCCTAATACATATGCACACTGCTGTAAATTTAATGTATCGAATATTTATGATAAATTTAAAATTCTTCATTAACTTTATAAAATCCGTATACATTTGTTAAAAAGTCTTCATAAATTTAAGATTTTTCGTTAATTTTTGAAAAAAGATTTCGAAAAAATCCTTCATATTCATTAAAAATTAGTCACTTGATTAATTTTCATGATTTTAATTTATGCATTTACCATATTCGTTCTACAAAATTTGATAATCCATCAATGGATAGATTACATTTTAAAATTTTATTACTCATCTTATTCTATTCTATTTATTCTTCTTATTTTATGATTGTCCCTTATTCTGACAATTACTTATGAAAGAAAAAATACATTAGTAAAAGTTCATGTATGACCTATATTGATCACAAGTATGAGTAAGAGCTATAAACAACACGACTAAACGTATAGAATTTATTCTTCGCATTGATGTGTTACACACACATAACACGCGGTCAAGAAAATTGAACACATACCAACGTGTAACCAGTTTTCTCTTTTCCTTTATCGCGCCGATTCATTGAATGAAAGAAGGCCATCTAAAGGCGATTCGCGCTCACCTATAATACACAAGAGTGTGGTTCATAGACCTATAGTGGTTCACCAAGTCTACGGTTGATCGTAGAAAACCGCTCGAATACCGTGAGATGGAAAAATGAACGTGTAATCAAACCGAAGCCTCTTCATTAAAGTTAACAATTAATTTTATTGATCAATTAAAGTTTTACCTTTTTCATTTAAATTATTTACGGTTTTTGTATTTCTTTCTTTTATAAGTTTCTTTTTATGTTAATTAATCGTGGGAAAAACTTTTTTCTATAATGAATTAAAGAATAAGTTTAAGATAAAGATCGGTTACGTTTTGGTCGTGAGGTATCGTTAAAGTTTCTGTGAGTGAGCAAAGATCGCAGACGGCCGTAGTTACCTCATTCGACATTGAACTTATTTATAAATAAGAAAAAGCTCTCTCACCGTCTCCGTCCGGTCGCGGTCCTCTCAATCCAACGGACTGGCGCACTCAAAAACAACAACTGGCCCCGTGGCGATCGTCAATTAACACTAAACGGTTTACCGCACCAATCAAGAACAACCCTGTATTATAAAAATTATAAATATACGCGATCAAGAGTAATAAATTGATTCTTGGAATCTTGCAAATTGAATCGTGCGACCGAGTTGAAAACGTGAACACTTCTTTCAGCTCACTTCGCGATTGTGTGAGCACTTTACGCGGCCATGTTGCGTCCTGCACTGTCTACAGTGCTCACGGCTCACTACGTCTTTGCGTTTTACCTGGTTTTGCGTTCACCTGTCGTACCGATAAGGTAAAGATCGGATGTATTCGCGAATTTTCGAGTTACTACTTTTCTTCTAGAAACTAAAAAGAAAATCTTTTTTTATCTATTATAATTTTTCCAGTTATATTTACAAAATATATTTTTTATTTTCTTACCAACACCTTTTAGTTAAATTTCTATATACTTAACATTTAAAAAACGAAAATATCCGATTAGAACCAATCTTCTTTTACACCTGTTAAATTTTCTCTCACTACAAAAACCCCTTCGTCTACTGCGTCCACCACCCAATGGTCCACATACCACACGGTCCAGACTTCGAGAACGTTACGTCATTCACTAGAAGACGGTCCCCAAAACAATCGTGTCGCATTTTGCAATTCGGCTTTAACACCTGTTGCTCCAAGTCAACGGTTGTTCGTTGCCGTTTTATGGTTACGTGCTAAATTCTTCCTTACTTTACCAATTACAGGACCCAAATATCCATCAATCCAAAATCCATCCATCACTTTCAAAATTATATTGAAGAAAAATAACCTTTACAAAGAAATTTTACCAGTTTTTTAAAATAAAATTTAAGAAAAGTTTGACATTTTAAAACTGTTAGAAAATTGTCTAAAAGATGGCGCATCTATCACTGAGGTTTACTTCAATATAATCGAAATTAAAATACAATTTTATATTACTATAATTTTTTAAAAAAATACTAATTCTAATTATCAATAATTTAAACAAATAATTTGTTATAAAATGCACAATAAAATTTATTTAAAGTTTAAATTTTAAATCAAGTTTCTTAATACCAATCTATAAAATAAAAGAAATACACCGATTCAATGATAAGGATAGAACATTAAAACCTTTTCAATATTAGATATTACAATCAACTATATTATCATGTATACTATTTAATTAGTTAATAAATAATACTGGAATCTAATTATTTTATAAATAAAATTTAGGTATTGTTATATCAATAAAATTTCGGTTGGTAACAAAACCTACATAACCAATAATTATTTGTCCCTTTGACAGCTGTCAAATATAATATAAACATTGTGTTTACAAATAAATTTGAGCTAATAACTAATATCATCTGAATTATTACTGTAAATAATCTATAAACGATTGTAAGTAATTTTTTAAAATTCCATTAAACCAAATATAAATGTAGATTTAGAAAACATATCCCCATAAACTAAGTTAACCTTAAAATATTCAAAGACTGATCGTTTTAACTAGATTTATTCTTAATCATTTTTTTTTTTAATTAGTTATTAATCTTTAGAATTATGGCGGATGTACGAGATATAATGGAGCTGGAACAGCCACCAGCTCCAGAAATTTCAAGAGAATCAATAATGGGTCAACGTAAACAACGTCCGAGTACAACTCCCAAAGTACCGAAACGTCCAGAAGGAATGCATAGGGAAGTGTTTGCTCTTCTCTACAATGATAATAAAGACGCCCCTCCTTTATTTCCGTCAGATACAAGTAACGGCTATAAACAAACAAAAATAAAACTTGGTATGCGGAGACCGAGAAAATGGGAATGGATGCCTTTTACGAATCCAGCAAGAGAGGATAATGCCGTATTTTATCATTGGAGGCGACCATCAGATGAACCGAAAGAATATCCTTTTGCTAAGTTTAATAAAAAGGCTGACGTTCCAACTTATACGGATAATGAATATAATCAGTATTTAAAAGCGGACGGTTGGACTAAAGAGGAAACTGATCACTTGATGGATTTGGCAAAGAGGTTTGATGTGAGATTTTTGATTATGGCTGATCGGTATGACTGTGAAAAGTTTAGTAAGAGATCCATTGAGGATATTAAAGATAGGTATTATAAAATTAGTGGGATTTTGGGGAAATTGAATGGAGAAAAGAAGATTTATACTTATGATGCTGATCATGAAAAAAGGAGAAAGGACCAGTTGAAGAAATTGTATGAAAGGACACAAGAACAGGTTCTTATTAATTGTTTTAAATCTTTATTCTTATTAATTATTAAGTTGTTAATAAAATATTTTGTATTTATTTATTTTTGCATTTAGATTGACGAAGAACAATTCCTAGTTGGAGAATTAAAGAAGATTGAAGCTCGCAAGAAGGAACGCGAGCGCAAAACGCAAGATTTACAGAAACTGATTAGTCAAGCTGATAATCAAAATGAAACCCCAAGAAAAACGGATAAAAAGTTACCCAAAAAGAAAATTGCTAATCCTTCAAGACCATCTAAAGTGGATACCACGGTAAAATATCTTAATAAGATTTATGTGACTGTCAATAAATCAATAGTAAAATTTTTTGATTTTATAAATATTTGGAATGTGATCTTGGGACGTTCTTATATCGGTTGTATAGAAATTTGACTTTTTTTGGTTTATATTTATTAAAAACATTTAAGAATTGTGATGTTGAAAGAAAGTTGATGAATTCCGTAAATATTTTAATAATTCTTCAGTTACTGTACTTATTTACAAATGGAAAAATCCCATTTTATTTAAAATCTCTAATTCAATTTATTTGAATGATTCGCATAACTACAGTCGAGCCTGTATAAGTGCGAATTCAAGGGATAGGGATTTTTTTGGTTATAGAGGTCTCTTTTAGCGGCTTCTAATAAAGGTTTTCAAGCGGCTTCTCTTAGTTATAGAGGTTGTCACTAATTCAAATCCAGCATTTAATTATCTTACTTTTAGAGATAAAGAGGAACAGAGGAAACAGGTTAAGGAATAATAAAACAAGAGGCGTAAACTGAAGCTGTAGATTTTTATTGTTCTCGACTACCTGGGTTTAGGCATTTCCGTCGTCTTCAGGTCTATCGCGTCATAATGGAAAAACGAAACTTAATTAGACCACGTGTTAACATCAGATGTCGTCTTATGTATCAACCTCAAAATATTCTTATAAAATTTCAATCCTCTATTGTTCAATCGCTCTGGTTTTATAGCTACAATCTTAGTGAACTCGTTCGCACAGACGCTAACCTAAGACTGGTGGTCTTAACGACACACAGTCTTAGGGGATTGACATTACAGTGAAATTCCCCTTCGCGGACATCCTTCTTGAATGGACACCCCCCTTGGGCGGACAGTTTCTCATGGAACTGGCCAACTCTCTTATAAGTACTTCGCATTTCTCTTAAGCGGACACCCCTCTTGAACAGACAGTTTTCATGGGTCCCGTTGGTGTCCGCACCGGGAAGATTTCACTGTATATAAGAATATTTTGAGGTTGATAAATAAGACATCTGATGTTAACACGTGGTCTAATTAAGTTTCGTTTTTCCATTATAACGCGATAGGCCTGAAGACGGCGGAAACGCCGAAACCCGGGTAGTTGAGAACAATAAAAATCTACAGCTTCAGTTTACGCCTTTTAATTTATTACTTTCATACTGAAGAATGGAGAACTATATAGCATAGGTTAAGGAATGTACGGAAAATCACGGAATATACATATATGTGGGATTTCAAAAATTGTAATGAGAATGTTGTTTTGATACTGTTTAATTACAAAAAGATATACAAAGCACACAATACGTTTTATAAACTAGAAGTCAACTTTGACTTGCTTTGTTCCGCGGAATCTTGTGGTTAGTCTTTCGCTTCCTTCGTTTACCTCTTCACCTAACAGTGGTTCGTCTTTAATTAACTGCAATTTGTCTTCAAGTGACTGTGGATCATTTTTAGCTGACTGCGGTTCGTCTTCAACTGATTTGCTCCTCCCAATCTTTTCTCTGTCGTCACTTTCTTTCCCCTTCTCACTCTCACTGGTCGCCTCCATCGATGGACATTGCATATGTATGTTGAACATTTTTTTCAACTTCACAAATCTTTACAAAGTTTTTTAAAATCCTCTAACCAGTCGTTATTAGCTGTAAAGTTCTTTTATTTCTAATTTTGTAGTGAAGTCTCTGGCTACATAATTCAACAACAGTCACAAAATACTTTTCAATGCTAGAAAATTCAACTTTTCTATTCCTCATAATATTTCCATGTCCTTCAGACCATTGCATTTTTATGAGGTCTTTATGTTTTATTGTCTTATTAAAGCTTGATTCCGGCAAATCAAACTTAGTTAATACCTCACTTTAGAACTTCTCACTTTCGAACATACTCACAATTTTCGAACATACTATAAGATTCATACTAAGCCTCACCATGGAAAAAAGAATGCAAGAGAAGGTTCCTCCCTGTAACTTTACTGAGGAGGCCCGACTGAAGCACAGTAGAAGGGAGAAGCAAAGTATTGTCCAGCCCTCCTCAACCACTTCGGTACGGACGTCGACTATAATCGACAAAAACAGATGACCCCACACAGCCGACCGTCGACTATAGTCAACGGCTGTGCCAGTGTACGGACGATGAAAGCCGGTTCTTATCGACGTTTCGCAGCCGATAGGCGCCGTACCGAAGTGGTTAATGCGAAAGTCTTGCAGGTCAAAATACCGTCCAAATCAAGGATTATAATGCAGAGTCGATTTTGTGATTATTTAATAACCCTTCTCGCCTCTGCTGCAACACTTAAAAAAGGACTAAAATCCGAGCGAAAGAATTAAAACATCGAGGAGTGGTGGGTCTCTATTCGACAGTATTTGGGCTTGCAAGACCTTTGCATTAGAGGTTGAGAAGCTCCCATCCATTATACTCTTGTCGAGCCTACTTGGTAAAGTTACGGGGAGGAACCTCAATCTTGTATCCTTCTTTCCATGATGAGGCTTAGATCAACTTATAGTACATAATGATATTACCTAATAAAAATTCATACAGATTAAAGAAAGGGCGACTAATAATATTTAATACTCTTATTTTATCCAGCATATTTTACAGGCTGTAGAAACAGCAGGAATTAAATTTCCCGATTATAAAAACAGTGGTGTTTCATTACGTTCACAAAGAATGAAACTGCCCGCGAACGTTGGTCAAAAAAAATCGAAAGGAATCGAACAAATGCTTCAAGATATGAACTTGGAATTAAATCCAACACCGACAGAAGAAATTTGTCAACATTTCAATGAGTTACGAAGCGATATGGTCTTATTAATGGAATTAAAAGCCGCGTTAGGTACTTGCGAATACGAACTACAAAGTTTACGTCATCAATATGAAGCTGTAAATCCAGGAAAGGTAAAATAATAACTACTCGGATCTTATTCGACTTGTTTATTATGAGTTTTTGTATTTTATCATTCAGACTTTGACGATTCCGCCTCAGCTGCTCTCAAATAATGAACAAGAAGGTAACAAGCAGCTTGGGCCAGAGATTATAGACGTGGTCGGATCGCCAGGCACGCCCTCCATTACTTAAATGCTTCTCGACATCAAGTCGGTTATTTTAAACTTAGGATTAACTTATATTTTAAAATTGGAGTTACATCGATGCATATACACTGATGTTTATGGTTCTATGTACAATTGAAATACAGCAATAATAAAAAATTATGTCTTAATTCAGAACATCAATATGGATTCTGTTTTTAATGAATAAACGAAAAACTAAAACTAAACCAAAAAATAAAACAATAAAAGTTTGTATTTAAAATAAATTTGAAATAAACTTAAAGCTTTTTTATTTTGTGTGCTTAAGGTACCATAATGTAATCTGTCCTGGGTCGTTTCCGCGATTGTGGGACATCATCGGGTGTATCAAAATTATGTTCGCGTTTCTTTTGAATATTCTAAAAATTATACGATTATAATAAATACTTTTTTTTAAATTAATTTTAATTACCTTCTTTTCCCAATGTTGGTGTAGATACCTCAATAAAATACTTGTTTTTTCTGTAACTATCACTAAAATCAAACAAGTTAATATTTTAAATAGAATTTTTTAAAATGTACTTACCTTGTTCTGATGGAAAATCTTTTGTAGGAACGTATACAGATGGCCGTTTTACTGGCGATCTGTTATTATTATCCACATGAAACTTTGTAAAGTTGCTTTCGTTATAAGACGGTAATCCTTTTAGAAATTCCGCAACAGACTACAAAAAAATAAAAGCTGAATTAAGGTTACCTATTCAAACGAGATTTTTAAGGGTTCTTTGTCGATTATAGCGTTTAAAATTATATCGGTTGACTCACCATTGCTTTTAGTATTTTTTTCGTCAATTTATCTCGTTAAAATTCGATTAGAATACTGAAAAAATAGAGTATTACTGCAACATATGATAAACGTCAAACAATTTGTTCCCTGCTTTAATTCTTTTTTAGAAGATAGGAATTAGGAAATTTTAGGGAATTGTATTTTAGGTTGGTATTGAGAAATTTACTCAAAATTATTCAATAAATTCAAAATTTTATTTTATTTATATTTAAAATTTTTATTAAAATATTGAAGCAAATTAAAAATAGAATAATTAAGTGTGAAAATGATAATAAACTCTTATGATGTAAGAAATACAATAATAAAAATACATTTTTGTTTTCAAATATTAACTGAAGAGGTCGCTTTATCTAGTTTGTTTTCTATTTACCAGCTGATGACTTCCGCATTATTTTTATCAGTTCTCGAATATAATACGTACTGATAAGAGCAAAAGTTGAGTCAGTGTACGCTTTTAACGACACGACTATATTTAACATCTTTAATTACTTTCATCAGTTTAGTATATCTTCGAGTGTTGTAACAAAGGGATGATTAATACAGTGAAATTTATGTAAAGGTATTTGTAATAGTTACAAACGAAACGAGATTTAACAGGATTTTACGTGAATTGGGTGAGTAATATTTGGGATTTTATGCTTATTAATCATTAATTGGATGATAAATCTAAATGTTTAGATTTTTACAGGATTCCGAGGAATTGGTATGTTGTCGTTTCGAGTCTCATCAATAAAATTCGATTATTAAGTTATTAAAGAAAATTGATTTTTAATTCTAAAATATTTAATTAAACAATATTTTTATTAAATTAACAAAAATAATAATAACTTTTAATAAGATTCTATTGGAAATTCGGTGAATAATCTGGAATTTTACACCCAACTTGTTGAATTATTTGTAAAGCCGCCCAACATCCGTACTTTATACATTTATCCGGAGGGAAATCTTTAAATAATCCGGTTATAAAACCCGCTGCGAAAGCATCCCCAGCACCTGTAGTGTCTTTTATTTTTTCACGGAGTAATTTTTCGGTTGGTACCACTACAATTTCACCATTTCCATAAACACAAGTTATAGAATGAGGACCATCTGTTACTAAAATCATTTTTCCATGTTTAAAATTGATTTTTTGATTGTACATTTTATTTAATTTTAACGCAAAATCTGCAGGTTTTGAATCGGGTTCGTAAATATTCATATAAGCTTTAAACTCTTGTATATTCCCAATTAAAATATCACAATTTTCCACTACATATTTTACAATAGTGGAATTTTGTTCTGAAATATACGGAGCACTCATATTATACATTAACAATTTTTTTTCGTTTCTCGTCCATTGTACAACATGTTTAGTCACTTCATGTCTTTCAGTTAAAAAAAATCCTTCGATATAAAACAGATTTACATCTGTTAATTTTCCATTTTCTGTTACTTCTTCCAAGTTATTTATTGAAAATGTTTCCGCTGCTCCTACGTAAGCTACTAAACATCTACAATCATTTTGTACTAAAGCTACGGTTACTCCAGTTGATTTTTCTTGAGAAATTGAAAACCTATAAAATTATTTTAGTTAGTTGTGGAATTTTAATTGATATATGGTGTGACTCAAAATTAATGAGTCACAACATATGATTTTTTTTTAAATACAAAGTAATAACTCCATCTTTTTCAACAAGTTTCTTGAGTAATTCACCCTCTTTGTCATTTCCAATGGATCCGATCATATAAGAAAGGGAATTTTTATTCAAATTTAACCATTGAAGAACTCTTAGGGTGTTTAAAGTACTTCCTCCTAATGTGTGAGTTGTAGGAAAACTATATTACAAGAAAAAATAATTATGTTAATTAAATTGAATTTAAAATAAATATGTAAATAAATAATAACAAAAAAAAAAATACAGGGTGTCTCATCGATGAGGACAAATCGAAATATCTCTAAAATTCAAAGTTTGATTTTCAAATTTTAAAGAATTTTTTTTAGGTTAGAAAATTGGCCATTTTTATAAAATTCATAAAAAATTGAATTTTAAATATTTTAAGCTGATTTTTTTTCTAAATTTTTTTTCCAATTGTTGTCAGAAAAATTTAAAAAAATTTCAAAGTTGGTAAACATTTTTGACACTTCTTAACCTAATTTCAAAAAATCGATCAACTTTAAAAATTCATCAATAATTCATTTTTAAAGATTTTGATTTGATTTTTTTTCTAAATGAAACTTAAAACATTCTAATTTTATATAAAAAAGACCGTTTTGTTGTAAGTGTTGTCAAAAAAATTAAAAAAATTTTCAAAGTTGGTAAACACTTTTGACACTTCTTAACCTAATTTAAAAAATCGATCAACTTTAAAAATTCATCAATAATTCATTTTTAAAGATTTTGATTTGATTTCTTTTTCTAAATGAAACTTAAAACATTCTAGTTTTATATAAAAAAGACCGTTTTATCCCAAGTGTTGTCAAAAAAATTAAAAAAATTTTCAAAGTTACAAAAATATTTTTTTCTCTGAAATTACAAGTGTTACAAAAAATTTTTTCAAGTAAAATTATCTTCAAATTAACCAACCTAATGAAAAATAAATATTGCATTCAAAAAAATAAACAAATAAATATTTTTTAAATCACTTCCGGTATAACCGAGAGTTATAAATGTCTGAAAATATTTTCAAAATGTAGTTTACCCCTCACTAAATATACACATAAAATTTCAACTCCATCAGACTTGTAGTTCTTGAGATATTATGACTTGTCCATATTAGTGAGACACCCTGTATAAATAAATATAAATAAATAAATACAAATAACTCAAAGAAAATAATTAAATAAAATAAAAAACAAATAATACTATTTGATATCTTCAAGTAGTGATTTCATTTCTTTTTCTTTTATTTGTGATTGATCGTCCATTTTGAGGTTATATTTCCTTAACAATCGATCGTCGTCTATTTTTATAGTAACGTCCAATAGGGGATTACCAAAGCCGGCTACGATCGCCATTCTTGTAAATAGGGTGTTCCCCGATCGTTTGAAACCTAAAAACAAAAGCCGGTCGTTCGCAATCTTGCGCTCAGTTGTGTAACAACTGTCACTTTGAACGTAACTATTAAACGTAAGTGACTGTTACTGGGTATATTGTGAGATCATCTTAAATTAAATATTATCTTTATAAACTACGCGTGTAAATTATATTTAATTATAGTGTATATTTTGGGTGTTTTTTTGTTAGATTACTTTGATACGCATGCGCGATCGTAGTCATCTGTTAATTTCTTTCGTAAAACAATTGAACCGGCTTGTCATTCGTCAATCAATTGTAATTGTAATGTGGTGAAGTAGGTTATGTTTTGCTGAAGCGAAAGTCGAAGTGAAGTGATCGTCCGGTTGCGGATTTTGACCTAAAATTACGAGGATTTTTTTTATGCGGCAAGATTGGTATGTTTGGTTATTTACCCGAGGTGAACAATTACGCGTTATTTGATGTATAACGTCACGTTTGATATTTGTCGAGTGACATATGTAATTTAATTGTTAAACTTGTGCTTTTTAATTTTTTAAAAATTAGGAAATGTGAGTGCATTTTATTGAACGCTACGAAGTTGGCATTTGATTGAGGTATGTTTGAAGTGTTGCCAACTTTTTTTATCTTTGGTAAATTTAACGATGATGATATTTAAGGCAATTTTTATTTTTATTTATTGCAATTAATTTACTATTTATGTGCATCGTCTTGATTTTTAATTTAGGTAATTTAGAAGAGATCTAGTTCATTTAGGTCAAAATTTCGATAATTTAGGTCACAATATGGATAATTTACACAAAAAACTGGATAATTTAAATTATAATCTAGATAATTTAGACCAAAATATCGAGAATTTAGACTAATCTAGATAAAAAAGCTTTAGATAATTTAGATCAAAGTATAGAAATGGATCTAGATTATTTAAATCAAAATCTACAATATTTAATTCAAAATCTACATTATTTAAATCAAAATCTAGATCATTTAAATCAATATCTAGATAATTTAGATCAACAGTTAGATAATTTAGACCAAAATCTAGATAAGGAAGATCTAGATTATTTAGGGTAAAGTATAGAAATGAGTCTAGATCATTTAAATCAAAATCTAGATAATTTAGACTAAAATCTAGATGATTTAGACCAAAATGTAGATAATCTAGACCTAAATCTAGTTAAAAAACATGTAGATTGTATTGAGTAAACTACAGAAACGGATCTATATCATTTAAATCAAAATATAGATCATTTAATCCAATGCCTAGATAATTTAGATCAAAATCTAGATAAAAAGATCTAGATTATTTAGATTAAAGTATAGAAATGAATCTAGATCGTTTACACCAAAATCTATACTTCATTTAATAACTAGGAGGAGTGATTTGAATTTTGCGCGCTAAAATAGTGAACTATTATTGGTCGCTCCGCAGTCAAGTTTACAAAGACGAAAAATTTGGTTTTTGTCGTTTATTGTTTTTGACATTTGAGGTTAGGTGCTTTACCTAATTTGTCAACTTGTTTCTCGGTTTTTCGTTGTGCTCAAATGGTTGCGATCAAAAAATATTAAGTTCGAAGAAGGTATGGTACGATGTCATCTGTTGAATATAATCATAGACATATATATAAATACTTAGATGACGCTTAAAGATGCGCAGTACCACTCAGAAATTCGTACAGGTGGAGGCCGCCATTTTGATCTAATACAGGACCGTATTCAGTAGGACAGGGTCGGCCGGATATATATATTTTTTTTCTTTTATCTGGACTTCGTATTTATTTTGTAGGGTCTCACTTTGTAAAATATTATAAATAAATTAAAACTGTTTCCTTTACACATTTAGAGTATATTTGTAGAATACTGCCAGTTAAGACTATTTTAAAACTATAAGGCCTGACAAGTTTCCACAATAGGTACACCAGTTGCATAAAAATAAATACACTTACATTTTATATAATACATTTATTTTATTTATTGATTGCTAAACAATATTAATTTATTGTATTTTTGCCTAACAGCCTTTCCTTGTCAAATTTCAGTACAATTTTTTGCTAAATTAAATAATCTAATCTTTAGATAACATTTTATAATAGATTTTATTCAAATAAATGGATGTTCTTTTAAAATAGCTGCATCATTGGTGTAGTTTTCTAATGTAGGAAACAACAAAAAAACTGTCTGACATTTTGACAAATATTGAATTTGTTAAGCTGTCAATTTCTTATATATCTTAAAATGAGATCCCGAGGCACGCCTTCTAAAGATTTTTGTAAATATTTTACTCCAGTTGATGATATCAAATTCGAATTTTCTAATTTTATTATCACCGATTGAAGTGATGTTATTTTTTGCTTTAATTTTTAAATAACCCTGTGACGATAATAAAGTTTATTTTTTGCTTGGTGCATTGAACTTTTAAAACCTTTAATATTTTTGGTGAAATTAAATAATTGTGATTAGTAATAAGTTCAGTCGTGTACATGAACTTCAGAATTTCTTTATGCGAACCTATAGTTATAAATTTTAAAATTTATTCTTTTTGTGTATAACGATCTGGTGATGACGATGATGTTTTTGATATTCTTTTAATATTCTAGCAGTTTAGCACACAACAACTCATGTTCAATTCAAAAAACGCAAAAATAAATCGAGTAATCGCAATAGACGAAACGAAAACAAAATAATCAAACAGCTGAATACGACTATATGACAGGACATAGATCAAAATGGCGGCGGCCGAATGTACGAAATTTACATGATGCGCAGTGGGTCTAAGCGTCATCTAAGTATTTATATATATGTCTATGAATATAATACGTCAACTGAAGGAACGTCTTTTGGATAAATTTTGAACAATGTACCTATAGATAAATGGCCATAGAGATATTTGGTATGTTCTAGAATACTACACTCAAACGCTTGGTGTTTTGTTGGTTGCATAAATGTGACTGGTTTTAAGTTTAGGATTCAAATTTGCCGCTAAAAATGTTCAGTGTATTTTTTAGTTACTTTTTCCTATGTAAATGGGGTTTTGAGATTCACTCCTCCTAGTTATTAAACGAAGTATAGGTAATTTAAACCAATACCTAGATAATTTAGATCAAAATCTACATAATTTAGATCAAAATCTAGATAATCTAGACCAAAATTTAGACAAACAAGATCTAAATAATTTAAACCCAAAGTATAGAAATGGATCTAGATAATTTAAATCAAAATGTAGATCATTTAAACCAATATCTAGATCATTTAGACCAGAATCTAGATTATCTAGACCAAAATCTAGATTACTAAACCAAAATTTAGATAAAAAAGATCCAGATATTTAGACTAAAGTATAGAAATGAATCTAGATCATTTAAATCAAAACCTAGATAATATAAACTAAAATCTAGATGATGTAAACCAAAATATAGATAATCTAGACCAAAATCTAGATAAAAGAACATGTAGATCATATGGAGTAAAGTATAGAAACGGATCTATATCATTTAAATCAAAATTTAGATAATCTAGACCAAAATCTAGATAAGGAAGACATAAATCATTTAGGCTAACGTATAGAAATGAATCTAGATCATTTAAATCAGAATGTAGACAATTTAAACCAATATCTAGGTGATTTAGGTCAAAATCTAGATAATTTAGATCAAGATCTAGATAATCTAGTCCAAAATCTAGATAAGAAAGGTCTAAATAATTTAAACCAAAGTATAAAAATGAAGTTAGATAATTTAAATCGAAATGTAGATCATTTAAACCAATATCTAGATCATTTAGACCAGAATCTAGATTATCTAGACCAAAATCTAGATTATCTAGACCAAAATCTAGATTATCTAAACCAAAATTTAGATCAAAAAGATCCAGATATTTAGACCAAAGTATAGAAATGAATCTAGATCATTTAAATCAAAACCTAGATAATTTAATCTAAAATCTAGATGATGTAAACCAAAATATAGATAATCTAGACCAAAATCTAGATAAAAGAACATGTAGATCATATGGAGTAAAGTATAAAAACGGATCTATATCATTTAAATCAAAATTTAGATAATCTAGACCAAAATCTAGATAAGGAAGACATAAATCATTTAGGCTAACGTATAGAAATGAATCTAGATCATTTAAATCAAAATTTAGATAATTTAGACCAAAATCTTGATAATCTAGACCAAAATCTAGATAAGAAAGATTTAAATAATTTAAGTCAAAGTATAGAAATGGATCTAGATAATTTAAATCGAAATGTAAATCATTTAAACCAACACCTAGATAATTTAGACCAAAATCTATATCATCTAGATCAAAATTTAGATTAAAGAAATCTAGATAATTTAAACCAAAGTATAGAAATTGAACTAGATCATTTAAATCAAAATTTAGATAATTTAAACCGATATCTAGATCATTTAGATCAAAATCTAGGTAATCTCGCCTAAAATTTAGATAAAAAAGATCTACTAGATCATTTAGATCAAAGTGTTTTCAATCGATTTAATTTTCATCAAATTCTATCAAAACTTTTTTATCTTATAGAAAAGAAAATGGCTTCCGCATCAGATCCCGTCCCAAATTCTGGGATTCATCAACTCGATAAAAACGCTTACCCTCCAGCTGATTCAGATGATGAAGATTCTTTCGTAGTTTTGGACAGTTACGGTCCAAGAACTCTCCAAATGGAAGTAGAACCGATTTCAACAGCTGGCATCGAAAAGACCTTGAATTCAATTACGGAAACTTTGTCGAAACATTCTCTTACATCCGGCGACGGTTTAAAAGATTGTATGCAACGATCGGCTATAAGTGCGAACTCGTACGCTTCGATTAGCGGCGAAGAGATACAGAAAAACGTGGATATTTTAATTGCTGAAAATACAAAGTTGAAAGATACGCTTGCACAGAATAATGTTACTATGAGGGTTCAAGTCGAGAAGATTACTAGGTGGCATGAGGAGGTTCAACAGGTTCAAGAATCTCATAAGAGGAAGTTTGCCGAGATGAAAGTGATAATACAAGATGTAAAAAAAATTCTTTTTATTTTAATGTAGTTATTTGATTAAAAAAATTTATAGTTAAAGGCTGAAAATGGGAAATTAAAAGAAGAATTGGACGCAATGAAAAGTAAAGATGTTCATGAGGTTGATGCTAAGACTGAAAGTGTGATACTAACAAAGAAAAATGATAATATTTTACAGTTTGAATTAGAAGCAGCACATAAGAAAATAAAGGAAATGGAAAAAGCTCTTGACATTATTATTACAGAGAAACAAACTTTAAGTAATGACATTTCCGAATATAAGAAAAAAATTGCTAAATACGAAGATGAAATTGACATTTTAAAATCTTCAAATGATAAAGTAATTAATATCTTGATTATTTTTTTTTATTGTGTAAAATATTTTTTTTCTATAAATAGGTTTCTTCAGATAAAAGTCTTTGGGTTATCACCGAATCTGAAATGAATAAAGAACTTGAAAGCATGAAACTTGAAGTTGTAACACTTAAAAACGCAAACGCAAATGTGAGTCATTATTTTTTAAATTTAATTCATTTAATTTCCAATCACATTTTAATATTATCTGTAAATCCGCTTATTTAATCTATTTAACCAATGAATCATTTTAGTTGAAAATAAATCACATCTCTTATTATTACATACTGCGTAAATAAAAGATTTTTTTTATGCTTTAATAGCTAACTCAAAATCTTCAAGAAGCAAACGAAAAACAAAAAGAGTTGACGGAAAACCTTCAAGAAAAACAATCCTATTTAACCACCGCCCAAGCCGGAGTTGTTGAATTACAAGAAGCTTTGGCGAACGCAAAACAACAATTGATGGCGTCTCAGATGCATATTACGGAATTAAAGGAACAACAAAGTAAAGAGACGCAAGAAAGAGCTGCTGTTGAGGCGGAATTTCGAAAGAAACAAGAGCGGAAAGATCGTTTGTGTGAAGATGAGATAACAGCTTTACGAACTCAAGTAATTTATCATTAGTTTCATTTAAAATTATATGTTAAACGTAAATTGTAAAAAATAATTGATGTTGTAGATGGAAATTTTCCAAAGAGATTATGAGACTGAGCGTGCTCTTAAAGAGACTATTCTGAAGGAGAAGAACGCTATGGTTGATGAAATACAATTAATGCAAACGCGTAACGCTCAGTTGATAGAGGAAGTTGATCAATTAAGAGGTGGTTATGTGCCTGTTAGAGCTGAGGATGTTGGTTCAGCTCCGTCACCTTCTAACAGTAGTGTAAGTATTTATTGATTACTAGGAAGGGCAAGAGTCCTTCCTAAGATAGGAAAGATCTTATGGCAACTAAGTAAGAGGTTAATTTGATTGATGATTAAGATTCATATTTAGAATTGGAAGATGAGAATGATTTAATTTCATTTGATCTGTTGGTAGACTTTGGAGGATCGAACTTTTTTACTTTGATCTGATCCAAATTAATCCGAAGTTGCAAAATGGGAGTTAGATGGAGTGATCTTCCATCTCTGATTATGGGTCTAATTCTCGATGTATGTTATGTTTTATGATGTATTTATTTATTGATTACTATTTTTTGTGAAGGACTATTTCTTATGGCAACTAAGTAAGCGGTTAATTTGATTGATGATTAAGATTCATATTTAGAGTTGGAAGATGAGAATGATTTAATTTCATTTGGTCTGTGGGTAGATTTTGGAAAATCGAACTCTTTTTATTTTGGTCTGATCCGAAATAATCCAAAGTTGCAAAATGGGAGTTAGATGGAGTGATTTTCCATCTCTGATTATGGGTCTAATTCTCGATGTACGTTATTCGTAGGAAGATAAGGTCTGACATTTCTATTCAAAGGGTTAATGGGCACGTTTAGCGCAGATATCTGGGTTTCTCACGCAAAAGTGTAACACATGTATTTTAATGGATCCATCTATACCAGCGTTAAAACCGCTGCGAGTCGTCAGTAATCTTCAACGAGCGCATCTTAAACACAAAACCACCTCCTCTCGCACCTCATATTTCGTCTAGTCGAAACGAAACACGTTCTTTCATATGGCGCTGTCTAGACGTATGCGGTCCTAACGCAAATAAGTACAGACATTCAAAATGAGCCCTTCAACTTCATCATTCATGAAGTTTTAAAATAAATAATTCGTTACATATCCTATTATATAAAGCAGAGTGAGTCTATACCTATTCAAATTGGCACCAATCAATTTCAAATTGGGGACGAACTGTCGAACTGACAGTTTGACAGTCTGACAGTTCGACAGTTTGTGGGAAGAAGGTGGTTGGTTGGGCGACTAGGGTCGGATCGGAAAAGGCGTGGTTAAACAGTTATATCGCTCTTTGTTTATCTAATCTACTTCCTATATGCTTCTCTGTTGCACGCATTATTTTCCTATGTCTTCAAATAAAATTTCCAGATCTGTATAAAGGTACATCCCACTGCCCCTTTATATTGCTGTTTATTTTTATAACTAAATAGAGAAATAGTTCACTAATATTAAATAATTACCAAAACTTACGTATTTTTTATATAAATGTAGTATTCCGAATTTGAAATTGATTAGTTCCAATTTGAAATTGATCATTCCCAATTTAAAATTGGTTAGTCTCAATTTGAAATTGATTAGTCTCAATTTGACATTGATTAGTACCAATTTGAACTTGAAAAGGTATAGAAATGGCATTTTTTCGTTGTTTTCTGCACTCATAAATGGCCAGGCTATGTTACCTCTGTATAGAAGTTCGTTGACAATAAATTTAGTTCAACCCGCATCACTGGAAGCGCTGATGGCGGAAAATAATAGCTTCTTTACCGGCCAAAATGATACGCACTGACAATGAGATGTCCAACATAGTATCTGACATCTACATATTATGTCGAATACGCGAGTGAACGAAGTATCGTAATTGTATTGAAAATCGTGAAAAAAATGTTAACATCGTATTTAGTGTTGCCATTTGTGTTTATTAGTATTCAATGTCTGGAATATTGTCACATATGTCCAGAAATAAGTCCAAAGATGAAAGGCTCTGATGGGAACTACGCGAATCTTTGATTTCACTAGCATCACGAGATGTGAGATACTGTAGATTTGCTGAAGATGCGAGGTCTCTTTTTATGTGCTTATTCAAAATATTATTTTGTTGTTAAAAATTGTTTTGTTATTAACCACCGCCAGAATAAGATCGACGAGAATAAAGTTGTGTTAGCAGTTGTACTGAAGAGTGTCCTTGAGTTGTTCTCTAAAATTTGTTTTTGTTTAATTTTATCATGCATGGTTTTGTAAGAAATAGGAGTAACATTTTATTTTAAAGATTTTAAAAATTCCCGCGTTTGCTCATTAGCGCCAAATGCGGTGCGGGTTGAACTAAAAACATTGTCAAAATTAAAAGCCGGGAGTTGCCTATCTATATTAGTATATTCATATCATAGAAAAAGAAAGATATAGAAGGTGAACTCCCACTAGATTTTTGAAATGCGTCAAATTTAGTGCGTAAGCCGAAAACTCACAGCGCTGATGTGCAACTATTCAAAAAAACCGCGAAATTTGAAATAAAATTTTTTTTTATTAAATTTTATTTCTTTATTCGTACTACAATAAGTGAGCCATAAGTAACTCACTTATTGTGTACGAAAAATAAGTGGCAATGATAAAAAAGCATTTTTTAAAATAGATTAATCTTTTTTATTTTCATTTATAAAGCTAATACAAGAATGCGTAATTTATTAAACTAAACGAATATACTTACTACACTAATAATAATACTAGTTTACAAATTTGAACATTTATACCCCGTAAGGACTTTATTTATATAAAAGTATTTTACAATACCTTCCGTAAACCTAAATGTGTTAGCAAAAACATCATCACGTCTGATATTTTTTTTAACACGTATCCACTTAGCCCAAATCCACTTATTAAACCTCTCCGAATCCTTACTGCAATTCGGGAATCGATAACGGGAGGACTCCTTATCATTACAAATAGAAATCGTACACGGCATATATCTGAAAAAGAAACATAATATAACGCAAGGTTGTAAAAATGTTAAAGTTAGTTAACACTTACCGATAATAGAAGCAAAAAGAATACTACGGAACACAATTGTAGTCACTGTAAACGCTATGTTTCACGTTTAAGCTCGAAATGATCAAAAATCAATTACAATAACTCCGAATGCTCTTACATGAAGTTAAAATATGTTTTGAACGTGTTGTCATGGAAACGTTGTTGTATTTTCGTATTTGTTTAAAATGAATGTCCCTAGATTTATAAATCTAGGGACTTCACTAAAAAATTATACATCAGCGCTAAAGGTGTTTCGGTTTACGTACTAAAAATTGATTTCAAATATTTTATATTGAGTTCGCCCACCCTGATTCATGTTTAATCTATGTAAATGGCTAGCTCAGTGACACAATCAATTTGAACGGTATTCATTTTAAAACTAATTTGGGTTGGAGTGTATTGACGTTCTTCTCACAAGTTCGTATAGATGCTCAATTTCCTTGTGAGAGGATCGCTGTGATTCTATCGTTGTGATTTCATAGCTCGTGTAGACACGCCCTTACCTCTGAGACTCTGTGCTGTCACTTTTGAACAATACTTTGGTTTGACGTTTAAATGAATGTGGGGCTAAGGTTAAAGCGAGGATATGAGTATATCGACGATCTCAAGCTAAAACGGCATAAACGCCAAAACGGCCATTTTAGCCGTTTAGTTAGCTGCACCGTTGAGTAGCATTTTTAAATCTGTATGCAACAGTTAAAGCGCCATACCCGCAAGATTTGTTTCTTGTCGTTTTTAAGTGTATCGTTCTAACTTCTTTTTCTAGTTTCTCTGTTGTTCTAAAATTCCGCAAACTTTACTAACATTTCTATAATAAAATTTTTGTCAGGGATGTCGTGTGGGATTCCGGAATCGTGGAGGTAACGAATATTTGAAGATTTGTGATCGAAAGTGGAGTCGTCTGTAACTAATCTCAAGGGTGTGTGAGTTGGAATTCTTCATGGATAATCCGACTTCGATCACGACTTTTTACAGTTAATAGACTTAACTTCTTAATGAACTAACAATAAGTAGTGAGTTCTAAAAAAATAAATAAATAAGTCGAATGAAGAAAAAAAAAATTAATTAAGCAGTCAAAGTCGGAATAAAAATAATTTGAGGAGTCAGAATTATATTCACTACATTTTTCTAACGGTAAAATTTCTCTTATTCACATTACCTAAATATAATCTTATTTTTATCTCTCATCTTGTATTATTATTTTATTCCCTGGATTATATTAAAAAATCGGTTCCAAAACAATTTCTATTTTTTGTTTTTTCATTCTCTTACAGCCTCCATTATCAGCTCGATATATGTGTCCGATTTGCGGCAAGAATTTCCGTTCGTTAATTTTGTTGGAAGATCATGTAGCATATTGCGATATTTAAATTTTAAAAAAACCCAAACGGTATGATTTATTTTCTTTCTAATTATTCCTTATTTTGATTGATTCCTTTGATGTGAAAAAACGGTGTTGCTTTTTGGCTTTATATGTTATGTATTTTAGGACATTGTGTTTTAATAAGATATTTTGTTTTAGATTCTCTACACGTGTCCGAAATGCAACTTTAAGTTCCGAGATTTACATACTTTAGAAAATCACGTGGAACGTTGTCTCGAACTTGACGCACTTCCATAAACGTTTTGAAATCCCTTTCTGAATGAAACTTATGTTGTGGTTTTCCCTCGCAAAATAGTCTATTTTTTTATATGTGTACATCAGAGATACGTAATTTGACGTTTGCTAATGAGTAATAGAAGTTGCAGAATCGATCTTTGATTATTATTGTTTAAAATTAAAATTTCCACATTAAATTTGTTTTGCTAATGTGATACTAACAAATGCGTTTATTCTATATATTATTACATATAATCCATATAAATATTAAAATATTACATCAACTATAAAGTGGATAGTGTATATTATGTTGTGTATTTTTAGTGGTGAATAATGAAATAGAAAAAATAAACGTTATTATAGATAAAATTTATGTTACATTTAAAATATCCTAAAACTAATCTTCCTGTAATATTTAAAATCAATTTTAAGGCCAGGCGCGCACTAGCGATTTAGTTGCGGCAACTTAAAAATCACCAAAATGAAACACACTGAATTATATGAAGCGGCGCGCAATAGCAACTATTTAATCACGGCAACTAAAAAATTACATCTTGCCCTATTTTCAAGGCGACTCAACTGTTGCCGGAAATAATGCAACGTACATGTTTTAACCAGTACGCGCGCACTGGCGATTATTCGGTCAGTTGCTACGTGTATCACAGCCGCTACACAGCAAGACATTATACGTCTCGCAACGTATAGTAAACAAAAATGTCTGTAGACGTACAATTATTTATTACTGAAATACAAAAAAGACCGGCTTTAAAAAATCCCCAAGAGTTTATTTATACGAATTTTTAATATAACCTAAAATAGATAGTAGACTAACTTTAAAAAATCTCCCCGATTTTATTTGTAGGAATTAATAAAAGACTTTTGAACTAAATGCAAATTATAATGTCTAGTTTTAATTAAAATAGATGGATTTTTGCTGCTCAGTGTAAAAAAAAATTAAAAAAATTCCTATAGACAAGAAAGATTTTTCACATAATCTATAATTTCGACCATTTTTAAAAAATCATGAACTGCAGTCAATAAGATGTTAAAACTCGTATAACTCATTCTATAGTAATTGAAGAATTTCATGGGGTGGTCCTTCAATTTTTCAAACAGTTTATAAAATTGGCCATTAAACAGTCGCTGAGTAATGAGGGGATGAACCCAAAAACGTCTGTTCTTCCTTTTTCTTCTTTTGATAATCAACGCACAGACACATGCTACATCAGTAGTGTCCATGTTCAAAATTTAAGACTGCAGCAACTATCTAGTTGATAGTGCGCTGAGCGGAAATCTAATGGCAACTTTTTAATCGAGCGATTTTTAAGTTGGTCAACAATAAAGTCGCGAATGCGCGCCTGGCCTAATTCATTACTAAAATTGAATGATTTGAAATTGACTGTATTTTTGTATCCACCAATAGAATTGATTATTTTATCCCCACTACAACTTTTATACCCCCCCACTACGATCTCTTCGAATAAAACTTCCTATAACCAGCTGTTAGCGTTCAAATCGGTTTAAATGACGGTTGGCACGTTTAGTTTTAGAGGTCACGTATGTTTACTAAGCTTTCGACCGCGTTTTCCCGCTATTTCTCCGATTTCCCAATCGGTTAATCGTGAAAAATCTTTTATACTCGACGATCGCATCACGTGCGAATATGACAATATCGTTTCGGTTAATTTTTCGCGGTAAAAAAGAAAATGCAAACGTGTGAGCAGGTCTTTGACCCGCTTGTTGGATTCGATGTGGAAACAATTCGGTTGTCCGTGGACCAAAGTAATCGTTTTAAATTAAGATTGGAAGTTATTGAAAGTTTGATAAATTTCCGAACGAGTACGCCTTTAAAAAAGGATTTTAATTGGGGCAAGTTTTGTAAAGAAGCGTTTAAGATGATGGCGGCCGCCAAAATGATTGATAACGATAGTGGATACGTTTCTAACCATCAAGAACCGAATTCGTCTGATATTTATCAAGAAAATGTAATAAATGAGGTAGCTGTTAATGATAAATTTGTGTATATGAATGAAGACGCTTTATTAGAAAAACCAAACAGTTCGGAACAATCTCGAATCGAAGATTCTATTAGTTACGAGGGGGATTGTTTAGCCGCACTTAGAGATTCTACAAATGAAGAATCCGGTATTTCTGAAAAGACACACGCAAGTCCTGAAATATCACTTACCGAACCTATTGTTTTAACTCAAGAGAAAATAGAATGGATTATTGGAAACGTACCACAAACTTTTGATAAAGATTTTATAACAGAAAATTGTGATAATGATTCAAATGGAGAAAATAATGTTAATTACTTAAATATTCAATCTAAAAAAGAAAGTTTACCACAATCGATTTTGGATCAAAATAAAGGTAAAGAAAAAATTGAAACAAATGTTAATAAAAATGTACAATTATTTAATATTATTCAAACGCCGGAAAAATCATATAAAAATCCTATTAATCCAAATTTAAGTCCTGATTTATTTTCCGATGATGATGAATTAGACGTTTCTCAACATTCCCAAGTTCCTAAAATTGAATTTAAAGAAAAATATGTTTTGAGACAAGATAGAAAATTATACAGGAGGGCTAAAGAAATGTTAATTGGTGTTCCACCACCTATTTCTATACAACATGTTAATTTAAGTGTTGCTGAAATGTTGGAAAGATATGAGAAAAACCAACATTTAGTTTTAACGAAAGAGGAAGTCGATGAGAAAAAATTAACGCGGGAATGTAGCGTTAAAAATTGTGAGGCGACTTTTTTAACTACTGAAAATGGATTTGAGTCTGTTCATAGGGAATTTCCAAGTGTTTTAGAAGAGAGATATTATGGATTACAGTAAGTATAATATTTTTACTATTGTTAAGTGTTGGGTGTTGATTTAAATCATTTTCAAAGTACAGTGAAATCTCCCTTGTGCGAACACTAATGGCACCAACCAAAAGTGTCTGTTCAAGAGGGGTGTCCGCTTAAGAGAAATGCGAAGTAAATATCGTGTTTAAAGCATATAGAACGTTTTTAAAATAAATAAAAAATTTAAAACTCAAATTCATTTATAAACAAATCTCTGTATTAACAAATTGACGTAAGTATTAACTTGAAGGAACTGAAACTCTCTTTCAAAGATTAAATAATTAAATAATTCCAGCAATTTTTTAAAACTTTAAAAGGATTTGTTAGCTTATAAAGTACATACAAAATACATACAGTTACTCATAAAAGTCTACATACACCTTTATAAATTACAAGTTAACTATTAAAATAAGTACTTTTGGCAATTCAAACAAGTCTAATATGGTTATTATACTATTCAATTAGTAATTCTAAAGTATGCGTCATTTCAAACAATCAAAACATGAAAAAACCAGAAATCTTCAGTAGCACATATATTGGAAAGTCACAAAAGTCTACATACAATATGTCTTTATCAGTATGTTTAATAAGAAAGAATTAATTAATATTTTGCAATACCTCCATTGGCTTTAATAACAGCCATTATTCGTCGAGGTATGAAATTCACTAATTTTTCTGTTACCATCTTGAGTATTTTTTGCCATTCTTCCATTGTGGCCCGTTTTAAATTATCGCGGCCGTTAATATGCCTTTTTTTAAGGCCACGTTTCAATTCTTCCCATAAATCTTCTTTGGGGTTTAAATGTGGCGACTGTGGAGAGGAATTGAAGTTGTTTAGAGACATTGTACAATACAAATTCTTTTGCTAAATAAGACGTGTCTTTAGGATCGTTATCCTGTTGGAAGATCCGATCTGTGCCTAGACGTAATTTTTACACATTTCTCTTAAATTACCTTTAAAAGTATTAATGTACTTGTATTTGTCCATAGTGCTTTCAATGACCTCAATATTTCCCACCCCAGCCACCGACGTACAACCCCAAAGCAAAACTGATTGCTGTATTTCACCATGGGTTGCACATTATCCTTTATTTTTAATTCAGTACTAGGTTGTTGCCAAACATTAACGCGGCCATCAGACTGAAATAAGTTAATTTTTGTTTTATATAATATGTAGTAATACATTATATGAAACTAAATGTCATTCTAATGACGCAGGAACCCATCTATTGTTGGTCTCTTTTTCTTTAAACTGGCGTCCAGAAATCGTATTTTTAATTTGGAAAGAAGTTTCAAAGACTCTATCATCGTAATTTTAGATATCCTCTGCTAGTACTGGAACCTCATCGATGTCAGATTCTTCAGACAGTTCTTGCACTTCTGGATTTTCAATTTCTTGTCTTGGTTCTTCAACATACAAATCTTCATCCAACTTTAAAAAAAATCATTAAGGTTTTTATTACCAGTCAATTTCAACAAATTCTTATTTTTGAGGATATCTGGAAGTACCTTGAGTTGTGAAAGTCATCTTCTGGATCAGATGTAAAAACCTCATTTAGCTGGTTTTCACTTTGCATATTGTCGTGCTTAAATCCTGCTTTAGGGAGCAATTTTTAACTGTTTCCTTGGTTGTTTGACTCCAAGCGGTTTTTGCAAAGTACAATACATCCGCATATCCTTATCTGCATAGACGTCAAACTAGTATTGAACCCCGTATGTACCGAAAAAATGAGAACGTTTAAATTTCGGTGTAGTCGAGGAAGTCCCTCATTCAAGCTAAGCAGAAAGGCATACATTGCAAATAATGAAGTAGGTAAAACATCGGTTAAAGGGAAAATCTTTTATTAAAAGGTGACAGCCAAGTTAGCGCGCGGCACGATTGTCCGTTTAAGAGACCATCTTCTAATGTCCGCGTCCATTCAAGAGATGTGTCCAAGGGATTTGTCCGTTTAAGAGGGGTGTCCGCGAAGGGAAATTTCACTGTATATTGATTTAAATCATTTTCAAAGTATATAATTATTTATTTATTATTATTGTTTTTTGTATTTAGTTACAACAGAAGTAAACTTTCGGAAGAAATGGAACAATTAGCAATGAAATACGCCTCAAAGTACATCGGTAACGAAACGAACTCTTCATGTACAGTTTTTCGTACGAATTATCCATCTAGTCCATCAAAAATATCCAATAAACTACGCTGGGCGGTAAAATCTCCAGGAAAAAGACTTAGCCATTTAGCCAGACGAAGAATAACCTTTTCCAGTGCGAATCTTCAAGCGCAAACGCGACAAATAGCCGTTGATCCTCGTAGATTATACGTATTGTCAAGAACTAAATCAAGTCCGTTTAAAAAATCCCCTAGGAAAACACCGAAAAAGAGTCCTACGAAAAAAATAAAAACCCCTTCGAGTTCGGCGAAGAAGAAACTTTCCATACAGTTACGTTTAATGGCCGAGCAAATGCCCGGCACTTCAAAAATTGCTAATACAAAACGAGCGCTGTTTCAAAGCCCGGAAAAAGTTCCAAGTGTTTGTGGAAGTTCTAGTAAAAGTTTAAACCAAAGCGTGATTAATAACGCTTCGATCTCACCGTTTAAACGAAGGACGAACTTAAAATGTGCATTGTTTGCTTCACCAACGAAATCTTCACCTTCAAAAATGGGAAATAAACGGAAACGAACCGATTCGGATACCATTCATCCTTCTAAACTACCAAGATCTTTTTCTTTGACTGATGTACCCGAAAATAAAGCAGCTACTAATGTTAGTTTAATTAGAGTAAAAAGTGAAGCGTTTATTAGAAGTCCAGCTCAAAGAAATGAATTAAGTGAAACTCATAAAAAGGTAAAATAAAAAAAATCTTTTTTATCTATAATTAAATTGGTAATTTTTTTTCTTTTTATTTAGAAATTACTTTGGGCAATTTATGAAACCCTCCGCGCTCAAAAAATCCCAATGAATCATCCCAACTATAAAAAATACGCAGCCGTCCTTTGTAGAGTTACAAAACGCTTCCTTCCGGATTTATCAGCTAACGCACCAAGACCGGAAGGTGGTACAAGCGAGAGAATGCTTAAAATCGCCCGTCAACACGTTGGAGCGGTTTTACAAGGAAAATCTGTTGATGAAATTGTTCAAGAATATGAACAGAGGCGGTTAAAAATTGCTAAACCTTCAGGATATGTAAGTATTGAAGAGGCTAAAAAAATGGATGTATCTCAAGCGAAAAAAATGGATGTGTCCCAAGCGAAAAAAAATGATATATCCCAAGCGAAAAATATGGATGTTTCCCAAGCGAAAGAGAACGTTTTAAAAGAAAGAGTTAATACTCAAATTGGGCAAACTGGACCGATGGTTGTGAAAAGCGATACGAAAAAAGTCGATAGGATCGATAAGGTGCGTAAGGTTATTAATTTTGATGGAGGGAGCGAGATTAGATGACTAGAATCGACTTGGCGGTTGGGTACTGCCGCTGCTAAACTTCGCAAACACAACTGCTCAAGTACTTTAGTGTATATGCGGTAAATAAATATTAAAAAGATTAAAATGAGGTAAGAGAGAAAAAGAATTGTTTTTACTTTTTACACATTTTTTTATTCAATTTTATATTCCTAATAAAAAAAAGGGTGTTTAAAAATAATTGTAACCGTCACAAATACGTACGTGAATCATGTTTCATCAGGTAGAAACCCAAGGAGTGTAGGATTAATCACGTTGGGGAATTTCATATAAATAGAAAATGAATATACTGTAAAAATAAAGAGTATAACTTCAAAGCAACAAAATTCTCCAAAGTGTTTGAGTCTTTTTCCACGTCTTTTTCTAACGGTGGATAAAATTTCATATTCACTTTAAGTGAAATTTTTCTGGAAAGTATGATGTTGAAAAGGTGAAATATAAATACGATGAAATCTAAATGTAATCTATTGAACTAATTTACACGTTAAATCAGTTTATTGAGGAAATTAAATGTGTTTTAAAATTTAAAAAAGCGTTAATTGCAGAAATAATTTTTTGATAGGTAATTCTTAATCAAGAATTTATCAATTTTTGGTTAAAATGCAACGTAATTCAATTGATTTAAATGTAAAATAGGTTTAGTAAGGAAAATAAATGCATATTAAAAGTCAAAAAGGGAATTTAACAAACCTCAAGAATTTTATAAAACGGTAATTAACAGTGTTTCATAATTATTACAGAATACGAGGAGGGTTTGAAAAATAGAAAATTGCTTCATTTGACTTCTACAATACCCTTTTGGATCCTGTAATAGTTATGAAACACTCTGTATGTATTATTCAATATGTTTATTTTTTTGCTGGAAATATCGTTTACATTTTGCTGGAATAAAGCTCAAGTTTAATTAACATTTAATTATTTATCACAGTTAGAAATTTCTTCTCATTGAATTTTATAAAATTGAAATTAACAAAGCGTTTCATAATTACTGCAAAATACAAGAAGGGGTTGAAAAATAGATTGGAAAATTGCTTCATTTGACTTTTCCTACGACACCCTTTTGGATTATGTAGTAATTATGAAACATTCTGTATGTATTATTCAACATGTTCATTTTTTGTTTACTGGAAACATCGTTTTCTATGTTAATTACTACAGTAATATTAACCCTTAAAAGTCTTTTTATTTCGACACATGACATTAGCTGAGTCACAGTACATTACATTACATACAAACATTAACCCTTAAAAGTCCTTTGATTAGACGCTGTGGGCATAACATCTAACAAGGAGACCTCACGACTTGCCCGTCACCGATTTTAATGAAAGTAGTACCAATCGATAGATATTGGTACATAGTACAAATGTATAAAATATTAGGGCGCACTATTCAGCAGTTCGCAAGAAAATTGGTGTTAAAGTATGCAATCGGCTTATATGTCAATGATTTGTCATTTCCCCTACAACCCCCCAACAGCTAAACTGAAAGTATACCGGCTTCCAAATCCGTAGTACGGTGGTTCGAATCCCGAATAATACATTTTAATTTTCTTTTTTAATACAATGTTCTAAGTTATTTTTATAACATGTTGATGTAATATTAAAATATTTTTAAAATAACATGAAATATTGTATTCAAAATAAAAATAAAAAAGTTATTGTTCGAGATTCGAACCACCGTACTATGGATCTGGAAACCGATATATTTCCACTATGGCTGTTGGGGGGTTGTAGGGGAAATGACAAATCATTGACATATAAGCCGATTGCATACTTTAACATCAACTTTCTTGCGGACCGCTGAATAGTGCGCCCTAATATTTTACACATTTGTACTATGTACCAATATCTATCGATTGGTACCACTTTCGTTAAAATCGGTGACGGGCAAGTCGTGAGGTCTCCTTGTAAGTAAAACAAATGTAATGTTTGAAGTACTGAGACTCAGCTAATGTCATGTATCAAAATAGAAAGACTTAAGGGTTAAATTTGTTTTGCCTTATGGTGGATTTAGGATGTCAAACTTAAAGGCTGTAATCGTAACCATTGCAGTAACTGTAGTATTTAAAAGAAGATCAACTACTTTGTTTCAATAAAAGCGTTTAAGCAACGTCTCGGAATTACGGCAAATTTGATGGTTACTACAGCTAAGGTTACGGTTAAGTTTGACATCCTAAACCCACCATTAATGTCCACAACGTCTGGAAATAGGACTTGGCAAAGACCAATATAATGTCCACAATATCTGAACAAAGGACTTTTAAGGGTTAAATTAGCTTGAGCTTTCATATCACTTGAAAACGCGTCTTAAAGTTCAGTTAAGTTAATCATAAAGACCTACAGAGCTGAAATAGACTAAACTATAGCCTTTTTCGTAGACGTGGTTTCCAACGGTTTTACAATCAACCAAGATTTAGAACTTTATGCGTGTCTTCGAAATTATATAGTTTGATTGCAAGAAAAAAATCGGAAACCGTTGTAAATCGCTTCTACGAACAAAGCTTATAACAATCCGCGTTTACTTTCCCTAATCGTAAAGTTTATAACGCAGGATATTAAACGTCAAATAGATACAAATTAATTGTTAAATATATTTTAAAAACCATCTCTCTATTGAAATAATGAAAATAAAACTAACTTTTTTTTATGTAAATATGTACAAATTAGTGTTAAGGTTGCATTTCTCCATTAATTGAAAAATATCGCAAATAATAAAATATTATGAAATATTAAGTGGACAAGTGATATAAAACGTTAAAAACAGTTACTTAACTTCTAAAAATAGTAAATGTTATTAATGAATTTCATAGTGAATCATATTATTAGCTAGAAATAGCCGTTAGTTTAAAAAATAATTTGATTTCATCATGAGCGTTGTTTTCTATAAAAATATTAATTTCGCAATTTTAAACTTGTTAGTTTCACAAAAATATGTGATAAAAGCTTCAACGTATTTTACAGCTACATATGACAGTAGTAACTTATAGATAACACCCTTCGTTTTTATGTGTATTAATACCTCATAAGATAAGACTTTAAAATATGTATAAAACTCGTTTATTTAATAAAATTTTTGTAAAAAGTTTTAAATTGTTTTTATTTAACGAATTAATCTAATCTTTAATAAAAAACATCTCAAACTTTTTTACCTTCACCTTTTTTCACAATCTCAAATAAATAAATCACTCATCTATTTATAAATATACGCTTAATAAAAGGATCCGTTTCCTTTTTGTATAGTGTAATAGAACGATAAGATAAGCCTTCAATATGAGGACTTAAACCATTTCACTGTTTTTGTTGACTTCATCGCACCTCTGTAAGTTGTAATTATTAAACGAAAGTATAAGTGTGATGTTATAAGAAAATAAAATGGGTGCGAATACAAGTTCAATTACTCAAGAACAACTTGAGGAATACATCGAGTTAACTTATTTAAATAAGAGTGAAATTATAAGGTGAGTAAATAAAAGATGGTGTCATATCAAATGTTTATTGTTGGATTTGTTTTTAGTTTATTCAATAGATTTAAAGAGTTAACAGATGGAGAGGAAATTTTTAAGAGAAGAGTTCATGTAGATTATATTTTTCATATATTACCACAAATGAAGGTAAAAAATTAAATATTGTATTTAAAACAGTGTTAAAACTACTTTTTTTTTAAGTGTAATCCTTTTTGCGATCGAATTTGTTGGGTTTTTTCTTCGGAAAAAGATAATCGTTTTTCATTTGAAGATCTTTTAGATTTTTGTTCTGTTATGTCTGAGAAATGTCCGAAAAATGTTAAAGCTTTATGGGCTTTTAGGATTTTTGGTATGAAATTGTTTTAATTTTAAGTTATTAAAATTTATTTTAATTTTTTTTCTAGACTTTAATGATGATAGAGCATTGGACAAAGATGATCTTAAAATAATTATTGATCGATTAACTGGAAATTTGGAATATCAAAATATCTCAGATGAGAGAAAAGACAAGATTATTGATATTGTAAGTTAATTAAAATGATAAACGGTTTTTTTTTTTAATTTTTATGTTTTAGTTGTTGAATTCTATGGATATAGAAAAGAATGGAAGTATTGGACCGTTGGAATTTGAACACGCAATTGGAAAAATGTCCGATTTCGCAGGCGCTTTTACTTTTAGATTATAAATAAATCAATAAAATAAACTAAATTAAGACTAGAACTAATATCAGCACTAACTCTAATATTAGATCAAGAACTGGAAGTTTTTGGGTTTAGCTGTGCGTCTTTTGAAAAAGGCGTTTAACGTTTCAGATGTTGTGTTGCAACCTTCTTCAAGAATACTTCGAATTTGTTTCTGAATTTGCTCCAAGTCGTCCTTTCTGTTAAGGTTAATCCTGTGCCGATGGATCTTTATGGCCTTCTTCTGGAAGACTCGATTTTCTTCAGTTTGACGCCCCTCTCATATTCTTTGATCCGCTACGCGATGTTACGTCCCGTTTGGTCAACGTAATACTTCCCACAAGTGCATGATAATCGATAGACTCCCGCTCCTTTGAATGGAGTTAGTTGGTCTTTGACTATAGTCAAAGACCAACTTCCTATAGAAGTGCGTTCCGAATTTTGTTGACTGTATCATATCATACAACGATGTTGTTTTTCTTGAGGCGCCTCGCAATTTGCTCCATCACACCTGAAACATAAACACGTAATTCCACTGAGGCCACACAAAACGACAAGTAGCATGAGATGTTCTACCGCGATGGCTCCTTCTTCATATTATAGCCCATGAAATCTAGCTTCCAACGATAGGCTATAGTTCGCTCTAGCACTAACAACTTGCAAGATACAGCGAAAAAACAGACACAAGCGCACAAACAGAACACAAAGCTCTTTCGTCGTCCCTAGCTCCTTTCCAACGATAGGCTATAGTTCGCTCTAGCAGTGATTTGGAACATAGGAACTTCTAGGAACTTAGAACATAGAGCGGAAAAACTAACACAAGCACGAAAAAAGGACATCAGCATTTCCGTCCTCTCTACCTTCCTCATTAGCTGTTCTTTCGCGATGGCTACGTGTCATGAGATATCACTTAAACTGGGTATGCGACTTTGCCACAAATTTCTAACAATGTCGCACAAAGAAACTTGACGCCGACTATTGTATGCACTTTGTCGTTTATGTTTGTAGCATCATTATGTGTCGTCATCAGTCCCTCATAGTCAACTTCAGTTTGTTGCATCATCTCTTTACAAATAGTCGCGGTGGCTACATACTTGAAGAACAGAATTCTTTATTAGTGGTCAAGGAGCTGAAGCCGACTTTTACAATAAATTGGTTACTGATGACGAAGCTTTATTTTGAAATTTCACACGAAGGAGCAAAAAAGATTTTGATTGCTTGCTAGGCAAGGTCTCGTCGATTATAAACAGGTCTGATACCAGCTTTCATAATCAACGTGTCGCCAGAAACTCAACAGCTCAAATGCAAACCATTTTTCCTTTCTTACTAGGAGACGAATCGCTTTCCTTTGTTTCCTCGTTGTTGTCACTCTCCTTTCGCTATGGAAAGCTAAACGCAAATTCTTGATTTTCTTTTTTATCTCAGTCACGCTACTCTCGTATTTACTGGCTAATTCCTTCAGCTTATCGTATTTCAATCTGTTATTTCTGTACTCTGCAATTTTATTATTCCACAATTTCGGAGAATTATGGTAATCATCTACAAAGGATATTGTTTTATCAATATTTCACTCCATGTCGCAATATACTAGCCGCACCGATCCACTGATTGTTGGATAGATGACAACATCGTTCGACACGTTGAATCTTGTTGAGCGCTACCGCGTGCGCCTAGCAATAACCACCAAGAAGTGGTATGTGGAAAAGACGCATGCTTTATGTTGTTCACGTTCCTTCAATTGAAAGATATAACATGAGATGCGTCATTGTCGAATACTACATGTTGCTCGAAAGATATGAAAACCCATCAGATTGCTTGCTTTCGGTGCTCTCTTTGCTTCTCCATTGTTTGGTGATTCGTTGGATGTCTTTTCGAGTTTAGCCATTCTTCTGAAGGACATTTTTCAAGAAGCGCTTCTCATTTTCCAGATTTTTAAGGGCCCTACAGACGCTCCGACTTACTTAACGACTTGCCTGCACAGTCCCGGTTTGCGCAGATAAGTCGTTGCGTGTGGTTAGCGTGTGGATGCAATTCTCTTTGTTTAGGCGGCCTGAGTAGTGTGGCTGTGCAGGCCTGCCTGAAGATAAGTTAGAACATTTGTAGGGGCCTTTACAGTCGCATATCTTCCTACTCACTGGAAAAGTGTGTGGATCATTGACTTCTTTTGCTGTGGATGGTGATGTGAAAAAGCCTGGTGTTAAATTTGTTTCTGAAGAAGGTTGCAATATGACATCCGAAACATCAAACGCTTTTTCAAAAAACGCATTGCTAAACCTAAAAACTCCTAGTTCTATGTCTAGTGTTAGACTTACTCCTAATATTAGTTCTAGTCTTATTTTAGTTAACACCCGCCACGAAAGCCTTTGTTAAATAATATAAACATTTAAAATTAACTAACAATAAGTAATTAAGATTAATGTTATTTTTTAATTTATTTATCTTATTAACATTAAAAATAATAATCTAATCCCTTTTTGTCTCCTTTGTTTTTGTGTTTTTTTTTCTATATAGATTTTTTTAACTAAACTCCTTATCAAACCAATGTCGTTTCATAAGATAAGCCCGTTTTACACATTATTAGATTCACTCCTATTAACGTTATCTCGGATTGGAATTATTTGATCACCAATTCGATTTAGATATGGTAGAATTTACCAAACAGTTTCAATTTGTTTTACTTTTATTTGCGAACAAACATGGGTTCGTCCGTTAGTTACATACCAAAAGAGAAATTGGATGATTACTTGAAGTGGACTTATTTGAGTAAACGAGAAATAGAAACGTAAGCGATTTTTAAATGTTTACTACGGAAATATTAATTGTTATTTTTTTTAGGTTGTATAAAAAATTTGCTATGAATTTTGTTGGTTTGGATCCTCGTTATGTTTTAGAAGAACGGCTTCATGTTAAATGCATTTTAGAGATGATTCCGCAAATAAAATATAATTTATTTTCCGATCGGATTTTACGAGTTTTTTCCTCGAAATGTGACGGTTGTTTTTCTTTTGAGGATCTTTTAGATTTTTTTTCGGTTATGTCCGAAAGATGTCCAACTAATGTAAAAGCTCGATGGGCTTATAGATTATTTGGTAAATATAAAAAAATAAAAAATGTTTTATTTACTATATAGAAATAGCCAATTTTTAAAAATTCATATCTAACAATAAGAAAGTAATTGTTGTTTAGACTTGAAATTTTATCAAGATTTAGATTGAAACTTAATCTTTATTTTTACCAAAGATAAAATTTTTACTTTTAGTTTTTTCTAGAGAGAAGAAATTCTAAACTAACTTAATTAAAATGTCGATTAAAATTTATCAATTTTTAAAAATTCATATCTATTGGGTTGTTCGGAAAGTAACTTCGTTTTTTTTTTGTGGAAATGAAAGACAGTTCTTGTGTAATAAACAAATACATTATTAAATTATATATTGGCCGTTCTGGTCCAACACCTTTTGTCATCTTTCTGGTAGTAGCATAATTCCACGCCCATAAAATGTTTGGTCTTTGCTGGCAAAAAACTGATCGAGGTGATTTTTGGGCTCCTCATTTGAGGTGAAGGTTTTACCGTCTAAAAAATTTTGGAATGACCGGAACAAATAATAATCCGATGGTGCCAGGTCTGGAGAATATGGTGGGTGTGGCATTGTATCCCATTCAAACTGTAAAAGCTTTTGGGGAGTGACCAAACTCTTGCGTTGTCTTGGTGAAACACTACGCTTTTCCTGTTGACTAGTTTTGGCCTTTTCTGTTGAAGTGCATCATTCAGTTTGTCCAGCTGATGACAGTAGAGAACATGGGGAACCTATACATCGAGCTTCGAGGATAATCCGAGGCCTTTCAAGTGGTCATAAACTGTTGAATTTGATAAATTTAACCTCAATCCGATCTCACGTGTTCTTATTCGCCGGTTCGCATCAACTAATGCCTTTATCGCGTCTTTATCAGCTTCAACCGGCCTTCCCGAACATCTTCGACATCAAAATTGCCGGATCAAAATTTAGCGAACCAGTTCTGGCACTGGCGTACTGTCAACACACCTTCTCCATACACATCGGTCAATTTCTTTTTGGCTTGAACAGCGTTTTTACCCTTTCTGTGGTAAAACAGTAAGATATGTCGAAAACGCTGCTTATCGCTCTCCATATTTAAAAGGGCATCAACTAAAAATTACTGCGTAGAATTAACTGGAATTTTTCACCCACAAGCCTTGCTATATGAGCTTTCAAAGTATACAGCTGTCCCAGAACTCAGTTGCCAAACGTTAACCACGCATTCTAAAGCTGATTTCATGCCGATTCAACGAAAAAGTTTTTATCCGAAATTGCCTCCTAAAAGAATTTACCCTGGTAGCGCTTAACACCTTTACGATGACAATAAAAAAAATGTTTTGTCTGCAAACGATGAAGCATTTCGAAGTTTACAAACATTCAAAGTTTCATTGGGATATTTAAGAACGTTATTAAGATATTTTGGAAAAACCTGAACAGACACGTCATCTTCAGGATGCTCTACATCTCTTAGGAAGCAATTTCGGATGACGACTTTATCGTTGAATCGGCGTGAAATCAGCTCTGGAATATGTGGTTAGCTTTTGGCAACTGAGTTCTGGGACACTCTGTATAATAATTATACGACTTAAGTGTGAAGTTGGGTGTAAAAAAAATACAATTAAATCCGCTGTCAGGAAAAAACGAAATTACTTTCCGAACAACCCAATACAAAACTAATTATTGTTGAGACTTGAAATTTTATGAGGATTTAGTTTGACACTTAACCCATCGGCATCATAAGCGCATATATGCGCGCATTTTGCCTGGCCAGTATCACCAAAGCGCGCATATATGCGCTCATCGCATATAAAATTGCATATAAAAAAAATGTTCGGTGATAAGGGCAAATTTTTCATTTTTCTGTGTGATGCAAATGGGTTAATCTTTATTTTTACCAAAGATTATTTTTCTACGACTTTTAGTTTTTCCCTCAGAAGGGAAAATGTTTATTTAATATTTTTATATATATATTATAGATTTTAATGAAGATTCCGAACTAACTCGTGCAGATATTTATTGTATCATCTATAGATTAACGACGACGAATGGTGAATCAAACATTTCGAATATTGATAAAGAACTTATTTTAGATGTGGTAATTAAAATGTTTTTTTTTCTTCAAAAATATGATACTTATAGTTTCCCAAGATTACAATTTTAATTTACATTTTTTTTTCTTTTAGATTATGAAAACAATGGATATTGAAAATAACGACTCAGTTGGACCATCAGAATTTGAACACGTTCTCCAAAATAGTTCGGATTTTAGAAGTGCTTTTACCTTTACAATTTAATAAATATAAATAATTAAATTATTAAATGATTTTTTTATTATCACATTTTACAATCAAACACATAACATAAAAGACAGATTAAAGACAAACTTTTACAGTTATCTTTTATATGCGATGTCACTATATGGTGAATATTTTCCGGTTAAAGCACGATCAGGTAAAGATGGGGTTCTGACAGTTCTTCGGAACGAAAGAGGTAAAACAGGAGGATTCTTGTATTTCACGTAATATTGTGGGAATTTCAAATATGTACTGTAAAAATTTTTATAAGTAATATAAATTATTTTTATCTTTAATTTGTTATTAATTAACCTTGTTGGATCTGGGGGACATTGATAATTATAATCAGATCGTTTAAAGTAACCCAAAGCGTGTAATCTTCCACTATGGTCTTTATACTGATCTCTATGGATTTGTGCGGCCTAATTTTAATTTTAATATCATTAAAAAATCCAAATAAATTAATTAATTGGTAATAATACTTTATAAAAATCGTCAACTTCTTGTTGTCGTCCAGCATCTAACATCGAATACAATGGTCTTGGCATATGAAGAATTTTATCCCAATTTGTACCTTTCCCACTGATTGAAATATCAGGTCGAGGACTATACGGAGTGTTCATAAATCCCCATTCATACGGTGGCATCTAAAAAAATAAATTTTGATATTAATGTTAGTTAAGTTGAGAAACTAACTTGAAATTTTGATAAGTTTTCATTCCTATAGTTTTGAAAATGATTTAAATGCGCAGAACCGTATAAAGATCCATATCCTGTTTTTGTTGGGGGTGTTGCACCCATAAAAACTGGTTGTAATGATGGAGGAAAATATGTAGCTTTCATATCTGATAATTTTATGTCCCCCATTTTTTTTGATTTGTTGAAAAATGAATACTGATGATTTTTTAAAAGCTAATATTAATGGAGTAATTTAGAGAAAATTTAATTTCATTTGAAATATGTCAAATTTTGACGAAAAAAAAGTCAATAATACTTAATAATAACCATGGTAGTGTACTTCCAAAGAATTTAGAGCAACCCTAAAAAATGTGGAATGTAAAAAAAGCTTATAGTAATTTTTAAAGTTCTTTTTAAATCTTTTTATTTATCAAATTTTAAAGTAATCTAAAGAAAATTCCACTTTTAGAACGTAGCCTAATTTTTAGAATTTTAAAACGTTTCAAATAAGGACATTAAATTACATTTTCTCTTCTGAGAGAAAAATGAAAAGTCATAGAAAATTCATTTTTGGTAAAAATAAAGATTAAGTTTCAATCTAAATTATCACAAAATTTTAAGCCTCACCAACAGTTAGTTTCTTAGATATGAATTTTTAAATATTGAGAAATTTTCATCGACATTTTAATTAAGTCAGGTTAGAATTTCTTATCTGCAGAAAAAACTAGAAGTCGTAAAAAATTTATCTTTGACAAAAATTAAGATTAAGTTTCAGTCTAACAAATCTATATAAAATATCAAGTCTCAACAATAATTAATTTCTTAGGTATGAATTTTTAAAAATTAACAAGTTTTAATCGACATGTAAATTAAGTTAGCTTAATTTTTTTTTCTCTGTAGAAAAAACTAAAAGTTGTAAAAATTTTATCTTTGGTAAAAATAAAGATTAAGTTTCAATCTAAATCCTCAACAAATTTTAAGTCTAAACAACAATAACTTTTTTAGATATGAATTTTTAAAGATTGACAAATTTTAAGTTTTGTGTTAATTAAGTTAGGTTCGAATTTTTTTTCTATAAAAAAAATTAAAAGTCGTAAAAGGTAATTTTTGCTGTAAATAAGGACCAAAATCTCTCTCTAAATCATGATAAAATTTCAAATATAAACAATTAATTTATTAGCAATGAATTTTAAAAAGTAATTTGAATTAACTACATAACACTAGTAATTTTCTTTCAGATTGTATACATAGACAAACACTTTTGTAAATTTAAATTTATAAATATAATTTTTAATCATAATTAAATATTGAATATGGTAATTTAAAACTTTAAAATTTGAAATGTAAAACTTATTTTTTAATATTTCATATTATTTAAATAGGAATTAAAAAATGTGTACAAAAACATTTTTTAACTACTGTACACACTTTCACACCAAAACAGTTTTATGTGTATTGTGTAGGTGTCTGTTACTCATCAAAATACCAAAAGGAAACTGGTGTTTTGACGCGTTTTCCTTCCGTAAAAGCCGAAAATTTCTCGAATTCTATACGGTCCTATTGCATACCGTAACATTCGATGTGCCAACAACGCTAAAAATAACCTAAAATTATTAAGACACGTCGCGAAATGGGTTATGTAGGTTAGGTCGTCAGTCTCGAGATAATTTTAGTAAATAACCGCGGGATTTCTTCCGGTTTGTTACCGCTAAAACCGGAATCCTTTTTGAAATATGGTCATGGATGGGTACTGCGGTCCGGAGAGATTGCCAGAGTTATGGAACAGGATCAATTCCTTACATTTACGCTACCTGGAGATGGACGAGAGCCCCAAAAAACTAGAACACAGGAATCGTTTGGAAGACTGCATCAAGGAGTTTTTGTGTATCGCGCCTCACGGTCAAAAGTTTTGTTTTAAGGAAGCTGCGGAGGTTTTACACCGATCGGCTAATTGCAAGAAAGATTTTAGTGGGTATAAAGCTGCTATGGGATGGAATGCTATTGCTATGTATGCTGGGAACTTAATAGCTCAACCATGGAGACAGGAATATCGAGAAATTAAGGTATGAAATTTATTTTTTTATTATTATTATTTTTTTTATTATTTATTTCATTCAAGAAATTAATTATTCTTATGTTGAAAGTAGTAAAAAATAAATTACAGTGGAATTTCCCTTGTGTGAACACCAACGGGACTAACAAAAAGGGTCAGTTCAAGAGGGGTGCAAAATTTGGATATTTAAAACATATATGTGAATGTTTTTAAAATAAACAAAATACTTAAAACTTAAATTCATTTATTAAGTAAGATTAAGAGTATTCTTGACCTCTGTATTAAGAAATTGACGTAAGTATTAACTTAAAGGGACTGAAACTCTCTTTCAAAGATTAAATATGTAGTTAAATCATTCCGACAATTTTTTAAAACTTTAAAAAGGATTTGTTAGCTTATAAAGTATATACAAAATACATAAATACTTTCTACTTCTTGTTAAAATGTTCTAAAGTTATCGTGATAAGGGTATACAAGTGCTTATACGAAAACTGTGGTGCTTACCCTAAATATAAAATGAAATTACAACGACCGGACCGGCTGTTTACTTTCTTTTGACGCTCACAGTATGTACCGAAAGAATGAGAACATTTAAATTTCGGCGTACACCGGGAAGTTCGTCGTTCAAGGTAAGCAGAAAAACACGACATAGGCTGCGCTTGTACCTTGCAAATAATGAAGTCGGTAAAACACCGGTTAAAGGGAAAATCTTTTATTGAAGGGAGACAGTCAAGTCGGCGCGCGGCGCGATTGTCCGTTTAAGAGAACATCTTCTAATGTCCGTGTCCTTTCAAGAGAATGTCCGTCCAAAAGGGAGTTGACACAATACAAGTTATATGAGAGTCGGACGATTCAATGAGAAAGTGTCCGTCCAAGGGAGGTGTCCCTTTAAGAGGGGTGTCCGCGAAAGGGAATTTCACTGTATACTATTAATCTAGATAAAACTTAACTGAGGAATTGTCATTGTTACTTTTATTTCAATCAAAGGTGAATTAACTTCTTGGTTGAATTAAGTTTTAAATCTTGTAGACTTATTCTGGTTTTTACAAACATCAAATCGAAGCTAATTTAGTCGGAGCGGAAATAATGTTCGAAGCGATGGGTTATAAACACGCCGGAAATGGGGTAATGATTTTAGAAGGTCCGATTTGCCCAGATAGAGTAACAAACGTTTCGCAAGACTCTCTAGTAGCTTACGTTGAATGCCAAGTAAATTATTTCTTAGGTAATTTTGTCATTAAAAGAAAATAATTGAATATTTGTAGATTTTAAAAGAAATCTGGGAAGAAGTTTGCGCAGCTTCGTTTAAAATAACTTGGTTAGAAGTTTTAGAATTTCGCGAAACCCATTTATGCAGTCCTAGAAAATCAGTTGATGCTTTAAAATACCAGATACAACAAAGGCAATATCAAGACCATCATAGATCGTATTCGCAAGGAACGAATGATTTTAACTCTCCAAATTCTAGATATTCCCATGTTTCGCATGTGGTTAATCCGAATTTGCCGTCAAATCATTCGTTTCCACCTTTAGCTACACACACCCATATTCAATTACCCGGAATTTTACCTGCTCCACCTCCATGCGTTTACACTAACGGTTATAATTGCGGAAATTATGGAGTTATACCCGGACATTATACTTATCCAGCGGGAACTTATAATAATTTTTATTGTAACGGTTATGTACCACAACAGCATTATGCACACGTTCCAACCGGACAACTTATTGAATTGGGGACTAATCAAAATGTTCAAACGTATGATATTCCTGATGGAGCGGTTCAGAAAAAAATTCAAAAAGAAGAAAAGATTCAACCGAAAAATAAAGAAGAATCGGGACTTGAAAATTGGGATTACGTTTATCGGAATTTAGAAAGTCAGGGTTATTCGAAAGATTTAGGTGAACGTGGAGATGTTTTAAGTAGTCCTTACGTACGAAATGAACCGAAATATGATTTAAAAGTTTCTGATCGACCGTTAAAAATTAATGAAGCGCTTGAAAAGATGAAATTGTACGATAAAAAGCAAGAAAATCACGAACCGAAATCGGATGCAGGTTTAAGTAGTTCTTATGAAAATATTTCAAGTCAAGAATTGAAACCGAAAGCTAAAAATTTAATAAGTAAGATTAAAAATCAAGTTATTGAAAAAGAAAGAGAAAGAGAGAAAGAAAGAGAGATTGAAATTGAAAAACCCACAAAGAAAAAGATTGAAAAATCTAAGAGAACTGATGGTATTGATAAATGGGAATGTAAAGCTTGTACATTTTTGAATGAAAATTCTTTAAGTATTTGCGAGATGTGCGGAAAAAGTAAAGTATTGATAAGACACGAAATGGAAATTGGAGGATCTGAATGCTCCAAATGTACGCTTGTTAACCCTAAAGATAAGATGATTTGCGAAGCTTGCGGTGCAAGTTTACAAAACTCCCCAACCTACATTTAACAACGTTACTATATTACTTAAATATAATAATAACCCTTATTATTAAAAAAAAGTACTGCACAATCTCTGTTTGTTTTTCCTTATTTTCAAATTATATATACATGTTGATCTATTGAATTATTTTTAAAAGATAGTTGACTTCAACAGATTTTTAAGGTTATTGTTTTAGCGTTACAGAAGCAGTTTTACTATTTGTATTTAACTATAAACGAATCTTACGTAGACTTGTTATAATATAGTTCGGTTGTAGGCGGTGACAAGTTTTAACGGTTAAATGATAAAATTAACACGAATATAAACGTTCAGTATTCCTACTAAACACCAAAGTTATTTACTTAAATTACTTAAAGAAAAAAATTTAACGTGTCTGACAAAAGTTTACCTATGTGTTACTGAAAATAACTTTCCTGTTGTATATAAATGTATCATATGTATATATACTTGTAATGATTATTCAATAAAATATTTTTTAATGAATATATTATATTTTTTTAAATCTAATAAGATTTGTTTCCTTGTTATTAATCATAACTTCGCTTTAATTTATAGTTATGGAAGTTTTTCTTACAGTATCCTAATCTAATTGTAAGTAAAAAAATTAAAATAGACGTTCGACACCCTTTTCTTTCTGTTAATCCACATAAAATGTTCTTTTATTAACTATTCTAAGAACAAGTAGTAACAAAACATTAAAGCTCGCATTTGCATACCGTACAAAGACCCTATTCAAAAATTAATCAATTTGGTTCTTTTTAAACGATTTAATAAAACGCCCAATAAAAAGTTCTTTGTCAAATATTAGTATAAATGCATATACCTACGCAGATTTTTTAAATCGTGTTAAACATGCAGTTCGTTTGTGTGGTTGTTCTAATTGTAGGACACCTTTCAACTGCATTCGGCATAAGGTAAGTTTTTTTTGTAAGTACGTAACATCTTTTAATATAATTTTTTTAGGGACATTGTAAGTGATAATGGAGAAGAATACACTTATATTTTCACTTATCCCCAATCAATGATATCGGGCACTTTTGTAAAGTGCTGTTTAACGCTTTACAATTTTAAATTACCGGTTAATTTAAATGTGAAATTTGTACGGAATCGATGTAGTTCTTCATCTCAAACAGGATGTAATAATTTCTTTAAAATAACAGAAGGTGTGAATTATTCTTTTTTAGAATCTAAGAGATTATTACTATTATTAAAGTTCGTTTTTCTTAGCTCATCAATGTGTTAATGTGGAAGTACCTATGTTTACCGGAGGAATGGTTTATGACGAGTTAGAAATTGATATTCAAGGAGAAAGACGAAGAGTTATTAAAAGAGGACGAAAAGATGTTTTTATATTTAGTAAAAGAGAAGCGATTTTTGCCGAAACTGATCGGACGATTTATAAACCACTAGATGATATTAAAATTAGATTATTAGCTTTACAATTTGCATTAACACCAGTTGAAATTCCAAAAGTACTTTTATTTTATTTTTATTTTTTTTAGCAAGGTGTTTCGTTTTGATTGTCTGATTCTTTACTGGTGTATTCTCTGACTGAAAACAACCAAAAAAGTTCTAAATGAACATAGGTCCGAAAGTGATTCATTTTCGAGATATTCAAAATTTTAATTTAATATGTTGGCTCATTACTACCATTATTACGTCGAATTATTTAAATTAAATTAAGCAGTTTTTTATGGCTTGGCGGGACCCTTGCCTATCAACCACAGTTAACATTAAAAAACCTTAATTTACCTTAAAATATACCACTACAAAACTTAAACTAACTAAAAAACTTAAACAAACTAAATCGATATACAGGCATCATTAAAAAACTTATACACAATAGGAAAAACTTTAATGGAATTATGACTTAGAATAGATACGACATTAAGCGCCAAAGAAAAACTGTAAGCTAACAAAGATTCCAAGAAGACGGAACGATTATTATGAATCGCGCCAATAAACAGCAAATGGTTAAGGTCTCTTACTTCAGCTCCACATCTGCAATTTGGAGACGACACGATCTACAATTTGTAGAGGAGGGATGGGAAGCAGTCATGATTTCAGTCTGGCCTAACTTCAGTCTGACCACAGTGGATTAACCAGGTGGATTAATGTATATTGTGTGATTCTGTTATTATTAAAGTTTTCCCAGCGACTGTTCCAAACTTGGTGAATTTCTTTCTCCTTGCAAATCGATAGCATTTCCGATGACGATAAGCCACCATCAATTTTCTTCTGCGAGAAAAGGCTAATTATGCGATTCAAACGGTCACGGAAGAACTTAATAGAATGAAACTTCAAGTACCATCAGAAAAAACAAATAGTACTACTACAAGGAAGAAGAAAGCTAAAAGAAATACAACTAAAAATAAACGAAAATGAGATAAGGAGTGCCAAGAAGGCAAAATATCTCGGGATCTACTTAGACAAAGATATGAAAATGACAGAACATACATATAAAGGAAATATGCAAGAAAGCAAACGTCATGATAAATAATTTATCAAGAATTATGCCAAACATCAGAGGACCCAAAGAGAAGAAAAGGAAACTCCTTGCTTCTAGTGTTCTTTCGGTCATTTTGTATGCCGTTCCCACATGGAGTAGAGCTCTAAATTATAAATACTGTTTAAATATGCTTTCCTCAATTAATAGAAGATTAGGAATCAGGATATCTTCTGGATATAGAACGGTTTCTACGGAGGGTATTGAAGTGGTGGCTCGTCTACCGCCCATTGACCTATTAATTGAGGAAAGATGTAACCTATACAGTAGAGGTAAGGAACATAAAAAACTATTTAGAGAAGAACTATTGGAGAAATGGAACAGGAGATGGGATCACGAAAATAAATGGACCAACGTATTAATCAAAGATTTAAAAAAATGGTTTAAAAGAACATGGGGCGAATTAAATTACTACCTAACACAATTTTTGACGGGTCATGGAATTGTTTGTAGTTATTTGTTCAAAATAAAAAAGAAGGAGAATGAATTTTGTTGGTTTTGTGAAGAAATAGATAATCCAGAACATAGGTTTTTTATTTGTAATAATTTTGTTGAGGAAAGAAATATTTGTCGTAATAAAATCGGAAAAAATATAAAAAAAGAAAACATAATAGATATAATGCTAGAAAAGTAAGAGCACTGGAGAGCCGTAGATGAAATGGTGACAAACATCATGAAAAAAAAAAAGGAAAAACACGAAAGGGAACTAGAACAGAGAAGAAGAAATGTACAGTAGACCTCGAAAATTACATTTATATGTCTCTGAAGTTATACCTTGATGGGTGGTTCCGGAGGCGGAGGGGACGGGGTTTTAGTTGGTCGATGTATTCAAGATGAGTACATCAACCCAACACAGGGTGGTCATTGATACGGTCACTTAGATAGTGATTTGGACCACTCGTCTGTTAACAGATTTCCTAAACCCCTCCATAAAAAAACCCACCATCAATACGTTTGCCATCCTCTGATGCTTCCTTAGCCAAAAGGTCCACTAGTTCATTATGCAGGATATTGGCATGGCCCTTCACCCACACAAAACGGCAAAAACCACCTTAGTTGATCAGAGAGGCGTGACTCTCAAAGATGTCCACTATCCCCGGATGGTGCTTGGCGAAGTATTTCAAGTTTCTTAACGTTAATAGTACACTTCAGGAATCTGAAAGATCGTGATGTTTTTGCGACTAATGGAAATTCCGTATCTCAAAGCCTCTAGAATCGCATATGCCTCCACCGCGAAAATACTACAAAAGTGGTCTAGTTTTAATTTTGCAGGGTATCCGTTTTCAGGGACCAAGAGGACGCAATCCTGAGAGGATTTGGAGGTATTGGTGACAATAAGTAACCTACCATTAGTAGTTATTAAGTAGTTGCGATGGTTTCGACAAGTTTTTGTACCTAACTAATGTAATTTAATAATGATAGTTTATCGAAACCATTATAACGGATTAATAAATTATTTTATTAAATACACTTCAATTATGTTTGTAACAAGTAAATACATGGAACTAAACTTCTAATATCTTAAAAACGAATCACTTTTAAATCCATATTAATTACAACTTTTTAAATTATTTTTAACCAAGGAATACCCCAGTTGATCGGACAATCAAAATGGGACACCTGTATGTTTACACGTACGTTTACAAGTATATTATTTATTTATTTTTTATTAGACAGTTAACGTTGTTCTACAAGGTCCTAATCAACTTAAAGTAAAACAATGGCCCAATCTAACTATCGCAGCTGGTATAGCACAATTAACTTATAAATTACAAGATCACGCGCAAACTGGTTTTTGGAAACTAGAAGTAAACGGTTTAATAAAAGCTACGTTTGAAGTAAAACGTTACAGTTTGCCTCGTTTTAAAACAATTCTCGAACATCCACAATATTTCTTTTGGGGCGATTCAGCTGTTATAATAAATTTATGTTCGATTTATACCTATAACGAGCCTGTTCTTGGTGTAGGTACCATTGAAGCTATTATAAGAAGTTCAGATGGAAAAGAAGGTTTACCTGTAATAACAACAGCTAAAGTCTGTCTTTTATTTCAATTTAAAAAAATATGTATTTATATAAATGATTTTTTTAGCTTATTAAAGGTTGTATTAATATGCAACTTCATGTAAATCAATTATCTGTTGAACGTAGTTTATATCATACGATTGAAATAACTGGAAGAGTTATGGAATATGGTACAAATACGACAATTACTAAAACCGGATCTATGACTATAAATTCCTCACCGTATGATACATCAAAAAATTCTCTTAAATTAAAACCTGGTTTACCATACATTGGTCATTTTTACGTTAGAGATAAAAATCTTAAAGGTGTTGAACAAAACATGACTATTTGTTACACACATTTGGAGTTTCAAACACCTCATAAATCTTGTAAAAACTTGATAATTAAAAATGAGGATGTTGTTCCATTTACTATTCCACCTTTAAAAAAAGTTTGGAATCATGTTACAGTTGAAGTAAGTTAAATTAATTTGTTTTTGATAATTTTAATTGATTTTTTAACGAAAAAAAGGCTTCCGTTCAAAGTTTAGAAGATCAAAAATTCTATCCAAGACCAAATATGCAATTAAAACCGTTTTATTCACTTTCAAATAATAGCTTATTAATTATGCCTTTGAGTAAAGATATTTGGAAATGTGGGGATACATTATCTTTTAAAGTTATGTATACTTTAAAAAATATACACGAAAATAAGATATTATTTAATTACAAGGTTAGTTTTTAAAAATTTTAATATACTATTTTATTTTTTGATTTTTTTAAATTTCAGTTACTTTCAAGATATGATGTAATAAAAACAGGCGTTAAATTAATAAATCCTGAAAGAATTTCGTTTAACCCATCAAAATTTGAAAATGTTATATTAGATCCAGACAACCTTCAAGATTTTAACAGTAAATTTGGTTACTTTACAATAGATGTAACTCTTGATCATGGAGTTTATACAGATATTAATCTTGTTGTATTTTTCGTTACGAAAGGTGAAGTTATAGCAGATGATATAACTGTACAAGTTGAGAAATGTTTACCAACTAAGGTATCAAAAAAATATTTTTTATAAATAATTACGAAAACTAGAAATTACATTTCTTGTTAAAGGTTAATGTGAGTTGGTCTGTAAACGAAGTTGTACCAAATGGATTAGCGAAATTAACTGTTTCAAGCGTTAGAGGGTCATTTTGTGTTATTACAATTACAGATATTGCAAGCGATTTTATGAGACCAACCAATAGACTTACTGCTGAAGATATTTTATTACCGTTTGAACTGTTAAATATTCATTATTATCCTAGCGAAGAACGAAATTGTTTAATACCTGAAGATTATACTGGAAATCGTACCTAAAGTTTTATTTTGATTTATGACGTTTTTCTTAATTTATTCGTTTTAGAACACGTGATTTGGTTTAATGGTATTCACAAAGATGCTTATACAGTATTTTCAGAAAGCAAATTAGGAGTTATAACAAATCTTGCTGTTCTCACAAAACCTTGTAGTTATTTAGTTGTGGACACGGAAAAAATGTATGAATCTGAAGTGAGACGATTAGGAGATGAATATGACGACGAATCGACTGAAATCAGTCCACATAAACTTGTTAAGAAAGATATGTTAAAAAGTCCAATTCGTAGGTTTTTCCCACAAACATGGCTTTGGGAAGGTGTTGTTCTCACGTAAGACTGTAAAAACTAATTTGACAGGTTTAACCCTTTGAGCGCTATGAACCCATATATGCAACATCACACAACCATTCGGTTTTTGCTATGAACCCATATATGCGTCACCACACAACCATATTCGTATGTAGTGGGGAGTCCACAGCACACGCTTAACGTCGAACAACTCAGTACTGATAGGGTTAAAGAAGCCTTTACTGTCCGAAATTTGTACATTAAATTACTTTTTTGGAAAAAATCACTCATCTTCTCTTTTCAATTTCATTCATTGGGCATTCAGTCTGGCTTTACGTCTAATCTTTCTTTCATCTTATTTCCTAGTCAACATATATTTAATTACCACAGTAAAAACTCCTTTGCCATCTTTGGTGTAAAGTTATACTCACTTATACATAGAGACAATTAAAAGAAAACATATTCAACATGTGGAAGATTAAGCAATGAAAGTAAACCTACAGCAAAATTTATTTTTTAGTAAATCAGAAATGTCACGTGTGATAACTGTCCCTGGAAGCGTAACACGTTGGGTAACAAACGTTCTTTGTATTAACCAAGCTGGAGGAATCGGTATAAGCAAACCAATTGAATTGACGGTTAGAAAATCATTTTTTATGGATATAGTAGTTCCTAATTCTGTTAAGAATAGGATTGAACCAGTTCATATATCTGTTATTGTACACAATCGATTCAATCATAGCATCCCAGTAAGTAAAATTTTATTATCTCTATCTGTAAAACTGATTGTAGACTGTTTCGAATTCTTTCAATCAAGCAAAATATATGTGCAACAAATCTCAAAATTTGATTGAATGAACAAAATCGAAATTGTTTAGTTTTTTAAAACATGATATTATAAGTCATCGTTTTAAAGCTAAACTATTCTATCTCAAATTTTTCTTAAAACTGACAAGGAGAGGGCGCGAGGTGGTGTTTTAAATAAATCTCTCCTTGAGTTGTGTGGTAGAGTATCATACAAGGATTCAATTGACAAAATACTCAAATGCACTATTCAGCCAAAATTGAACAAATCGCAAAAGGTTCGAACCAGCGTTTGCGGGTTTGTAAGCACAGCTGACTCATCTCGCTAACAATTCCGCCACAGAGCTCTGTGAACGAGTTTGCTTATCCAAAATAGGGTAAATTGCCCAAATGTCGGCCCTCTAAAAAATGCTTTCTAAAGTCGGACTTTCTATAGAAATCCATAAAGAAAAACTGGAAGGCCGACTTTAGGCGCATGGCCGAGATTTGGTGAGTTTACCCTATAACCCGAGCGTTAAACTTTAAATGCGATTCATTCAGTTTTGGCTGAATAGTGCGTTTTAGTACTTTGTCAATTGAATCCTTGTGTGATACTCTACTATTTAACTCAAGGACAGATTTATTAAAGAAAAACACCTCGCGCTCTATTCTTGTGAATTATAACACCAACCTATGCTATGTTTCAAGCTCTTTCTGAAGGTTTAATCCAAATTAATCTATATTCATATAGCTTTATTATCGAATCGAATTTGGTAAATTAAAAAAAAATGAACATAGCATATTCTGGTTTTAAGACCTCGAAGTATTAAGAAATTTTTTTTAATTATTTTTTTATGAATTAGGTTGTAATCACATTGGGGATAAACAAATTTATGAAAAAGTTTGAAAACGTACCCCACAACGTCAGCTATTGCATAGGTTCGCAAAACTTAATCGCTCACGAATTTTCCTTCATTGCAAATCATGTTGGATTATTAAACTTTAGTATCAGTGCTCGTATAGTTCACGCTGCAGTTAAAAATTGTGGAAATGGAAAACATGATGGTGTTAGGTTTGTTAAATTGCTTATTTTTATTTTATTTCCTTATTTGTAATTTGTTTGTGGTTCATTTTAAAGAGATATCGTTGTTAAAAGCATTAATGTGGAATCTGAATCGAATGGAGAACATGTTTTAAATACAGCTCTTGTTTGTGCTGGAGGTAATTCAATCAATCTTTAACGATATTAAAAATTTATTTATTTATTTATTCTTTTAATTATTATAGATTGGGGAAAACCAGATAAAGTCGGTTGGCAATTAAGTTTACCTGAAGATCAAATGGTTTTGAATGTAGAAGCTGGTGTTGTTGTAGATTCAAATATTCTTACTCCACTTATAGACGTAATATTTAATTTTATATTTTTTATTATAACTAATAATCACTACTTTTGTTTTAATAGAATTTGGAACAATGGGTTCGAGATCCTGTTGGTACAGCAGACGATATCCTTTCAGCAGTAACAACAAACGTCTACGCTCTTCGCTATGTTAAAACTAACAAAGTAAACAACACCCTTATAGTTGACGCGGCACTTTCAAACTTAAAAATCGGAGCTCAAAAATTATACAGATTCTTTCATAATGACGGCTTATTTGAAAAGAATAAATATTCCGATACTTTAAATTCAGTTTTTATGACTGCTTTCGTCGTTAAAATTTTTGGTTATATAAAACAATACGTTCCAATTAATCAACCAATAATAACTCGAGCTGTTGCTGGTTTATTAATTCATCAACAAATTGATGGGTGTTTTAATATTATATCAGAAGAAGTGAGTTTTAAATTAATTTGATTTTCAATTTAAATTTAATTTTTGATTTTTATAGAATGATTTACCAACGATATCTTTAACATCATTCGTCGTGATAACTCTAGTTGAAACAAAATCTTTATTTACCGATGAACAAAAACGTTTAGCTAAAGAATGTATATTAAAAGATAAAAATATGGACACTTACGACATGGCTATTTCAACTTATGCTTTATTATTAATGGGTGATATTCATGATGCACTGTCTAATTTAGAAAAACTACTATCAAAAGCTGAACGATTAGATAATTTAATTTACTGGAAACAGAAAAGAACTAAACTGAGGAAAAAGGAAGTAGACGTTCAAATTTCTGGATATGTTTTATTGAGTTTATTACACAAACCGACTCCTAAATATGTTAATTATGCAAGATCAATTGTACGATGGTTGTTAACTGATCCACAACAAGGGCAATATACAACGTTAGATATTATGATTATTTTGGATGGGATTTCTAAGTTTGCGGATTACGTTAATTCTGAAAGTAGTAATTTAACAATGACGATAAGTAGTAGTGCTAATGGAGAAACTAAATTTGACGTTCGTCCTGGAATTCAACATATTACTAAGGTTGTTGATATTTATACGGTTCCGGATTATGTTAGTGTCACAGCTTCTGGTGAAGGATGTGTTTTAGTTAAGGTAAGTTAAAAATAGCTTATAAATTAATAATACAAGTTCTTTTAAAAATTATTCACCCGATTTTATTTTGCCGTAATTTTTTTTAAAACTATATCGCTCATTTGCGACAAGGGCGTCATAATTCAAAAAACAGTTTTGAAAAAATTCGATTTAAAGTTTTTTCTCTTAACTAATTATAGTTACTTAACACAATATTTTATGTTACTTAACAAAGTCTATTATTCTTATTCTTAAGATTATTAATAGTGGCGATTGAATACTAAAGCATAACTAAAATAAGACACTTTTGTGGCAAACAGTACGCGGGTATTATATGGAACCATACAGAACATTTCATAACTGTTGCAGAACCCAAAAAGGAGTCAAATGGATCAACTTTTCATAATACAAAAATGGTAAAAACTCAAGCATAATAAAGTTATGACCCTCCTAATCTTGGGACACCACATTTTAGATACTGCTGAAGTCAGTCATGTTACTATACAAAATGTTGTGGTTGATTGGTGGTTATTTGTCAAATTTATAGGTATCATTATCAAATTATCGTAACCTGTAACCCTCATTCCTTAATTTTCTTGATAAAATGACCAGTTTTTTTTTATGGAGGGGTTTAGGAAATCCGTTGAGAGACGAGTGGTCCGAATCACTATCTAAGTGACCGTATTAATCACCACCCTGTGTTGGGTTGATGTACTCATCTTGAATACATCGACCAACTAAAACCCTGTCCCCTCCGCCTCTGGAACCACCCATCAAGGTAAAACTTCAGAAGCACAGAAATGTAATTTTCGGGGTCTACTGTACATTTCTTTTTCTATTTTCTAGTTCTCTTTCGTGTTTTTCCTTTTTTTTCATGATTGTCATCATTTCATCTACGGCTCTCCAGTGCTCTTGCTTTTCTAGCATTATATCTATTATGTTTCCTTTTTCTATATTTTTTCCGATTTTATTACGACAAATATTTCTTTCCTCAACAAAATTATTACAAATAAAAACGTGTGTTCTGGATGATCTATTTCTTCGCAAAACCAACAAAATTCATTCTCCTTCTTTTTTATTTTGAACAAATAACTACAAAAAATTCCATGACTCGTTAAAAATTGTGTTAGGTAGTAATTTAATTCGCCTCATGTTCTTTTAAACCATTTTTTTTAAATCTTTAATTAATACGTTGGTCCATTTATTTCCGTGATCCCATCTCCTGTTGCATTTTTCCAATAGTTCTTCTCTAAATAGTTTTTTATGTTTCTTACCTCTACTGTATAGGTTACATCTTTCCTCAGTTAATAGGTCAATGAGCGGTAGACGAGCCACCACTTCAATACCCACGGTAGAAACCGTTCTATATCCAGAGGATATTCTGATTCCTAATCTTCTATTAATTGAGGAAAGCATATTTAAACAGTATTTTTAATTTAGAGCTCTACTCCATGTCAGAACGCCGTACAAAATCACCGAAAAAAAAAAAAGTAGAAGCAAGGAGTTTCCTTTTCTTCTCTTTGGGTCCTTTGATGTTTGGCATAAATCTTGATAAATTGTTTATCATGACGTTTGCTTTCTTGCATACTTCCTTTATATGTTCCGTCATTTTCATATCTTTGTCTAAGTAGACCCCGAGATATTTTGCTTTCTTGGCACTCCTTATCTCATTTTCGTTTATTTTTAGTTGTATTTCTTTTAGCTTTCTTCTTCCTTGTAGTAGTACTATTTCTGTTTTTTCTGGTGATACTTGAAGTCCCATTCTATTAAGTTCTTCTGTGTCCCTTTGAATCGCATAATTAGCCTTTTCTCGCAGAAGAGTGCTATCGTTATGTGTAGTTACAAGCGTAAGATCATCCGCGTAAGCAATAAAATGAATATTGGGCTCTAGATTAATTTTTAGAATTTTATTATAAAAAATAATCCAAAAGAGAGGTCCTAAAAGAGAGCCTTGAGGAACTCCACAAACCTTGTATATTTCCTCGTTTTCAGATATCACGCTTCTGTTTGAGAAATGGGACTTTATTATGTTCATCAAATAGTCACTAATCCTATCCTCTTCTAAAGTTTTTATAATTCGTTTCCAAGGAGCAGAATTAAATGCGTTCTTAATATCAAGTAGCACCAACGCGCATAATTCCCTGTTCCTATAGCTTTTTTCTTTTAATTGTTATGAACGTTAGAAACTGCGTCTAAAGTTGACTTACCTTTCTGAAAACCAAATTGGTTTCTTTCGATTAGTTTCTTATCTACTAATTCCTCTTCTAGCCTTTTTTTGATTAGTCCTTTTAATACCTTACCTGTTGTATCGATCAGACGAATGGGCCTATATGATTTTTCGTTACTTTTTTTGGTTTTTCAAGTAGTACTAATTTAGGTTTTTTTCCAGATCTCGGGGAGAATTCCTTCTTTTAGGAACTTATTAAAAACATTTTTAAAATCTTCACAGTATTTTCCTATGACCAGTTGACGTCATTACCATAGTTACTAACTGAAAAACTGTCGTTACTGGCAGTATTGTCAGCAGCATCTAAACTGTGGTTTACTGAAATTAAGGAGATCATAACTTTCTTATATTTAAGTTTTAACCATTATAGTATCATGAAAAATTGCTCCATTTAACGTCCCCTGTAACCCCAACGTAATAGTTATGAAACAGTCAGTATGTAGCAATATACCCTTTTTTTACCGCTATTGAAAGGATTTCATAAATTTCGGTTTTACAGGATCAAAGTAACACAAATCATAATTACAATGTCACAAAAATCTCAAAAAGCATGAATTTTGAGTTATGACGACCTTGTCGCAAATGAGCGATATGAACATTTAAGAATTATGACATAAAACTTAAAGGTTCAAATAAATATTTAAAAAAGATCTATAAAAAATTCGAAATTGCAGCAAAATTTAATCTTGTGAATAATTTTAAGCTACCTATATTAAATTAATAATTTTTTTAGTCATCTGTCGAATTCAATGCTTATACCAGTTACTTTAACGTAGATACTTATTCAAAAATATTAGATAAGTGTAAATGTACAATTGAATTTACTTCGTGTATCTCTTCGAATTCAACGGAAGATTCTTTAATAGCAGTTTTAAAAGTGCGGATTCCTAAAGGATACGCTATCGACGAATCTTCTTTGTTATCCTTGGATAAACAAGTTTCAGGTAAATCTCAAAACCCTACCTTTTTATTTATAGTAGAAATGTAGTAGGGGAAAATAAATTTCTTTGTTAGGATTGAAAAAGTCCATAAACGATGATCACGTCGTGCTGTTACATTTTTCCGATGTAACTCCGAAGAGTAAGTGCGCTAAATTTGTTATTCAAGAGACTGTTGAGGTACTACAAAGAACCAATATTACTGTGAAGATATTTAATTATTACGCTGCAGATGCTGTTATGCAACACGTAAGTTTTTTTTTAAATAAAAGCATTTATATTTTTTAAAATTCTATCTTTAAAAAAATCGGTGATACTTTATTTAAAGGAATTAAAAAATGATTTTAACCCTTTGCGGTTGGTGCCGCCACTGTGACGGCATTTCAAAACTGTCGTAGAAGTCGGTGTCGTCGCTGTGGCGGCATGATAATGTCTCGAATGAGCAATCCCGAAAAACTGAGATTGACAGAATGTTAGCCATTTCGGACGAAAAGCTAAATTCTCCCCGACTTGCTGGTAGTCCCAGCAGAAAAATCTGCCGACCGCAAAGGGTTAATCTTGGATTAAAACTTAAATAAATAAATCCTCATAAATTTTGTCCACCTTTGAAAAATTATAACGTCTTTATTTATAAATTATCGATTAATTCATTTTATATTTTTTAATTATTATATTTCAGAGTTACATGTTACCTTCTTGTAAATATCCAGATGGAACTGGAGTTAAAATTTAACGACTTGGGTTTACTAATTAATTTTTTTTTTCTGAATCTGTATTGGTGTATTATAACATTGTTGATATTAGACTAGTTATTAAGGGAAAATAAATTTATTTGAACGTTGAATAATCCCATTTTTTAACCTAACTTCACAAAAGTACTAAATAGTAATTTAGGAATTTATTATGTTTCCATATTTTAATGTCCTTAAATGACCTTTAATGTGGTAAGAGTTACCATACTGTCATGCTTTTCAGGAGAACTACAAACAACGGAAGTGATCCAATATCCGGTTACGTTCGGAACGGTTCCTTCCACATATACAATATTATCCCTAAATAAATAGATTTTTTTAGTTTAATTAAATTAGATTTAGCTTGAAAACTTACTTTGCTGGTGGTAGTAAATTCCACATAAACGTTTCATTATCTATAAAATGAAATTTAGCAGCAGTTACTTCTCGTTTTGATCGTTTCGTGAAGGTGTTATCTGAATATTTATCGTTAACACACGGCGTGAAGATATTTTGATTAGTTAAGACGTGTACGTCTGCTGATTGTAATACAGATAATGTATGGAATGCTTTGTCGTCGTAGATGGTACTATTGGGACATTCGATTTCATCTTCTGGAGCCATATCTGGTACATGATAGTCCCTTTTATATCCTTTAGTTACAAAGACGCTACAAACTGCATTTTTAGTCGTTGATATTTTTAGTTTAGCCGTTTCACCCATTTTTACTTCTCCTTTTTCCCAAGTTGCTTCAGTCTAAACTCAAATTATACGATGTAGTAATTATTAGTAGTAATAGTAAAAAAATCTTACTTTATGTTTTAAACAAGATGTAAGATCCAAAGTACGTCCATCCGATAATACCTCTTCGTTAGCTAAGTAATAAATAAAGATTTTAGGATCGGCCGTTTTAATATCACTGGTTTTCATGGAATAAGGCATTTCATAAAATTCAGCTGATTCAAGTATTACATCTGATTCCCCAGGTAAAACGTTTTCGTAATTAGATTCATTAAATATTCGTTTGGTTCCAATAGCTGGTAAGAATTCTGTTTTTATTGGTCCATTTCTATTTGTCAACTAAAATAAATTCATTATTTAATTATATAGATTGATTGTTATATACTTTACGATAACATTAAATCCTTCTATTTTAGATATGTTATTTTGCGTATATGTAATCATAAACTCTATATGATCTTTACATTCTTCTACGTTCTTTGGTCCAACTGGAAGCATGCTTAACCCATTGTGACTAAACGTTGTAGTATATACCACGGTAGATACTTTATGAGATGGATATTCGACAATTCTCGCTCCGATCTTAATCTTTTTCTTAAGATTAAACTTTAATGGTGGAATTGTAAATTCATAATTTTCGTCCTCTCCAATTATAACATTTACACAGTGCCTCGGATTGGAGTTACCTTTAAAAACGTCTTCATCTTCATCTGGTACCGCAAGATCCATAACTTTGTAACATATTTGTAAATTGGTGTTGTTCAAATTTTCTTCCCTATTATTTAATGCAACTACACCAATACTCGGTATTCCAGGACGACTCCTTGGCTGCGCCATATCAATTCGCAAGTCACAGGGTTTCTTTTCTGGCGTCACACGTATAATATGATGCTCTTGTTTGCCATTTTCATTATCCATGACATTCGCAACATAGTGAATGTTAAATGTTTCACCAACGTTATTTAAACTCTTTAGCTTGGCCATTGGAACTTCCATTTGCGCACAACCATCCTTTAAAGTGAACTCTTCCTCGATCATTTTCGCCTTCTTGTCTTCAGTTTCCTTTTCTGTAGGCATCAAAATAAGCTGAGCAGTGCCGATAAGCGGCTGATCTTTATAATCTGTAGCACAAAGTTTTACAGTTATGTTGGTAGCGTTCGATGAAACCCATTCTGGGTATTCTGGATGTACATTAAAAATCACTTTGCTATTGATGGGTAATACTGGAATTTCTGTGCGGGATAGACCATCATTCACTTCGAGACTCCAGATTTCCTAAAAATAATAATAAACGGGGATTGTAAATATTATTAATGGCTGGTTTATTCATCTACTCATAAATTAACTTATAACTTATTACATAGACAAATTTGAAAGTGGGTTTATTGATTGCCGCGTACCGTTATGTGCAACATAAATGTGTTTTTCTGTCGAATTTATTTATGAGTAGGTGTATACAGTGTGTACCCATTCGACCTGCGGATAGCCGCATTAGCAACAGTTGGGCGATTGTAAGTGGGCGGAGCTAGCTCCGTGCAAGTAACACGGCAAGTAACGGATAGGGCTTTTCAATGTGTTAGACAAGGCATCGAATTGCACACGATTTTAATGAATTAGATAAAGACGCACATATCAACTCCAATCGGCTAGATAAATAAATGTAGTATCTGTCCTGTGTTAACTAATGGAAGCCTTATTGTCGTCCTTTTTCCACGTACGTTAAACGTGTCCGCAGCTCACCGGCGTGCACACGGTATAATCAGTAAGGATTCTATGACGGATTGGGGCGTATCAAGTTGATTTGTGCAATCGTTATAGATTTTCTTAAGAATCTTACGAATCTTTAGAGGATGAGTTAAAGTTGATCTCTAATATCGATTTCATCAGCAACAGTCCCGCGTTTAAAAATGAGACAGGTGAATAAACTTGAGTCTGTTAATTATGATATTAACAGCTTCCTTAGAAACTTATTGTAAGTTATCGGGAACTTTGTATGTTGGTAAATTACCCGGCCCTAGTTATTGTAATTTGTAACTGTTGTGATTATGCTAGGTTTAGAATATCTAACTTAAAGCTTGTAATCGTAACCGTAACAGTAGTTATGGTATTAAAAGAACTAGGGCACGATGGCAAACAAGATAAAGAAATAAATACAAGAATAGAAAAAACTGCTAAGATCTATTATGAATTGAGTAAGTTCTTTATCAACAAGAAAGAAGTATCTAAGAAACCAAAATAGATACATATAAGGCAGTGTTCAAACCGGTGCTAACTTTTGGCTGCGAGACGTGGGTGCTAAACAAAAGAGACAAGAGTAGATTGCAGGCAGTAGAGATGAGATATTTGAGGAGAGCGAAAGCAGTGACTAGAAGAGACAAAATCAGGAATACGGAAATATTAAAACAATTAAATGTAGAACCACTGAGCGAGTACATAGAAAAACGACAGCTGAGGTGGTGGGTACATTTGCAAAGGATGGGGGAAGAGAGATAGGTCAAGCAAGTATGGCAAGCGAAAGTACAGGGGAAGAAGGCAAGAGGAAGACCGTGACACACCTGGAACGATGTAATAAAAGAGATATTAACAAAAAGGGGAAAAACAATGAGAGAGACCGAAAAGCTGTCGAAAAATAAAAGAGAATGGGCGGTTTTTGTGCATGATAAGAAAACGTCAGGGGAAACACAGTGAGAGGAAAATAAAATGATAATGCGCCTACACTTTTGAGGTAGAATGCGTTTTTCTCGATATATATATGATTATGATAGGTTTAAAATATCTAACTTAAAGCTTGTAATCGTAACCGTAACAGTAGTTATGGTATTAAAAAAAATAATTAAGTTGTTTCAATAGTAGCATTAAGTAACGGCCAAAAATCATGATAAATTTGATCGTTATTAAAGCTAAAGTTACGGTAAAATTTGATACCCTAACTAAACTATAATTATATGTAGCATACACTATTTTTTCTGTGTCGTAAACTCACCCCGATCTCCTTAACATCATCTTTTATTTCATATTCAATATGTATTATTCCATTTTTTGCTTTGAGATTTTTCCATGACATCATTTCATCATCTTCCTCATTTCGTAAAACGATACTTTTTATCTAAGAAAAGATGAAATATAAACACGGGATTTGTTACTTATATTTAAAGAGGTTACTTTGTCATTTACAGGTTCTTCAAACTGATTGGTTTGAACGATACGGCACAAAATAACATCTCCGACTTTGTATACGGTTTTACTTAAGTCTATTTGATACATAGGTTCTTCCGGGTCAAGAACTGTAATTGTGTGGGAAGATAACCCTTCCATATTAGAAATATGATCACCCTCTTTTCTAATTAAAGTCATCCTCAGCCGTGTTGTAGGTGTTGACGTCGTGTTAACGGCTGGGACATTTAGTTGAACACATTCATACCCTAAGAGTTTAAATAATCAAATAATATTTAAACACATTTGATAAAAATACCTTTAGTAATTTGAAATGTATCCTTTGTGCTTGCATAATCAAATTGTAAAGTTAATTCTAGGGGATATTGCGTATTTTGTGTTAAAAGACACGCAGTTGTGTGACTTCCAGAAACTACAGCTTTTGATACAGTTAATACATATTTTATGAATTTACTAAAATGATTAATAGACAAGGTTTTTTTTTTAAATAAAAAAAAAAACATTAAGTTTCAAACGTACCTAGAAATAGATTCGGATGTTATGGTCCCAATAAAAGTACAACATAGTAATAGCAATAAATTCATGTTTAATGGTATTAAACTAAAAAAAACTATTTGAATGTCTATAGCTTTTATATCAGTTATAAGAATTTTTATTGTTCGTAATTTTTATGTAAGGCATGTTACATAAAAATTAAAATCAATAAATCTTGTGTAATTTATCGGCAAATTGTGTTTTGTTAATTTATAATGATTTATTGATTATGAATGATTAATTAGCTACTTTATATGTGCCTATAACGTTTAAAAACTGAAAAGTCTTGCATTTTCATTTAATATATCTTTAAAATTTGATGTGATTAAGTAATTTTGAGGTACAAATTGGACTCAACACGCTAATAACTTTTGAAACAATATTTGGTTTCAAATTTTTTTCTATTTTATAATTTTGTCTGACAATATAATGAGAAACCTATGACAAAAAAAAGGAACACAAGAGTTTAAAATATTTGTTGATAATGATATGTACAGGGTGTTTCATGTAGTTTTCCCGGCACAAATAGAGCATGTTATTTAGGTGATTTGTAATAAAAAAGTTCATATGAACATGTATTCGATTCACTTCACTTATTGAGTTGTATGAATTTGAAAATAATATTTAAAAATTATGGCGTTCCAGTGGCTAGAATAACGTTCATTTAGATGATCGGTGACTCTACGGTAAAAATGAAAAGGAGCTCCGTCATGTTGCAAATACACTCTTAATCGTCTTGTCAGAGGTACATCCCACGGTACACGCGGAAGTTCTTCTTCCAAAAATTGCAAGTACCTTTGTTCGTTAAGACGATCTTAAAAAATAAACGGTCCTACAAGTTGATCGCACAATATTACGTACCACACATTAACGCCAAATCTGTTTTGAAAATGACTTTCTATGGTAGCATGAGGATTAATGTCTGACCATTTATGGAAATTATGGATGTTATTTGTGCCATCTCAAGTAAATTGCGACTCATCCGTAAATAAAATGTAGCGGTATAAATTCCAATTATCATTTAACCATTGACAAAATGCCAAACGCCTAGGGAAGTGTTCTGGCTTCAGATGTTGAACACGCTGTAGATGATACGGATGGAGCAGATTTTTTTAATGTCCTCCATACCCTGGTATTGGGAATCCCTAAATGTGTGAATATCAGTCACGTACTAATGCTGGCATTGCGCTAGACAATGTCAAGAATGTTCTCTTCCTCTGCAACATTCTGATGTGTTACTCGTTCATACAGCATATGAACGCTTGGAACTGAACCAATTTCTCGGAGAGCTTGGAAGGTACTACTAAAAGTCTTTGGGGATGGAACATGCCGATTTGGAAAACGTCGTCGATATCAATTGAAGCTGCAGTAGCGTTTCCATCGCAACTTCCCAGTACAAAAACCATATCAGCATACTCAACTCAAATTTCACAGTAAGGTAAATAAGTACTTTACTTTACTAATGCAGCCATAGTTTACTTGCCCCTTAAGTCTCGCGCTGGATCGTAACGATATTATTTTTAAATATTGTTTTCATATTCATATAATTCAATAAGTAAAGAGTATTGAATACATATTCATGTGAACTTTTTTATTACAAAGCACCTATACAAGATGCTCCATTAGTGTCAGGAGAACTTCATGAAACACCCTGTGTGCAAGTCGCGTAATAATATTTTTGTCTGTAATTTAACGATCAACCTCCTTATCTCCTTCACAAACAGGTAGCTTGAAACTCTAAAAACCCATGAATTAATTGATAAATAATTAATAAAGTGTAATGTTATTTACCTGTGAGACACTAATTTCCGGAGTGTAATATAATTTAACAGTTGGATCAACTTTATTCTCCACAACAACAGTTTCTTGTATGATGAATGGTGTACAGATTTCATTAGACGTTAACTTGTCGAAATAAAGAATAACTCTGTCTTCAATCAACTCAAATTTTTTAATCTCTACAATTTTAAACAATTCAATTTATTTTGTGTTTTCTATTTTATAAAGTTACTTTCGAAATCTTGCAAAGCAAATAGAGAAAATTGGTCTGGAACGTAACCTGAAGGCATGGATACTTCTAACAATGCCATATTGGAATTAATTTTCGCGTTGTATGATACGCAAGGTTTCACTTCTAAAAGAGAACACTGTTCTTTCTTTGTTGCTGATTTCGTTGATACCTTGAGTTGCAAAGCTTCGACTTTTTGTTTTTCGTAAACATTGAGTTTGATAACGGCCTAAATATTAATTTATTGATATTTGTAAATATTATTTTTTATTATATTCATAAAACTTACTTGTGCAAGCGCACATCCGTCTCCTTTTACTTTAATTTCAATAATCTCGGGATAATCCACCAAAGGAATTTCCTCTTTGTTGTCTGTTTCCTTCTTTTTAACTTGAACATTGTGTTTGCCATTTTGTTTAGTGGAGATTTCAATATCCAAGTTTGGTTGTTTTCTGTTCACGAAATCAGCATATTTGGACATTCCGTCCAAAGCAAGCACTCCACCTTCATTAGAATAATGCGAATGAGTCTTCATTTCTGTTTGTAAATGTCGAAATATCGAATCGGCGTAACCGATATTTTCGGGTGTTGCATTTTGCAATAAAGCTAAAAGAGCGTAACCGGAAACTTCTAAGTCTTGAGATCCCGAGCACCACCATTCATCGCATTTATATCTCCAATACATTTTGTCATTTTCAACATCAGCCGCTTCTAACAGAGCTTTCACGTTTACATTAGCTAAATCAAGCTGACCCATTAATCCTAAAGCGTATGATGATATTGCCATTGTATAATTATTTGATTTATCAGCTCGAGAAATACATTCCTTGGCTTTTGAGTAAACATCGTCGGTAACATTGATGTTGGTTTCTCTTAAACTGATTGCTACGTAAGATGTTAAAGCAGGTGTTTCGTTGTTCGTCTCCTGAGCGAGTAGCTAAAAATACTTATTTTTTAGGACAATGTTTAAGAAATAATATATTTCTAATTTACCATCGGGGGTGTAAGATAAAAACCTGTATCGAAACAACCATTTGAATTTTGATGCGACAAAATCCATCCTACAGCTTTATTGATTACTTCGTCTTCAATAAATATGTACTCTTTCATTAATCGGAGAGTTCTAACTACGAAAGCTGTATAAAACATTGAACCTCCTTCATCCAATTTTGCAAAACTCGAAAAGGAACCGTCTTCGTGCGAATGGATTAGGATCTTTTGATAACTGGTTTCCATACTTTCCAAGGCTTCCGCTTCAATTTCTTTAGTGAGAGCATTGTTGGATTTTAAATATCTCAAAACGTAAAGATTCAAGACTAAGTTTGGCATTACGTGTTCCATATAACCATCTGGTATGCCTAACAAGCTATCTAAATTCTTAACTAGTGGTCCCAAAATATTTGAGCTAATCGTAACAGCCCCAACAACTGTATCATTTAGAACTCCTTCTGGTAAATCAATCGTCCATGTTACATGATCAGTGACCAAAGAATCGTTAGCACATAACAAAGCACTTCTAATAATATCACTTGGATATCCTTCGGTTTCCACTTTAACCATTTTGTAAACCACGTCCCTCTTTAAATCTACTTTCTCACTTTCACAATTGTCGCTAGCCAGCGGACCTAATTCTGCGGAAACGCTCACATTTAAAACTCCACTTTTTAGTCCTTTTATCCTATAAATATGCGTAGTACTGTCTCCTGCTTGGACACACATGCTTGTCGTTTTCTTATCATCACCATCCACCAGTTCCATGTCTGCATTATCATCAAGTGTTAAACGAACTGGAATGCTGTGATTCATATAATTGAATACTACTACCGGAAGACGCATGATTTCCGTGTTGCGTGTTATGGACTGTGGCGTTATAACATCCACGAAAAATGGTTTAAACGCGTTCAAGTCAACTGTTGGACTCAAGCCGATTCCTTTGGATTTAGAAATGCATAAAGCTTTCGTCTTCCATTTTGTTATACTATCTGGAATGGTACGTTCGATAACAGCTTGTCCTTCGCTAAAATAAAAAATGCGATTGTAACTTTTAATAGATCATGATAGACGACTTACATCGCTGGAATCATATCCCATAAAAACGTTTCTGGGAAATTAAAACGTCCTGGACTATTCCGAGTATTTATTTTCTTAATCAATGGCTCTGTTCCATGATGTGGCTGTATATCTACTTCTAACACCCCTTTTTTATGCCAAAAAAAATTAAACATAATGTATTTTGTGTATTTTGTTAATTTATACCCACAACATTTTTGGATACCGACATTACTGATCCATTAATTCCAGATTAATAAAACTAAGCGGTAACTCATTGTTTTTGTGGTTTACAAATGTTGTGGTTAGTGAAATCAAAAATAGTAATTACCGTCACTATCATTATCACTATCATCGATTCTTTGTCGTATACACGGCTTTCTAGTCCAGTTTTGGTTGGTAATAACACCTAAGTGTCCTTCGAAGAAAATGTTTTTCCTTCCAAACCTGTCTAGAATAAATAATCTATATTTCTTTTTTGCTGAATCATAATAATACTTTTAATCAGTAAGTTCTTTAAATATATACATTCATTTCAGTGTTAAAATTGTCTTACTTTGTTTTGAAGCTTCTTTGCTCTCAGGACAATTAATACCTTCGTTATCATAATGAGGAGTTCTTCCAAATTCAGTTGAATCAACAATTTTATCAATAGTGAAAGCACCTGGTGGATAGTTAAATGCAGGGAACGAAAAAGAAAACGTACAATACAGAATTCGTACATCTTGGCGATCACATTCGCTTCCTTCGTAGTATTTGTGTACAAATTCACAAAAGCAACGATAACGTTCGGAATCACGTACTATAACCAGAAATGGAGCTGCACTATGAAGAGGAAGATGAAAGAGTTACTCGGCAATGTTACAATGGTGCAACTCTATTTCGAGTTATAGTACCTGAACGCTACGATGTAAGGTAAGGAATGTCTTCGCTTCGACGTATGGTACGTTTATCGTACGTTCTTTTTTTCGTACCTTGGTAAAATGTACTGGCTTCGTCAATTCCAGTTAGAACACATAAGGAATCTTCGCCAGTGGATATTTTTAAATGTGCTTTTTCAGAAGGTTCTAAAGTATCTTTATTCCATTTTATGTCAACCTAAATAATAAGTTTAAGTAACAATCAATATATTTGTAATAATATAACGTTTATTTAATTAATTCATTACCTTATTTGGTAAACATTTATGAATATTAATATTAGCCTTATCCGAAATAACTTCACCATTTGTCATATAAAATACGAATAACATTATATTTGTGTAGATCTTTCCATCTAATTTCATCTTAATCTCAAAGTCTCCAATCAAGGGGTCTTCTTCCGTCAAATCGTTTTCATCCGTAAAAACATTTTTGAATTTTGATGAATCGAAAGGTCTTCCTTTGGGTTTTACATCCACATGACCTGTTTTTACCACATCGTATCTTGAAAGAGCCTAAGAAAGTATAATTATAAAATATTTTTATTAAATATGATTTTATTTAAAAAAAATACCACATAGTTAAATGTTATTATTTCTTCTTTGATGTTATTGATGGTGTAAAGTACATTGAATGTTACAGAGTCGTTGCAGTGTCTGGGTTTTTCTTGTTCGCCGGATATAATTTGAAGGCTATTTTTGCTTTCCGAATAAAAAGAATTTAACTGAATAATTGTTGGTTTATTGGAACGACTTGAATCACTTTTTTTTCTTAGTATTGTTGCCTGAAAAATAAATAAGGTAGGTACATAGAATATTTTTAAATTAATATTAAAATATTAAAACTTTATTTACTTTTAGAAAAATTCTTCCTTGACTAAATCTTTTCAATGGTGGAATAGTAAAATAAATTCTTTCTTCGTTATTTATAACAATATATTGGCAGTCTTTATTAGTTTTAGAGCCCCATTCTTGTTTAAGAAAGTAACACAATTTCATTATTTTCCTATTTAAATTAATTTTTCTATCGATAATTTTCAAACTCCCTTTGAAAGGTAATCCTGGTTTTAAATGGGTATTGGAATTATCAAGATACACTTTATAAGGATATTCGTTCTTAGAAATGTGTTTCCTTATGTTTTGCGTTTGACTTGTATTTTGTTCAGTTACACTTCCAACAACCTCCAATCCTTCTTCGAATACCTTAGTCACAGATGCGTTACTTTCTAACGAATAGTCTATTAAAGAAACTTGAAGTGTAAAGCAGCCATTTTTCAACTAAAAATAAATATCTAGTTTTTTATGAATTGTTTAAAGAATATTTGTATATTTCGACTTATATTTACCTTATCTGATTTACTCACTAATTTCTTATCTTTCTTCTCATATGTATACGGTCTGACATTAATTAGCCCTACACCTTTTACTGGACGACCGTAAGAGTATTTTGCACACATCTTAACGTTAATATTTTTGTCATATACGTAGAAATCGTTTGGAAGTTCTAAAGTTGTTTGGAAGCGGGGTAAAACGTAGGTTTCTACATAAAACTCTACATGAAGGGTTCCGTCTACTTCTATTTCCCAAAAACCCTGAAGTTGAAATGATTGCAATCTAACTAATTGTAATTCTTAAATATTATGTTATATAAATGTCCGGAAATAATGTTCGTATACTTAAGGGCGTAATTCTATAGTAAAAAATATGAAAAAACATTAAGTTACATTTTCTCTTTTGAGGGAAAAACTAAACGTCGTAGAAAATTCATCTTTGGTAGAAATAAAATTTAAGTATCAATCAAAATCCTCATAACATTTTAAACCTCAACAACAGTTAGTTCCTTAGACATGAATTTTTAAAATTTGGCCAATTTTAATCGACGAGTTAATTAAAATCAAAATTTTTTCTGTATAAAAAAAATAAAACTCCTATCATATAACACTATATTACGTCTCACCGTTGGAGCGTTTTTCTCTAATTGATACTCCAGTTGCACTAATCCATTTTTATTTAAAACATGTTTCCATACTTTAACATGGTTATTTCTCGAATCGATTAAAGTTACCTTTGAAATCTATAATAAATCACTCATTACGAAACAAAATTTTGAGTTGTTAAAAAAATATTATTACTGTTGTATTTAACACTGGCATCATATTAAAATCGAAAACTAAAATGCGTATCCTGATCAAATCTTCTGGTTTATATCTTCCCTTGTCTGTCTCAACGAAAATCTTGTTAGTATCTAATTTACTAAAAATAGTAATATCGTTAAAGCCGTTTCTGTTGATAGTTTTGCCATTCAATGTCATTTGTATACTTAAAGAGCAGCCTTCTGATTCCATTTTCTTAGGAACTTTTAATTCAAAACATTGGTAAGCTGAAAACGTAACTTTTATGTTAATCACCATAATGTTAAAGCTAATTTTAAAAATTAAAAAAAAATGGTTAATTATAAACATGAAAAATCGCAAATGAAAGAAAGAAAAAATACCTTGAGTAACTTCAAAAGAATTTTGACACTCTTTATCGTTGCATATGATATTTTGAAAAGTAATGGTGAGCTGTCCGGGTAATTTGGCATTTTTTAAAGTTAAACACGCTTTGGTTTTTTCTTCCGAAATCATAGATTGTGAATACGTGAAAATATAGGCCAAGTTTTCCTCGGGACTTATAGAAAAAAACTTTTATTAAAAAACCTTAATAAGATAACACTTATATTACCTAAAGTTTTTAGTCTTATTTTTACATAACACTAAATCCACTACAAATAAAAGACTCAACAGTAGTAAAGGTCTCATCTTCATGTAAAGTTGAAGAACTGGAATTGAATCCACCGGCTGTGGTAGAATTTATATCTGTTTAGAATTCTTCTTTTTACTACAGCAAAGTTGAAGAACCAGACTTGAACTTACAGTAAGTATATCTGTGTACACAAAAATGTTTTTGCAGAGGTAAGCACGGAAGAGCAAGTAGATAAAATTCTTTTTATGTACACATATATTCAAGGAAATCTTAAACTATTCACTGCAAAATAGATATACTATAAGTCATTTAGAGCTTCGTGCGTTGATAAGATCTTGCTGAATAGATCTTGATCGTGTCAATGTTTAAGGTTATTAATAGGTACTTTTATTGTCTGATGGTTTGTGTTAATTAATACTTCTAACAATAAGACAATTGGATTTGATCATTATTATCTAACTAAAAATAAGAATTTTAAAGTCGTAGACTTTGTAGACTTAGGCCCTCCGCACATGGTCGACTGATTGGTAACCCGAGTTTCAAATCTGTTAGGGATACAACCGTTTGGTGACTGCTCGTATACGAGAGCAGGTATCCACATACGGATCGGCAAAAATGAAACCAATTTGCAATCAGTATCTGACTGGTTGCAAGTGGCTGGTTTTCCCAGTCGCGAGATGTTTTGTTATATGGTTGGATGTTATACAAATGTTTTTCGTTGTTCTCCTTTTCTGTATGTGTAAGGAAACTAACACACAGTTTATTACAGAAGTAGAAAAACATGAACTACTTTATAATTATTATCTTTCTGGAGATAAAACACTTATTTTATATCTTTATTTTTGTTATTTGTTTACCACATATATTAACATATACTGTAATAGACATTGATGGGCAGAAACTTAATTGTAAGAAAACTAAATAATAAATAATTTATAAATAAATAAATGATTTAAAATTTAATTAGCATTTTATTTTTGAAGTGGATTTAACTCGTTAATAACTTTTGAGAAAGTATTTTCATTTCAAAATTTAATATAATGACTAATTGTAATGAGAAAAGAAAGAAATACAACAGTTTAAAAAATTTATTGATAATGATACATAGTCAAGTCAGGTAACAACATTTTTGTCTATTATTTAACGATCAATCGCATTGTCTCCCTCGCAAATAGGCAGCTTGAAACTCTAAAAATCAATCAATTAATTAATAACTAATCCACCATAAAGCTTAATATTATTTACCTGTGAGACACCAACTTCCGGAGTGTAATAATCATATAATTTAACACTTGGATCAACTTTATTCTCCACAACAACAGTTTCTTGTATGACGAATGGTGTACAGATTTCGTTAGACGTTAATTTGTTGAAGTAAAAAACGACTCTGTCTTCAATCAACTCGAATTTTTTAACTTCTTCAATTTTAAATAATTCAATTTATTTTTGTCTTTTATTTTATAAAGTTACCTTTGATGTTTCCTTGTAAAGCAAGTAGAGAAGATTGGTCTGGAACGTAACCTGAAGGCATGGATACTTCTAGCAGTGCCATATTGGAATGACTTTTCGCGTTGTATGACACGCAAGGTTTTACTTCTAAAAGAGAACATTGTTCTTTCTTTGTTGCTGATTTCGTTGATACCTTCTTAAGTCGTAAAGCTTCAACTTTTGGCTTTTCAAAAACATTAAATTTCACAACGGTCTAAACATTAATTTATTAATATTTGTAAATATTATTTTTTATTGTATTCATAATACTTACTTGTCCAAGTACACATCCATCTCCTTTTACTTTAACTTCAATAACCTCGGGATAATCCACCAAAGGAATCTTCTTTTTGTTTTCCCTTTCACTCTTTTTAACTTGAACATTGTGTTTGCCATTTTGTTTAGTGGATATTTCAATATCCAAATTTGGTTGTTTTCTGTTGACCAAATTAGCAAATCGGGATATTCCGTCCAAAGCAACAACTGAATCTTGAGTGGAGTAATAACCACCTTGAGGATTCATTTGTGTTTGTAAATATCTAACCACCGAACCGGCGTAACCGATATTTTCGGGTGTAGCACTTTGCAATAAAGCTAAAAGAGCGTAATCGGCAACTTCGACGTCTTGAGCACCCGAGAACCACCATCCGGTGTGTTTCTTCCTCCAATAAATTTTATCATCTTCAACATCAGCGGCTTCTAATAGAGCTTTTACGTTCACATTAGCTAAATCAGATTGACCCATTAATCCTAAAGCGTATGATGATATTGCCATTGTATAATTATCTGATTTATCAGCTCGAGAAATACATTCCTTGGCCTTTGAATAAACATCGTCGGTAACGTTGATGTTGGTTTCTTTTAAACTGATTGCTACGTAAGATGTTAAAGCTGTTGTTTGGTTGTCTTTGTCGTTGTCAGCTCCCTAAAAATATTTACTTTTGCGGAAATATTTAAGGAGTAATATATTTCTAATTTACCATTGGGTGGAACACATGAGAAACCACATCGAAACAACCATTTGAATTTTGATGCGACAACATCCATCCTACAGCTTTATCGATTACTTCGTCTTGAATATGGATGTATTCTTTCATTAATCGGAGAGTTCTAACTACGAACGCTGTAAGGAACACTGAACCTTTTTGGTCGGATTTTCCAAAAGCCGAAAAGGAACCGTCTGCGTGCGAATATCCCAAAATTCTTTGGTAACCGGTTTCCATATTTTTCAATGCTTTCGCTTCAATTTCTTTGGTGAGAGCGTTGTTGGATTTTAAGTATCTTAAAACGTAAAGATTTGGGACTAAACCTGCCATTGTTTGTTCACCACAACCAGTTGGTACGCGTAACCAGTTATCTAAATTCTCAATTACTGGTCCCAAAATATCTGATCTAATCGTAACAGCCCCAACAACTGTATCATTAATGACTCCTTCTGGTAAATCAATAGTCCAAGTTACATGATCAGTTCCTAAGGAGTCATTAGCGCATAATAAAGCACTCCTAACAATGTCACTTGGATATCCTTCGGCTTCAACTTTAACCGTTTTGTAAACCAAATCCCTCTTTATATCTACTTTTTCACTTCTACAATTTTCGTTACCTACTGGATCTAATTCTGCGGCAACGCTCACATTCAAGATTCCATTTTTTAATCCTTTTATCCTGTAAATATGCGTTGCACTATCTCCCGCTTGGACACACATGCTAGTCGTTTTCTTATCATCTCCATCGATCAGTTGCATTTCTTCATTATCACCAAGTGTTAAACGAACTGGAATGCTGTGATTCATGTAATTGAATACTGCTACCGGAAGATGCATGATTTCCGTGTTGCGTTTTATGGAATATGGCATTGGAATGTCTGCGAAAAATTGTTTAAACACGTTCAACTCAACTGTTGGACTCAAGCCGACTCCTTTGGATTTAGAAACGCATATAGCTTTCGTCATCCAGCTTGTTATACTATCTGGAATGGTACGTTCGATAACAGCTTGTCCTTCACTAAAATTAAATACCAGGATGTAACTTTTATTAGATTGTGATTTAGAACTTACATAACTGGAATCAAATCCCATAAAAATGTTTCTGGAAAATAAGAACGTGCTGGAATATTCCGAGTATTTTTTTCTTTAATCAATGGCGCTGTTCCTTGAAGTGGTTGTGTATGTCCTGTTAACGCCTCTTCTTTATGCAAAAAAAAATTAAACAAACATATTTATGGACGTTAGTGATCCATAAATATTAATAAAACTAAGAGGTAACTAATAGCTTTTGTGGTTTACAAGTGTTGTAGTTAGTGAAATCAAAAATAATAATTACCATCACTATCATAATCACTATCTTCGATTTCTTGTCGTACACATGGTTTTGTAGTCAATTTTTGGTTGGATATAACACCTAAGTATCCTTCGGAGAAAATGTTTTTAGCATCTGTTGCATCAACTGGCGTCCAAAAGTATTTTGTAGAGTTTTCTAGAATAAAAAATTTATTTTTATTCTTATCTGAATCATAATAATACCCTTAACCGTTAAGTTCTTCGTAAAATATACATTCAGTTGAATGTTAAAATTTCCTTACTTTGTTTTAAAGCTTCTTTGGTCAAAACACAATCAATATCTTCGCCATCATGATAAGGAGTTCTTCCAAAATCAGTTGGATCAACAATTTTATCAATGGTGAAAGCATCTGGTGGATATTTGAATGTACTGGCTTCATCAATTCCAGTTAGTGCACATAAGGAATCTTCGCCAGTGGATATTTTTAAAAATGCTTTATCAGCAGGTTCGAAAATATCTTTATTCCATTTTATATCAACCTAAATAATAAATTTAAGTAACAATCAATTAAAAATCATTTATAATAATATAACGTTTATTTAACACGTTCGCGCCGACGTGTACCACCAGTGGTACACGACGGTTATTCTCTGGGGCCGGCGTGTACCACCGGTGGTACACGAAGTAGCTTATTTTAAATGATAGGGAAAAATGGTTACGGCTGTAAAGAAAGACTTCTAAAATACACTACGGCGCGAACGTGTTAATTAATTCATCACCTTATTTGGTAAACATTTATGAATATTAATATCAGTCTCATCCACAATAACTTCACCATTTATCATATAATATACGAATAGTTTTACATTTGTGTAAATCTTTCCGTTCAATTTCAACTTAATTTCAAGTTCTCCAATCAGGACGTCTTTTTCCGTAAAATCGTTTTTACCTGTAAAAACATTTTGGTATTTTGATGAATCGAAAGGTCTTCCTTTGGGTTTTACGTTCCCATGACCTGTTTTTATTACATCATGTCTTGAAAGAACCTAAGAAAATAATTGTAATTATGACATATTTTTATAAAATAGGATTTTATTTTTAAAAATACCACATAGTTAAATGTTATTATTTCGTCTTTGATGTTATTGATGGTGTAAAGTACATTAAATGTTACAGAGTCGTTGCAGTGTCTGGGTTTTTCTTGTTCGCCAGATATAATGTGAAGGCTATTTTTGCTTTCCGAATAAAAAGAATTTAACTGAATAATTGTTGGTGTATTGGAACGATTTGAATCAGTTTTTTTTCTTGGTAAGACTGCCTAAAAAATAATTAAGGTAAGTACATAAAATATATTATATTAAAAATTTATTTACTTGTACAAAAATCTTTCCTTGAGTAAATCTTTTCAATGGTGGAATAGTAAAATAAATTTTTTCTTCGTTATTCATAATGATATATTGGCAGTCTTTAACGGTTGGTTTAGTACCCCATTTTTCTAGAAGGTAGTAACACAATATCATTTTTTCCCCATTTAAATTAACTTTTCTATTAGTAATTATTAAATTTCCTCTGTAAGGTAATCCTGGTTTTAATTTGGTATTGGAATTATCAAAATACGCTTTATAAGGTTTTTTGTTCATAGAAATGTGTCCGTTTGCGTTTTGCGTTTCACCTGTACTTTGTTCAGTTACACTTCCAACAACTTCCAAACCTGCTCTGAATACTTTAGACGCAGGTTCGTTTCTTTCCAACAATAAGTTTATTAAAGAAACTTGAAGTGTAACGCAACCATTTTTCAACTAAAAATAAAATCTAGTTTTTATAAATTGTTTAAAGAATATATATTTCGGCTTATCCATATTTACCTTATCTGATTTACTCACTGATCTCCTATCATCCTCAACATGTCTAACTGGTGTGACTTTAATTACTCCTACACCTTTTACTGGACGACCGTAAGAGTATTTTGCACAGATCTTAACGTTAATATTTTTGTCATCTACGTAGAAATCGTTTGGAAGTTCTAAAGTTGTTTGGAAACGGGGTAAAATGTAGGTTTCTACATTAAAATTTACATAAGGTGTTTCGTCTACTTCTATTTCCCAATTACCCTGAAGTTGAAATGATTGTAATCTAATTAATTGTAATTCTAAAGATTGTAATTCTTAAATATTATATTATATAGGTGTCCGGAAATAATGTACGTATACTTAAGGGCGTAATTCTACAGTAAAAAATATAAAAAGAACATAAACATTAAGTTACATTTTCTCTTTTGAGGAAAAAACTAAAAGTCGTACAAAATTAATCTTTGGTAAAAATAACGATTAAGTATCAATCAAAATCTTCACAACATTTTAAACCTCAACAACAATTAGTTTCTTGGATATGAATTTTTAAAGTTTGGCAACTTTTAATGGATAAGCTAATTAAGATCAGAATTTTTTTCTATATAAAAAAATAAAACTCGTATCATATAATATTATATTATGTCTCACCGTTGGAGCGTTGTTCTGTAATTGATATTCCAGCTGCACTAATCCATTTTTATTTGAAACATGTTCCCATACTTTAACTTGGATACCTTGCGGATTGTTTAAAGTTACTTTTGAAATCTAAAATCACTCATCACGAAAAAAATTTTGAGTTGTTAAAAAATATTATTACTGTTGTATTTAAGACTGGCATTATATTAAAATCAAAAACTAAGATGCGTATCCTGATCAAATCTTCTGGTTTATATCTTCCCCTGTCTGTCTCAACTAAAACCAAGTTAGTATCTGATTTACTAAAAATAGTAACATCTTTAAAGCTGTTTCTTTTTATAGTTTTGCCATTCAGTGTCATCTGTATATTTAAAGAGCATTCTGTTGATTCCATTCTCTTAGGAACTTTTAATTCAAAGCATTGATAAGCTGAAAATGTAATTTTTATGTTAATCATAATAATGTTGAGGTTAAATTATGTATTTTTACAATTAAAACTATCATCAGTTTTATAATCCCAAATGAGAGGACAAAAATACCTTGAGTTATTTCAAAAGAATTTTGACACTCTTTATCGTTGCATATGATATTTTGAAAAGTAATGGTGAGCTGTCCGGGTAATTTGGCATTGTTTAAAGTTAAACACGCTTTGGTTTTTTCTTCCGAAATCATAGATTGTGAATACGTGAAAACATAGGCGAAGTTTTCATCGGGACTTATAAAAAAAACTTTTATTAAAAAACCTTACTAAGATAACACTTATATTACCTAGAGTTTTTAGTCTTACTTTTACATAACACTAAACCCACTACAAATAAAAGATTTAACGATAGTAAAGCTCTCATCTTCATGCAAAGTTGAAGAACTGGACTCAAATCCACCGGTTGTCGTACAATTTATATCTGTTTAAGGAGTAGTCTAAAAGGACCGGTTTGGATGAAGCCTTTTTTTTAACTGCAGCAAGGAGCTCATCTTCATGCAAAAGTTGAAGAACCGGACTTGAATTCACAGTAAGTAACATATTTGTGCACTCAAAAATATTTATCAATAGGTAAACAAGATGAACCCTTTTGGATAAAATTTAAGAATATGGATGGTATACTATTACTTGTTTAAAGCTTAGAATACCAAGTGATCTATACATTTTTTACAACGTTTTATGTCCATTGATCGTATCAATGTTTGAGATTGTTAATATACACTTTTCGCGGAAAGTGTCTCATGCGTCATTACTTGTCACCGTTTTCTCGACACATGTCAAATATTTTTTTCTTTATTTAATCATATATGTCAGATAGAGACGAAAACCGAAAACAGTAGTCTAGGATAATATAATTAATTAATGACGCATGAGACATCTTTCCGCGAAAAGAGTATAGGTACTTTGATTGTCAAAACAATCCCATCGCTGTACCGTCATTCTGTAATGATCTGGGTAACATGGCCGCCACCAGGGCAAGGTTTTTACCCGGGAAACCTTCCGGAAAACCGCGGGTGCTTGCGCTCAGGCCCTGTGGTTTGAAATGCAAAAGGGTTGCAGGGTAGAAATGATATAAGAAAAACTACTTTATTTTTATGATCAAAACTTTAATTTAACTTGATTCAGAAAAGGGAAAAATTATCTTTATTGAATAGAAACACAAACCTAGCTTTAAAAGTTTATGAAGAGAAATGCAAATCTATTTAATTAAGAGGATAGCTATGCGAATTCTTAACTCTAATATTTATTAATCGGAAAGATTTGTCCAACAGTAAATATTTACTCAGGCTCAGAAAACGCACCCCTTTTCCTCAATCACAAAACTGAAAAAATTGGTTTACGGTTATGTCCTCAGTTTGCGGCTGGCGATGTTGGTAAAAAAAACCATGACGGAGATAAACTCCGGATGGGAGTACGCGCAAGTCTGTCATATAAATATAACCGCCGACGAAAACTCAAACTCGGAAACGAAAACAGAACTCGCGAAAAACCGTCGATGTGTTGAATAGCTTCTCAACGCATATCCAACACATTATCGCGAAGAAGAAATTCTTCTTGACCCAAAAAGAACTCCAGGGAGAGAGAGTGATTTAAGTGCGAACTCTCCCTTAAATAAACTCACAATCAGTCAAAAGGGAGGGGAATATTTTTGGGCGTTTTTCCACTAAGCAAAATTCCAACACGTACGTCAGGACAATATCTATCCAAGGGATCAGCTTCGTCGTTTAACAATTTCTAAAAACATTTGTGTCTAAAATTTTACGACCTGTCAGCTACCCATTTAAAAATGACATTTTATAATTTACCGTTTTGGGACCTTCGAGCCCCTACCTGATCTGAACTGAAATACCAGAGACAAAAACTAAAAAAGATCTTTAAATTCAAGCCCGTAATAATCTGAATTATTACAATGAGACTAAATCAAAAGCAAACTCGAATGTAATTTATAAAATTTGTTAGCCTGCCAGAACAACTTTTTAGCTTTTTTTGTTCCGTCAGATTGTAATGTATATTTAAGGAGCTTGCCTGCAAAACCGGATAAATCCATATTTTGACGAAATTGAGTGTTAATCATATGTTAACTATATGATTTTCATCCATTCTAATCATTTTTACAAGTTTTTGTAGGTAAAATTTAAAAAAAGCATGTCTAAATTGTATTTAAAGTTGACGTATGCGAGCAAAAGCGGACAAAATTTTATACGTTTTCTGTGCTCCTGAAAAATTTTACAAAATGGATATATCCGCTTTTGCACGCAAGCTCCTCATTTAATGTGTATTTCGACTGACAATGAGATGAGTATCTTCGTGTAACAATGAAGTTTTGTGGAGAAATATAGCCTAATTGTGAGTTGTAATGAGTTGTAATGCCTAATTGTAATGAGAAAAGAAAGAAATACAACAGTTTAAAAAATTTATTGATAATGATACATAGTCAAGTCAGGTAATAACATTTTTATCTAGTATTTAACGGTCAATCGCATTGTCTCCTTCACAAATAGGCAGCTTGAAACTCTAAAAATCAATCAATTAATTAATAACTAATCCACCATAAAGCATAATATTATTTACCTGTGAGACACTAACTTCCGGAGTGTAATAATCATATAATTTAACAGTTGGATCAACTTTATTCTCCACAACAACAGTTTCTTGTATGATGAATGGTGTACAGATTTCGTTAGACGTTAACTTATCGAAGTAAAAAACGACTCTGTCTTCAATCAACTCGAATTTTTTAACTTCTACAATTTTCAATAATTCAATTTATTTTGTGTCTTCTATTTTATAAAATTACCTTTGATGTTTCCTTGTAAAGCAAGTAGCGAAGATTGATCTGGAACGTAACCTGAAGGCATGGATACTTCTAACAATGCCATATTGGAATGACCTTTCGCATTGTATGACACGCAAGGTTTTACTTCTAAAAGAGAACATTGTTCTTTCTTTGTTGCTGATTTCGTTGATACTTTGAGTCGCAAAGCTTCGACTTTTGGCTTTTCGTAAACATTAAATTTGACAGCGGCCTAAATATCAATTTATTAATAATTGTAAATATTATTTTTTGTTGTATTCATAATACTTACTTGTCCAAGTACACATCCATCCCCTTTTACTTTAACTTCAATAACCTCGGGATAATCCACCAAAGGAATCTTCTCTTTGTTTTCTCTTTCCCTCTTTTTAACTTGAACATTGTGTTTGCCATTTTGTTTAGTGGATATTTCAATATCCAAGTTTGGTTGTTTCCTGTTTACCAAATTAGCAAATCGAGACATTCCGTCCAAAGCAACAACTGAATCTTGAGTGGAGTAATAACCACCTTGAGGATTCATTTGTGTTTGTAAATATCTAACCACCGAACCGGCGTAACCGATATTTTCGGGTGTAGCACTTTGCAATAAAGCTAAAAGAGCGTAACCGGCAACTTCGACGTCTTGAGCACCCGAGAACCACCATCCGGTGTGTTTCTTCCTCCAATAAATTTTATCATCTTCAACATCAGCGGCTTCTAATAGAGCCTTCACGTTCACATTAGCTAAATCAGGCTGACCCATTAATCCTAAAGCGTATGATGATATTGCCATTGTATAATTATCTGATTTATCAGCTCGAGAAATACATTCCTTGGCCTTTGAATAAACATCGTCGGTAACGTTGATGTTGGTTTCTTTTAAACTGATTGCTACGTAAGATGTTAAAGCTGTTGTTTGGTTGTCTTTGTCGTTGTCTGCTCCCTAAAAATATTTATTTTTGAGAAAATGTTTAAGGAATAATATATTTCTAATTTACCATTGGGTGGAACACATGAGAAACCACTTCGAAACAACCATTTGAATTTTGATGCGACAACATCCATCCTACAGCTTTATCGATTACTTCGTCTTGAATATGGATATATTCCTTCATTAATCGGAGAGTTCTAACTACGAACGCTGTAAGGAACATTGAACCGTTTTGGTCGGATTTTCCAAAAGCCGAAAAGGAACCGTCTGGGTGCGAATATCCCAAAATTCTTTGATAACCGGTTTCCATATTTTTCAATGCTTTCGCTTCAATTTCTTTGGTAAGAGCGTTGTTGGATTTTAAGTATCTTAAAACGTAAAGATTTGGGACTAAACCTGCCATTGTTTGTTCACCACAACCAGTTGGTACGCGTAACCAGTTATCTAAATTCTCAATTACTGGTCCCAAAATATCTGAACTAATCGTAACAGCTCCAACAACTGTATCATTAACAACTCCCTCTGGTAAATCAATCATCCACGTTACATGATCAGTTCCTAAAGAATCGTTAGCGCATAACAAAGCACTCCTAACAATGTCACTTGGATATCCTTCGGCTTCAACTTTAACCGTTTTGTAAACCAAATCCCTCTTTACATCTACTTTTTCACTTCCGCAATTTTCGCTAGCTACCGGATCTAATTCTGCGGAAACGCTCACATTTAAGACTCCAATCTTTAATCCTTTTATTCTGTAAATATGTGTAGTACTATCTCCTGCTTGTACACACATGCTAGTCGTTTTCTTATCATCTCCATCGACCAGTTGCATTTCTTCATTGTCTCCAAGTGTTAAACGAACTGGAATGCTGTGATTCATGTAATTGAATACTGCTACTGGAAGGTGCATGATTTCCGTGTTGCGTTTTATGGAATATGGCATTAGAACGTCCGCGAAGAATGGTTTAAACACGTTTAGCTCAACTGTTGGACTTAAGCCGACTCCTTTGGATTTAGAAACGCATAAGGCTTTCGTCATCCAGTTTGTTATACTGTCTGGGATTGTACGTTCGACAACAGTATGTCCTTCACTAAAATTAAGAAAAAAATGTGGTTGTTACTTTGTGGATATGAGTAGTTAATATGTAGTTTGTGAATTTGAGTTTACTTACTCTGCAGGAACTAAATCCCATAGGAACGTTTCTGGGAAATATGTACGTGCTTGAGTATTTTGGGAACTTCCTCCTTCTTTCATCATTCCATCAGCTTCTGTGGCTGATGATTCTATGAACATTTGTCCTTCAGCTCCAACTACACTTTCAGGAGCTTATCCGAAAAGAGAAAAAATAAAGTAGAGTACGTTACCTTTATTAAGAGTTGGTATAGTAGTAGAGTAAAACATCGTACCACTATCGTAGGTGGCAGCAATTCCAGGTCGAGCAGCTAAACCAGCTATACCAGGTGAAGCAAGTGCTGTGGTTTTTTTACGATATACTTAATCGGTAAATGACCTTGTAAACGATATAATTGTAAAAAATTGAAATTAATATTTACCAATAGGATGATGAGTGAAAACGTGTCGTTCGCATGGTTTTGTAACCAATTTTTGATTTGAAATAACACCCAGGTTTCCTCCTTGGAAAACGTTATTGGCGTCTGTTCCTTGAACTGGTCTCCAAACAATCTCCCGGAATAAATATGGCATTGATGTGGTTGTACTGTTAGAAATTTCTTCTTCAAGTCTTTTAGCTTCTGTTAAATAAAAGATTACGAAGATTCGTTATCAAGAAGACGAAAGCGAGATAAATTCTTATGAGAAGTCTTCGTGATATGTTATGAAGAAATAATTTACTAACGTATATTTCTATTTTTGGCTGATATAAATAGGTTACTCAATTCTAAAGGTGTAAAACCCAAAAAAGGCAATGTTTTGATCAAAAATCACATCATTGATATAAATTATAGCTTACGAATAAACTTCTAATAAACTCAAAGAGAATAGTCTTTATTTTACTTATAACATAGCAATATGAAAACGACGGGAACTTTATTTTTTACCTTCTAAAGCTTGCTTAGTCATGACACAATTGTTCCCATCATAATAATAGTAAGGATATCTTCCGTATTCAGTTGGACCAAGTATTTTATCAGTTGTAAAAGCATCAGGTGGATATTGAAAAGTACTTGCTTTGTCAATTCCAGTTAAAGCACATAACGAATCTTCACCAGTGGATATTTTTAAAGACGCTTTTTGAGCAGGTTCTAAAGTATCTTTATTCCATTTTATATCAACCTAAATAATAAATTTAAGAAACAATCAATTAAACATCACTCATAATAACACAATCATTTAATTTATTACCATATTTGGTAAACACTTTTCAATATTAATATCAGCCTCATCCACAATAACTTCCCCATTTGTCATATAAAATACAAGCAATTTTGCTTGAGTGTAAATCCTTCCATCCAATTTCATTTTTATTTCAAAGTCTCCTATTGGAACGTCTTTTTGCGTAAAATCGTTTTCACCTTTGAAAACATTTTCGAATTTTGATGAATCAAAAGATTTTCCTTTGGGTTTTACATCCACATGACCTGTTTTTACTACATCATATCTTGAAAGAACCTAAGAAAATCATTGTAAGTGTGTATTTTTTTATTAAATGGATTTTTATTAAATAGAATTTTATTAAAAAAATTACCACATAGTTAAATGTAATTTCTTCATCTGTAATGTTATTGAGTGTGTAAAGTACTTTAAATGTTACAGCATCACCGCAATGTCTAGATTTTTCTTGATTATCGGATATAATTTGAATGCTGTTATTGCTTTCTGAATAAAAAGGTGTTAAATAAATAGTTGGATTGTAACGATTTGAATCGGAGTTTTCTTTTGGTAGTTCGGCCTAAAAACAAAATTAAAATAATCTGGTTTTAAGGCAACAATACATTAAAACTTACTTCTACATAAATTTGTCCTTTAGAATATCTTCTTAACGGTGGAAGAGTAAAATAAATCATTTCTTTATTATCCATAATAATTTCTTGACAGTCTTTATCAGTTGAATTAGAATTCCAATCTTCTCTGAATTTATAACACAACTTTAATTTCTTTCCATTTAAGTCAACTTTTCTATCAGTAATTTTTAAACTTCCTCTATATGGTAATCCAGGTTTTAATTTAGCATTAGAATAATCGAAAAATGCATTATAAGGATCTCTGTTCATATAAATGTATCCGTTTGCATTTTGAGTTTCTTCTGTACCTTGTTCAGTTACACTTCCGGATACTTCCACACTATAGTACAAAGATCTATTTATTTCCAAGTCTTTAACAGGAACGTGAAGTGTAACACAACCATTTTTCAACTATAAAAAGTTGATATAAAAAATATTTTTATAAGAAATTAATAAATTTTTTGTACCTCATCTGATTTGCTGACTGATCTTCCTTCACTATTATAATACATCGATCCTTTGGCTTTTATTACTCCTACACCTTTTACCGGACGTCCGTAAGAATATTTCGCACATATTTTAATATCAATATTTTTGTCATCTATGTAAAAATTGCTCGGGTGTTCTAAAGTTGTTTGGAAACGTGGTAAAACGTAAGGTTCTACTTGAAAACCTAAATGAGCGGTTCCATTTACATCTATTCTCCAATAACCCTAAAGTATTAAATCCTTGTTAAATTTATTTTTATAAAATTGTGACTTTATTAGAACTTATTGTTAGCCTAATTTTTAGAATGTTTAAAAATTTCAATTAAGGACTTTAAGTTACATTTTCTCTTCTGAGGGAAAAATTAAAAGTTTTAGAAAATTCATTTTTGGAAAAAATAAAGGTTATATTTCAATTTAAATTCTCATAAAATGTTAAGTCTCAATAACAATTAATTTCTTAGATATGAATATTTTAAAATTGACTTGTTTTTATATAATATTATTATTCTTTGTAAAATAGATAAATTAATAAGTGTTATTGTAAATATTTTAGCTCATAAGATAGTCTATTACGAGAATTTTCAAAACAATAAATTTAAGAAATGATTACATAAACACGTCTCGACGTTTCGATAACAAAATGTGATTTGTTACGGAATGTTCTTCTTGGTAGAGATAATTTAAAAGGCGGAGGTTATCTTTAACCGAAATGAAATTTCGGTTACTGAACGAGTATTAATTTAAACAAAAAAATGTATTATGTACTCTTATTATTTTACGAATTTTCTTTTATCTATTATTATTAATAATTTTTCATTTAAAATGTTAATTAATTTTTATAAACTCCTCCAATGAAAAATATTTAGAAGAATTGAAAAATATTCAAGAAATTATAATACAACTCGATCTAATTGATGAAGATAATTGTTAAGGTCGTGATTATTTTTTAAATTAAAACTCTGTTGCTATATGATTTTGTTAAAATTATCATATTTAAAAGTTAATTATAAATTAAATTTAATACGCACTGTTGGAGCGCTGTCTTGTAATTGATATTCCAGCTGAGCTAATCCGTTTTTGGTTGAAATATTTTCCCATACTTTAACTTTATTTCCTTGGGGATTGTATAACGTCGCTTTAGATATCTAGAAATCACTTATTATTAACAACAACTTTGTGTATAAGGTGTCTCATCGATATGGACAAGTCAAAATATTTCGAAAACTATAAATCCGATGAAAGAAGATGAATAAGTCCAGATTTAGTACACGGTAAACTACATTTTGAAGATATTTGCAGACATTTGTAATTTTCACTTATACCAGTGGTTCAAGAATTATTTTTTCTGAACGCATTATTTATTTTTCATTAGGTTCGTTAATTTGTCAAAGTCATCGGACTTGTAGTTTTCGAGATATTTCGATTCGGCGAGTCCACATCAGTGAGACACCCTGTATGTTAAAAAATTATACAATTTCTTTTAAAGATGGGGTCATATCAAATTCCAGCGCTAAAATTCGTATCCTGACCAAATCTTCTGGTTTATATCTCCCTCGGTCCGTTTCAACTAAGAGAATATTTGAAGTACCAAAGATAGAAATATCTTCGCGACCAGTTACTTCGATATTTTGACCGTCTATGGTCAATTGGATTTTTAAAGCATCTCGGTCTCTATAATAACGACTTCTTGCGTCAGTTTTAGGAACGTCCAATTCAAAACATTGATGATCTAAAAACAATTGTAGTTTTTTTTATTGCAAAGATGTTAGTTATAATTTCAACAAATTTAATAACAACTAACAACTTATTTTAATAATTCTCTAATATGTTTGTAACTTCGAATCCATTTAACCCTTTGACTGCTCAACACTGTAATTTGAAACATTTTCAAATTCCTGAGGACTAAATACTTTTTGCACAATCTAAATCTGTTCAATGATATATTAAATTATAATATACTACAGAATCCAATTACTGTTACTTTATCCACATAGACTATGAACGAATATATGTGAATACGGGGACAGTTTTTGTAGTAATTCGCTTATTACTGTGGGTTTAGGAAAAATACCATTCACATTAGAGATTCGAGTTAGGCAACGTGTTTGGTAGAAAAGTCGAAAATCACATCTTTCGTTTACGACGTCCGGTAGAAACACCTAAACTTGTGGAATTTTAGGGAAGTTATTTATTCTCATCTTTATAGTTTTTCGATGAAGAAAATAACCATTGATGAATTAGGTGTTGGCTCACGTAAGGGTTGATGATGGTTGAGTTTGGGAATTACATGAGGATTTTCGTGATTAGGTGATGGCGGGGGTTTGTTGCTGGGCTCAAAGTGTCCACGCAAGGTGCGTTAGGGATTGGTTAAGAATTATTGTCAACACACCCGTGTTACGCCATGCTGACGACGGCTACCTAGTAACCCAATTATTACCTTAAACTATTGTTAATTGTCACGCAATATAAATTGTCCACTAAGCAAATAAATTGGTATAAAAGATCCTCATTCAACTCGTAAGATTATTATTGATCGTGGACCTAGTCGTAAACCGTCATACTCCGGCTAAAATCGCCGTAGTTATAATGTTAGCTTTAAGTAGTTTTCAATAAAGTTCTTTTAAAAAACACAAAAGTTCTTTGCGAAAACTTAAGTCCCGCCCTGTAATAATTCCAAATATTACTAACTTTAATTTAAACATTTCTTTAGTTTTGTCGTTGCGCATTTGTAAAGTTCAGGTAGGGACTCGAACCCAAAGTAATAAATTTCGCGTCCTCAAGTGTTTGGAATTGTTTAAAGAATTTTTAAGTTCAAGTAACCATCTGGAGGGTTAATGAATAAAGGATAAGTGACGAACGTTAGGAAATTTTTAAAAGGGTCATTGAGTTATTGTGTTTTTTGAAATTTAGCTAGTGACGGATGGTTGAGCATCTGGTTCACAGAGGAATGCCCAAAATGTTCATTCATCCCTCTCCAAGGTTACCTCAGAGAGAATTCACGTTTGTAAAGTCAATCTTAAGCCAAATCTCAAAAGCGAATCTTAAACAAAATCTCCAAAGCGAATTTTAATCTGAATCTTAAACAGAATCCTGTATGTGTGATTAAGTTTTCTTTGAGTGTACTCTTAGCAGACACTTAACGAAAAGTCGGGTGAAGTTAGTTGGTCAATCATTATCTTTCCATTAATTTCGGCCTTTGTGTTCATATGATCGAGACTGTGTGCGCTCTTCTCTAGTGATTATTCTACCAGACACGCATCTCCAGCAATACGATGAGCCAGCCACTGGGTACATAGATGTCATCAAACGGGAGTTTGGTGTGGTGAGTTTGGATTTATTCATTTCGTCGCAACAATTAGGGTTCTTCCGTAAAGTAATCGCTCGTTTGTAATCGTTAACTTACCGATCGTTTCCTCGCGAGTTTAAAGTTCGTCTTATTTTCAAATAAAGTTGTTTGTTACTGTTCGAATTAGTTTTATTTCCTGTCCGAGCCTTATTGCAAGGACCCACGGTTTCCGGAAGGTTTGACTGGGTTAAAAACCTTGCCCTGGTGGCGGCGACGACGACTACCCCGATTATCACAGCCCGAAAACTGTGGACTGGCCTTCTGCGAGGGGTTGTTTAGGGGTTAGGTACGTCCCAGTAAGAATTACCATCTTCCTTGAACCGAGGTTACTTGTCAGAGAACTTTCTTCCTTTGGTCATTATCAGTCGAAATCTCAATCGAAAATCTTGATCAAAAACTTGATCCGATCTTGATCGTATCATATTCAACTCTTAGCTACAACGTCGGCACGAAATTGAATCTTATGGCGAATTCGATTGGCAGAACTAATGCGCACCAGTGCATAACAGCGTGTTCTGTTGGTTGTTTCGTTGTATTCTGTTACATTTTATTATTGTGGTTTATAAAACATTTTAACCATCATCAAGCCTTGAACACACTTACAAGTGATGTTATGATTATGTTTGATTTCATCGCGTTCTGTTGAATTTGCCCTTTTTTGCACTAAGCTAGTGTGACATATGTCACATTTTGCACTCAACGAGTGTGCACCAGTGCACACTAGTTTTGCCAATAGAATTCGCCATTAGAATTCATCATCGAATCTCATTGTCAGTATTTGTTTACTTTGGTGCACTCAGACTTTAAGACTTTGGAAATCAACCACGGCGTGTGTGTTATTTCGGTGTGGTGTATTCTTTGCAAGGTGTAGGATCTTCACGAGCAGCCCAATTCGAGAAGACACCCAGGGGAATGCAGATTGACGATCAGGATATTAGCAACAGTCAACTGCAAATCCAGAGTAATGGCGAATTCGATTGGGAAAACTAGTGTGCACTGGTGCGCACTCGTTGAGTGCAAAATGTGACATATGTCACACTAGCTTAGTGCAAAAAAGGGCAAATTCAACAGAACGCGATGAAATCAAACATAATCATAACATCACTTGTAAGTGTGTTGAAGGCTTGATGATGTTTAAAATGTTTTATAAACTACAATAATAAAATGTAATAGAACACAACGAAACAACCAATAGAACACGCTGCTATGCACTGGTGCGCACCAGTGCAACTGAGTGCAACCAATCGAATACGCCATAAGACTGTTTGCTAACTCTCGTGATCACCTGGTTAGGGACCATCCGTGTCCATCGAGATTCCTATGGCGAATTCGATTGGGTGCACTGGTGCGCACCAGTGCATAACAGCGTGTTCTATTGGTTGTTTCGTTGTGTTCTATTACAATTTATTATTGTAGTTTATAAAACATTTTAAACATCATCAAGCCTTGAACACACTTACAAGTGATGTTATGATTACGTTTGATTTCATCGCGTTCTGTTGAATTTGCCCATTTTTGCACTAAGCTAATGTGACATATGTCAGATTTTGCACTCAACGAGTGCGCACCAGTGCACACTAGTTCTGCCAATCGAATACGCCATTAATCTCTCTCTAAAAGTAACTTCGGGTCAGTTAACTTTAGGAGTTATTGCTTTTGTTTGTAATTGATCTAACAATAAGATTTCCATTATTTTGTAAATATAATTAAAGTGTTGTTTTACATTTCAGTTGTATTTTCCTTTCTATTAGAGCTTTAGTGCAAGAACTCACGGTTTTGTAGTATTAAGTAGTGCAATTAAATACTACACCCGTACCACAGTAACTTCGAATCTATTTAACCCTTTGACTGCTCAATACTTTCATCCGAAACGGTTTGTGTCAACGGTATGCAACTGGCAATAGCTATTGCTGAGGACTAAATAGTTTTTCGCACATTCCAAATCTGTTCAATGATGTATTAAATTATAATATACTATAGAATCTAATTACTGTTACTTTATTCACATAGACTATGAAAGAACATGTGTGGACACAGAGACAACTTTCACTGGGTGTATATTTGCTCCCACAGCAATCAAAGGGTTGGACCACTGAGACTGTACTTAAAAAAATATTTTCTAACAATCTCTAAAAATTTTATTCTAAAATTATTTTTATCTCGAAAGTTACAAATATTTTTTTTTATTCAATTCGAATGATGTCATGGTTTTTGGTAATTCCCACAAATTCATTAATGTATTCTGTGCATCACGTTTTTTTTTTAAGGCCAATTCCGAAAGTGGCGTAAAAAAACACATAAATACCCATCAAGGTTATACTGTGTTAAAAAAAAACCTAGGTAAAACCAATTAACGATTATAAAATTAACAATGCTCTTACGTGAGTACGTTTTGAATGGTAAATACATAAAAATCACATCACATTTTAAATAAAACCAAAATAAAATCGTAAAAAAAATATAAAATACCTTTTGTAACTTCAAAAGTGTTTTCACACTCTTTATCGTTGCATTTACTTTTCGTAAAGGTAACGGTAAGTTTTCCCGGCAATTTGGCATTTTTCAACGTTAAACAAGCTTCGGCTTTTCCCTCCGAAGTCATTGACTGTGGATACGTGAAAATGTATTCGAATTTATCTTCAGAACTAATAAAAAAAACCAAAAGTATTTATAAAATATAAAAATTTTTTTAAAATTTTATACCTAGTGTTTTCAGTCTCATTTTCGCATAACACTAAACCCACTACAAATAACAACTTAAACACCAACAACCTCATCTTGACGCTGATGTTCAAGAACTAAACTCGAACTGACCAGACTGCGGTGTTATTATTTATATAACATTTTTCCAGGAGGTGGGTAAACAGGACCGGTTTGGTTAAAATTCTTTTTTTCTTTTTATTGAATATCATTCAAATGTGCTTAGTTTACATATTTAAAATTTAAACACGATTTTAGAATAAATACTCTTTTCAAAGTATATATTATTGTTACTGATGATTAACTCAACTAACAATAGTTTCAACCGTCTTTATTTTCCTAATTGTTATTCTTTAGGATCACGTTTACTGACAATAATGACTAAATAATGACTCTAACTTTATAATTACAATCAGTGCTTTATGTAATGAAAATAGAAAAATACAAAACATGTTTTCTTTTAACAAATCTTTAAAAGCAATAAATCAAAGATGTTTTCTTGTTATATAATTTTTGAAAAATCTAATTGAAACTAAACTTTTATTTTTAAAGGATTGGTATGATTGATATTTTGAATTACACAACTTTTTTTTATTTTTTCTAATTTAATTTATTCCTTATTTCAAAATCTATTTTATGTTTAAAACATTTTAAAAAAATTTAAATCAAATGATTAAATTATCATTAAAATATACAAAGTACGGTTCTGCTAATGACACGACCTAATGGTCACGCACAACACACCAAAAATCCCCACGTCTAGAGCCATTTACAAGCATTCCAGTAAATAAACCGATAATCTAGAAGTGATGTGACGCACTTAAGAGCAGAGTGCTTCTTGTGTACCAGACTTATTTACATAAAAACTGGTTTTACGTGGTTGAAGAAAAGAGACTTAGGAATCAACATTAATCAAAGTTGGTCTTCTGACCTTCGAAATTCCCCGCGTTTTATCTCTTTTAACCACGCCATCTTTTAACTTATTGCTTTAACTAATTCTTGGAAATTTTATTTAAAAAAAGAAAATTGTTTATTAGAAATATCACTTTAAACGTTAAAGTTGTATGATGTAATTCGTAATTGTAAGAATTGATATATTATTTAGATCGTAAAATTTTATATTTTTTCTTATAAAAAAATTTATCTAACAATACCACTTAAATATCATTATAGAGTAGTACAGCCTTGGTTAGTTCAAAGTTTACCAATAGATGGTGGGGTCCTTTATGTATCGTTTCATTCGTAAAATTCAATAATTATCAATGATAATTTTCATACATGTCGTTTCATTCATTATAATTCAATAATTATCAATGAAAATTTTGATTGATAATTATTGAACTTTATGAATGAAACGACACATAAAAGACCCCACCACCTATTGGCAAACTTTGAACTAAAACAGGCTGACCTAGTATGAGAATATAAATACAATGCTAATAGATGGCATTGTTTTTGACAACAATGAAAACGTTTCAACACACATTTTAGATATTTGTTTAATCCAAATGTGGTGTTTACTCAAGTATTACAATTAGTCTAAAAAACGTTTGAATGCTGTGATAAACTACAACCAAAAAATCTTGTGGGTGATATAATGCCGAAGTGGTTTTATTACGTACTTTTTCTAATTTGGTTCAGTTTTGCGATACTGTCCAATAACCTTTTATTTCATAGTGGGTTTTTACTAACGAAAAAAGCTATAGAAAAGAATGCTTCATGTACAAAGCATGAAAAACTTAAGAAAAACAATCTGGAAGGATTTCCAGATAATTGGAAAGAAAAGGAATTTTCTATTTGTCCCGAGCAAAAAGCTAGGGTTTTATTGGTGGTTATAGATGCCTTTAGATATGATTTTAGTCTTTACGATGAAAATATCACCAATCCGTTACCTTACGAGAATAAAATGCCAGTTATTAGTAATTTATTAAAGAGTAAACCTGAATCGACTAGATTATATAAATTTGTTGCTGATCCTCCAACTACAACTATGCAAAGATTAAAAGCTTTAACTACTGGAAGTTTACCAACTTTTATTGATGCTGGTTCGAATTTTGCTTCTACGGCTATTCAAGAAGATAATCTTATAAATCAGGTGTGAATTTCATCTTCTAAGTTTAATTAGAAAATCTCTCTTGTACTGCTTATTTAATAAACTTAATTATTTTTTTATACTAAACAGATTGTTTCTAATAATAAAAAAGTCGTTTTTATGGGTGATGATACTTGGTTGGGTTTATATCCAAATAAATTTCTTCGACAATATCCATTCCCATCGTTTAATGTAATGGACTTAGACACTGTGGATAAAGGAGTTAGTGAAAATATTTATAAAGAGTTGGAACGAAAAGATTGGGACTTGTTAATTGGTCATTATTTGGGTGTTGATCATTGCGGACATAGATTTGGACCTTATCATAAAGAAATGGCTAGAAAATTAATCGAGATGAATGAAGTTATTAGGTAATAATTTAAAAATATTTTTTTTAATAACACTTATTAAAGTTAATAAATATTTTATTTCTTTTAAAGTAAATTGGTTGATCAACTGCCTCAAGATGTAATCTTAATGGTAATAGGTGATCATGGAATGACTACAACAGGTAAAAAAGAACTTTAAATTAGGAGCAATCACCTCCTAAAATTTATTAGTTTTATTTTGAAACATACAATATTATAAAAAAAAGATCTTTATACAGGGTGTTGCAAAATTAGACATCCATATGCTACCAGTGTATTTTACTCTCAAAAATAAGAATGAAAACTGAAATAAACATTTGTAAAAAAATGCTTCTTAAAGGAGCTATAGTTCTTTGTAGGGATCAATGGGAAAATAGACCTTAAGTCTTAGAGTTTTGTTGTTTATATGTTTATGTAAGTCATAAAATCAAACTCGCAAAAAATCCTACTTATTGTTAGTTCAAAGATGAGATTAGTCGGTTTTCAAAGATGATTTACTCAAAAACTATTGCAAATAGTTAATTGCAATAAGAACACCAGTCTTACATAGAAATGTCCTAGAAACCAAAATTTTATATATGGTAAAATTTAATTTCTATTAAATATGTGTGTGTTAATAAAATTCCATGTATTATTATTATCTAAATTTTCAATCAAGGTATTAAAAAGTTGATATGAAAAAAAGTTAGATAAACAAATAATCAAATCATCCCCTTGCACGTTCGCTACTGATAAGTTTTATGTAGAATCAATACCACCGTCTAAATATGCGATGTATTTCTCCATTCTTCAGTATGAATTTAAAAAATAAAATACATGGTTGTCTTTCATACTTCTAATTCGAAGCGTCTGACAGCTGAAACCTGGCTTAGTCAAGCTCTAATAAATTTCTTCAGTTTTACCACCGTCTAATTTCTCTTAACTTAATCCAACCCATTCTGAGAATATTCCTTAAACGCCGTTTTTCTGCTATCCTTTTCAAAGAATTGTAGCTCCCTTAGGAAGCATTCTCGATCAATGTCTATTTAAACTTCTACTCTTGTAGTATGTAGGAAGCAGGAGTTCGCGCCGGATAGCATGCTGCACTTAGGTTCTTTGCGCCCCTCGTATACCCTCCCTGTCTCTCTGTCTGTATCAACTAGCCTAGGGATTCACTGAAGGTTAGGATGCAGCTCAGATGTGTGTCCCTGATTCCATCCATGGTTGGCCAGTCGTCACCCAAGTCCTTCAATCTGTGATCCATGAGATTCACACAATCACAGAGGATGTGCTTAATAGTCTGTTCGTCTAGCTCGCAAGAATGATAGAGGAGTAGGGGCAAGTTCTAAATTATAAAGGTACGTTCCTACGGAGCGTGACACGTTTTTGTGAGGCACGCTTTCAAGGAATATGCCCCATATGAACGTAGTGTCGTGGGTTAGCTGCTGACGTCATAGGCAAGTGGTGCTTACACCTCAGATCAAATATGTCCCATTTTTGCCGTGAATTCGCTTTTGTATGTCGGTTTTGGTTTTTAAAACTGGCGACAAGTGGTAAAATGAATAGTCGTGTTTTTAAATTATAAGACACTGATGCCATACAGTTTCTTGAATTGTATGCTGTTGAAAAAGTGTTATATAATGCAAGTATTGAAGACTAAGCTAAGAGAATTTCTGATGCGTTCAATATCCATGGATTTGGACCGAAAGACTTTACATCAAAATTTTCAATTTTGAAATCAATGATGAAAAGGCTTCGAGTATGTAATCAAAGTCGCCTACAGACATTCATTCCAAGTTTTTGGAACTCTCTGTGTAATAACTTCTTAGCTCCCTGTCTGTCAAACTATGTGCTCCCGATTTTCTGCCAAGTATCCACTTTCTAAACAACCATAATCTTTTCTTCCGTTTCTCTTTCGATTTTAGCAACTGATTCATTCTTTGTGTTAAAATAACTCCAAAACTTGAACTCACTGCAGCACAAGCCTCCATGAAGTAGTTGGTTCATAGTCGGCTTTCCACGATCAATTAAATCACGTTTTTGTTGATGCTATAATCCGTGTGAACGGTTCACGTTCCACGACTGACAAGATTCCTTGAGCATTTTTACCACACCAAGTACGTAAGCCCAAGCACATCAAGTGATATACTTTCTTTTTGGCATTCCATGGTAACGCACCTTAAAAGTAGTTATTAACCTTGCAGTGTTCCGTCAGAAACCCTATGATTAAGGGTAAGTCCCAGGGTCGCCTCACACGAGGTTATCTTAGTAATAATTTAGATACTTGGCAACCCTTAACTGTACCTCAGTAATCTAAAAATTTAGAATGGGTGATAACTGGTTCGCAGCTATTTTAACCAGCCTATCCACTAGAGAGTTACACGATTGTGCCTAGCTGCTAAATCCAGTGCATGACAACAGTTCAATATTAGCCAGGAAGTAATCCTTCCACGGCTGAGAGCTAAAATAGACTGTTTGTTGTATGTGATAATAGTGAAACACTTACCACGTTTGTTACTGTTAGAAATACGGTTGGCGGCAAGCTTAACACTTTGTTGACCGGTGACGAGTCAACTCATCATTTCATATCCAAACGTTGCTGACCTTTGACGAGTTAACTCGTCGTAATTACACATTAAACTTAAATTGCGGTGACATGACATAGTTTCTACGTAAAAATTGCCGGTCAACAAAGTGTTAATGGCAGTAAGTTTTGTTTGAATGATAGTGGTACTAGCCCCAAGAGGTTCTGAGAGGTGAGTCTGTGGGTGATGGGAGAAGACCTCCCGCACCTAACCTTTACTCTTATTTTGAACGTACTATAAGTTGATCCTAAGTTTACTGTGTTGGCCGAGTTGAGTACAGTGGGAGGAAACACCTCGGTATTAACCGATTCTCTTTAATGCAAAGATCTTGCAAGCCAAAGTACCATCAAATAGAAATTTTTGGCCTTTTTGCAAGTCTCATAGCAGAGGTGAAAAGGGTTCATCCTCAAACCACAAATTCGACTTAGCATTACAGTCTTTTATTGGCCTGCAAGACCTTTGCATTAAGGAGGATCGGACAATACTATGGTTCTCCCTTCTACGGTACTTAACTCGGGCCTACTCGGTATAGTTACGGGGAGAAACCTCGCTTTTATATCCTCATAGTAGATCAATATGATCTACTAAAATTAGAATTCGCTGGTAATGCATGGTAGTCTAATTTCGAGACACCTTGTATATTTAAAATCTATATTTATATACTTTTAACTTTTTAAATTAATTTTAGGTGACCATGGAGGTGAAACAGATATGGAAACACTTTCAACACTCTTCATTCATTCTAAATACCAACTAAACCCAACCTCAAAATCCACATTAAACAACTTCCACCCTCCAGATACAGTAAACCAAGTCGATTTAATCCCAACAATTTCAACCATCTTAGGAATTCCAATTCCATACAGTAACGTCGGTTCATTAATTTTAGACGCTTTACCATTACCATTTTCTTGGGTAGAAATAACAATTTCTTTATGGTTAAATGTAAAACAAATCACTAAATACGTTCTACATTATTCGGAAATATCGGACGTTTTTAATTCCGAACAATTAAAAGAATTAACGTGGAATTACGAACTAATCGAAGCAGATCGATTGAACGTAAATAAAGACAATTTCGATCAATTTTCTTCTCAAACTTTAAGATACATTGAAAATACTCGGAAAATGTGTCGCGATGTTTGGGTCGAATTTAATCCGTATTTAATGGCTCGCGGACTTCTTCTACTAGCGGTTATTTCAGTATTTGTTTATAAAATTTTAGATGGGATACAAAAATCATTTTATGAGTTTTCTAAAAAGATTTGTTTTGGTTTATATGGAACATTAATATTATCCGTTTTTATAGCGTATTTTTGTTATAACTTTGGAATCGTTGATAACTACATAACATCAGTTATTTTTATATCCGGATTTATAGCTTGTTTTATTTTCCCAACGTTTCTTTGCTTACATTGGGAAGATATCACCGAAAATTGGAACGAGAGAAATAAAGAAAGCGGACGAGATGATTTATTATCACGATGCGTTTTAGCTTTAAGCGTTTTCGCGTTATTTTCTAATAGTTATATTATTTACGAATCATACGTGAGTTTTTATTTATTAAATGCAGCGTTATTTGTTAATTTAATCGATGGTGGGATTAAAATTCGTAATAAGTATAAAGTAAATAAGTGGAAATTAAAACGTAAGGTTTTAATGACTGTTTTTATACTTATTATTATATTTTTAATAACTAGTAGGATTTCATTTTATTATTGGCAATGTCGCGAAGAACATAATTGTAAAAATATTAATGATAAACAATCAGAACCATCCGATTGGATTTTTAGTGTTATCTCAATCGTTATTATAATAACTTTAGCTAGAGTTTGGTTAAATTATTGTGGAAATTTAACCGGTTTAAATCCGAGTATTTCATTCTTTCGTTATACAACACCGATTTTGGTTTTTACAATTTCCGCTTTTTGGGCTGTTAATTCTTTTCCAAAACACGGATTAACAAAGAATTTACCATCTTGGGGAATTGATGGATTCGCTTGGACTTCTTACATCATCCTTTTAATGGGAATTATGACAATTACTTTATTTCCAAATGTGGTTTTTGTATTTTACGATACAAATTTACCGAGCGAAAATGAAAATTTAATCACTCATGTTTTTAAAAGTTTAAAAAATAAGTTTGAAAGTCGTAAAGAGGTTCGTGAAAGTGTACCGATGGTTTGGGGTCTTGGAACCGCTTATAGTGCCCCTTTTATTATGATTACGACATTTTTAACTTTATTAATTGTTCTTTTACTTGGAATTGGAAGTACTCCATCTATTTTGATGATGTTTATGAGTTTATTTGTAATAATTGGGATTACTTCGATTGTTAGATATGAAAAATCTTTAAATATAGGTAAAAATAAATATTAAAATAATAAGAATAGAGTTTAAAAAAAATTTTTTTGTAGATCAACTACTTAACGTTCCATCATCACTTTTAGTTACTTGGACGTTACTTTCTTCGTATTATTTTTACGCAACCGGTCATCAACCGTCATTTTCAAACATACCTTGGACGGCTGCGTTTGTTGGAATGGGAGATAAACTCAATAATAATTTTATTCCCGCCACATTGATTATAATAAATACGTTTGGATCGTATATTTTAACTGGATTTACTCTACCGTTGCTTCAATTTGCTCCGCTTGCAATTTATAAGACTTTTCCACAACTCGAATCGAAATTACATGGGTTTAGAAAAGATTTGGATAAAGGAGAAATGTTAATTTTTGAGAAGCAGGATTTTTTATTGGGGAATACTGCTAAGTTGTGTGTTAAATATTTGGTTTTTCATGCTGTTAAGGTAATTTATTATGAATTTATTAACTCTTAAAATTCTAAAAGGGATTACAATTAAAGACCAGAGGGAAAGAAGACGATATGTCAGAAAACGTGATTTTGAGAAAACTCGTTTTAAAATATTAGGAACTCCATATATTTTTTTATTTTTAATAAATATTATAAATGGTACACAAACGTAACTTTCACATTTTTTATTATTTTTATTGAACTTTAATAAAAAAGATCAAATGGAGCTCTTCTTCATTACTGAAGCCCTTCTGTCTTATTCATTATCGCGCTGATATAGCGTCCTTTTAGTTTACTCGCCAATATTACAAAGTGAAATATTTTCTGACTGAGCGTATTTATTCCATGAACGACTGAGTAAGGTTAAAGGTTTGAAATTTTTCTGGATGAAAAATGAATAATATCAAAATCTCAACTTCATAAGAAATTGACATAGCGCTGTCGTTGCATCCAGTCTTAAATTCTTTTCTGTTAGTTTTGACAATTATTTGAAAGTTAAATTTTTCAAAATTAAAAACTAGATTGAATGGGTTCATATTTTAGTCAGAAAATCTACCGAACTTAAGATAATTATATTGAAAGTAAATCAAGAACTTTTGATATATTGGGTTGGCTACTAAGTAATTGTGGATTTCACTCATAGATTGCTTCAGTCGAATTTTTAGGTTTGCAGACGTAGTACAAATGTAGAACACATTTTGTTATTTGATAGTTGGCAATTGAGCAGTCAATCAGTAAAAAAAGTTTTTTGATCGATTGCGTTGTTTTTGTTTGGCCTTCGTTGAAAAATGGAAAATCAAAAGGAACATTATCGTCAATTTTGCTTTTTTATTTCCGCAAAGGGAAAAACGCATCGCAAGCTCATAAAAAGTTATATGCTGTATATGGTGACGAAGCCTTAAAAGAACGGTAGTGTCAGAATTGGTTTGCCAAATTTCGTTCTGGTGATTTTTCACTCAAAGTCGAAAAACGCTCTGGTCGTCCAGTTGAAGTTGATGAAGTCCCAATCAAAGCAATAATCGATTCGGATCGTCACAGTACAACACGTGAGATTGCAGAGAAGCTTCATGTATCATATACATGCATTCTCACATACATGCACACTCTTACCACCCAACTGAACGATCAATTCTGATGTTTACATTGAACAATTAACGAAATTAAACAATGCAGTTGGAGAAAAGCGGCCCAAATTGACAAATTGAAAAGGTGTTGTATTTCACCATGACAATGCAAGGTACACACATTTTTGGTCACTCAGCAAAAATTATTGGAGCTTGGTTGGGATATTTTGCCACATCCACCATATAGTCCTGACCTTGCACCATCTGATTACTCTTTGTTTTGATCTTTATAAAACTTCTTGAATGGTAAAAATTTCAAATCGTACCTGATTCAGTTTTTTGCTAATAAAACCCAGAAGTTTTATGAACGTTGGATTATGATGCTGCCTGAAAGATGGCAAAAGGTCATTGATCAAAATGGGCAATACATTGCAGAATAAAGTTATTTAGTTCCATGAAAAGATTGTCTTTGATTTTCTAAAAAAAATTAGCAATTACTTATTGTTAGTTACCAACCCAATATAAACAATTTTTTAAAACATCTGTGCAATTTCATATTAATTCTTGTCGATTGCTTATGTTGATTTTGCTCGGAACATGTATTTAGGAACAATTTTACAAAATAACATACTGAATAATTGATTATTACTGCCTCTATGTTTGATGCACAATAATTCCCGTTAAACTTAATGGTAAAAATTGTAATAAATGTTTTTTTTTGTTTCAGTTATTTGCTGCAATGTTATCTTGTACAATTCACTGTCGTCATTTGATGGTTTGGAAGATTTTCACTCCGAAATTAATATTTGAAAGCGTAGCGATGTTAGTGACGATTATATCGGTATTATTCGGTTATTTATTTTACGTACGTATTGTAAAATCGGTTTCGAAATTCGTTACTGGTTTGGAAAAGCAGAGCAGATGATGATTCCACTTTAAAAATTATTTAATTACCGATCCTTGATTGATTTATAATTTAATTAATTGAGTTATTGTTGTTGGCACGTTCGAACGTAAACATATAATAAAGTTAATGTAGATTTAAGGTTTGTGTCTACTAAGGTGAAATTTTCACAGTATTAGAATATAAATACGAAGGCTTTCACGGCCTGTGTTAACTGAACTAACAAAAGACTAGAACTAATATTAGCACTCACTCTAACACTAGACCTAGAATTAGGGGCTTTTGAGTTTAACCATGCGTCTTTTGACTAAAATCATAATGAGTTTTTTCAAACTCATTATGATTTTAGGTCTAGTCTTAGTTCAGTATTAGAATACTGAATAAATTAATGTGGGATAATATCACTAACTAAATTGTAAATAGACTTTTATGGTAAACTTTTGCCGTACTTAGACACGCTCGTCACGTTAACCTTTAAATTCATTCGTACGATTTTTTGTACAGAAGAATCAAATTAAATAAGGGCTTATTTGGTCAACTTCGCATAAAAATAATTTGCGTTAGTGGACACAAACCTTTAGGCTGGATATAGTGCTCAACCGATGATCTGTACTAATGCCAGTTAGCTGAGTGTTGTTCGGTGTTTAGGGGATTGAGAGACGGAAGCAAACTTATACAGTCTCAAGATACATTTGACGCTCTCCGGCATATTAGCAAAATTAGGAAATAAAACTTGACACACCAAGCCAAGTTTTTAATCGTGCATCAGTCTTTATACAAATTATGAGACAAGTCCCATAATTCTAGATGCAACTGGACTTCAGTTATTAGCCGTTCCATATCAATGTTCATTTTGTTATTTAACCCCTTAAGAGATATTGAGTGTACGGTCTAAAAATACCGTACCCGAGATAATTCGGCCAGGCACATATTGTACGCTCTAGTATGTATTTGCCCGAAGTAAATTGTAAAAGTACTTTTGTAACTAGTTCCTGATATGTCAAAATATTAGTTTTAATTATTAAAAAAAATGATTTTTTTGTGCATTTTTTGAAAAAAAAAAATCGCTTCTTAAGGGGTTAAAAGGATTGTACACGTACAGACGAACCTGCCAAACACTGAATGGTGTAATACAATGTAAGGCTAGATTTAGTGCTCAACCGACAATCTGTACTACAATGATCACTGTCTGTTAGTTAAATGTTGTTCAGTGCTTGGCTGATTGACAGACAGAAACAAACTTGTACATTTTCAAGAAAAATGGACTTTCAAATTTGAAATAAAAGGCGAAGACGAAGGCCAAGCTTTTTATCATGCATCATGGTCTTTATACAAATTGTAAGACAAGTCGCAGCCTTCTTAGCTGTTCATCAGTGCAGTAGTGAATAGACTCATCTACATGCGTTGATATAGCTACACACCACTAATGTCAACACTAATTGTCGGTTGAGCACCAAAACCAACCTAAACAAGCAAGAACACTATTTTACTTTAAAGTGCCGATATCCGATCGAATAAATGTTTGATCGCTTCAAAAAAAAACTTGTTTAACCGCTTCTGGTATAACTAGAAGTCATGGACAACTAAAAATACTTTCAAAATATAATTTACAAGGAACTAAATCTGAATATAAAATTTCATATTCATCGGACTTGTAGTTTCCAAGATACTTCAATTAGCTTTCTTCGGTAGAACACCCTGTATATTTACCCAGTTTAGAAGATTTTTTTAATACAAATATACAGGGTATTTTATTAATTGTAAATATTACAAATGAAGAGCCATTATTTAAATAAAAATCACTAATAGTCTGCCAGCTAACTGACGTACGCCAGACGGATGCGTTCGACCAACAGTTTTCATACAGTCTTCGTAGCTGTTCATCAATGCAGCAATGAATAGAATCATGCACATACATTGATATAACTATACATGACTGATGTAAGCGATGATCCTCGGCTAAGCACTAAAACCAGCCTTAGTATAGTCACAAAAGAGTGCAATTTTAACTTACATATTATAGATAAATCAGTCACTGCCAATGTAAAGCATTAACTTGTAATATAATAATACTTTAATAAATTAGACCTACCTCAATAAAAACAAATACAATTATTTTTTATTTAAATAAATTAAATAACAATAACAATCAAACTAATAATTATCAACAAAACTTGAAACGGCTTCTCTTAACTCATCAGTAATTTCAAAAGGATCTTCTGTAACAGTATCATAGATTTGTCTCTCCTTTAAAAGTACATCACTTTCTCCATATTCTTCCATAAGTACTTCAAAACAAGTTTCTTCATTATCAATCATCCTGATTATTTTTTCCTTTTTATTTAATTCCTTAAGAACCTCATACAATAAAGCTAATTTATCGTTTTCGAATTTATTACTGTTAATTAATTTCCAAACTAAATCTTTTTTCGTTTTGTATAAATTTTTCAGATTATTTTGGTTTTGTATGACGTATTCGGAACAAAGATCCAAAAGTGGTTTACAATCTATAATAAAAATATTCATTACGAATTTTTAATTGTTAAAAATGACGAACCTTTTTGTCTAGCTCTTCCTCGTCTTCGCCAAACTCGTTTTGGGCGTACGTATTGAATTGGATTTTCATTATGACGAAGAAAATCACTTGTTAAGGAAGGTTTTCTATCAGGATCTCTTTTTATAGGTATTAAAGGTGGAATTTTACTGTTTAAGTATTCAACTAACTTTGAACGAATTCTTAAAAAAAAATATTGTAAGGATTATAATTTTATTATAGTCTTTAAATAAGTCTTACTTGTCTAATTGATAATCATTTTTTTCTACTTCTTCAGCTACGGAAGATTTAAAATCTTCCGATATTTGCTTTGGTAAAGGAACCATGTTTAAAAAATATAATAAGATATCTATTGGTAAATCATTCATTTTCTCACGTAATATTTTAACTGTCTATAAATGAAAGTCAAATAAAAATTTTGAGACGGTACAATGAAATATATTTAATCAAACCTTTTCATATTGTTCTTCTGTTGAATCCTGATTAGAATATTCTTTAATAATATGTAACGCTTCGTCAAGAATTTGTGGACGATCGCGAAAATGTTGTTTTAAAACCATCATTAATAGAGTTTGAAGATCTTCCATTTTAATGTAATTATATTATGATTAAATGTCATAAATATTGTATTCAAATCAAGAAATCTGATTGGTTAATATAATCATTTAAACGTCAAAAAATTTTGAATTTAAATTTAAATGAAATTAGTTTTAATTTTAATAAATTTCTTTTTAAAAGATTATTATGAGTTAAAAATATAAATTGACAAATAAGTTAATAATGTTGGTTTTTAGTTTTGATTATATGAAATTTATAAGTTGGTATACTTGTTTGTGGGTATATTGATTGTTATTTTGATTGGTTGACATCACTGCACACGTCGTCCAATAAACGATTTTATTTCAGTATTCGAAAAGATGGCCGCTCTACCCTTGTCACCGACTAAGGTACTAAGGCATTTTTCGGGATAAATTGAATAAAACGAATCGTTCGCGTGAAATTTGCGACATCATTTTCAGTACCCTATCGTCTGGGGCGCCAAGCGGCCCTTTAAAGTTGGTTTCGAATCCGATTTGGTCGATCCCGTGCGTGTAAATTGTGTATTGCCAGTGGGCGGTTTACGGTAGCTAAGTTTTCCGCAATTAAAATCTTCGTTCAGTGGAAATCAACATGTTTGAAAAGGTGTTAATCGAGAAATGTTTAGGGTTTATTTCGCACGAACGGTAGCTTTGGGGTAGTTGTCAAAATACGACCAAGTTGGACATTTAAAATGTCAATAACGTCAACAACTTAGCGATTTTTCACCCGAATTTCACATAGATTTCGTTCTATAAATAGTTACGATTAATGCTCAAAGTACATTAACCTTCATACAATAATTATTAAAAAAAAAACTACAAAATGTTACAATTGTCTTTTTTTTTGTACTCGGTTTATCAGTTTATTAAAATTTCTAGGTTAATATATTAAAATTCTTTATTGATTTTTATTGTCTTGGTTGACTTATTGAGACATGTTGACTTCTTTAAGGTGGCCGGTAACCACAGTGCCATATACGAGGCTTACTACAACTTCGTAAGTATTTTTTGTTATCTGCCAATCAATCAAACCGTTATCTTTAACCTATTTCACGTAATTGTTATTTAAAAGGTCGACCCTAATGGTTATGGCACTATTGGAGCTATGGAAGCTGCCCGGTTTCTTAAACGATCCGGGCTGAGCGACGTTGTCTTATCGAGGGTTTGGGATCTTTCTGATCCAGGCGGACGTGGCTGTTTAGACAAAACCGGAATGTTTGTCGCACTTAAACTTGTTGCATTAGCCCAACAAGGAAGAGATATTAATCTTGCCAATTTAGGTCTTGATATGCCACCACCAAAAATGGTAAATATTAAAAAGGGGTTTTTATCTTGAATTTATTAAAATTGGGACGTATATGGTTGGTTAATTGGATTGGATAGTGTTGATTATGTAACACTTTACAAATAGGAAATCAATTTTTATTTACTTCTTTATTTGTTCTTCATACATTTGGTAATAATAAGTGTAAAGCTTGTTATACATGTACTAATAAATTCAAATGGTAGGATTTAGAGAGTTATACAATATGTAGAATCAAATCATGGATTTTTGACTATCAAGATCATTGATCATAATAATATGATCATTGCTATATGATCATTGAAGATATTTAACCTCTCATATATAAAGCTAAACTGTAAATTGAGCTTTAAAATTTTATTGAATAATTTTGTTTAAAAAAATATATACAGTGAAATCTCCCTTGTGTGGACACCAAGGAGACTGACCAAAAGTGTCTGTTCAAGAGGGGTGTCTGCTTAAGAGAAATCCAAAGTAAATATCGTGTTTTTTTAATGAAAATTATTATTTAAAAAATCGGTTATTTAAAGCGTATATGTGAATGTTTTTAAAATAAAAAAAAATAAACTTAAATTCACTTATTAAGTAAAATTAAGAGTATTCTTGCCCTCTGTATTAACAAATTGATGTAAATATTAACTTAAAGGGACTGAAACCCTCTTTCAGAGATTAAATGATTTTGGCATTTTTTAAAAACTTATACTTTCTTAGCTTACAAAGTACATGCAAAATACATACATACAATAGATACGTAACAGTACATAATATGGAACTAAATGTCAGTCTAATGACGTAAAAAATCATCTATTCTTGTTTGTCTCCTCTTTTTCTTTAAACTGACGTCCAGAAATCATATTTTTAATTTGCAAAGGAACTTCAAAGACTCTATCACTATAATTTTGGATATTCTCTGCTAGTACTGAAACCTCATTGACCTCAAAATCTTCAGATAGTTCTTGCACTTCTGGATTTTCAATTTCTTGTCCTGAATCTGAGTCTAACATACAAATTTTCATCCAGTTTAAAAAAATCATTAAGGTTTCTATTATCAGTGGATTTCAATAAATTCTTATATTTGAGAATATCTGTAACTACATTAAGTGGTAAGTCATCTTCTGGATCAGATGTAAAAACCTCATTTAGCTGGTCTTCACTTTGCATATTGTCGTGCTTAAATCCCGCTCTACGGAAGCAATTTTTAACTGTTTCCTTGGTTACTTGAGGCCAAGCGGTTTTTGCAAAGTACAATACATCCATATATCTTTTTCTGCATAGACATCAAACTAGTATTGAACCTCGTATGTATCGAAAAAATGTGAACGTTTAAATTTCGATTTACTCCGAGAAGTTCTTCATTCAAACTAAGCAGAAAGGCACGACATAGGCTGCGCTTGTACCTTGCAAATATTGAAGTCGGTAAAACACCGGTTAAAGGGAAAATCTTTTATTAAACGGAGGCAGCCAACTCGGCGCGCAGCGCAATTGTCCGTTTAAGAGAACATTCGATAGTGTCCGCATCCGTTCAAGAGAATGTCTGTCTAAGAGAGAGTTAACGCAATGCAAATTATATTAGAGTCGAACCGTTCCATGAGAAACTGTCCGTCCAAGGGGGTTGACCATTCAAAGGGGATGTCCGCGAAGGGGAATTTCACTGTATTTTGAGTCTCTTTTTGGGAATTCAAAGCGATTTACGAATATCGATTTGGTAATTACGTCGGATTTTATGACTAATTGTATTCATAGTAGATACTTATTTTAGAACTTATTTTTTTATAACCTTTTTTTTTGAATTTTTTAGGAATAGTTAGAACATATTTGATAGTTTTGGTAAAAAGTACATGTTTTCACTTATAAATGACGATATTTTCATTTAAAAAATCCTATAAATAAAGTATGGGTGATTTTTTAAAAATTAATTGAAATTCTCCAAAGTTAGGTTAAGTTAAAAATCTTTTGAGTTTTTGGAATTTTTTTAAATTTTTTTGGTTACAATTATAATAATTTTGGGGTTTTTAATCATAAATAGATTTATTAGTTTATCTTCAGTTAGAATTTTGTTTTGTTAATTTTAATAAACTCTGTACGATTTTTTAAAGTTGATCGAATTTTTCAAGGTTAAGTTAATTTCAAACATTACATTTTTTTATTTTTTCGGGGACAGTTAGAACAGATTTGATAGTTTTGATAAAACGTAGATGTTTTCATTTATAAATGATATTTTCATTTAAAAATTCCTAAAAATAAAGTGTAGGTGATTTTTTTAAAATTGAAATCTTCCAACGTTAAGTTAAAAATTTTTTGTTTTTGGGATTTTTTAAAAATTTTTTGGTTATATTACAATAATTTTGGTGTTTTTAATCAAAAATATACTTATTAGTGTATCTTCAGTGAGAATTTTATTTGTTAATGTTAATAAATAAACTCTATGCGATTTTTTAAAGTTAATCAAATTTTTCAAGGTTAAGTTAATTTCAAACATTAGATTTTTAAAATTTTTTTTGGGGATAGTTAGAATATATTTGATACTTAATAAAATACTAACACCAAAGTACACAGCATTTATTAATTTGAAGAAATACAAAGTTAATTTTTTGTCAATTAAACGTTTGAACGTTTATATTAATAAAATTATTTTTATTGAATTGTTTTAGGGTGATATTCCAACAATAAAACCAGTAAAACCACCCCCACCAACAAATACCCCATTAATAACGTCTCTGCCACCTTCAGCAGTTGATTGGACAATAAAACCAGCTGAAAGGGAAAAATACGAGAATTTATTTGAAAGTTTGCAACCGTTAAATGGACTTATAGCAGGGAACAAGGTAAATAAAAGATATTTTCGTTAACAATGGAACTATTTTAAGAGTAAATTTTATAATTCTTGTTGACAATTTGATATGAATTATCAACAATCTGATCTCAAGGTAAACACTTTTGTTAAGATGAGTTTTTATTTTTGGAAGTGTAATTGTGAAATAATTTTAAATTAAATCAATGATTTTATTTTAATTTTTTATTAGGTAAAAGGAGTTTTAATGGATTCAAAATTACCTTTAGAAACTTTGGGTAAAATTTGGGATTTAGCAGATCAAGATAAAGACGGTGCATTAGACAGAAATGAATTTGTCGCGGTAAATACATTTAAAAAAAACTCTTAAAAATTTAATATTAAAAACTGAAATTTTATTCTATAGGCGATGCATTTGGTTTATAAGGCATTAGAAAAATACGCGATACCAAACACTTTACCTCCCGAATTGATGCCTTCGTCGAAAAGGAAAAATTCCACCCCGCTAAGTCAAAATTTATTAAATCGTGGCATGGACGGGGTAAAACCCGAAGTGCCCCAAGCTCCCCTTATATCGAACATCGCCAAACCGGTTCAACCCGTTCAACCTACGATGAACTGGGTAGTTACTCCCGAAGAAAGAAGCAAATCCGACGCGTTATTTATAAAGAGCGATATTGATAAAGACGGTTTCGTGTCTGGACAAGAAATTAAGGACGTATTTTTGCAATCTGGAGTACCTCCGCCTGTTCTAGCCCATATTTGGTAAGTTAAAAAAAGAGATACTGTTTTTAAATATTGTTATCAGCTTGCGGTGTTTTTATATGTTTATCTGAAAACACCCACACATCCTGTTGAGAAAAAAGATCTATAAAAGATTTATGTGTTGTATTTTATTATCTGAAAATAAAATAATATTTAATAAAAAAATAAAACTTATTATAAAAATAAAACTTATTTTATTTTAACGCATTTATTTTATCTATTTGTAAAATTAATGCATCTTTTTGATTTTTAGGGCACTTTGTGATATTAAACAATGTGGAAAATTAAACAACGAACAATTCGCTTTAGCGATGTGGTTCGTAGCGAGATGCTTAAAAGGTATAGAACCCCCACAAGCTTTAACCCCAGACATGATACCACCGACTTTTAGAACGAAATCCGCAGATGGACTTGTGGTAAGTTTACTTTTTTTATATTCTGTATATACATATAGAATGCCCCAAAATTAGACGATCGTACGGCTTCCAACGCACTTTACGTTCAAAAATAAGAATAAAAGTTCAAATAAACATTGGTCGAAAACAGTTTCCTAAAGGAGCTACAGTAACTTGAAGATAGCAATGGCAAAATAGACTATCTTAGATTTTTGTAGTTTACATGGTTACGCAATTCAATCATAAAATGAAACCTCCAACGATAACAACACACTGTGCTGTTATAGTACTTAGCACACTCTTAAAAAATCCTACTTTGTTCAAAAAATGAGATTAGTTGGTCTTCAAAGACGATTTACTCGAAAACGGTTACAGTTAGGCAATACCGTGCGTTCATAAATGATTGTAAGAAAGAGTAGGATGAAGGAGTACTCGGCATTGTTACGGAGAAGGGATTTACTTTTTCACCTTTCTCTTCATGGTGCACCTCGGTTTATAGTATTTTAGTGATTTTTTATGCTAGTGGTTGTTACCTTCGTAATGTTCACATCGTAACCTTGACAACAGCAGTACGGTAGATATTTTTTTATTGTTTTGCAGAATAAGGTCGGTTGGAAAAGTCCATAATAACTAAATATTGGATGTGAATCGTAATAGCACATATCAAGAAAATTGTAACTATTAGTTAATTTCATTGATTATTACATATTGAATGAATTTATTAACATCATAAATTTCTTAACACCTTGGAATATTTTCCATGATACGCCTATGGACTGTGATGCCAATCTAAAAAATTAATCTCTAGGGCACCAAATTCAAATGTCTTACAATCATTTCTGAACGCTCGTTAGTATCAAGACGAAAATTCTTACGTAGAAAAGTCTAATGGTGGGTTTAGGATGTTGAACTTAACTGTAACCTTAGCTGTAATAACCATCAAATTTGCCGTAATTCTTAGACGTTGCCTAAAAGCTTCTATTGGAACAAAATAGTTAAATTTTTTTTAAATACTAGAGTTACTGCTATGCTTACGATTACAGCCTGTAAGTTTGACATCGTAAACCCACCATAAGATATCAAAATTTTAAGACAGAGTAGTAAAAAGTTGACACGTAAAAAAGTAGATAAACAATTAACCATGTTACCCCTTTACACGTACGGCATTGATGAGTTTAATGCAAAATCGATACTACCATTTAATTTCTCTTGGAATTTTAAGTTAGTATACCAATTTTTGTTGACTTAATCCAAACCATTCCAAGGGTATTCCTTAAAATCCGTTTTCTTTTGCTGTCCGCTTTAAGAGTCTATAACTCACTTACGAAGCATTTTTCAACCAATGTTTATTTAAACTTTTATTCTTATTTTTGAACATAAAATATGCCGGTAGCGTATGGCTGTCTAATATTGGGACACCGGTATGTATGGATATTCAAGTTTTTGCATATTTTCTTCCAAAAAATGCTTTCATATACACAAAAGCAAACGTAGATAAAATAATAATCATTCCGAATAACATTATATGGTGGTTAAAATTCATTTCGATTTTTTTCTCAACCACTAAACGTACCACACCCGCAACTTCGTTATTTTGCCAACAACTGTAGGTATTAGTGTCGGATAATTTCGCTTCAACTATGTGGATTTTATCGGAGAGCGTTATGTGAATTCGTCCTAGAGATTCTTGTTTTAATAGTTCTGGAATAACATTTTTCCCGGCAATTTGCCAAATGACTGGTGCATCGGTGTTTAAATTCCTTGAAAAGAAATGGAATTTAAGAAATTGAAGTTTAAAGAAAATATATATCTTATTTATACCCTGGACAACCAATAGTAATAGATTTTCCTTTAACGGCATATTGAACTTGTTGTACTAATGGAGGTACAGGGGGTGGAATGGGTTGTAACATTGAATAGATTCCAGCTGAGTTATTTGCTACTTCTAATACTTTTCCGTGTTTGTCACGTACTTCGAATAATTCGGATTTTTTACATTTTATCTAAACAATTTCAGAAATATATTAATTTTTATTACAATGTGAATGGTTATAAACAATCTAAAATTGCGTACAGTAAGTTATTGTCTACAAAATTGTACTACTATACTTCATTTAATAACTAGGAGGAGTGATTTGAATTTTGCGCGCTAAAATAGTGAACTATTATTGGTCGCTCCGCAGTCAAGTTTACAAAGACGAAAAAATTGGTTTTTGTCGTTTATTGTTTTTAACGTTTGCGGTTAGGTGCTTTATCTAATTTGTCAACTTGTTTCTCGCTTTTTCGTTGTGCTCAAATGGTTGCGATCAAAAAATATTAAGTTCGAAGAAGGTATGGTACGATGTCATCTGTTGGATATAATACGTCAACGCAAGGAACGTCTTTTGGATAAATTTTGAACAATGTAACCTATAGATAAACGGCCAGAGAGATATTTGGTATGTTCTAGAACACTACGTTCAAACGCTTGGTGTTTTGTTGGTTGCATAAATGTGACTGGTTTGGAGTTTAGAATTCAAATTTGCCGCTAAAAATGTTTAGTGTATTTTTTAGTTACTTTTTCCTATGTAAATGGGGTTTTGAGATTCACTCCTCCTAGTTATTAAATGAAGTATATAAGTTATGAAAATAATTTGGAATTCAAGTGATAAAATTACTTAAAAATGGGTAAAAATTCAAATTTTCTGCAGTACTAAACTAGAGATCTTAGAATTGGTGTGTTGAATTGTTCCAAAAATTATCATCACATTAACAATAACTCTAATGGTGGGTTTAGGATATCAAACTTAACCGTAACCTTAGCTGTAATAACCATCAAATTTGCTGTAATTTCTAGACGTTGCCTAAACGCTTCTATTGAAACAAAATAGTTGAACTTTTTTTAAATACCATAGTTACTGCTACAGTTACGATTACAGCCTTTAAGTTTGATGTCCTAAATCTGCCATAACACAACCTAAAACTATTGTAAGTCGTGCGTCTTTTAAAAAGGCGTTTGAAGGTTGCTACATGGCATCACACAACTTAAGGTATTGTCATTTTAAGAGCAGTTGAGTGAAGCAATTTTTTGGATTTTGATCACTCATAAATATTCAACAAACAGCCTTAAGATTGATTTAAAAAGACTTCAAATTCACATTAACAGGCTTATTTTGTAATTGTCGTTACCTAACGACATCGTTCAGCTAATGACTCCAATCCCAAACGACTTTTTGTTAAAACCGTATTTTGTAAATCAGTCGTTAGGAATTTTAGCTGTAACGACACAAGATAATGTTTTCATATAGGATAGTAACATAACATGTCACTTTTGATCTAATGTTAGATCTTTTGAACTAACAACATAACCTCAAAGGGGAACTTATGTCTGCATTTTGACAAGCTTTGACAATTAATGACGCAAGTGGATGAAGGAGCTATCTTTAGAAGAATCCATTATTTGACATCATTTTCCGAAAGAAAGCTGTAATCACTAATATTTTTCTTGAATTTGCTTTAGAAATAGCTTTGATAACTTCTTCAAGCATAGAAGTATAGTTCCACAAGAAATTATAGGTAGTAATATTTTTGTGCCGTCTTGAGGAAAATGGCATAACTTGAAAGAAGAAATCATTTCTGAAAAAATTACTAGAAATTTGTATTTTAAAAAAATGTTATCTGGCATTTCATATGGGTTCAGTGAGTTTCTGGCGTTCTTGAATGTTAGGGTATCAAGGTCTGAACTTGTAAAAATGGAATTTTACCAGAGATAATGCCAGAGATGATCTTACACATTTTGAGCTTACAGTTAAATATAAAAAAAGTCATTTGTTCAATACACTCGGTACGCAACTCATTATAAAATTCAATTTCGCTATGCTAACGACGTAAACGACTGCTATGGGGATGTCGTTCACCAAACGATCAAACCTAACCTGAAAGTCGTTCATAACGTTGTCGTTAGAAGTTACAAGATACGAATTGTCGTTCATGAACGACAATCGTTTCATAACGATGTCGTTAAGAGTTACAAAATAGGCCTGTAAATCATAGAATGAATCAAGATTTATATTAAGGCAGATTTAAATGATTAATCAATAGTGATTAATTTTTATTAAATGAAATCGATGAGCTGTAAACGATGTTGTATGGTTGCACGTAAAATCGAAAAGAACTTTACTTATTCTTTATTTATGAGAGAAGATAATTAGTTTGTTCCAATAAATGGTGATTTCATTCTATTGATTTACCTTACAATACCCAACCATTATCTCTCCAGCTCGTTTTTTTACTTCAGGAAGTTCTTTAAAAGAGCTTGGTAAGATGTGAGAGTTGCAAGGCATCCCACCTTCAAAAATTTTTAATAAATCCAATTCAATTTCTTTACAATTTATACATGGAGTGGTCTAAAATTTAATTCCACAAATAATAGAATATTATTACTAGATTTTAATGAATAAAATAATCTTACGTCTTCGATACTTAAGTCATCAAGTAATAAATCTCCGGAATCATTAACGCGACTTTTTATTGTAGTAGCTCCAATTGTAATTTTTGTTTCTTCTTCTCTTCGAATTCTTTCAACATTTTCCACTCCGTATTTAATAACGCAATATCCGTGTCGGTGTCGTTTGCCAACTTTTCGACATCGATTGCATTGAGACCAAGGACTCCACACAGTATCAAGATATAAAGAATTACTTCCGCTTATACTTTGCATAGGTTGTGGAAATGGACCTTTTGCGGCATTTTTACCATGAACCTACATTTAATAAAACATAAATAAAAATACAATAAGAAAAAAAATTGTAGAAATAAATAAAAGGTACTTCAGTTAAATTATCTCCTTTTACAACAGTTAAATAAATCGGAGCTGTTATAGTTTGACCTAATCTACAAACATATTGACCAGTTTGTTCAATTTGAAGGTTATAAATGTTAAGTGATTTATCTTCAGGAGCAATTATAATATGTTCAGTTAGTTCAATCGCCGTTAAGAAATTATCATCTGGTTTACCAAACTCCCATTCGATTGATTCAAGACTTTGTTGGGATTCTGGACTTAAACATATTTTACAATCAAATCTACAAGCAAGAAATATCTTTATTTCATTGAAGGTACTTAAATTTTTTTCTAATTCACTTAACATAACCACTTTCGTAAGCTAAAACAGCTTCGGGAACGAAACTTTTATGCGAACCTAACGCTTGATATTGAGGATTTAAACATTTATAATACTCTTCCCATTTAGCTATGTTTTCATTTCGATATAATTCGTTAGCTCCCGGATATTCGGAAAGTTCGTAACCCATAAAATTTAAACCTTTAGTACCGAATTTCGTTTTGTAATAATCCATAGCTTTACTTTTTACTTGTTTCATAATTTTTCCTTTAAAAAAAGAGTTCGTACCTTTTAATAAAGTAATTACAATTAGAAAAGTTAAAACGCGCATTATTTTTTTAATGATAGATGTCAATAAATCAACGAGATATCTTCGATTTAAAAAATAAAAACTTTGTATTCAACGCGTAAAGTCACGCTTGATTGCCGTTCAATGGTAGAATACAAATTAGAACTGTAAATGTACCTGTGACGTTCTAAATTGAGTCGAATCGCATTGTTCCAGGAGAATAACAACACGAGATATTCAAATCCTGAACTAGATATGATTAGTAAAGACATCGAAGAGTTGGCACGTGAAAAACTCGGTTTAGAAACGGATATAGCGCAACGCGAAGCGGATATAAAAATAAAAAGCGGGGAAATAAAGAGTTTACAAAGCGAATTGGACACCCTGGCGGCTACTTTTAAGCAATTGGAAAACCAGAAAGGGGAGGCGCAAAAAAGGCTTAACGACTTAAAGGCACAGGTTCGTTAATTAGATTAGTAATTAATAAATTAATGTTCGTGTTGTTTTAAAAAAAGAAACGTCGCTTTTGCCTGGCTTTTTGTGTTTTGGTGCAACAATTTACGCTTTATAAAGAACGAAGTTTTTAAATTAATTTTTTTGTTTGTTTAAAGATTTTTATTTTTTATTTTGATTTATTTTTTTTTTTCGAGTTATTTAGTTAGTTTAGCATGAATTATTTTTTTATTTCCGAATGTAGAAAGCAACAATAGATAATGAACTAGAGGAAGTGGATAAACAAATAGCCGAACAAAAAGAAAAGGTAAGTTGTTAAAAATTGTTCTGATTTTTTTTTATCATTACTTTCTTGTGATAATTTTTGCGCTATAATTTGAGGTGCACGGTGCTGTAGCGATCGGTGATGGAAATAAAGCACAAAAACACACACATACTTTTTAATTAACGTTTACGTATTTGTAGTTTTAGTTTTAAAACATTTTATTTTATTTTTATGTACAAATTGTATCTTTGTTTATCTTTTGGAATTGCTCATACTTTTTCAAAAAAAAAAAAAACCGCAATAAAAATACAAAATAAAACGCGCAGGTAGAAAAATTACGATCTCAAGCTGCCGAACAAGCCGAAGTTATATCAGCACAAGAATCCGAACTGTCGAGCAAAAAAGAACAGCTGGAAAGTTTAAAAAGGGAGGAGCAAAGATTGGAACAACTTAAAGTAGATAATACGAAAAAATTGGAGAACTTGACTAGTAATTTACAAGATACTCAACTTATAATTAGTCAGGTAAGGAAGTTTTAAGGAAGTTTTCGTTTGTAATTAAATGAATTTTATGGTTAGGCTAAGAATATGATTACGCAACTTGAGGAACAAACCAGGCAGATGAACGATGCTATTTCGGCGTGTGATTCAGCGATTACGACCGGAGATACGACTGCTGTGCCGGATAGTGCCCTTAGGATAACCCCGGACTTTCGAGATCCAGAATATAAACGGCTTAGTTCGTCGGAAGAAACAAAAATGCAGGTAAATGACAAATTATTTAATAATTTCTGGCGTCTACCGAGTTGGAATTCCTTGAAAACGTGGAAAGATTGGAATATTTTATTCAATAAAATTTAATAAATAAAAAAAAAACTTTAAAAATCGAGGATTTTTTTGACAATGTGATTTATATTAAAATTCTACAACATATCTAAAGCCGCGTATATATTTGTAAGTCGAATCGTTTGAGAACCTTCTGTTCTCAAGATTGGAACGTAACTTGAAACCAGTAATGAACAGTTTGCGAACTGCTCGCAAAGAACCAGCACACGTCGGTTTTTCCATGAGCAGAAAAGGATTCGGAGCTCACTTTGGGACGGGTTTTGTACGTAATTGTCGTGTTTGCGAACTTGGTGACCTTTATTTATCGCTAGATAACTTTGTTGTACTATATGTTGATCCTAAACCTCACCATGGAAAGAAGGATGCAACTGGACTACAGTAGAAGGGAGAACTGGAGCATTGTGCCGCCCTCCTTAATGCAAAGGTCTTGCAGGCCAAAACGTCATCGAAATCAAGGACTATAATGCTAAGTCGTTTTTGTGGTTTGAGAGTTAACCCTTTTTACCTCTGTTGTAAGGCTGACCGTACACTGGAACCGAACTCGGCCGACTTCAAGGGTCGTCCGTTTAATCACCAACTAGGTCGGCCGAGCAAACCTCGTACATTGCAACCAACTTAAAACAGTCGCCAATAGTAGTAATATCCTCATTAGGCTTGCGTTTGTCAGGATGAGTAGTAAATTGTTTTATTTACAAGGAGACCTCACGACTTGCCCGTCACCGATTTTAACGAAAGTGGTACCAATCGATAGATATTGGTACATAGTACAAATGAATAAAATATTAGGGCGCACTATTCAACGGCTCGCAAGAAAATTGGCGTTAAAGTTTGCAATTGGCTTATATGTCAATGATTAGTCATTCCCCTTAAACACCCCCAGCAGCTAAACTGAAAATATATCAGCTTCCAAATCCATAGTACGGTGGTTCGAATCCCGAATAATACATTTTAATTTTCTTTTTTAATACAATATTCTAAGTTATTTTTATAACATGTTGATGTAACATTAAAGTATTTTTATAATAACATGAAATATTGTATTCAAACTAAAAATAAAAAAGTTATTGTTCGAGATTCGAACCACCGTACTATGGATCTGGAAACCGATATATTTCCACTATGGCTAGTGGGGGTTTTAGGGGAAATGACAAATCATTAATATATAAGCCGATCGCAAACTTTAACACCAATTTTCTTGCGGACCGCTGAATAGTGCGCCCTAATATTTTACACATTTGTACTATGTACCAATATCTATGGATTAGTACCACTTTCGTTAAAATCGGTGACGGGCAAGTCGTGAGGTCTCCTTGTTAGTAGAAAACTCCTATCTTATAAAACGAAGCATGCAAAGAAGAAGAAAGTGTTGGGTTAACCCTATCTTACAACACAGGAACAGAAAAGGAGAGTTTCATCAAACTTTGAATTAAAGCTGTCTAATGTCTGTATGACTATAGTTTCTTTCATAAACTTAATTTTAACAAAATTACAAAGGAAACAAATACTTCATCCGACTAATTCAAAAAATCTGGGTCTGTCCGTCTAGTAGACGTACTCGGACGTGTTGGTTCGATGCAGTGTACGTGAGCAGACGGTCGTTCATAACTTTGGATTGGTTGGATGTTGGTCGGATACGTTCGGCCGATATACGGACGATCACTATTCGACGGAGTTCGGTTCCAGTGTACGGTCAGCCTTAGACTTTAAAAAGGACCAAAATCCAGGCGAAAGAGTTAAGACATTGAAGTGCGGTGAAACTCTATTCCACGGTATTTTGGCTTACAAAACCTTTGCATCAGAGGTTGAGAGATAGAGAAGCTCCCTTCCAGTGTACTCAACTCGGGCCTACTCGTTAAAGTATTTTGGCTTGCAAGACCTTTGCATTAGAAGTTAAGAGGTAGAGAAGCTTCCTCCCACTGTACTGCATTCTTCTTTCCATGGTGAGGCTTAGGATCAATTTACATTAAGCAGACATTCCAATCGCGCGTGTGTTGAAAGGATTAATTATGGATTGGTCGGAAGAAATTAACACTTTGTTGACCGGCAATTTTACGTAGAAACTATATCATGTCACCGCAATGTGACATAACAAGTGCTATGACGACGAGTTAACTCCATAGATTAAATATAATATACTAATATAGATAGGCAACTCCCGACCTTTAATGTTGACAATGTTTTTAGTTCAACCCGCACCGCATTTGGCGCTAGTGAGCAAACGCGGGAATTTTTAAAATCTTTAAAATAAAATATTATTCTTATTTGTTTCAAAACCATGCATGGTAAAATTAAACAAAAACAAATTTTGCTTGTAGCCTGTTTGTTTTTGTTCAATTTCATCATACATAGCTTAAAAAATACAAAAGGGTTTAAAGAACAACTCAAGGACGCTCTCCGATACAATTGATAACACAACTTTATTCTCGTCGATCTTATTCTGGTGGTGGTTAATAACAAAACAATTTTTAACAACAAAATAATATTTTGAATAAGCACATAAAAAGAAACCTCTCATCTTCAGCAAATCTACAGTTCCCATATCTCGCGATGCTAGTGAAATCAAAGATTCCCGTAATTCCGATCAGAGCCTTTCATCTTTGGACGTATTTCTGGACATACGTGACAATATTCCAGTCATTGGATACTAATGAACACAAATTGCAACACTAAATACGATGTTAACATTCTTTTTCAAGAATTTCAATACAATTACGATACTTCGTTCACTCGCGTATTTGACATATGTAGATGTCAGATATTATGTTGGACATCTCAATGCAGGGTGGGCGAACTCTATGTAAAATATTTGAAATTGATTTTTAGTACGTAAACCGAAACACCTTTAGCGCTGATGTATAATTTTTTAGTGAAGTCCCTAGATTTATAAATCTAGGGATATTCATTTTAAACAAATACGAAAATACAACAACGTTTCCATGACAACACGTTCAAAACATATTTTAACTTCATGTAAGAGCATTCGGAGTTATTGTAATTGATTTTTGATCATTTCGAGCTTAAACGTGAAACATAACGTTTACAGTGACTACAATTGTGTTCCGTAGTATTTTTTTTTACTTCTATTACCGGTAAGTGTTGATTGACTTTAACATTTTTACAACCTTTCGTTACATTATGTTTCCTTTTCAAATATATATAGCGTGTACGGTTTCTATTTGTAATGATAAGGAGTCTTCCCGCTATCGATTCCCGAATTGCAGTAAGGATTCGGAGAGATTAAATAAGTGGATTTGGGCTAAGTGGATATTAGGTATATTTGTTTTATTTAATAAATTACGCATTCTTGTATTAGCTTCATAAGTGAAAATAAAAAAGATTAATCTATTTTAAAAAATGTTTTTTCTTTTATCATTGCTACTTATTTTTCGTACACAATAAGTGAGTCACTTATGGCTCACTTATTGTAGTACGAATAAAGAAATAAAATTAAATAAAAAAATATTTTATTTCAAATTTCGCGGTTTTTTTGAATAGTTGCACATCAGCGCTGTGAGTTCTCGGTTTACGTACTAAATTTGACGCATTTCAAAAATCTAGTGGGAGTTCACCTTCTATATCTTTCTTTTTCTATGTCTCAATGTCAGTGCGTTTCATTTTGGCCGGTAAAGAAGCTGTTATTTTCCGCTATCAGCGCCTCCAGTGATGCGGGTTGAACTAAATTTATTGTCAACGAATTTCTATACTCTCTTTTCGCGGAAAGATGTCTCATGCGTCATTAGTTGTCGGCGTTTTCTCGACATATGTCAAATATTTTTTTCTTTATTTAATCATATATGTCAGATAGAGACGAAAACCGAAAATAGTAGTCTAGGATAATATAATTAATTAATGACGCATGAGACATCTTTCCGCGAAAAGAGTATACAGAGGTAGCATAGCCTGGTTAACTCGTCACCAGTCAGCAACGTTTGGATATGAAATGACGAGTTATCTCGTCACCGGTCAACAAGGTGTTAACTTAAAATTTATTGATCTGTTGATAAAACACTGTTATGGGATCCCAAACACAAGAATCATTTTAAGAACAACTTTAAAGAAATTAACCTCTAGAAAAACTTAAATTTTCGAAATGAGAAAAAGACATTTGGGTAAAATTCTTATATTGTCCGCTTAATTGTGATTACAAGTCGATTATTAGGTCCGTACCAGTACTTTTTTTCTACAGATTAGTGTTCTAGCAACGTCGTCGGTTTCTCTTATTATTGTATAAATTTGCAATCACTAAAACCGCATTACTCAAATCGGAAATACCGTAGATTTCGTGGCACAAGGTCATGATGACAAGTGAGCGTAACGCAGAACTAGAAATAATTCGCGGTTCATTCCGTTTTCGATGGATCGAAAAAAGTTCGTTCTAAAAATTATTTTCAAAGAACGGTTTGGCTCGCAAATAGCTTTGTTCGTTGGGTTAAAACATGTACTGCACTAACTTACACTATGGTGCAAAGGTGCAGTTTCGTGCAGCATTTAAAAGAGAATGTCTGTAATTCAGTGTAATTTGGTGCACTTTAGTTCAGGTATGAACTGTGATCCAACCAACGCATATACAGGGTGTTTAAAAAATACGTTCGAATATTTGGCCCACTTATAGATCTCATCAGTACAAACAAAAAAGTCAAAATAAACATAAGTCCAAAAATCAGCCGTTTCCTAATTACAGCCTGTTTTTCAAATTAAAATAATTTACACTCAAATATCAGTATAAATACATTTTAATTATTACAAATTAATGATTCTTAAAGAAGATGTTCAAAATGTCCTCCTTCCATTTGTATACACATTTCACATCTCCGTAAAAGTGAACGCCGCACTCTCTCAAAGAGTCCCGGATTTATACGAACAGTCTGGCAGTCATGTTCAATTCGTTCTCGCAAGTCATCTGAATTATTCACAGGACTTGAATAAACTAACGTCTTTAAATACCCCCAAATGCAAAAATCGAGTGGAGTGAGGTCGGGAGATCTAGGGGGCCATGCAATTGGACCTCCTCGCCCTATCCACCTGCCATTGTAATTTTCGTTTAGATAATTTCTGACCAAGACTCCGTAATGCGCAGGAGCTCCATCGTGCATCAACCACATATTAATTCTGTGGTTGAGGGGCACATCTTCTAACAGCAGTGGTAATGTATTCCGCAAAAAGTCAAGGTACAATTGACTAGTCAAACGGTTAGGCAGGAAACAAGGTCCTATCAGATGGTCTCCTAACACACCAAGCCAAACGTTGATTGCAAATCGGTGTTGATGATTCGATTCAACAACGGCATGCGGATTTTCGTCGGCCCAAACATGGCTATTATGAAAATTAAAAATGCCATTTCTCGTGAAACCAGCTTCGTCTGTAAATAAAATTTTCGTAACAAAATTTGGGTTCTCCGCGACTTTTGTCAACATGCTTCGACAAAACACCAGTCGTGCGGCATAATCAGGCACAGCTAGAGCCTGTACCCTTTGAATATGGTATGGGTGCAATTGCTGCTCCCGTAAAATTCTCCAAATTAGGGAAAAATTAATATTTGTTTCAGTAGAGAGTCTTCTAGTACTAGTACCAGGATTTTCTTCAATTCGTCTTAAAATGTTAAGTTCTGCGTCGGGAGTACAAACTGATCTAGGCCGACCACCATCACCGTTCCTTGATTTAAACGATCCAACTTCGGATAAACGTTGATGTAAATTTGTAAAAAGTTTGTCACACGGAAGTACCCGGTTTGGGAATGCTTCGGCATAAAGGCGACGTGCCTCACAAGCATTTCCATCGACTTTGCCATACATATGTAAAATGCATGTCTGCCATTTCTGCGTTGGTATAAGGCATATTCGAAAATTTCAACAATGGGTTACAGCAACAACTACTTCAATAAACACTGACAATAACGGACACACAATAATTACAACAAATGTGGCAACTACACTAACAGAGACAAACAAAATTTGTTTTGTTATTTCCATGGATGACTTCATAAATACGCGAATCACTCCTACTGAGTGTAAATTATTTTAATTTGAAAAACAGGCTGTAATTAGGAAACGGCTGATTTTTGGACTTATGTTTATTTTGACTTTTTTGTTTGTACTGATGAGATCTATAAGTGGGCCAAATATTCGAACGTATTTTTTAAACACCCTGTATAACCAAAATTTAATAATACACTGAACTGCTAAGTGCAAGCAGTGCAGCCCTAACGAACAAAGCTAATGTATACGCAACTTAAAATTCATCTTATCAAAAGAATAGATTTCTTTAAATTATCTTGAAACTTAAAATACTTTAGGAAGTTATTTAAAAATATAATTTCCTAAATGAACACTCTGATAACATAAGTGCACTTTTCAAGTCTTCAATTTATGGTAATTTAACCTATAACCTTTTAAATGCAAGCCTACGTATTATACGATCTAATACATCGCGCCAAATTATTCACACTCCTTATTGAGGTTGTCTTCATTATCTTAGAAATGAATAAAACTTTCGAAAATTTTTGGATAAAAATGTTTGAAGTATAAATTAAAAAATTAAAGAAATTTTTTTATTTATTTATTTTGTGATGCGTTTTTAGAATGGATTTGGTGAAAGTCAAGACGATCCATTTAGTAATGTATCAGGTACAACAGGTTCCACAGGATTCCAAGAAGATCCATTTAAAAGCGGTAAGAAATTAATTTTACTATAAAAATCTCGATTTATTACGTATTTAAATAAGTTATTTTCTATTCTTTATTTCTTATCTTGTTCTTTTCTTAGAACAAACTCTACCTAATAAACACACAACACTTCTTGATATGTCTGTAAGCGATATGTGGAAGATGTTTGGTAAATGAGGTGTTGTTTTCTTTTTAATGTTAGAGTTTTATATTTTTTTTAATACTAAATTACTAACAACAAATGTAAATATTTAATTACATTTGTGAATTTTGATTTAAATAATTAACTTTTAACGGTATGCCTTTATTGTTATTTTAATCATTATAATTTTTTTTTTATTATTGTATCAATATTATTATTATTGTTGCCTATTTTTACTATTGACTAATTTTTATTTCAGACCCCTTCAAAAGTAATACAGATGCCTTCGCACCAAGTGATCCCTTTAAAGCCACATTCTCAAGTACGACAAATAACGTAAGTCGAAAAAATTTTAATCCCCGTTAAAAATAAATTTATTATTTATACCTTTTCCTTCTAAATTAGGACGGATTCTCATCGGATCCATTTGGTTCTTCCTTTGCTAGTAATAGTAACAAAGCCGACCCTTTTAATGCATTTGGAGATAAAAATCCTAGTAGTACGACCCAACCAGAAGTAAGAATTAGTTCTACTTAATATTTTTTAGTCTTCTAATAAACCCATTTTTTATAGGCTGATAAGGATCCATTTGGTTGTGATCCATTTGCCGTTCTTCACGCGCCAACTAGAGATGGAGCACCACCGGGAAGACCGACGAGTCCAAGCCCGGCTTTGCCCCCTAAAAAGAGCAAACAACCTCCGCCGAGACCCGCACCGCCTCGACCAATGCAACCCCCGAGTTTTAACAAACCAACTCAACCGGATCCGTTTTCATCCGCGCAAACAAACGACCCGTTTTCGTCTTCGAGCGGCGGCTTTGAAGGTTTCGCCGATTTCGATTCAAAAGTGCGTATGGTGTTTGTAACGTTGTAGTGTTTCGAGGTTTGGTTTTATTTTGATGGATTTATTTGATGTGTTTATTTATTTTTTTAAAAGGATTTGTTTGATGTATTTTTATGTTGTGATTGCTTATCGATGTTGTTCCTTCCTAGTTTTCCTTTGAAGACCATTTTTCTGATCCAGCTCTGCTTTATCCGAAAATTCCTTATCCTTCTTTCCCAAAACGAAGAACGTTAAGGAGTAAGGTTAGAACTTGTCCTCATTTATTATTGGTAGGTTTATTTTATTATCATTGTTATTATTATTATTATTTTTTTTTAGGTTTATTTATTTTATTTCTGTTATAATCTTATTATTTTCAACATATTGACTGCTACGTCAATCGACGCACGGCAGTAAATGTAAATTTATGTAGTTGTTTAGGGTTTGTGTGTTTTTTATACAACTTGTTAATGATTCATTCTTTTAATTTGTTTGGATTCATAATTTCCAGATGAAATAGAGTATAATCAAGATGTAAAACATCGTCAAGTAATTTTGTTTCAATCTGGATGTTTATTAATTAATTTAAGTCCTACATGTTTGATTTCTACATAGTGTCTGATCTTGACTATTTATGCTTGTGTTGTTAATTTTATATTTTTTGATATACAATACGTCTCTGATGATGGAACGATTCCGAAACATGTAAGACTTATATTAATTAATAAATGACTTATTTTGCATCTTAATTGTATGATCTATTAATTATATAGAAAATTTATAATTTAAATAGCAAAAATCTTCTCTGAATTATTTTGAAGATAAGAGATTTTGAACGAATAGTTTATTGAACTATAACGAGATTTGAATTAATAATTTATTGTAGTTCATTCGCATCAAAAAGAAGTATATAGGATTTGAAGGACTAAACCTTTCATAAATCACATAAAAGAGATTATAAACAATTTAGTCAGTAATTTTTTCAATGCTTCTTTTTAAATGCGGATGGAATAGTTATAATTGAATCTAAAAGGTTAATTTTTACAAAACACACAAGCGCCACTTACATATTTATTTTATTTCTTTTTCTTCAGGATTTTTTTTATTCACCGCTTTAATTTTGTGTGTTGTTTATTTATTTTATTCATTCATCAGGCCTCTCTAGTGATCACATGGTTAATCCTCCTCCTCGGTTTTTCCCAATTAAAAAAAGACCAGTTATATCAACATTGAAAAAAATAATGTTACAATAATTTTCAGTTTTTTTTCTTAAACAGTAGAACCAGTCGTCGCCAAAAGGAGAACAAACGTAACGTTGACTAACCGCTCTGCTTACCACCACTTTTTCCAGCACTAATACTCTTCCGATCTCCTCTTCAGTTCTCTAACAAGCCCGCCGTGCAGCCGCCAACAAACAAGCCGAATCTCGACTTCACTGACGACCCTTTCCGGAACTACAGGTACGAGGACCCGTTCAATATCACATTCGACGACGAGGCGCAATCCGGCGCCGCCACAGACGCTCCTCCTCGCCGTGAAACGGTGGATCCGTTCGGATTGCCGGCCGCGGAATTCGATCCGTTTGGATTACACGGTCGCCAATCGGTGCCGCTTCCCGAAACAGGCTCGGCCGCTGAAACCGGGAGGAAATCCGTGCCGCTGGGGAAGGATCCGGTGCCGCCTGAAGACGAGCAGCTTGCTTGGGCCGCGAAGGAGAGCTTGAAGCTTGAAGAGGCGCGCAAACAACGGCAAAAACAGGAGGAGGCCGAGTTAGAATTAGCGATACGATTAAGTAAAAACGAGAGTAAGAAATAAAAATAATATTTGATTAATTATTGGTTATTAATGAAGTTAGAATGGGGTTGGATAAACATTTAAAACTTATTATGCCAAAATAAAAGAGAAAAAAAAAATAATAAGGTTTTGGTTTATTCACTCCCTTAGAATTTAATATATAAAATATTATATAAACCTGTTATATTTACCTATATGTATGTATATTTGACTGAGGCATTTGTTATTAATTTTCGTAAAAAGAAATACGGAACAAGAAGAAAATAAAATAGTAGCTTATTAGGTGTCGTTGATTATAAAGCGGTACATATCAGTTTCGTTTTATTTTTACTTCGTTAATCAATTTATTATTATTGAGGTCGTTAGTTTGCGTTGCTCAACAATCACCTCTACCTTGTATAGTTAAAAAGGGCTAATTAATTAATTAACCAATTTGCAATAGGTGATTGCAAACGTTAGATATTAAAATACGACAATAAAAATGAATAAGCGAACGCGAACCTTAAGCGGTTAATAATAGCACAATTCTGGCGAGAAGATTTTTTTCCCGTCTAACGTTTGCAATTTATTTGTTGGAAACTTGTAACGATACTTCACTATATAAGTGTAATAATCCAAAGAAATACTCAAATGTCGTTAATATATGATGATGGTGAACCCAAGTTTTTCCAAGATTTGTTCGTCGCTGTTACTGTTATTAAGCTTACTGTCGATATTACTCTTTCAAGATCTTTTATTATTTCTCGTTGTACGCGAAATTCTAAAATAAATATTTGTATAGTAAATGTTTTGACAGTGAACTACAACTTAAGGATAAGTGTAAGATGGTATTTATTGTTAACTATCGACAGGTGAAAATCTACTAGTGATTCCAGAGTTAATATTTAATAATTTCTTCTTTATAAATTTATGTAGGATTCTCTAAGATGATCCAATTTTAATTTCATATCAAACACATAGATTGAAAATACTTGAATTAAAATATACAATTTGTTAAATATTTATAAGTTGAGAATACAATTAAGAGAATAAAAATAAATCAAATGTCACAAAAAAATTTAATAAGTTGAATTAGTGATATTTGAGTTAGGTTATATTTGATGGTTTTTTATATGAAAAGGATTTAAACTTTTTCTAAATAGACACATTATTTACAAACATTAAAAAATAATTGATTGTGGAATCACTTCATAAATTATTAATTTTTGTCTGGAAATCATCTAAGTTGTTGTATATACTCTTCTTAAAAATTCATCAGGTATTTATTACTTCCGTTTAGTATTTTATTTATGTTTAAAAATAGTGATATGTGTATATAGTTTTTTTTTCTTTCTGTGTATATATAAATCTACTACAGAATATTTGTAGAATAAATAGCATTTATTTTTTATTTTTACCTTTTCGTTTTTTATTATTATTTTTTTATTTATTTTATTAATTTTCCAGTTGTAATTTAAAAATTATTTTCTTTAACAATTCATAACGATAAAACATTTATAAATCTAAATGTACGAAATAATCTAAGATAAGTCTTTCGCATAAAATAATGTGAAACGCTTATCTCGCTTATTACTTAAATAACTTTTTTTTCAGTACACTACATATAACTTCCAATAAATAATGTAAATACATTCGTTGGCATTCCAACAACAAACCTGATATAAGGTGTACATAAAGGAACATACAAAAAAAACTTGTAATTGAAGCGGTTTGAGGGACGAATAACTTAACGAGAATGTTTAGAAAACTTAAGAAGAAATCATTTATCTCAACTGCGAGGCTTCCATCAATGTTACACACAAACATTTTAACTTTTCTGTCTTTGGTGCCTGCGCATTTCAACAGAAAAAAAGATCTATAGTAGAAATCTATACTTTATGTAATTCTAATGGACACTTAGATTAAAATCTTTATAGGCAACGATTAGAAAATTAAAATATAAATAATACGCTCGTCTCAAAAGTATAATGACGAATTCATTATGAACTTTTGGGACTTTAAGTACGAGTTGATTAAAATTTATATTAATCATCTTGTACATAAAAAAATATATTTAAATTAAAAATAAAAAGAAAATTGAGCATTTCTAAGGTTAAATTGGTGCTAATTAAAATTACAGTTCTAAATACATCTTTCCTTTTTAACTGGATTTTAATTACTTATCTTAATGAAACTCATTTTCACTCAATACAATATAAATGTCATTTATAAAAAAAATGTCACAGTAATAATTTTTAGAAAGTTTGAATATATTATTTTTGTTTAAAGTCGTTTTTATTTTGGTTAGCGCTAATTTAGACTTATAAGGAGACTTCACGATTTAACTGTCATCGATTTTAATGAAACGGTACTGATAAGTATCAGTATATGGTGCAATTGTGTAAAGTATTAGGATGTACTATTCAGTAATTCGTAAAATAAGCGATTTAAAACTAACTTTAGCCACGTCTCACACAGCAACTAGTAACCAGCAACACTCGACATTGCTACATGATGACATTTTACATAATATATATAATACATATCGCTAGATTCAGAGGCGATACAAATTGCTCCAATGTGAGACGTTTGTTTTATTTCTATTTAAAATGTCATCAAGTTGCGATATCTCTTATTACTGGTTGCTAGTCGCCTCATTGTGAGACGTGCCTTACGTAAAATGGGGTTTCACGTTGAGTAACAAGCAATTAATAACACACAAGATTGTCACTTGGTAACATTTCACATTTTAGAATTAACCCCTTAACGTACACGTTCGAGTTAATTTGAGTGCGCTAAATTGGCCAAAATGTATACACTCGAGATAATTCAAGCAGTTTTCTACTTATTTTTTCTTTTTTAGGTTAATAAAAATTTGGTCTGTTTAACGCACTCGAATTAATTCGAACATGTACCTTAAAGGGTTAAATAAAAAATGCTTTTTTCGTCGGTGTTTTTATATTAGGTGTAGGTTGATGGGTTAAATGATATCTCTCACCTTGAAGCTATTTGATATCGCAGATATAGAGGAGAAAATATGTCATCAAAGAGCAATATCATATGTTATTAGTTGGTAATTGCTTATTGCTGGTTACCTGAATGTGAGATCTACCTTAAAGCAAACGTCTCACATAAGATCAATTCTATATCGACTCTATATTCGCGATAACAATTAATTCAATGTGAGAGATATGATTTAATTCGATGTGAAATGTCATCAAATAGCTATATCGCATGTTACTAGCTTTATTCGTTGGGTTAAAACTTGCACTGCACTAAGTTACACTATGGGGAAAAGGTGCAGTTTCGCGCAACATTTAAATGGGAATTACTGTAATTCAGTATAATTTGGTGCACTTTAGTTCATGCATGAAATGTGATCCAACGAACACATATACAGGGTCCCGTTTTAATTGTCCAATCCTTTACTGGCATATTCTCTAACTGAAAACAAGCAAAAAGTCTTAATGAACATGGGTCCGAAAGTGCTTGGTTTTTGAGATATTCGAGGTTTTAGATTCACATGTTAACCCATTATTAACATTATTACAGTGAATTATTTGAATTAAATTATTAACAAGGAGACCTTACGACTTTCCCCTCACCGATTTTAACGAAAGTGGTACCAATCGATAGATATTGGTACATAGTACAAATGTATAAAATATTAGGGCGCAATACTCAACGGTTCGCAAGAAAATTGGTGTTAAAGTATGTAATCGGCTTATATGTCAATGATTTGTCATTTCCCCTACAACCCCCCAATAGCCATAGTGGAAATATATCGGTTTCCAGATCCATAGTACGGTGGTTCGAATCTCGAATAATACATTTTAATTTCCTTTTTTATACAATATTCTAAGTTTTTTTTATAACATGTTGATGTAATATTAAAATATTTTTAAAATAACATGAAATATTGTACTCAAAATAAAAATAAAAAAGTTATTGTTCGAGATTCGAACCACCGTACTATGGATCTGGAAACGGATATATTTCCACTATGGCTATTGGGGGGTTGTAGGGGAAATGACAAATCATTGACATATAAGCCGATTGCAAACTTTAACACCAATTTTCTTGCGAACCGCTGAGTATTGCGCCCTAATATTTTATACATTTGTACTATGTACTAATATCTATCGATTGGTACCACTTTCGTTAAAATCGGTGAGGGGTAAGTCGTAAGGTCTCCTTGTAAGTAGTAGCGATGGTTACGACAAGTTTTTGTACCTAACTAGTGTAGTGTAATAATGACAATTAATCGAAACCATCGTAACAGGTTAATAATTTAACTTAAATAATTCAGTTCGATTATGTTAATAATAGGAAAACTTGTGGAACTAAACTTGCAATATCTCGAAAACGAATCACTTTTAGACCCACGTTCATTAGAACTTTTTTACTTATTTTTATCCAAGGAATACGCCAGTTAATGATCGGACAATCAAAACGAGACACCTGTATAACCAAAATTTAATAATGCACTGAACTGCTAAGTGCAAGCCACAAAACAATACGAGAGGTGCAAGCAGTGCAGCGCTAACGAACAAAGCTACTGATTACTAGTTGCTTGCTAGCCTCAATGTAAGATTGGCCTTACGACTGTAGTTAACTATTCCTCTCAACACTGTTATTGGTTCTTTTCTTAATTAATCTAAATTTAAAATAATGCTAAAATATGAGAAAAGTGTGCAGAATAATTTATTTTCAAGATTTATAATAACAAAATATTTGAAGAAAATAAAGTGAAATATTAAAAATTTTATGGGATGAGATTCAAATTATCAGGGACCATATCGTCGGCCTAATTTTAAAACCTCCTAAGTCATTTTTGACTGTTTTTAGAGGAATACCAAAAAACGTACAATTTTAGGAGAGGAAGTAATTTGGGATTAAATTTAAATAATTAAAACTGCCGATATATGTCGCCGGGTGCAAGCCTGATGTACGACGTTTTAAAATACGATTTGTATTCAATTATGAAGACGAAATAAACAATAATCTCAATTCCAAAATTTTTTGACTTACAAGGTTTTAAAATTAGGCCGACGATATGTGGAAGTCGATTCATGGTGATTCAACTTGGGGCGGTTTCAAAACGAAGCCAAATTCTAAATATTATTCATCTTTCGGTAAATTAGTCTATATGTTATCTGCCATGGCTCCTTGCCAAAAAGCCAATCAGGGGAAGTGAAATACAGTAACCATGAAGAATATCAGATAGATTAATTTACCCAAAGGTGTATAAACTAGCACTAACAATAAGAAAAAAAATCGTTTTTCTTTTTAACTGGTTATTGTAAAGAATCCTGTTCAAAAATGTTGCAGTTAAGAGGCTTGATGTAATATGATACGTGACCTACGTTACGTATTCATATCACTGAAGAGTAACAATTTCGTTGATCGTCGGCAACGAAGCAAAAACTTTATAATTTCGATACCAAATATCTTTTCATTAAACGTTACGAAAATGTAACGATTTATGGCTCGCTAAATAGTACACCCTAATCGTATACATATTTGTAGTACATATTGTTACTTATCTATTAATAGCACTTCCCTAAAAATCGGTGACGTTCAAAGGTCTCTTTTTAGGAGAGGAAAAAAGTAATATACATTATAATATAACAAACCACACTTCTTATTTCTTCAGTGCCCTATGTACAGTGTTACATTTTACTTAGGCCTTGTACGCTACCTGCACGTGTAAAAACAAAGCACCCGACACCGACTACTTCCGTTTCCGGTAAGAAATGTACGCGCTTGCCTACGAAATTTGTACTGTACCTACGTAAGCGGTAAGATCGTAACGTTTGACCACCCAGTAATAAGGTAAAAATTAAACTAAAAGAAAAAAAATATACCTAAGTTCTTAGCGTCGTGATTGTTATCGATATATTTAGCTTGGTTGAGTAGATGTATTTTTAAAAAAACCTCACATCGATAAAAAAATACAAAAAAAAAAAATAATAAACCAAAGCAAATTAATAAAAAAAAAATAATAATAAAGTGTATTACCATCATATTGTAAGTATGCCCGCGCACTGTCACTTATCATCCATCAAAATGTAACTATCCGTTTACGTTTTCTTTTTATGTATTTGAATCAATATAACTTGTGCAAAGTATAAGAATCTTTATTTAATTATTAATTGTACACACTCAAAAAAAAGTTACATAATGTTATATAGAGTGATGAAAAATTCGTTTATTTACTAAAATAATTCTTTTTTTATTATTCATTTTTCTTCACCCTATATATTATGATTATTAGACACGTCTCCCACTGAGGCAATCAGCAATATTGTTCCAATGTGAGAGACATCATTTAATTATATGTAAAATGTCATCAAGTGACAATATCTCTTGTTGGTTGCTAGTTGCCTCAGTGTGAGACCCTCCTTAAATTATAACATACAACTAAAATAGTCAAATATTACTAAAGAATACGAAACCCAATCGTAAAATTAATTTCATTTGTTAGCACGAGTACTTGCTTCTATCACCTTTGTTAAATTATCCTGTAATACTTTAATTTGTTCTAAAATACTATTATCCATGGCAGGTAATTGGGATTTTCGCAATGAAGCGTATGGCTGTATGGAAACAATTCTACCGTTCTTCAACGGAATATTTACATTAGCGTGAGAACTTTTAGTCTCAGTAGTTAATATCGGACTTCCTTGCACTGAATATGCTATTTCTCCAATGTCTGGTCGACGTAAAATCGCTTGAGGTGTGTTTATTTTCACCTAAAATAATTAAAAAAAATGAAACTAAAATAAAATATAAAATAAGGGTACAACAATTAACAATTTTGTTAAGTTCTAAGTAACTAAAAAATCGTGACAAAAAATTTTTTGACAGGTATTTCTAACATGTAATTAGAACATTCTAAAGCCGTTGTTGATTACACATTCATCTATTAATTGACAAAAAGTTATAATATTTTCAATAAGATCTTATTAGAGACATTTTAATAAAGCATTTCAAATAATCACTTACTTTTGGTGTTATAAATCCAAATTCAGGTTGATGTTTATTAGCGGGAGTTTCATATAAATTATTTCTATCCGAATTCGCAGATCTTGATCGTCTAGTGTTCTTCATTGCAACTTTTGTGTTCCTCGATCGACTTTGTCTAGTTGTAGAACCCGAACCCTTTCCTATAAAAACACTTACTTTACCTCATTCTTTTAATAAACAATAAAAAAATCAAACCTCTGTCTTTATCAGCAACATCAACCTCTTTATTCGGCGCTTTACGTAAAGTACTATTTGCTAAAGCTCGAGTGAAAGACGGATCCCTCGTACGTTGTAACGACTGGGATCGTTTTAAAGTCGACTTGGAAGTGTTCTTTTGGGCGCGAGATGTCCTAGAGGTAGAGCTCGATCTACTGCCTGCTGTAAGATAACCTGAGTGACCGCAAGGGTGCCAGTTAGCGATATTGAAAATGAGTTATTGCGTGAATTTAAAAGATTAAAATAGAAGTACAACATATAACAATCTCCGTTTGACAAAAGATGTCTCATATGTAATAACATATTACTTATCACCGTTTTCTCAACGTACGTCAAATAATTTTTTTTATCTAATTGTATATGATAGAGAAAGACGAACATGAGAATGTGAAACATCTTGCCCCGAACAGAATATACGTATAAAGTGTATAGAAATAGAACCACAACCCAACCCTTAAGCATGAAGTTAAATGGTTGTAGAATTAAATTATGATAATATATCAAACCTTCGTCGTCTCTATCTCCTTTAGATCTCTTGCTTCCATTAGTCGTTTGCTGATGATTTGCAGGTGGTTTGGTTAAAGTGCTGGATGCTACTATACTAGAAATCATCAAAGCAGAAGAAGAAGAAGAATACGATTGTTGTTGCATTGCCTAAAAAAAATTACAAAGACATTTTTACAACTTCGTTAAATTTAATATTGAAATACAATAAAGAACATTCATTCGTAAAATAAAATCTTGGTTTTTTTTAACACAAATAATACTTAAGTGACATTAAAAATTCATGATCAAGGCAGGTATTGAATTGTGTCCAGGCGTTGAGCGCGCTTGGGAAGGATGTAAGGCTAGTAGTAGTGTGGGTATCAGTTTCTTGGCCAGGTTGCCCCTGAGGTACTTCAGTTAGGGCAGTGGCAGGTGAACTGTCTCTGGAAGTAACCCGGGCAGAAAATTGTCAAGGTATTTTCGAAGAAGGTCTTTAGAACAAGATCGGAGAAGGTACTCCGGTTGAGAAAAGTGATTTGGATTGAAGCTCCTCGTAAGACCTGCACCATTCTGAGGTGTTGCTACAGAGGTAATTCAGGGGGAAATCAATAACCAGCCGGAGTGCCTTCTCCGACGTTCTTCTAGAGACCTCCTTCAAAGATATCTTGGCTCTTTCTTGGCCGGGTTGCCCCTGAGGTGTCTCAGCTAGGGCAGTGGCAGGTGAACTGTCTCTGGAAGTAACCTGGGCAGAAAATTGTCAAGGTATTTTCTAAGGAGGTCTTTAAAAGAAGATCGGAGAAGGTACTCCGGCTGAGGAAAAGTAATTTGGATTCAAGCTCCTCATAAGACGTGAACCGTTCTGAGGTGTTGCTATAGAGGTAATTCAGGGGGAAGTCAATAACCAGCCGGAGTACCTTCTCCGACGTTCTTCTAGAGACCTCCTTCAAAAATACCTTGCCAGTTTCTTGGCCGGATTGCCCCTAAGGTGCCTCAGTTAGGGCAGTGGCAGGTGAACTGCCTCTGGAAGTAACCCAGGCAGGAAATTGTCAAGGTATTTTCGAAGGAGGTCTCTAGAAGAATGTTGGAGAAGGTACTCCGGCTGAGCACAAATGACAGATTGTAGACCGCAATTGCAACGAGACACAGAGCGTTCAGGACCTTCACAGGATGGACTCACACAGAACCTAATCTGTAGAGGATGCAGAAAGAAGACAGAAACCTCCTTTCACCTGGTGTGTGAATATGCTTTTGTCTAGGTGAGACAGGAACAGCTAGGAGAGCTTACGGTACCTGATAAACTTTATGAAAGATACAAAACAATTATGAGCAGATATCCGGAAGGTACAATAAGTCTAAAGCTGTGGTATGGGAACCAATTACGAACCTCCTCCTACTCTAAATAACATTAAAAATTACTCTCTTAATTCAAGCTGCACAAATTAACATATAACATGATAAGTAAATAAATATTGAATTAATTGAATTTTTTAATTTTTCTTTTAACACATTAACGGCGGGCGATCTCGACGGAAGTATGCTAGGTAAAGCGGGCCATTTAAGCCGCCGTTGAGTTAAATCGTATTACTACGACTCCCGCCTTTAAGTCGCAGTCGAGATAAATCGTAGTACTACGACTCCCGCCTTTAGTGTGTTAATAGTTTAAAGTAAAAACTAACCAATTCTTCTAAAGTTTTGTTTTGCCACGACCCAGCACTAATTTTCATTTCATAATAGCATTGAGATATACATTGTTTCATTCTATCACGTTCAACTTCTATGCCGTCCAAGAAATTCTCCACTAAAACATAAAATTTTAACCACTCCGCATAGAAGTATACAAACTTAAACTTACTTTCTTCATGTACATCTTTCATCAATGCGTTATATTCTAACTTTCTTTCATTAGTAGGTACCATTTTCGATTTTACACGTTTGGTTCTCGGCATTTTTTCCTTTGGTGTTTAATCCTTACAATTCTTAAATAAAACTCTATACCCAACTTATATCTTTTAAAGCAACCGACGTTGTTACGTTAGAAGTAATATCTGAAATGAACTGAATCTTTTAAAATATTCGTTTAAAGTCATTTAATGACAACGTGATAATACGTTAAAATATTTTTTTTGGTTAAATTCAAGACCGTTTATTTACAAGTAACAAAAAGCTAAACTATTAAGTATAGTGTGGCTTGAAGATTGTTTTCTTACCATTTAATTCATAATATTTCCAAAATTTCACTAAAACTAAATAAAACCCAACAGAATTACAAAGTAGGGAACCCTTACAACAAGCTGTTATTATGAAAACTTTTATATGTTCTGCCAACGTAAAGGAACTAAATTTGACCGTTTTTGTAACGGACAAATTTATTTGAAATTACTTTTAATGTAACTTTAAGTTATGTTTTATATTAATTTCATTTAAGACTATTATTATTAATTTATTTTATTCGTAAGTACAATAATTGTGCTTTTAAAATATTTTTAATTATTTAAATATTTAGAATATTAAGAAATATTTCGCATCAATACTCATAGATGGAGCCTCTTTCAAAATTTAAATTTAAAATTATTTCTAAATACTTAAAAATTAAATATTGAGTTTTAATAATGTTTTTTGGCTAAGGAAAAGAAACGTGAGAGTATGTAAAACTAACAAAAGGAGGATACACACGCGAATACATAGAAAGAACATATGGCATGCGTTCGAAAATGTTTAAAAAGTGATATACCAGAAGTCTCCCACTCGGAGAACATTTCTCTCGTAGAATTATTACGGGCCTTTTCCAGTAGTCGGACAGGTTTAAGCTCTCTTTAATTGGAAAGTATCCCACCAAGTCGCTTTTTTTACAAATAAAAAGATAGAATCCCTCCTGTACGAGCTTAGTCCAGTTCCTCACGTGCAAGTGAAACAAACCAAAAATAATTTTTAGAAGGTAGGATATATTTTTTTCTTGGAAATTTGGAGTTTTTTTTTGATTTACTAAGAAAAAATTTTAATGTTTAAATTAATCTGATGGAAAATCATTTTTTATTTAGTTTTACTTTCCCTCGTAATATAATTTTAGAGAAATTTCGCATCGATGAGAGAAATTATAAGTGATCTGTGTCAGTCGGTCAGGTTTTCTTTGAATGTGATCACGATATCGCTTTTAAAGTAGTTTTTTATGAGATGTTAGCTTTCTATGTTATCAACTTATGGAAATCAATAATTAAATGATTATTATATTTTCCATTTCTCGATATTAAAAGAGTTATAACTTAAAAACTAAAATAACCCCAAAATATCATTTTTCCAACTTTGGTTCTAATTAATTCAAAAACTAAACGAGATAGAAAAAAATTTTTCAAATAAAATGTATACCTTTTTTAACTATAAATATTTTTTAATCTAAAATTTTTTTTCAATTTTCGATATTAAAGGAGTTTTAACCTAAAAACTAGAATAACCCCAAAATATCATCTTTTAACTTTGGTTCTATTTAATTCAAAAACTAAACAAGATAGAAAAAAATGTTTCAAATAAAATTTATTTCTTTTTTAATTAGTAGAAATATTTTTTATTATAAACATTTTTTTTTATTCTCAATATTAAAGGAATTATAACCTAAAAACTAGAGTAACACCAAAATATCATTTTTTTCAACTTTGGTCCCATCCAATTCAAAAACTAAACGAGATAGAAAAAAATTTTTCACATAAAATTTATGCCTTTTTTAATTATGAATATTTTTTTATTTTAAAGATTTTTTTGAATTCTCGATATTAAAGGAGTTATAACCTAAAAACTAGAGTAACCCCAAAATATCACTTTTTCAACTTTGGTTCCATCTAATTGAAGAACTAAACGAAATAGAAAAAAAATTTCAAATAAAATTTATATCGTTTTTAATTATGAATATTTTTTATTCTAAAATTTTTTTTTTAATTTTCGACATTAAAGGAGTAATACCCTAGAAACTAGAGTAACACCAAAATATCATTTTTTTAACTTTGGTTCCATCTAATTCAATAACTAAATGAAATAGAAAAAAATGTTTCAAATAAAATTTATATCGTTTTTAATTATAAATATTTTTTATTCTAAGAATTTTTTTCAATTCTCAATGTTACAGGAATTATAATCTAAAAACTAAAATAAGCCCAAAATTTCATTTTTTAATTTTGGTTCTATTTAATTCAAAAACTAAACGAGATAGAAAAAAGATTTTCAAATAAAATGTATACCTTTTTTAATTATGAATATTTTTTATTCTAAACATTTTTTTCAATTTTCGATATTAAAGGAGTTATAACCTAAAAACTAGAATAACCCCAAAATATCATTTTTTCAACTTTGGATCCATCTAATTCAAAAACTAAACGAAATAGAAAAAAATGTTTCAAATAAAATTTATTTCCTTTTTAATTGGGAATATTTTTTGTTAAAAACATTTTTTTCAATTCTCGATATTAAAGGAGTTATAACAAAATATATGCTAGATATGTTGTGTTTGTACTCAAATTAAAGCAAATTTCATTTCATATCATGAAAATTTAGTAATTTTGGAATTTTCTCTTATAATTTTTAACAACATTTTAATACCTTCCAAATGAACAATTTCACAGCTTTAAAAAAAACCTATTTCCTCCTTTTTATTAGCATAACACAAGTTAAACATTTCGTAATTTCCCTATTAAAACCAAATTAAAGCGTCTCCGCGTTACTTCACGCTAAATTATCATTCTGTTACATCTTGTACTAAAGAAAATTTCAAATTAAACGCTTTTTTTTCAAACGTACATTTAAACTTTTTACTAATAAGCTTCGAGTCACTTATGGGTATAAATCGTGTCGTAAACGTTGAACAATTTAAAGATCTTTCGCCGTAATAAATTTAGAACGTTTAATATTTGGTTTAATAGCGTATAGGTTGCAGTTTGCGTCTGTTATATAACGGCCAGTTCGTTTTCAGCGGTCGAGTACTTTCACAGCGATTTCAAGCAAAAATCTAAAAGCCTATGTTAAAAGCCATTCCAAATCGAAAGCGCGAATTGATGGAAAAAGTATTAAAAGACAATATAGTAAGTGCGGTTGATGGTGGATTTATTAATAGAATGAAAGGAATGTAAATGGTTGTTAAGTTAATGAATAAGATGTAAATTTATTTAAAGTTTTCTGGTGTTTTATTGGGAATTTTAATAAAATGTCTTTTATGTTGATTTTAAAGGCTATGTGAAGTATTATGTAAGATTTGATGAAGAATTTTAATTGGTATTTTAGAAATAATTTCCTTCGTTTTTTCCTTTGAACGTGGGGAAAGTTCTTCTTTTACTCACTATTAAAAAACATTTTTATGATAAAAGAAAAACTTTTTTTTTCGTCTAGAAAGGAAGAAATTTACTTTTACTATCGACTTTTTCTAGTTTTTAATTTAATTTTTTTCTTATTTTTTTGCTGTTTTAGTTTACAGTCACAAATTATTCCCAACTTTGACAATTTTTTAAATTTTTTTGGTAATAATTAGAAAAAATTTATCTTTTTTAAATCAAAATAGAATCTTTTAAGTTTATTTTGATGCAAAAATTGTTTCTTAATCTTTAAAAATAAACCCTATACGATTTTTTTAAGTTGGTTAATTTTTAAAAAAGTTAGGTTAGTTAACTCTCAAAAATTTACCAATTTTGGGATTTTTTTAAATTCTTTTGGTAATAGTTAGGAAAAATTTATCTTTTTTAGATCAAACTAGAATCTTTTAAGTTCATTTTGATGCAAAAGTCGTTTCTTAATCTTTAAAAATAAACCCTGTACGATTTTTTTAAGTTGGTTAATTTTTTTTAAAAGATAGGTTAGTTAACTCTCAAAAATTTGCCAACTTTGGGATTTTTTTTAATTCTTTTGGTAATAGTTAGGAAAAATTGGTCTTTTTTAAATCAAAATAGAATCTTTAAAGTTCATTTTGATATAAAAATCATTTCTTAATTTCTAAAAATAAACTCGGTACGATTTTTTAAGTTGGTCAATTGTTTGTAAAATTTAGGTTAAAACTAAAAAATTTCTCAACCTATTAATATTTACTTATTAATATTGATTGTTTTGCTTTCGTAGTCTTTCCAACATTTATTTCTATTTTTCGGTTTATGAGTGTTTAATTACTGTTAACTCTTCTTTCTCTTCTCGTTAAATTATACTGTATAAACCATAAAAGCAATTACAATTAGTTACGGTTAAGATAGTAGTATAAATTGCATCGTATCTTTATTTACCTTGTTAATTACCTTGTTAATTAATCGATTTACAATGGGTTCTTGCGAAAAGTAATCGTGACGATTTTTTATTTCGGTGACGTGCAAGTTTTGAAATTTAAATAAGGATTCGGATTCAAATCCGTGTTCGGTCTTGTGAAATGTGGAACAAAAGTGATTTTAAGAGAAAGGTTTTCAAGGCCTCGCACTCGTCACGCTCGCGCTTTTGGTCGAACGAATGCAACAATGTCAGGTGCAGGGACAGAAATTGAGTAAAAGCGAGTCTCCTTTCTTTGGTTACTTTTGAAACGATCGGATAATGTTTTACGGTTTAACAATCACTATGTAGATTAATTTATTTTTTATTTTATATTCTATTATTAGTTTTTAAACTTTTTTTTAAGTTTAATGGATGGAAAAAATAATAATCTGTTCCGAAAATCTGTTTTTAAAGAGTTAGCCTTGCGGATTGTGAATATTGAAAACTGTAAAAAACTTCTTAATTTTTTACTGTTGAGTTATGATGGTTTGAGATCTGATTTGATATAGATGTGCACTTTATAGAAAAAGTTCTTGTTCTTTTTAATCACTGACTACGTTTATTTCTTAACATGAGGCACTGGATTTCAAATCGTTCCTTATCCAAAAAAATCGAAAATTGCATTATGGGTATTTCCTCTTAAAGATGGCTGGTCTGCATGTGCCTATGTCTTTTTTAAGTTTCAGAAAATTCTTTATGCTTTTTAAAAGTGACTTTGAAAATCTATTGATGCTCCAGAACCTTTTTCATCCGCTTCCTCTTTTGTTCCAAATAAATCCTCAACCATTTTCCATAGTTAACCTGCAAATTGGCATTTCCAGTTCGCCCCGTCAAAACGTATATTGTTAAAAAAATCTATCAAAACAGGCAAGGTTCTCGTCAGAGGTGAGGTAAATTATCGGTGTGATACTGGAAATTATAAAAGTATACTTAAAACTGGAAAAACTGTTCGTGACATTGACCCACATTTAGTACCAAATCGTCGGCTTAATTAGTAAATCACATAAGTCCATTTTTACTTAAAATGAGATTTTGGTGTAATTTATTGCAGAAAACAATAAACTATACTCTAAGAAGTTCGTATGTACCTTAATATTAATAACAATTCAAAGATAATTGTTCTTCAACAGTACCCAACAACATCCTTATATAGTTCATTCGATAATAAGAGGTTTTTTTGCTCTCCTACACTACGTGTGATTTGGGACTTATGTGATTTACTAATTAAGCCGACGAAATATTTTTCCAATAAAGCCTGAAAAATTGAAGGATGTAGATAAACTTCTAAAGACACACTTTGGTGAAGAATGGAGGCAGCTTCCGGATTTAGATTATTACAGAAGTGTATTGGATAGAGGTGAACATGAATTTCAGGGAAATCTGCAAACATCAAACGAGAACCTGTATGAGAATGAAGAAAATGAAGAAGATCTAAGAATCTAGAATGGAAACAACAATAACAACATTTCTTCTTCTTTTTTTGAAACGTTAACGTTTAATTATTCAATTTTCTTAAACTAGTGTTCAAAATAATGGTTTTATATTTTAATTAAATAAATAACCATTCAAAACCAAACTTGTTTCATCACTATTACGAATGTTCCAAAAGAAATCTCATCCATTAGTCGGAGTTCCAAAACCAGCTTCATAGTCGCTTTTGTTCCAAGACCATCCTCATCCAACCATGAAAACGTTTTTTTCTTTATAAATTTATATAAAACAAGATTATTCTTTTTTCAAAGCAATCCAATGTTTTTTATAAATTAAAAAAAAAATATATTAACTGCCATATTTATTGATAAGTAACTATAGGTTTTTCTTGTTTTGCCAAAAATGAGGTTTGATGGATGAAGACCGGTTTGGAATCCAGTGCCTCACATACAGAGTATTCCAAGGCTAAAGCCAGTGACTCATTTTTGCAGTGTGTTCAAAAATTGGTACTACAGAAAATCCCAATATTCCTTTTCCATCTCATTATTGGCGGTTGAACACAAAGGGCACGAAATTTCCTGAATTTTTCCGAGTTCTTGTCAAGGTTACTGGACTAACAACTATAGATTAATCTGTGACAACGATAGTTCATATCAAACCTTCGTTCATATCTCCTTTAGATCTGTTGCTTCTCTTACTCGTTTGCTGATAATTTGCAGATGGTTTAATTAAAACGCTGGATGCTACTACACTAGAAATCATAAAAAAATTGCAAAAACATTTTTACAAGTTCGTCAAATTTAATATTGACATACAATACAGAACGGTCATTCGCCAAATAAAATCTTGGTTGTTTTAACACATGAATACGCTTAAGTAACAAAAATTGATGATCAAAGCTGGTATTGGGCTGTGTCCAATAGGATGTATGGCTAGTATTAGTGTGCGTATCAGCCCATGCCAGCATACTAGGAAATGAAAGGGCTGACATGTTAGTCAAGCAGGTGTTGCTGCAGAGGTAATTTAGGGGGAAATCAATAACTAGCTACTGCGGTGGCAGGTGAATTTTCTCTGGGAGCAACCTGGGCAAGAAATTGCCAAGGTATTTCTGAAGGTCTTTAGAAGAACGTCGGAGAAGGTACTCTTCTGTGGTGTTGCTACAGAGGTAATTCAGGGGAAAATCAATAACCAGCCGGAGTACCTTCTCCGACATTCTTCTAGAAACCTCCTTCAAAGATACCTTCGCAGTTTCCTACCTGGCTTGCTCCCTAAGGTGTCTCAGCAAGGGCGGTGGCAGGTGAACTGTCTCTGGGAGTAACCCGGACAGGAAATTGTCAAGGTATTTTCGAAGGAAGTCTTTAGAAGAAGATCGGAGAAAGTACTCCGGACTAACAATGGTAGTTCAATCTGTAATAATCATCCGACGCCTTTGACGTCACTGTCAGGAAAAGCGCCTCTGTTTTATACTCGGCTGTTTCACTTTTACCGCGAATTTGATTGTTAATTTTATGGAATGGTAACAGTTTCACTTTGAAAACTTCTAGCGGTGACGTCAAACCAAAGGCTGCATACTAGAAATTGCGCATAATATGTAGATTTTATGGAATTGAGGAATTCTGCTAATATACCGGGTGTGTAAAACCACCCGTCCACCCCTTTCAAAATCAAAAGAAATGGTTTTTTTGAAAAATCCAAAAAATTTTGATTACCAAATGGGGTATGCTCTATCCGTTGATGATATTTTCAACTTCCGGTTCTGACCGGAAATAGGTTATTCAGACCGGAAGTTCACTCTTTTAAATGGAACGTGGTACTTTTTATTATAAAAAGTGGATTGGCCGTGGAGGTGTAATAAGTTGGCCTCCTCGGTCACCTGATTTGACACTACTCGATTTTTATTTTTGGGGGAGGATAAAAGATATGGTTTACAACCAAGGTCCAACAATAAAAGAAGACGTGCAACGGCGAATTACAGAAGCTTGTCATTATTTAAATCCTATTGAAATTCGAAAGACCGTTGACAGTGTCAGACAAAGGATGAAAAGATGTGTTCACGAAGGTGGCAGACATTTTGAACATTATTGATTATTATTATTATTTATTTTTTTATTTTATTACCTCGTATCGTTTTTCGTTTTGTTTCTCGTTCTTCGTTTCGTTATCTTGTTAATAAATAATATCTGATGTGTTTTGAACAAAAGATCTTTCTCTCTTTGCACACTCTATTCAATGCTACCCTATGTTAATTCGAAACGAACACTTTCACTTGTATTCAATGTAGCACGAGTACCTCAAGTAGAATTAAAATATGTAATAAAAAGTACCACGTTCCATTAAAAAAAATGAACTTCCGGTCTGAATAATCTATTTCCGGTCAAAACTGGAAGTTGAAAATATCATCAACGGATAGAGCATACCCCATTTTGTAATCAAAACTTTTGGATTTTTCAAAAAAACCATTTCTTTTGATTTTGAAAGGGGTGGACGGGCGGTCTTACACACCCGGTAGTATCCTGGAGTTCTTGCCTACCAGCCCTTGATATGTTAACATTAAAAGATGCCAGTAACCTATTTAGGGCCGGTTTATTCACCTTTGGATAATTTAATCTACCCGATATCTGCCATGGTTACAGGCTAACTATACTTCATTTAATAACTAGGAGGAGTGATTTGAATTTTGCGCGCTAAAATAGTGAACTATTATTGGTCGAACCGTAGTCAAGTTTACAAAGACGAAAAATTTGGTTTTTGTCGTTTATTGTTTTTAACGTTTGAGGTTAGGTGCCTTACTTAATTTGTCAACTTGTTTCTCGCTTTTTCGTTGTGCTCAACTGGTTGCGATCAAAAAATATTAAGTTCGAAGAAGGTACGGTACGATGTCATCTGTTGGATATAATACGTCAACATAAGGAACGTCTTTTGGATAAATTTTGAACAATGTACCTATAGATAAACGGCCATAGAGATATTTGGTATGTTCTAGAATACTACGCCCAAACGCTTGGTGTTTTGTTGGTTGCATAGATGTGACTGGTTTTAAGTTTAGAATTCAAATTTACCGCTAAAAATGTTTGGTGTATTTTTTAGTCACTTTTTCCTATGTAAATGGGGTTTTGAGATTCACTCCTCCTAGTTATTAAATGAAGTATAGCCAATCATGGCAAGTGAAATTATGGTTACTATGGAAAATATCGGATAGATTAATTTATTCAGTGGTGAATAAACCGGCCCTTAATCTATTTGAATCGCTAGATAATTTTTTCCGAAAACAGCGCAGATTACTAGTTAATTTGGAGTACAATTTTTTCTTACAGCATGGTATTTCTATACTTGGGAACTATAAAAAAATCACCAGACACAATTGTTGCTCATCGTTTTAATTTTTTGAAAGCAAATTCCTGAGAAATATGAGGGATGTAATATTACAGTCTTTTTCGGGAAAATAATATCAAATTTCTAACTACTTTACAAGAAATTACAATAAACAATGACTTACAGCTTTTCAAAAGAGAAGATATGTTGTTAGTTGAAAAGAACCAACTTGTTAAAAAATTAACTTGTACACTAAAATTTTTAACGACTTATTTACAAAATACTGCTTTTACAAAATGTCGTTTGGATACTGTTTTGATGTAAATAAAAACTTGGAAGTTTTTACTGAAGAGACTTATTAGTACTTGACTACCAGATTTCAATTTTTAAAAGGTCATCATTAGGTTGATCGCGTCAAACAGCAACCATTGTGGACTGACATCGAACACGTTATAAGAAATGTTACAAACATTTTTAAAGCTAAAAATAGTAGATATAAGTTTAAAAACGAATATCCAAAATGGACTAAAGTACTGTCTGTCAGTTTATTGTCTGTCGTTGTCGGGGTTGGTTGCAGGAATTTGAAATCGGAACGTGGGTAATTTACATTTCAAGTTTTCGTTTTTAAATTTATATCTACCATTTTTGGCTTTAAAAATTTTTGTAACATTTCTAACAACGTGTTCGATGACGGTTCATAATGCTCATTGTTTGATGCGATCGACCTGATGATCTTTTAAAGGTCGAAACCTGACAATCAAATAGTAATAAAAGCCTCTTGAGTAAAAGCTTAAAGTTTTTATGTATTTAACTTTCATTCACTGAAGAATGGAATTATTCATTTCAATAAATTTCCTTTATTTTGACTTTAAATTTTTAAATTTATGAATTTCATTTTAAAAATAAATCCAACCCTACTCAAATTAATTTCTTTTTCAACGTTTATATTTTTAAAAAGGTTGACTTTAGAGAGTGTGGATGTTGAAAAGAAAATCTGAAGAACAACTCTTACCAGAGTTACAAGAGATACGAATGTGGACCACCTCAGTATGCATGTGTAATTTCACTTTCACAAAACCTGTACCATACAAATTCATTCATCTCCTCGGTCCAGTTTTCTCTTGTGTAAGGCACACCCTCTTCATACCAAAAAACGAGTTCGCATTTCCGCGTTACAAGAAATAATTATAATCCTCTCAACTGCGACGTATCAAAAAGGTTACAAAAAATCATCTTATATAACGAAAATTAATTATGTATGCATCTTTTTTTTGACAATCTTACATCATACTTATAAGTAATTAAGTTTTCTCTTTTAGAATGCATTTACTACTTTTTCTGCTTTTCGTCCCATTAATAAGCTGTCTTCCACAATCAACATCGGGACCGAGTTATACAAAATTAACGGAAGAACAAATTAGACATCTTCAAAATAAAGGTTTTGGTCCAACCGTATCATCCGTTTTTAGACCAACTTCTAATTACGAAGATGATAAAGAAGAAGAATTAGAAGAAGACGATGATACGGAGGTAGCTTCATCTCAAGCCAGAGTTCCAATTTATTCCGATGAAAATTATCCGATTCACAATACGATTCAAGTACAACAACGTCCACAAAATCGACCACAAAATCAACCACAACAAGTTCAAAGAAGACCTCCTCAGTATAGACCCCAATATGGAGATGTAGGTCAAGAAGTCGATGGGAAAAAGAAAGAAAAAGAGGAAGAAGAAGAACCGGATAGACTTTCTATTTTATTACCGCAAACTAAGTTTAATTGTCAAGGGAAAAATACAGGTTATTACGCTGACGAAGAATTAGGATGCGAAGTTTTTCATTATTGTCAAGATAACGCGAGGCATTCGTGGATTTGTCCCGATGGATTTACATTCCATCAAGTACATTTAATTTGCATGCCGCCTGGTGGAGATAATATATGCGAAAAATCCTCTCAGTTTCATTTCGTTAATGAATATTTATACCGTCCGATTAATTTACAAGAACATCAAACGAAACCTAACGTAACTTTAAAATATTCCGATCGGTATTATCCCGAAAATTATTATAGTTACGATGAAGATGATGAGCAACAACAAAGAGGAAGACCACATGTAAGTAAAATAAGAAGGTTTTAGTTATGAAAAGTCGATTGGATTATTTTATATTAGGTGAGAGAAAACGTCGAGGAACAAAGACAAGTTATTGTTCGAAGACCGACTTTAAGACCTGAAACAACAATCGGACAAGTTTATAGAAATCCGGAAGAAATTAATATTTCTTTACAACAACGAAGGCCTCAGTATGTCACCCAACGGTATAACGTCGAGTATTAATAAGTGATTTTTGTGTTTTTATCGTTTATTTATTTTTATTTTGTTATTACGTAATATTTTTATGTATGCTTACTAATAAGTTTTCAATTAATTATGTAGTTATTTTTAGGAAAAAGGTATTTAATAAAATAAAACTGAATAAATGTATTTTTTATTAAAAACCAATTAATTTAAAAAAAATCATATCTAAAAAACTAATTGGTCCAGAGATTTAAAATTTTATTTATGATTTAGATTCAATCTTAATCTTTATTTTTACCAAACATGAACTTTCTACGCTTTTTAGATTTTTCTACCGAGACGAATTTCTAACCTAACTTAATTTCCATGTCGATTAAAATTTGTCAATTTTAAAAAAATCATATCAAAGAAACTAATTGTTGTTGAGACTTGAAATTTTATGAGGATTTAGATTGAACCTTAATCTTTATATTTACCCAAAAAGGAATTTTCTACGATTTTTAGTTTATCCCTCGGAAGAGAAAATATAACTTAATTGTTATTAAGACCTGAAATTTTATAAAGTCTAACTAGAACAAATCTAATTGTTTTAATAAAAAATAAATATTTTAATCTATCTTTAGTCAAGATTTCCTTTCTTGATTGTTATAAGTAAATTCTGTATGATTTTTCAAAGTTTAAGTTGAAATTTTATAGATTAACTTTAACTAAACATATCAATATTTTTGAGATTTTTTTAAATTTTTTAACAATATTTAGAACAAATCTGTTGATTTTATTAAAAAATAAACACATTTAATCTATCCTCTTGTAAAACTGTTTTTCTCTATTCTTACAAATAAAGTCAGTATAATTTTTTAAAGATATGCTAAATTAGGTGAAAATTTTTCACTATCTTTGAATTTTTTCTTTATTTTTTTGAAAATAATTATAAGAAATTTGCCTTTTTTAATTTAAAATAGAACATTTGGTATTTAATTTAATATAAAAATCATTTTCTAATTTACATAAATAAAGTTTGGACGATTTTTTAAAGTTAATATGAATTTTTGAGGTTAGATTTACTTAAAAAAATCTATTTACTTTAATGTAAAATAGATATCTATCAATCTATCTTTTAACTTTGAGGCTTAATCTCTATTTTTACCAAAAGTGAATTTTCTACGATTTTCAGTTTTTCATTAGAAAAGAAATTCTAACCTAACTTCTTTAACATGTTTATTAAAATATGTCAATTTTTAAAAATTCATATCTTAAAAACTAATTGTTCTAGAGATTAAAAATTTTATAATGATTTAGATTCAAACTTAATCTTTATTTTTACCAAAGATGAATTTTCTACGATTTTTAGTTCTTTCCTCAGAAGTGAAAATGTAACTTAATGACGATTAAAATTTCACAATTTTTAAAAATTCATATCTAAAAAATTAATTATTCTAGAGATTTGAAATTTTGTGAGGATTTAGATTCAAACTTAATCTTTATTTTTACCAAAGATAAATTTTTTACGACTTTTAGTTTTTTCTACCCAAACGAAGTTCTAACCTAACTCCATTAACATGTTTATTAAAACTTAATTTTTAAAAATTCATATCTAAAATACTAATTATTCTAGAAATTTAAAATTTTACAATGGTTTAGATTCAAACTTAATCTTTATTTTTACCAAGGATGAATTTTCTACGATTTTTAGTTTTTTCCTTAGACGCGAAAATGTAAGTTAATGTTGATTAAAATTTCTCAATATTTAAAAATTCATATCTAAAAAATTAATTATTCTAAAGATTTGAAATTTTATAAGGTTTTAGATTTAAACTTAATCTTTATTTTTACCAAAGATGAACTTTCTATAATTTTTATTTTTTTCCTCAGAAGAGAAAATGTACCCTAATGTCCTTATGAGGTTGAGTCAGTTAATGATTTAATAATAAGAAAAAAAAAATAATTATACATTCGAAAACTAATAACAAAAACGATTTCAATTTCAAAACGCAAAAATAAAAAGCAAAAGTTTGCATGATGATTTTTCTCTAGAAAAAAAATGTAAATTTAAATGGTTCGCGCGTAGAAATAAATTCATAATATTTTCAATAGATGTCATCTAATGCAATTTATTTTTTAAAATATTGATTGAAAATATTAAAAAATATTAACAATATAATAATAGTTTAAAGCACAAATTTAATAGATCTGTTTTTAAAAATAAAAACATTAAAAAATAAATATACAATACACCAAATAATAATTAGAATATTCACAGTGTCATCTAAATTTTTCTTGAACACAAACTATATCCTAACCTCAAAAACCAAACATTAAACTTTAAAGTGAATTTTAAAATTATCAACAAATTATATCTAAAATACACTAACAATGAGTAGAAAGGAAGCTCTTTCGAATTTTATCCAACAAATTCATGCCAGACCTGTAGTGGTTAAATTAAACAGCGGGGTAGATTATAGAGGTTAGGTTTTTCCCAATCTAACAATTATTCTAACATGATAATTATTTTTCTTATATAATTTAGGTGTTTTGGCATGTTTGGATGGTTATATGAACATCGCCCTCGAACAAACCGAAGAGTACGTTAACGGCCAGTTGAAAAATAAGTTCGGAGATGCTTTTATTCGGGGAAATAACGTACTTTATATAAGTACTCAAAAAAGAAGAATTTAATGAGTTTATCAGACCAGTTTAATGATTTAAGATTGAGTTTTAAGTTAACTGATATAAGTTTAAATAAAGCTGTAGAAAATTAAAGTCTTGGAAATAAATGATTTTTTTCAACACAGTATTATTATTTAATAATTTAAGTAAATCTTAAGTTAAGTAAACCTTAAGTAAGTAATCTTAAGTAACTAAGTAATTGTAAGATTATAAAAATATCTCCTACATAACGATTTCTCCCCAAGTAATAATAAAAAAATGTTTCCACATGTTTTCAAAGAACCAGTTTTCATCCAACTTTACTCACAAATCTTTCATAATGTTTTAGAGTTAAACCATTCAATGTAACGTTAAAATGTCTTTTACTTCAATACAAAGGTAAATTAATTTAAACAACCTTTTGTCCATTAAACAATTAGAAGTAAATTAAGAGAAATAAACGATTCAATTGTAGTTTTAACACGATGGAATCTTACGTTTTATCCGATAAAAGAAGATTTAACATCGATGAAAGATCATTAACGTGGGATAATTATAGATATCAATCGGAAACGCCTGATTCCGATTCGGCGATTAGTTCGGAAGAGGAACAATTTACTAGTAATTTGGAAAATTTTCAAAAAAATACCATCGTTAAATGTCTGCAAAAGGCTGTTTATGGAAACGATGGGTTTTCAAGCACATTTAGGCAATTGAATTTAGCGTGTTCCGATCATTCGTGTGTGTTTAAAGTTAATCCAGATGCTTTAAATAGTTTAATATGGGTAAGTTTTTTTCTTTTTTATTTTTGGAATAAAATTATTTTGAGAAATCGTTTTAATCTTAATTAAGGAGATTTAGTTACATTTTCTCTTCTGAGGGAAAAACTAAAAGTTGTAGAACATTCATTTTTGGTAAACATAAAGACTAAGTTTTAATCAAAATCTTTATAAAATTTAAAGTCTCAACAATAATTAGTTTCTTAGCTATGAATTTTTAAAAATTGATAGTTTTAATCGACATGGAAAAATAAGTTAAGTTAAAAATTCGTTTCGGTAGGAAAAAATAAAAGTCATAGAAAATTCATTTTTGACAAAAATAAAGATTAAGTTTTAATCTAAATCCTAATAAAATTTCAAGTCTCAATAACAATTAGTTATTTAGATATGAATTTTTTAAAATTGACTTAAGTTAAAAATTTATATAACTTAAATCATAGAATTTTTATACAGGTCTCTCCGAAATGCGTGTACAACGTAAGACCTCAGAATCCTTGGCTTGAATTGGGTCGATTTAAGTTAATTTATCTATATCCAAAGTTGCTTCGTTTTGCCGCTAGAGGACATTAAAAATAATATTTTCAATGAGTTTTTCTTAAATTACTCGAAAAATCTTCATTAGATTTTATTCATTTTTTGACCACGTCTTTATATCTGCTGGGCAAAGCTTTCTGTGGAACAAATTCGAATTTCGCAACACAGAGAGTGTTTAGAAATACTCTTACCGCAAGTTATTCATCCATATCTTTTTAATCAGCCTGTATAATTTTCTATCAATCCTTTTTCTGAATAGCTATATTCATTTAGAAACTCTTTTCTCTCTTACAAAATTTCAGTTGGTCAAACGGTTTAGGCACAAAAGAAGATTTTCTAAATTCCTGCAAGCCCAAAACGGTAGATTAAGGTAACATTAACAAAATTCAAAGTACCAATTTCTTTACGGGATATGAAGATCTTCCAAGAAAACCACAGGTTATAGGTTTGGAAGTAGTTTATTGCATAAAATTTTCAAATTTTCGTCAGCATTTGTGAACGTTATTAGAGGTTAGCCCTTTTAGTCCGTATTATGCAGATTCTACTGTAGAATCGAAGGAAATACAGAGGAAATCATGCTCCTGTAAACTGGTCACCAAGATCAGTAAACCTAGCACTTTCTGATTTTGTTTATTGGGTATCACAAAACCAAAAATGCAACGAAAAGAGCAAACAGTAAAAATTTTGCACACTGTATTATTTTTGCCCTGATGATGGTCACAAATCCTGGCAACATTTTGAGCAAAAACTACTTCCAATCCTCTAAAATGTGATTTTCTTGAAAGAGCTGCATATCCTGTGAAGAAATTTCTACTTTGAACTGGGCTAATGTTACCTTAACTTACAGATTTGAACTTGCAAGGAGTTAGAAAATGCTTTTTTGTGGCTAAACCGTTTGCCCAACTGAAATTTCATAAGAGAGAAAATAATGTCTAAATTAATGCATCTATTCAGAAAAAGAATTGATAGAAAATTATACAGGTTGGTTAAAAAGATTTCGATGGATAACTTGTGGTAAGAGTGTTTGTAAACGCCCTGTATGTTTGGAAGTTCGAATTTGTTCCACAGAAAGCAGTAGTCAGCTCTCAAGCAAGTCTTCAAAATTGTTCCTAGATTGCATTATTATCTCATAGATAGCCTATCCCTTGGAAAACATTAAACTGGTAGTAACGGACCTAAGTTTTAATCTAAATCCTCATAAAATTTCAAGTCTCAATATCAATTAATTTCTTAGATATGAATTTTTAAAAACTGACAAATTTTAATAAATATCTTAATTAAGTTAGGTTAGAATTTCGCTTCTGTGGAAAAAACTAAAAGTGATAGAAAAATCATCTTTGGTAAAAATAAAGATTAAGTTTTAATCTAAATCCTGATAAAATTTCCAATCTCAATAACAATTAGGTTTTTAGATGTGATTTTTTAAAAATGGACAAATTTTAATTGACATGGAAATGAAGTCAGGTTAGAAATTCGCTTTGGTAGAAAAAACTAAAACTCGTAGAAAGTTCATTTTTGGCAAAAATAAAGACTAGATTTCAATTTAAATCCTCATAAAGTTTCAAGTCTCAATAACAATTAGTTTCTTAGATATGAATTTTTCTTTTTTGATAATGTTAAAAATGTCATCAATCTGTTTTTTAGGGTAATTTTATTGAAGAAAATGGTTTAACAATTGACGTAAAAGATAATTACGTTGAGTTAGATCAAAAAGAAAATAATAAAAAACCTAATAAAAACGAATTAGAAACTTTTGGAGTTATCGGCGATCGTGGCAGTGGAAATTATTTAAAAATATCTTTAAAAGAAAAGAATATTGTTGAAACAGAAACTTTAGCACGTATAACGGTATAATTTTTTTTATTTTTAATTTAATTTATTTTTTATTTTTAATTTAAATTTTTTATTTTTAATTTAATTTTTAAAATTTTTCATTTATTTGTACAAAAACTTTTTTAGTGGGATGTATCTAAAAGATGCACAAACCATAAAGAACCTCTTTACTTCGTTTGTGAACAATGTGAAAGGACAATTTGTTCGAAATGTTCCATCGAAAACCATCAAGGACATAGATTAGTTTCAAAATATACAGAATCCGCTTTTACAACCGCCAAAAAAATCCACCTTTCTTTAAACAACTACATAAAAGACATTGAAAATTTACTTTTTCAAATCGAGATAATCTTAAAAGAAATCCCACAAAAAGCTAAAGAAACCGCCGAAAGTGTTTTAGATCTTTTAAATAGTTGGGAATATCACGGATCTTGTTCTCATCGAAAACCGTATCTTTTAAAATTAATCGAAACGATTAAATCGATAAAAATAAAAGACTTAAAACTACAACAATATAATTTAAATCAGTTGTTATTTCGAATGGAATCGAATTTAAAGTCTTTAAAACAATCTTTTTTAACGGAAAATGCGAAAGTTGTTAATTACGCTTCGTTATCTTGCAGGGAAGATTTAAATTTAGCGAAAATTTACGATTATGGATTTATTCCGATTCATAATAAAGAATTTCGAATTGCTATAAAACCGAATGTTATTAAAAAACCAGCTGGTTTAATTGTAATTGGTACAAAAATTGTAGAATCAATGAGAAAAATCGCTTTGAAAAAAATACAATTTGAAGATTCAGAAAGATATTTTAAAAATTACAAGATTGATTTTTTTAATAATTTTAAAGTAAATATTTCAAAAGAAAGCCAAATTTCTAAAGAAACTTGGTGTTTTAGTGAAGAAGGTAATAAAAACGGTCAAGTTTGTAGACCTTGGGGAATCGCTTGTGATGAAAACGGACGATTTTTTATCTCCGATCGAAGTAATAATCGAATACAAGTATTTAATCGTCAGGGAAAATATGAATTTAGTTTCGGTTCGTTTGGAAACCTAAAAGGACAATTAAATCGTCCAGCTGGAATTACAATAGATTTTAATCGTCTAATTGTTGCTGATAAAGACAACCATCGAATACAAATTTTTACTTTAAACGGAGAATACATCTTAGATTTTGGTAAATTGGGGAATAAACCCGGAAATTTTAATTACCCTTGGGACGTTTGTACAAACCCTCAAAATGAATTAATCGCCGTTTCAGATACAAAAAACAGACGTGTACAATTATTTACTAAAAATGGGATTTTAAATGGAATCGTTGATTTTTATCCGTACGATTTAAAATTTTTCGATTTACCGCGAGCCGTTAGATTTAATCCGAAAGGTGAATTAGTGGTTGGTGATTTTAATAATCATCGTTTTATAATTTTCGACCAAGTTTTTTCATCGTTTAGACTCCACGGTTCAGAAGGACAATTTAACAGACCTCAAGGTTTAGCAATAGACTCGGATGGAAATCACATTGTGGCCGATTCAAAGAATTGCCGTGTAATTATTTTCGATCGTAATTTTAAAATGATTAAAGAGATTAAAAGCGAGTTGTTTAAAAATCCCCAAGGTGTTTGTTTAACGCCAACAGGTAATATTGCCGTTATTGACATGGAATACAATCGAATTGTAGTTTTATGAGTGAATCAAAAACAAGTAATTAAAATATTTTAACGTGTTTATTATTTAAGCTTTTAGAAAAGCTTAGTTAATTAGTATTTCGATTCTTTCGATTATCTTAAGGATTAAATATGCTTGATGTAATCAAGATAGGATCTAAAGCATTACATATCAAGCAGTATAATAATACAAAATTGAGTTAAAAAAATAATTTTCGTATACTTAAAACATTATATGAGAAATTATTTTTGTAAAATCGAAAGAATCTTTTTTTTTGTTTAATTGTGAGAGAAAAGTACCAAAGATAATTACTTTATAAAAATGTATATCATTTTTATCTAAGTTTTGTAATTTGTGGTGTTTTAAAAGTTTTACGTATAATAGTAATGTTTTTTTTTTAAGGCAAGAGTTTTTGCCTTTATTAATATGTAATTAATATAACGTAGTATATTAATATGTTAGTTATAGTTTTAAAAAACTGCTTGATATGAATTGGTTGCCAATCATAATTATTTGTATTGTAGTTAAACGAGATATTAAAAAAACGTTGGGAAATTTTGAAATAAAATTTTTTAATTGAAATAAAAGTCGTTTCACATTTTAAAAGTCACTAATCTTTGTCAGTTATTCATAAAAAATGTTTGATGCTTTCTTCCGTCTTTCTAAGCATTCCATTTATTCTTTACTCACGTTCAACTTGTTTTATGTACAGTCCGACACGCGAGAATTTGCGGCTTAGATTTCACAAAACTGCGCGACAGCGGGAGTGAGAAAGTATTCGGGTACATAGAGATAAAATTACGCGTGCCTCTTTAGCTGCAGTGTGCTATCCAGGGCCGGTTTCAGACAATTTTATATGCTAATTTTGTATATTAATATATGTATTTATTTAAGAAAATTATAAAAAAATAGGCTTATAACACTAACACGTACACATCCAGAGACAATTATCTGTATATCGCATCATGAAGTCCAAAATATTTTTATACTTAATACTTAAGACGACTCTGGTATATTCAGATCTCTTCACTGTGAGCGACCGCGTTTAAATGAAACGTGCTAGTGTGAAGTTACTGTTGTCCACTGGGCAACTGTTGACGTGACTTACTCAGCCGCATATTCTCGCGTGTCAAACTGTACTTTAAATTTTTTGAAAATCTTCAGAATACCTACAACTGTCGACGAGAATTGGGCAAACGTCAATCGTGGTAGCGATTGACGATTAATTAATCGTAATTCCGAGTGAAGACGATTTACGATTAATTAATCGAAACTCCCAATGAAGATAATTTACGATTATTAAGAAGAGATGTACTATAATCCAAACTCAATTTACACCATGGAGAGAGGGATGCAAGAGCGCGCTTTCTCCCCGTAACTTTACCGAGTAGGCCCGAGTGGAGTACAGGGGAAGGGAGAACCGGAGTTTCAAGCAGTCCTCGCAAACGCAAAGGTCTTCCGGCAAGAACGCCGTCGTAGACAGGCCCGCGGCACCTCGCTGTTTGAACTTTTTCGGTCAGACTTTTGGCCCTTTTTCAGGTCTTACAGGAAAAGCGAGAAGTGTTAATTCACCAACCACAATCATTGGTTGTAGTTTTAATCATATTTTATACATATTAGAATGTGCCGTCACAAATTCGCTTTCATTGTTACAAATTTATTATTTTAAAATCAAGTTTCGATGAACTTTCATCCTTTAATTTTATCAAAAATGAACAACGTCGTCATGTCATAATAACTTTATCTTTAAATCAATTTATAACTTTATCAATTTTTTATTTAAAAATTAGAAAATTGGAAGCCAAAAAGTAAACTGGTTTTAAAATAATGAAATAAATGTGTAATTAGGAAAGGGATATTTAAATATGGGAAAAATAAACAAGTAATAAGTTTTTATGACAAACATTTATTATTGTAATGAAATAAGGAAATTAATTTTCAAGATACTGATAAAGATAAATTTGCTTAATTGATTTTCATTTAAAAAGAAGGTCGATCAAAACACAAACTGAAAAGAAATCGTGTATTTAAATAACTAGAAAAGTTCCAATGATTTTGAAGTGTATTAACATTTAAACAATCAAAAGCTAACCTATAACTTTAGGATTTTTAAGTAACAGTTTTTAAATAATTATTATATCAAATAGTAAACTGATTTTGCATAATGTAGTAGAGTAGTGTGACTATAATAATTCTATGAATTTGCTACAATGAAAATAAGAAAGTTTGAATTTAACTTTTAACTGTAAGTAGCAATAAATCACAAACCAACAATTGAGGATTGATGTTTATAAAAATATATTATCTTTATAATTAATTTTTTAGTAATTTGATTTTCTCGATTCTACCTATTAGTTTAAAAATATCTCGATTAGTAAATAAATTTCTTTCAAAGTTTGTTGATTTTGTTGTAACACAAAACATAAACGGTTTGGATATAGAATTAGAAGAAGATTGCGAACACGTGTAAGACTTTAATTAGTAGAAGTCTTGATGGAAAGTAGAAGAGTTGATGGAAAACACCTGCAACATTTCTATTGTTGGAGTAATTTTCGTTAATAATAATACTTTTACTAAAATATAAAGTCAATAAACACGCAGGTATTCTCAAATATCCGTGGTGTTCGGGGTGACAAAGACCCGACGTTAATTTTGTGCTTTACCTGGAAAGCGCACAGTCCCGGTGACTAATTAATTTCTTCAATTTTTACTGGGTTTTGTCAAATATGATTAAAACTACAACCAATGATTGTGGTAGGTGAATTAACACTTCTCGCTTTTCCTGTAAGACCTAAAAAAGGGCCAAAAGTCTGACCGAAAAAGTTCAAACAGCGAGGTGCCGCGGGCCTGTCTACGACGGCGTTCTTGCCGGAAGACCTTTGCGTTTGCGAGGACCGCTTGAAACTCCGGTTCTCCCTTCCCCTGTACTCCACTCGGGCCTACTCGGTAAACTTACGGGGAGAAAGCGCGCTCTTGCATCCTTCTCTCCATGATGTAAATTGAGTTTGGATTATAGTAGATAACCGTAGAAATGGAGTCAGATCTTTCCAAATCTGAACAAACCCGAACTTAAGAAATTTGGATTGGATTCCATAGGCACTTTGGATGATATGCGAAAACGAATGGTTAAATTCATTCGAGATGGTCGATCTTCACAGCAACTGCAGACAACAGCTTTTCAATTCCCGACTGTAACTTATACAGCTGACAGGCCAATAGTTACCATTCCTGAACCGTTGCCAAGGTCTCCACTGACTTCACCCCCAACTAGCCCTGTAACTCACCGACGAAAAGATTTAAGGCTAGACCGATGGAAAATAAGTTTCAATGGTCGAGAACACCCAACCGCGTTTTTGGAGAAAATTGAAGAAACATGTACCGCACAGGGAATACCGTATGATGAATTGCTACCTCGTATACTTGAACTGTTAAGGGGAGAAGCGGTCCTTTGGTTCCGAAATAATTGAAGATTTTGGGCAACTTGGTTAGAATTTACCGCTGATTTTAAAACCATGTATTTTCCAGTAAATTACCAAGAAGATTTGGAAGCTGCCATAGCCAGAAAGGTACAAACACCTGGAGAACCCTCAGGAACTTATATCACCGATATTCAAATCTTAGTCAGAAGGCACGGAAATATTTCCGCAGAGAATGAACTTCAATGGCTTTACCGAAATCTTCTTCCCCAATACCGCCATTACATTCGTAAGAGCGATATTACCGACATGCACACCTTCATGAAGTTAGTCCGAGAATTTGAACAACTCAACTACGAATTGGGACAAAAACAAACCTCGATCGGTGTCGAATTTCCGATATTTACTTAAAAATCACCGAAATCGACACCTTTTATACCCTACCGAGAAACTGGTACTTCATAATCTTCGGCCTTCAACACGAGTTCCCGGCAGCGAACTCAGGAATCCTGTCCGATAAGGCCTAAAGAGCCTAATGCAAATTTGCCTTCAAGACAGAGGTATACCGAGACCCCATGATAAAATCAAAATTAGCCTTCTACTTCCCGAAATCAACAGAGTCCTCAAGTAAATTTTGGACAACGTCCAACTTCAAGAGAACCAACTAATAACAATCCAATTATTTGTTGGAGATGTGGAGGACATTATCGACAACATTGCAAGGAACAAGCAAGCATTTTCTGTTTCCGATGCAGAAAGCCGGGAATACTATCCAGAAATTGTCCTTGTGGAACAACGTCAACATCACCGATTTCCCTCGAGGATAGACGATTGAAGGATATTGACGATTAAAGGCCGGTTCCCACTAATCCAGCGCAACGCGGTGCAGCACGACGCATCATTTTTTGAATGCATACACATTAGTATGCATATCGATTGAATTAAAATTTATAGGAATAAGCATAGTTCTTCTTCATCCTCGAAAGATGTCCTTGTCTTAGCATGTGTATGTCTTGAATGTGACAAGCCTAAACAAGAAAGGAAAACTACTTGTTTGGTACATGGCATATTGTGCGCCAAGTTAAATGGATAGAAATTCCATACGATTTTTAAAAGGTTGCAAAATAATGAGAAAAGAATTATATAAATATTATAAAGTATTCAATAGAAAAATATAATCAATTATTTGACATTGTGCGAATTCTATTATGTAAAATAAATACCAAATTTCACCAATGCATTGGACCACATGAGCTATGAGCTGTACAAAATTGCATACATCAGAAAGTACATCGTGTTGGACTATAATTCACATCTGTCCGTCGAGGTGCAGTGCGGCGCAATACCGTGCAACATACTGCACAAAATTTTTTTCGAAGGAATAAAGGGCGACTCCCATTAGTTCAGCGCAGCGCAACACGACGCGACAAAATCCGTTTAAAATTTTCTCCATGTTTTCATATAATATCGTTCACATTAATGCAGTGCGATGCAGCGCGACGAAGCGCAGCGAAATTTTAAGGCCGGTTCCCATTAAGTAGTCATTTTCATCATTGTCACATTCAAGACATACACTTGTTAATACAAGCACATTTTTCGAGGATGAAGAACTATGCTTATTCGTGCAAATTGTAATTCAATCGTCGTGTTTCACTGCGCTGGACTAATGGGAATCGACCTTAAAACTGAACATCGGTGTTAATAAAATAACATTTCGTTTTTCACGCTTCGCCTTTTGACTCGATTCCGAATTGAAACTTGTCCCAAAAACCTTAAAAAATAGTACAAAACCCTCTTAAAAATGTTTATTTTCCGTTCTGAGATGCCGGAGCAATTAGTTATAAAATTAATCGTAAAATATGCGATTGTTCTAATCGCTATTAAATTGTTAATCGTAACATAGAATTAAAGTTTATTTCGATTAAATTAATCTGGATTGATTTAATCACGATTAAATTTTCAATTTATTAACCAAACGACTAAAAAATTGGTCAATTGATGCCCAACACTTACTCTCGTATATTATTGTAAAAAGTTGTTATTCAAATTATTTTAAAAATCACAAACTTTTATTCTAAGAAGTTCAACCTATATAAAATTTTAAATTTGAAAAATTCTACTTAAAACACTATATTTGAAGAAGTTTAAGGACTTTTATTCCAAATTCTATAAACATTTTCGGAACGAAATTTAGTTAATTTCTAAAAAAATTCTTTGTAATCTATTTTTAAATTAAGTTCATCTAATCTTTTTTTGAATTAGTTTTTAAACCTTGCACTACTTTTCTTTTAAACTATTTCTATTATCAATTACTATTTAGTTGTCCTATTTACATTGACCATGATGAAGATAAAGAAAAATTGTAAACATTCCGGTTACAAAAATAATTTCTAAAAATTTATCTTGACCCTTAGTTCAAGATTTTTTATCTCTTGCAAAACGTAACAATTTTTATCTTGGAAAAAAATTATATAAAATCTCACCGACAACTTTATTCAATTTCAAATCAAACCAGTTCACCAAAATTTACAAAGTAAGTAATGTTTAAATAAATTTATCACTTCATATTTTTTCCTTTTTTAATTTTTAGATGAAAACTCAACTTATATTCCTTTCTGTCTTTATTTTTATATCGTTAACGGACGCATATGGATGTCAAAACGATTGTAACAGTCGATGTAGTACTCACAGATGTAAAATAATGTGTTACCAAGAATGTCAAAGTAATTGTTGCAATTCTTGTACATCATCAAGTTCTTGTTGCTCTTCAAATTGCAACACACAAGAAGAGAAAGAGGAAAGTGAAAAGGAAACAACGGTCATTAAAACTCAATCTTCACCTTCGAGTTCAAACTTCTCACTTACTCTAAACAACGTCATTCATACTTTAAATAAGATACACAATCCGATTAATGTAACGACGCTTAACGAAAATAATATTGAAATTCTTCCTGCTAAAGGTTCCACGTGTTGTAAGGTGTTGGTACCTAAAAATTGTTCTACAGGAAAAAACGCGAAGTGTGATTATGAAGAAAGGTCGGTTTGTTCCGATGATGTGTGTTCAGATGTTGAAGTGTTTCATGAAGATAAAATAATTATACAGCCGGGAAAATATGAGCCTGTTGAAGAAATATATCCTCAAGGGTATAATACGCCACAGATTATTCCTATTCCACAACCTATTCCGGTGCCACAACCAATTCATGTACCACAACCTATTCCCATACCACAACCAGTTCATGTACCACAACCTGTTGTTGTACCACAGCCTGTAGTTGTACCACAACCTGTAGCTGTACCACAACCTGTAGCTATGCCACAACCTGTTGCTGTGCCACATCCAGTTACTTTTCCACAAGTTTCACCATGTCAATATGGAATGATTGCACCACCACCATATCGTAAGTGATATTTTAAATACCACAAGGATTTTAACCCTTTACATTCAAGAGGTGACTCTCATTACATACTCATTTCAAAATCAAAACATTGGCGAATGTGGAAACAACGTATTGAGCGAAATTTCAATTTCATGAGAAAAATTTTTGAATTCGGGGGTTTCACAGAAATATCTATATTCCATGCGAACACATTTGATTGTGAGATAAATTTCTCACGAGACAAAGCTCTCATGATATTTTAGTCTCATTGTGGACACCTTTTAAATCTGTTCTTGAGCTGATTGGTAGACTATCATACAAGGATTCAATTGATAAAGTACTAAAACGCACTATCCAGCCAGTATTGAATAAATTGCGTTTGAAGTATAACGCTCGGTTCATATTTTGGATAATGAATGTCTTTCACAGAGCTCCGTAATGGAGTTGTTAAGCTAGGTATCCACAAGGAGACTAAAATCTCATAAGACTTTTGTGTCATGAGAAATTTTTCTTAGATGTGTTTCCACTGAATTGAAACAAAGTCATTTATAAAGCTCTGAAGTGAAGTTGTTACGACAGTGAGTTAGTTACGCAGAGACAATTAAGGCAAAAAAAGCGGTTTGCTTTGTCTGCATTGTTGACTCACCGCATCAACAACTCCGCTTTGTGAATGACTGCTTATTCAGAATATAAACCAAGCGTTATACTTCAAAGACGATTTACTTAACATTTTACTGATCGGTGACGAGTTAACTCGTCTTTTCATACCCGAACGTTGCTGACCGGTGAGGAATCAACTCGTCCTTGCCGGTGATATGACATAGTTTCTAAGGAGAATTCCCGGTCAACAATAATGGGCTGAATAATGCATTTAACATTCATGTTTTCCCCTTGTTAGTTACATCGCCTCTTGAATGTAAAGAGTTAAAAATTATACTTCTAATTGATATCTTTTCTTTTTCAGCTTGTGCTTCAGCATATGGTGATAATTTCTCCGCAAGATTTGGATGATATAAAAATTCATTAAAAATTTAACTTAATTTTTATAAAATTAGATAATTATCTTGTGTTAATAAAAAAGTTGTTAATATATTTAAGGGTTTTTTTTAAATAATGAAGTATAAAAGAACGACGCCGTTGAAAAACAAATATATTTTTAACAAAATCTAAAAGATCTCTCAACAGCATTCGTATGTATGTATATATGTACAATTCTAAAATTGCTTTACTTAATAGCTAGCAAAGTTGATCGTCTTTTTTTGTTCCTGTCGCTTGAATTCTTGTAGCAACAAGCTAACTGCGCACGAAGGTAATTCCTAAATTATCACAATCGTAAAATTCAACTAAGATTCGCAATTCTTTACAAATGTACGGAAATTGACTAAAATTGCAACTTCGGCTATCATGTTTGTTGTCCAACTTTAAAGCTACTAACGAAAGAAAAAGAAAAAAAAAATGCCAGAAAACTTTTCCGTTTCTCCTCCAACAAATCGATACGATACAATTTCGCAAACGAACGGATGACGTCGTCGATGCGTGATTTCTTTAAACGTTCCAAAGAATATAAACACAATGAATATAAAATATAAAACGGAATGCGTATAAATTAATTAATTTGTATAAAGGACACACATCGTCAACACATTTCGTTGTAAAACAAAAATTACAATAAACGAATAGAGTATAACCTGAGTGTAAAAATACCTAAACAACAAAAGAATTAAAATAAATGACACACACATTGTAAAAAGACTTTCTCAATTAAATCTTGGTTAAAGGACGAAATTAAAACGAAAAAGTTACAACAATCGGTTAAAGTCAAGTTATTCATATCGAGCGCTTGTTTCTGTCTTAATTTAATTAACTAATAATTTCTTTTTTTAACACATCTTTGTTGGTATGTGGAGTATTCTCACTTAATTTGGGATAAAGGGGGGTCAATACTTATTTGAAAATTTGTTGCACGTCAATCACAGATTTTGTTCCGTAGATCCTCCCTGCTGGATCAAGCCGTTTTGTTCTGAATCGTCGTTTCTTGGCGGACGTCTTCCGTTACTCGACCCCGCTTGCGTCTGGTCTACATCAAAAATATATTATGCTTTAGAATGAGTTAATGATATTTTTAAGAGTTTAGCTGGTTCAGATTTTAGTCGTTAAGGATCATATGAAGATTGAAGTTGAATTATGTATGTAGGATTGTGGGACAGGGTATTATCACTCTAATATTTAAAAATCAGTAGGCTTCTTGTAGTAAACTCTAGGAGGTTTGATGGTATTCAAATAATCAGTAACACTTTCTCGCAAGTCAAGGCGGCGCGAGCTACGCTTTGACTAGGGTTTGTCTTATCTGTGAGATGCTACTCAGCGAGCACATTTGGTTGGTGGAGCACAAGGTTGGTAGAGTAAATGGTTTAACCCTTTGCGGTCCTATGTCAAGTGTGACTCGACATCACTGCAAATCTAGAGAGGATCTGCTGGAAGGAAATGGTGAAGAGCGCTCAGTTCGCAAAAGGTTAAGGTTGTCCGCCTCGAGTGTTTGAAGGGAGAGGGGCGGATACAGCCATTTCAAGATGCAATAAAGTTTTACTTTTAATAGTTAAGTTTTTAAGTAATCAAAAAAAGAAGTGATATCACCTACGAAAATTAAAAATAACGATAAATCTATAAACTAAAATGGGGTTTTATTAGATATAAGCTACAAATAAAGCGTCGAACGAATGAGTTCAGACCTCCGTAACGAATTTTTTGTAGTTATTTGTTCAAAATAAAAAAGAAGGAGAACGATTTTTGTTGGTTTTGTGAAGAGATAGATAATCCAGAAGATTCATTTTTTATTTGAAATAATTTTGTTGAGGAAAGAAATATTTGTTTTAATAAAATCGGAAAAAATGTGGAAAAGTAAAAAGTATCACAGATATAATGCTAGAAATGCTAGAGTACTGGAGAGCCATACATGAAATGGTGACAAACATCATGAATAAAAAAGAAAAACACGAAAGAGAACTAGAAAACATAAGAAGAAATGTATCGGGTGTTTATAAATGAATATCGGGGTTTTAACTCTTTATAATATTTATTACATTAAACTTACAGTTATAAATTATATGCCAAATGAAAAAGCAACTCAAACAGTTTTACCAAGAACCTTATAAATGTTCAATGTGACAACCATTTGTCACACGGCACACATCAAGTCTATAGTTGAGTTCTTCCCAAACGTTGATAAGTGTGTATTCAGTAATTGTAGCAACAGCTGCTTCCGCATGACGTTAGGTCGCAGACGTTAGGTCATGAGATCGTGAAGACCATGCATGCATCATTATGCCAGTAAAGTGGCGCACCATCTTGCTGGAAAATGAAGTCCTCTGGCTCATTTTCTTCCAACTGAGGGAAGAGCCATTACTCTAGTGTATCAAGGTAAGAAGTGACAGTTACAGTAGGTTCACCAAAAATGGAAGGCCCATAAACTTTTCGCCGGGATACGGCACAAAAAACATTCACTTTAAGGGAATCTCTTTACATTTGTACCATCTCTAGCGGATTGTAGCAGAAACATTTCGCGCACATGTACACTGGTGCCAACAACCAAACTGTTTGAGTTGTTCTTTCATTTGACATAATATTTATAACTGTAAGTTAATGTAATAAATATTATAAAGCGTTAAAACCCCGATATTCATTTATAAACATCCTGTACAGTAGACCGCAAAGTCACATTTATATGCCTCTGAAGTTATCCCTTGATGGGTGGTTCCAAAGGCGGAGGGGAAAGGATTTTAGTTGGTCAATGTATTCAAGATGACTACATCTACCCAACACAGAGTGGTCTATGATACGATAACTTAGATAGTGATTTAGATCTCTTGTCTGTCAACAAATTTCCTAAACCCCTCCTTAACACGTTCACGCTGGGGCTGGTTTTCATATTTTTCGCTGCGAGGCGACGCTCGAACTCGTACAGCGCTTCATCTGGCGGCAAAATATGTAGTCCTATATTAAAAAATATAATATTTGGCGATGCGTACCACCGGTGACACGCACCGCCCGATGAGATAGTCTAGTGTGGGACACTGGTGGTACGCGCCGTCCGATTAAAAAATCTAGTGCGGGCCACCGGTGGTACGCGCCGGCATGAATGTGTTAAACAAAGAGAAAAGACCTTCGCGACGTCACACATTTGAGAACTTGGGTATGTCAAGGAAAATTTTGCTTATAATATAGGAAAGACAGGAAATTGGACAACCTAATAACAACTACCCTATAGACTTTGCTGCTAGACACAAGGGTGATTGATACACAACCAAAGGTGTTCGACTGGTTGTGGGGCCGATGGCTTTATGACCTCTCTGAAGGTCGGTGGAGCAATTAGATGTTATAATAACTGGGGCTCGAACCCAGGAAATCAAGCACGCTAACTCGAAACTTAGCCACTGTGTTATCACTTTTAATGAATTAATTATAGTGATTTATGTAATGTGTCAGGATGCTTTTAAATAATTGCCAATAATTTGAATTGATGTAAATTTTTCTCAAAGAACTTTTGAAATAAGTATGGATGACTCAAAATTATTTGGATTGATTCCAATGATCTTTAAAGGTAAATTGGATGATTTAGATAATATTCCAAAATTTTCGACTATTTATTTTGATTTAGAATAGAGAGAATAATCTTTATTTGGCTATTGACGCGAAGGTTTTTTCCGCGAATATGTACACTCATGATCAATGGAAATGAACTTTAAAGCTCTGTATGAGAACGATGGCTAGAATGGTCTCGGGTACAGTCGGTATTCGAGAGAATGCAACCTGGCGTGAGGCTAAAGGCGTAGCATGTGGACGGAGCAGGAGGCCGACTCGATGCGGTATCCATAAATATGAAGCAGGTAAACGAACATTGACTTGGATGAATTACAGCCTCACGCCAGGTTTTATTATCTCGAAAGCCGACCGAATCCGAGACTGTTCTAGTTATCGCTCTCGCACAGAGCTTTGAAGTTCATTTCTAGTGACTATGAGTGTACATACAGTGTTATTTAGTTTGACAATGGTTATAACATAGATAATAGAGGTAGGATTAACAGTAATATTAGGTCGGTTGTGTTAAACTTATTATCAATGTTTCGTGGGGGTGCGTGGTCGGTTCGGGTCTGGGTCCGTCAATTTTATACATAGTCTGTTTAGAATATCTCTGTTGTGAGGGTTTTGCGAAAATTTTAGTTTTAATCTGTCATGTCGATCCTTTATCGGAGTGGTTTAGAGTTATATGGAATGATTTTAACAATTTAAAATCACAAATTACAATTTTACAATTTTTTACAATTACAATTTTTCAAAACAAAAAAGAAATAATAAAAAAACATTTTAAAATAAACCTTTAAAACTTACGTACTGATCAAACAAGGAGGTCCTTTCATTCTGCATGTGTTATACGACCCGCAATTGCCACATTTTAACCCAACCACATGAAATTTTACAGTACTCTCCTAAAATCAAAAAATAAATAAATAAAACTTACACTACACCAACATATTTTTTGCTGTATTAATTTCAAGATAGTTACCGTGTGACAGTCTTTACATAAAATAGCCGCCATATAATTTCTATACTCGGGAGGCATCGGCGTGTGCGCTACTTCATCGTCCAGGAACTTCCACAATTCCGTCATATCCATTACAGACGTCTGACAAATTGGACATGCGTAGTGTCCAGCTTTCAATAACTGTTCGAAGCAAGTTCGATGCAGGAGATGACCGCAAGCTGGTATATGGCACGGTATTCGCGATGTGTGTATATCTTCTAAGCAGACTGGACAATTGGCACGTGATACATTTTCCACACACTAATAAAATTCAAATGTTTTTATTTCAAAATTAACTTTTAAGAAATAATAATTAATAATAAATATCTTTAATTTTAAGATACTAAAGGATCTTTCTTAATTAAAATCTAATCCAACCTAACTCAACATTATATTAAAAACATTCCTCATAAAATACATTCCAAATAACAAAACAATGAGATATTTAATCCAAATATAGTCTATCAAGGGTAATTAAGTTCGCCAAATATAGGTTAATGGAGTTTGATAGGTGCAATAATATCACCTAATTTTATTTGCGCGATCATAAAGATAACGTTAAATAGCACGGTCTCAGACGATGGAATTCATACTATACACTCCCCAATACAAACAGATTTTATTGGAGACCTAAATTAGGGCTGTTTACCTTGTGGCCATTTTTTAGTTGAATCGGAAGACACATGTTACAAGTTTCACAATGGAAGAACCGATCTGACCCTCCTACTCGACATATTCCACAACCCGAACAGTGATACTGGTTTTTATCCTCGTCGTCAAAGAGATTACATTCCAGACATGTATACTACAATAAAAAGTAAAATTGAAAAAGTATACTCTCATTTAAATTATATCAACAACAAATATTTACTACCAAAGAAATAAAAAGACATTTATTTTAATTTTTCATATGAGAATCATGTGGTTTAATTCATCAATTTTATTTACTAGTAGATAAATATAAAAAAAGAAAGAATCTTTACAACATACATAAGCAAATCAGTTAAGTCAATTAAAGGTCAAACAATCGTTTAACCTTTTTCGAAAAGCATCGAAAGAAAATCATAGAATAACAATCAAAGTCTAAAAGTCTCCTCTCACCTTCCCAAATCGTATACCACAATTCTGGCATTCTGCTTGTACAGGCTGTTGTGTTTCGCACAATGTACAAATAAGCTGCGTAACTTCCTTTCGATTCATAGTGTGGTCTTCTTTTTCATCGTGACAGAACCTGCATGTGTACACTTTGTTGCAACAAGGCGTCTAAAATAAAAGTGAAAATCATCGCATCAAACGTACAAAGAACTCTATAAATATACACTAAATTATTAAATTGGGGCAAACGCTCACCACGAATTTCGACTTCCTCTTGTAGTGGGCACAGCCGATAGTTTTAACGGTGCCTTCTGGGGGCCCCTCGGCGCTCGGCGTAGCTGCCATCGTTGCGTTCGGGCTAATTAATACGTCGTAAACGCACTTTCACGCACAACAGCTTTTGCAATACTGCAATAAATGCGCGAGTTCTACGTACGACCGAAGACAACTTTGCCACAAATGTGTGTGCGAGATCAATGGGACGAAGTTAGCCACGGAGACGTTGTCTTGTCAAAAAGGAGATCGTAAATTCCAAAAGGAAAGATAATGTCGTTGGATTTCTATATAGGAGATTATTACGAAACGCGACTCGTTTCGAATCTTAAGATAAGTAGATTGTACAATTTAAACTTGTTTGGATTACGTTAGTGGGATAAAAGTGATCAGTGGTTCTCAAATTGTTGTTTACAAGAATTGAATATGTACAAGATTTGAAATATGTTTGTGTACATAAAATTTCTAAATTTAAAATAAGCTTTAATTTTTTTTAATTTTAATTAGACATTACATTTTTCTTCTGTAGGAAAAATAAAATGTCATAGAAAATTCATTTTTGATTAAAATAAAGATAAAGTTTCAAACTAAATCCTTATAAAATTTCAAACCTCAATAACAATTAGTTTCTTAGATATAAATTTTTAAAAATGATTAATTTTTTTAACCTAAAATTTTTCTTACCAACTTTAAAATTTTTTTTAATTTTTTTGACAACACTTAGAATAATAAAGCATTTAGACAACATTTAGAATAAAAACCAAAGCAAAATCTTTAAAAATGATTTTTTTATGAATTTTTAGATATCGATTAGTTTCAAGTCTCAATAACAACTATACTTCATTTAATAACTAGGAGGAGTGATTTGAATTTTGCGCGCCAAAATAGTGAGCTATTATTGGTCGCTCCGCAGTCAAGTTTACGAAGACGAGAAAATTGGTTTTTGTCGTTTATTGTTTTTAACGTTTGAGGTTAGGTACTTTACCTAATTTGTCAACTTGTTTCTCGCTTTTTCGTTGTGCTCAAATGGTTGCGATCAAAAAATATTAAGTTCGAAGAAGGTATGGTACGATGTCATCTGTTGGATATAATACGTCAACACAAGGAACGTCTTTTGGATAAATTTTGAACAATGTACGTATAGATAAACGGCCATAGAGATATTTGGTATGTTCTAGAATACTACACGCAAACGCTTGGTGTTTTGTTGGTTGCATAAATGTGACTGGTTTGAAGTTTAGAATTCAAATTTGCCGCTAAAAATGTTTAGTGTATTTTTTAGTTACTTTTTCCTATGTAAATGGGGTTTTGAGATTTACTCCTCCTATACTTCATTTAATAACTAGGAGGAGTGATTTGAATTTTGCGCGCCAAAATAGTGAACTATTATTGGTCGCTCCGCAGTCAAGTTTACGAAGACGAAAAAATTGATTTTTGTCGTTTAGTGTTTTTAACGTTTGAGGTTAGGTGCTTTACCTAATATGTCAACTTGTTTCTCGCTTTTTCGTCGTGCTCAAATGGTTGCGATCAAAAAATATTAAGTTCGAAGAAGGTATGGTACGATGTCATCTGTTGGATATAATACGTCAACACAAGGAACGTCTTTTGGATAAATTTTGAACAATATGCCTATAGATAAACGGCCATAGAGATATTTGGTATGTTTTAGAATGCTACGCTCAAACGCTTGGTGTTTTGTTGGTTGCATAAATGTGACTGGTTTGAAGTTTAGAATTCAAATTTGCCGCTAAAAATGTTTAGTGTATTTTTTAGTTACTTCTTCCTATGTAAATGGGGTTTTGAGATTTACTCCTCCTAGTTATTAAATGAAGTATAGTTCACTCTAATAAACTAAATGATATAAACCAGGGTGGGCGAACTCAATGTAAAATATTTGAAGTCGATTTTTAGTACGTAAACCGAAACACCTTTAGCGCTGATGTATAATTTTTTAGTGAAGTCCCTATATTTATAAATCTAGGGACATTCATTTTAAACAAATACGAAAATACAACAACGTTTCCATGACAACGCGTTCAAAACATATTTCATAGAAAAAGAAAGATATAGAAGGTGAACTCCCACTAGATTTTTGAAATGCGTCAAATTTAGTACGTAAACCGAGAACTCACAGCGCTGATGTGCAACTATTCAAAAAAACCGCGAAATTTGAAATAAAATATTTTTTTATTTAATTTTATTTCTTTATTCGTACTACAATAAGAGAGCCATAAGTGACTCACTTATTGTGTACGAAAAATAAGTAGCAATGATAAAAGAAAAAACATTTTTTAAAATAGATTAATCTTTTTTATTTTCATTTATGAAGCTAATACAAGAATGCGTAATTTATTAAACAAAACAAATATACCTAATATCCACTTAGCCCAAATCCACTTATTAAATCTTCCCGGATCCTTACTGCAATTCGGGAATCGATAGCGGGAAGACTCCTTATCATTACAAATAGAAACCGTACACGCTATATATATTTGAAAAGGAAACATAATGTAACGAAAGATTGTAAAAATGTTAAAGTTAATCAACACTTACCGGTAATAGAAGTAAAAAAAATAGTACGGAACACAATTGTAGTCACTGTAAACGTTATGTTTCACGTTTAAGCTCGAAATGATCAAAAATCAATCATAATAACTCCGAATGCTCTTACATGAAGTTAAAATATGTTTTGAACGTGTTGTCATGGAAACGTTGTTGTATTTTCGTATTTGTTTAAAATGAATATCCCTAGATTTATAAATCTAGGGACTTCACTAAAAAATTATACATCAGCGCTAAAGGTGTGTCGGTTTACGTACTAAAAATCAATTCCAAATATTTTACATAGAGTTCGCCCACCCTGACATATTTTAACTTCATGTAACAGCACTCGTAGTTATTGTAATTGATTTTTGATCATTTCGAGCTTAAACGTGAAACATAACGTTTACAGTGACTACAATTGTGTTCCGTAGTATTCTTTTTACTTCTATTACCGGTAAGTGTTGATTGACTTTAACATTTTTACAACCTTGCGTTATATTATGTTTCCTTTTCAGATATATACCGTGCACGGTTTCTATTTGTGATGATAAGGAGTCCTTCCGCTATCGATTGCCGAATTGCAGTAAGGATCCGGAGAGATTTAATAACTGAATTTGGGCTAAGTGGATACGTGTTAAAAAAATATGACATGTGTTGATGTTTTTGCTAACACATTTAGGTTTACGGAAGGTACTGTAACATACTTTTATACAGGGTGTCCTGGAAAATGTGGGAAATCTCTTGGATTCTGATGGAACATTAAAAAATATGTTTACAAGTTCCCATAATTTTTTTTCCTAGCGGCCCTCCCCTGGGAGATACGGCCTTCTAAAGGAAGCCACTGGAAAACAATTTTTCTTGAATAACTTTTAAAGCACTTAATTTAATTTAATGAAAATTTAATATGATAAACAGTAGTAAAGACCTCTTAAAAAAATGACCTTAAAACATAATTAGTCTCTTTAGTTTACCAGGGGCGTACTAGGTTGTACATTTTAATGCTTACATTTTTAACACCCTGTATGGCGAGGAGTTAAAAAAAATAAATTTAGATACCTTGAATATTTAGCTAAAGAAAAGGTACTCTTATTCAGTGTCGATAAAATGAACCGTTTTCGAGAAAAAAATTGTAAAAGAAACCAACAAGATTAAAAATTTATTAATATTTCCTAGGTACCATAGTAACGTTTGTAAAAACGGCGCTAAATTTTTCGTCTGCAACATCAGTATTAAAAAAACCGATGTTTTTACAAACATTACTATGGTAACGTTACTATTACAATTACACTTACATTAGACACATTACATTTCATTACAATTACAATTTTTTTCTCGAAAACGGTTCATTTTATCGACAGTGAATAAGAGTACCTTTTCTTTAGCTAAATATTCAAGGTATCTAAATTTATTTTTTTAACTCCTCGCCATACAGGGTGTTAAAAATGTAAGCATTGAAATGTACAACCTAGTACGCCCCTGGTAAACTAAAGAGACTAATTATGTTTTAAGGTCATTTTTTTAAGAGGTCCTTACTACTGTTTATCATATTAAATTTTCATTAAATTAAAGTAAGTACTTTAAAAGTTATTAAAAAAAATTGTTTTCCAGTGGCTTCCTTTAGAAGGCCGTATCTCCGAGGGGAGGGCCGCTAGGAAAAAAAATTATGGGAACTTGTAATCATATTTTTTAATGTTCTATCAGAATCCAAGAGATTTCTCACATTTTCCAGGACACCCTGTATAAATAAAGTCCTTACGGGGTATAAAAAGTTCAAATTTGTAAACTAGTATTATTATTAGTGTAGTAGGTATATTCGTTTAGTTTAATAAATTGCGCATTCTTGTATTAGTTTCATAAATGAAAATAAAAAAGATTAATCTATTTTAAAAAATGTTTTTTTCTTTTATCATTGCCACTTATTTTTCGTACACAATAAGTGAGTCACTTATTGCTCACTTATTGTAGTACGAATAAAGAAATAAAATTTAATAAAAAAATATTTTATTTCAAATTTCGCGGTTTTTTTGAATAGTTGCACATCAGCGCTGTGAGTTTTCGGTTTACGTACTAAATTTGACGCATTTCAAAAATCTAGGGAGAGTTGACCTTCTATATCTTTCTTTTTCTATGATATAAACCGACTAATGATACAAAAATTTAAAAAAATTAGGTTGAATTGTCAAATTTAAGGATTGCCAATCTACAAATTTGACACTTTTGAATATTTTTATTGAATATACCGTGCGTTCAGAAATGATTGTAGATCGTTTGAATTTGGTGCGCTCGTAGTTTAGTGATTTTTGATGGTCAATATTGTTACCAGTGAATTACCTACGTCGTATCTTGCATATCAGTGGCGTAGCCGGATTTATTCGTGATGTATTCTTTACAGTATTAAGTGTATATGTAGATATATTCATAATTATTGGAGATCGGATATCAATTGCAATGCCATATGTCAATAAATTCAATAAAATACCTTTCTCTTACGGTTTTTTGGCAACTTATGACAGCTTTCAATATCTTCCATGACACGCCTATGAGATATGATTAACATTATTGTATTTATACCAACCTTAAAAATTAATCTATAGCGCGCCAAATTCAAACGGTCTACAATCATTTCTGAACGCACGGTATTATTCTTCAATTGACCTACTATTGCACTATTTAATGTGTGTTAGGTACAGTGATACCTAGATATACGAGTGCCCTAATATACGAGTGTTTTGAGATACGAGCCTCCGAGCGAGCGATAATTTGCTTTGAGATGAGAGCAAAGTTTGAGATATGAAGAATTGCACACTACACAATGCCCCTGCTCACCCACCAAATTTAGAAGATGATTTACTCGAAGAGTTCGAGTTTATAAAGGTTATTTACCTACCACCCAACACCATTCCTATCTTACAACCCATGGAGCAGCAGGTGATTTCTAATTTGAAGAAGATGTGCACCAAGCACTTTTTTCGGCGCTATTTTGAGGTGACGGAGAAAACAACCCTCACGCTTCGAGTGTTCTGGAAGGGCCACTTTAACATCGTGATATGTCTAAGAATTATTGATCAGGCCTGGTTGGATGTTACAACGAGGACCTTAATCTCTGCATGAAAGAAGTTGTGGCCTGAGGCTATAGCTGAAAGGGCCTTCAGAGGATTGAAACCCGAAGTGTCAGTGGTAGAGGAGATTGTTTCTCTGGGAAAATCCATGGGTCTGGAGGTGGATGAGAGAGATATGAATGAATTCGTCGAGGAACAGTCTCAGGAGCTGACAACCGAGGAGTTACACGATCTACATTCGCAGCAGTATACCGTGGTTCAACGAAAAATTAGTTTTGAAGAGGAGTTAGAGATGGAGGAGATTATCTCTACAAGAGATGTAAAGGCAGATGTTTTGAATGTGGGAGTAAGTTGTAGAGTTCGTGGTTAAAAATCACCCCGAAAAAGTTGCAACTGATCGTGCAACGGAGCTGTTTAACGAAACTTGCCTAACTCATTTTCGCAATATCCTGAAAAGAAGAAAGAAACAAACCTCCTTGAACAGTTTTTTTCAACGATCTACAGGTGAAAATGAGCAAAGCGTAACGGAAAAAGCGAAGACCAGTGACAAAAATTAAGCGCTTCTGTAAACATTTTAATTTTTCTTTTATTATGTTTTTATAGAATATGTATTTGTGATTTATAAATAAATGTTTCTTCTTGTAAATACATTCTTCTTATTCAAAAACACTTAACAAAAACAACTGGTGTTTTGGGAGCTGGAATGGATTAATGGCATTTCAATTAATTTCAATGAGGAAAGTTGCTTTGAGATGCGAGCAATTTGACATACGAGCAAGGTTACGGAACGAATTAAACTCGTATGTCGAGGTACCACTGTATTTCAAATAATATAAAAAATTATTTCTATATTCAGTGATTATAAAACATAAAACTTTATTCTATTAATAAAAATGGAATCTTTATAAAATTAATAATATAAACTCTATTCTAATCTAATCTAACACAAAAATTATACTTTGAAAACTTATTCAAAAGAAAAATAAAACATCAAAATAATATTTACATGATGCTTTTGAGTTCAACACGACAAGTTGGACAGATGGTAATGTTAACTTTCTTCAAAGATTCAAAACACTTTTCGTGAATCAAATGACCACAAACTGGAACCATAATATTCATTCTTGAAGAATGAATATCTTCCAAACAAACCGTGCAACCATCTTTTCCACTATTCTCAATACACTAAAATTTAAATTTATTATTAGTATTTTTTTAATCAGTGTTAAGAATTTAACTCTTGTATTATCTTTACCTTATGTTTATCTCGAATATTTACATTCAAACACATATTGCAGACGTCGCAATGAAAGAAATTGTATGAGCCCCCAACACGGCAAATACCGCACTTATCGCAATGAAACTGACCTTTGTTAACATCGTCATAGATGCGACATTTCGCACAGAAGTACTATAAATTAATGAACGTTAATTTTTAAATGTATTTTACAGAGTGAATCAAAAGAATTAAATTAAAAACAAAAAAATAAAAACAAAAAATTAAGAAAAAACTTAGCAGTTTTAACATTTAATAATTATTTAATTTTTGAATCATCCCTGTATATATAAACTTACATTTGCGAATACAACACGACATTTTCGACAGGTTTGTCTGATTTCTTGCGAAGAATTACAGTTTAAACAGACGATTATCGTGACGTTGTTACGGATTAATCGGTGTTTTTCTTTAGCGTCATGACAGTGATGGCATATGTATTTTTGTTGACAACAAGGAGTCTATAATTATAAAGAAAAAGTATTCAGTTAGAATGTTTAATATTTTTGGTTATTTTATATATTTATTCAGGTTTTCTCTTGGTCAGTTTTTTTACGTAAAAACTTGTTTATATTACTAGGATTATAAAAGTTACATTAGTCACGTTTTCTATATTTTGTATCGCTATCTTATTATTTACATTAGTGAAATACTTTGTATTGTTATCAAATACTGTTTATGTTGTGACGAATTGATCGTTTTTAACCATTAAATCTTTCTTGGTATTTCATACAGAAGACATCCCTCTTTAAGTCGTCTAAAGAAATAAATATTTATATTTGCACATTTTTTTATTACTCACAATCAGCTCAGTTTATACTTATTAAAACATTTGGTTTTTTATACATTTTAGTTATAAAAAAAATAATTCAATTTTAGACATAAAATACAAACAACTTTATATTTCATCATCTTTTAGAATTTAGAAATACACAAAAGATTTGTAGGCGTATAAAGTAAGTCTGGGAATAACCGAATTTTATCAATATAGAGATAAGACTTACCAATAAAGCCACTTTTCTTTGGTAATGCGAACACTGTAAAGACGTTTGGGACATGTTTATGCAAGAATTTAACCAACTAGATGATCGCGAATCAAGGAAATCACTGTTGGAAGCGAAGTGTGCAATATAAAGCTCAAACGTTCCTCACGGGTATAATATCCACATGCAGTTAATAAGAGATATCGTAAACGCATGCGCTGAATGTAATCTCAAACCACTAAAAAAATTAATAAACAATTTAGTACCTAATAGAAAATTGTTACCATTATGATAAATTGTAAAAATTATTGTTTGTTTTTTAATTGAAATTTACAAAAAGTTATTTTGTGATATCGTTTCTCTATTTATTTGGGGACTTTTTCTACTTGTCTCGGATACATTTACAAAATTAGGGACTTTTATGGAACCCTTCAATTATTTATTTATTTATTTATTTTTTAGAAAATTGCCTAAATTTACTCAATCAATTATCTAAAACTATTCGGATGAATCTAATTGGATCGTTTGAAGAGGACGAAAATTTTGAAAAGAGCAAAGGAAAAAAATATATTTTCTTTTTTTTAATGTTAGCAATATATTTCCTCAACATAATTAGTATAGACTATTTCAGAAATATAAATACGTATCTAACAATATTATATATAAAAACTATTTGAACTTGTGAACAGGTTGTCGGTTTTTTAATGGAAGTTAACAGCCTTAGATTGTGAACTGCGCTGGCGTAACGTCTCGTCCATCCTCAGCTGCTCCTTCTGCAGCTGCATACGCATAGTCCCCAATTGCGTCAGGATGCTCCTGCTGTGTCCGTCCGTATACGAATCACCGTGATTTACCAAACTCTTCTACAATGTATAATAAGAAAATCATAAAAATCAAATAAAAATCATCATTAAATGGACCGCTTATTTTGAAAGTGGTCCATTTTCTCTTGTTTCGAGATAATTAGAGGTTGGCATATCTGTTAATTAAAAAATTTAGGCAAATTATATCAAGTCTGGCAATATTTCTATTCGTTTATCAATATTTAAGTTGATTATATAGATTTGTTTTAGGCGAATTAGACTACAATAATACATATTTCTGGGCTGTAAATGGACTTACACCACTTTCAAAATTAGACAATTGTAAAAATCGTTTAATTTCAGTTTTGAAAAATTAAATATCACTTAAAATACTTCATTTTAATCCAAATTTGTTTACAAATACGCATGATAAGACATAAAATTTAATTTTAGACGCTAATTACATTGTCAAAATTACCAGATACTGATAGTATTTACTTATGCTCTGCATGTGGCATTGCTTCGAAATATGCATGATGCACCGGAGGTATATAAGGTAATAACTGCTTGATGTCTTCATATTTTTCATAAGTAATAGGCCTGGCATTTTGGTAGAATGGCAAAAGGGCGATTTTTTCAAATTTTAGCGGTCTTCCAGGACGTGTAGGTAATAAATTTATAGTTTTAAATTCAGTGCCCTTCATCGATGTTTTATATAAAATAGTATATGGTGCGTTTTGGAGAAACCTCAACCAACATATTTGCAACCAAGTGATCTGTTCGCCATTAGTATTTTTTTAATCTGTTTTTTTAATCGCATTTTGAAGATTTTTTGTTGAAACGAAATCCTCTGGTTTAATTTCATGTAAAATGAATTTGTCATGTTTTCTACATTGTGTTATTACATCATAATAATGCTGTGGTGTGTACTGCTAATTTTTTCCTTTAAAGTTATCCATTTTAAGAAAACTAGAATAAGTAATCTAAATTAGCAACTTTTAACACGTAATATAAAACAAATGTAATCACTGTCAATTGGACTTACACCACTTTCATAATCGATGATTATGTAATTTCATATACCGACCGATTTTAAGTTGTACAAAACATGGGCATTTTTTAAGAAGTTAAACACGGACTTATCATACATAAAAAATTTACATTAAATTAAGCATGAATTACGTGATAACTTATTTTTTTCAAAAATGGACTTACACCACTTTCAAAATAAACGGTCCAAATAATAATAAAAAATGATTTTTGAAAAATTTTTCTTTGGGATAAAAGAAACTTTCTTACATTCCACTTATCCTCATAACGTCTAAAAACGTCCGGTCTACTAGAATTAACGGCGATAGAGTTCTTAAGTTCCCTTGCGACGGGCGAGTGCGCTTTAAGTACGGGCGCGGGCAGTGGATCGTCCAACCGGCTAGAGCTACTCCTGCGTTGCATCTTCGGGCTCTTGCGAATCGCGCTGAGGTCCTGCTGCGTGGCGCTGTGGCGTCGTTGCGTCCGGCTCAGCAACGTGTCGCCAACGCTCAACGTCTCCAACCTATTCAACATATCCTGGTGCTTTAACGCGTCTATTCTACTCAACGAGTCGAAACGGCTAAATCTACTGTAGTCGGAAGAGTTGGCGGGGTCGTGGGGATACGCGCCGAGCAGGTCCATGCGGTTGAGGGCGTCGCGTCGCGCCGCCAGCGATTCGTATCGCGACGGAAGGGTACCGTACCTGGGAGAGGTGCCCGGATAGGAGGAGGAGGACGACGGGAGCGTGTACGAGTGGTGACTGCGGCGGGACACCGGCGGGGAATAATGGGAGAGTTTAGAGGCAACGTTGGTGTTTCGAAGACTTAGTGGGCTGCTCTCGGACTCGTAACGCTTGCGGAAACTCGAACGCAGCTGGAGGTCTTGTTGGCGACGTAGGAACTCATCTGTAGTTCTTCGAGACTACAACAATATTAAAACTATTTACTTAAAAAGATAAATAAATTGAATAAATATAATCATAGGAATGGAAAATGAAAATACGAAATACGACAAATACTAGAGTGCAAACCATATCATTAGACGTATGAATGGAGATCCTTATTAACACACTATGAGCGGGCAGGTAGTTGTACCCGTTACGTGAACGGGTACAAATACCCGCCCCGCTCATAGTGTGTTAATAGTTACTATGAAATTTCACATAGAAAAGAGGAATAAAAGAACAGAAGATTCACATTTTAAGATTTTCATTACATATTGGAACCTAATAAAAGATATTTCATCTTTCCTTGATTTTTTACTATCAAGCCTTAACGAACAAGCGTATTTTTCTAAAACTATGACCAGTAGGTCGACGGATTTTCAAGAAATTAAATGCTTCATTTCCAGACTAAGAAAAGGTGCATAATTAACATCGCTTAATTGGATTTTATGAAAACTTAAGGTACAGTGTCAATCACGCGACTGCTGCGGCTATAATCGCGCGGCTCTGGCTACTTTGCGTCAGCCACTCGTTTGCATTGAATTATATGGATACGTTGTCAACAACGCGAGTGCGGCCTTGACGACAGAAGCGGCCGCGGCGACCGTGGCGACGCGGCTACCACAATAGCAGTCTAGCCGCCAGAGCCGCTACGACAACTTATGAAAAGCACGTTTTTTTTCTAAAGCTTTGATAAGAAAATGGGCGAATCATAATTACATGAGACTCCACCTTTGCCTGTCTAATCCGAAAAGTAAGGATTGTAAGGACCAAAATAAAAAAGATAGTGCATGAGAAGAAATAGTGAACATTTTTAAACAATCAGATAATGAGTAAAACATACATGAGTTTATACTAGGTTCAAGCTACCTCCATGATGGTATAATAAAAACTAATTTTTAGTGTAAAATTCGAAAGAGAAAGAACCCGAACGCGATTATTGTCGCACAATTGACACTTAATAAGGCGGCTGTAGACGCGCTACAAAACTCGCGGGTCTGCAACCGCGCGGCTATAGCCGCTTCAGTCGCGTGATTGACATTGCACCTTAACAGTAATAATAGGTAGTATACGAAAAGATATATCCATACTAAAGAATACTGAAGTGAAAATTTCAGAAAAAGAATGGGAACCTAATAGATTTTCTAAAATATCACGTCATGCTGCATGTATGACGGCATTTGATTTTTTTAGAATATTTATAATGTCACGAGTGGAGTCGATGGCTCAGCGGCTAACTCTCGGGTTAACATGTTTGATGCCCTGGGTTCGAGCACCCGTTATTCCAACATCTAGTCGCTCCACTGACCTTCAGAGGGATCGTTAAGCTGTCGGTCTCGTAGTCAGTCGAACATCTCTGGTTGTGTATCATCCTTGTGTATGGGAGGTTTAAGACTCGCGGATAAGGCGGACCCAAGCCAAGGCGTGGCTCGCGCATTGTTTACAGAGGGTCTGCTGGGAATCGGTACTAATTATTTGAACACCAACAACCCTCCTGGGGTTTAATACAAGAGGCCAAAGTATTAGAATGATAATACCCTAATATTACCCAACGCTCCTACATACATACATTGTTGCGAGTATGGCGGCATTCGTTCGTTAATTTTTAAATTAATTCGTTTTGAATTCCCAGGTTAAATCTCGATATTTTTTACTATATTTTTCTTGGGTTCAGCGATCTTCGAAACATTTTATTCTCTTTTTTTTATTTATTTTATACAAACCTGTTCTTCTCGCATTGCTCGTAACTGTTCCTCCCTCATTTGCTCCTCTTGCATCCGAATTAATTGCTGCTCTAACCTTCGATTTTCCCTTTCTTGTTCAATTCTCTCCTGTTCTTGCCTGAGCTCGGCTAATCTCCTTTTCTCCTCTATTTGCATTCTGAGCTCTTGTTGGTACGCCTCACGTTTCAAACGCTCCTAAAATATGATTTTATGAAACATAAAGAAAATAATCATTTTAAAACCGAAATGAAAATACTTACACGTTGAGCAGAATCAATTCTATCGTGATAACTAAATCCATCTAAGCAACTTGTTCCATACCCATGATTATAATCAGATAATAAATGATCTAAAATTTGTAAATGGTGTGAATTTGGTATTTAGATAATACTTTTAAGAGTACATAATATATTTATACCTGTAGGTGTTTGAGTTCTTCTATTAGATAAAATACTCCTGGGCTTGTCCATATCTACGCCCTGCAGTTCCAAGTTTTGCTCGCTGGTTAGTCTCTGGTCTATTCGTTGTACATTAGTGTTGCAGAACGACTCGCGATTCTCCTTATCAGAATGATTGCTGTCGGAGGGGGTGCATTCTTTGGAAGCCTGACTCGATTGACAATTATACAAGAACTTGTAGAAAAACAATATCAAATATAAATTTTCTTTTCTTATCTATTTAAATACAAAATAAATTTTTCGAAAACTCACCAATTGATTATTAATATCTTGAATATCCGTTTGTACGGACTTTGTTTGACCAGAGGAAATAAGTTTACTCTCTGATAATAAACGTTTAGAGGAATTTTTTATATTTTCGTTTTTCTAAAAATATATATAGATAGATACTTCAGTATAAATTTTACATAGATTTACATCTAGATCTAAGTTCTAAGAATTGGAAAAATTGCACCAAACTAGTAACATAAATTTTGATATTAATTTTTACTTAATTATTTTAAATTTTGATATTAAAAACAGAGAATTGAACAATGTTAAAAAGTTGGCACTTAAAATATTTTACTTTAGTGCACTTAACACCTTTACAACAGCAATTAAAAAATTATTTTGACAGCAAACGATAAAGCGTTTCAAAATTTATAATCGCTTTAAGTTTCATTGTGATAGCTAAAGGTGATATTTAAATATTTAAAAAAAAACTGTTTAGACACGTCATCTTGAAAAGCCTTGAGTTCTCTTAGGAAGTCAACCTCTAGAAAGCGTTGCTAGCGTTTGGCAACTGAGTTTAGGGACAGTCTGTATATTACATTCACCCAAAAACGTCTCAAGAGTCATTAGCTGATAGCACAATTAATGACGAATGAGACATCTTTCGTCGGATGGAATATACTTTTACATTAATTTATTTTATGTAATAGTAATCAATTAATTTTTCTTTACTTATAAATTTTTCAAACAATTTGGCTTACAATCAGCCAGAATTTTTTTTTATCAAACAACAATGATAAATGATAGATGACGATAATTTTATGAATACAGTATTCATGATTGATGCATTTTTACCAATTCATCCTATACAGGTGTCCAGAAATTAGACAGTCACATGCTAGCAGGGCATTTAACGTTGAAAAATAAGAATAAAGATCAGAGAAACATTTGTCAAAAAAATTTTTCGAAGGAAGATACAATTTCTTGAAGGGGACAGCAAGAAAACGGTTTCTAAAAAATATCCTTGGATTAGCTTGGGTTAAGTCAATAAAAATTGGTATGTTAACCTAAAATTTCAAAAGAAATTTGGTGGCATCGATTTTCCATGAAACTCATCAATAATATGTGTGCAAGGGAAAAATCTGATTATTTGTTTATCTAACTTTTTTGCATGTCAACTTTTTACTACCCTGTCTTAACCCTTTGAGTGCTGCTCACTCCGTACGAAAAGGTCCACCATGGACTGTACACTTTTTACGAAAGCTTGCAATTTACCCACATATGTGTTCGTACCCTAAACCAAATGGTTAGGTCAGAACGCATATATGGGTTCATAGTCAAAACCGAATGATTGTGCTAACCCAGATATAGGTTCATAGCGCCCAAAGGCTTAAAATTTATATTTCTTAAACTTTTCTAGGTCTAAGAGTAAATCGTCTTTAAAGACTAACTATTTTCATCTTTGAATTAAGTAGGATTTTTTATAGTGTGTGTTAAGCTCTTTAACAGTATAATGTGTTATCGTTAGGGAATTAACTTTTTTACTGAATTGCATTACCATGGAAACGACAAAATTCTAAGATGATATATTTTGCCATTGCTCCCTTCAAGGAACTCTAGCGCCTTTAGAAAGCATTTTTCGATCAATGTTTATGTAAACTTTTATCCTTATTTTTGAATATAGAATGCGTTGGTAGCGTATGGGTATTTATTTTCGGGACACCTGTACATTCTTATTTATTAAATAAGTTTTAATTTTTTTCTTACGTTATTTATGTGTTCTTTATAATCTGCCTGGCGCTGCTTTTGCAATAACAACTTTCTTTGATCGTACTCGCCCAATCCAATGTATGGTGCCGTCGCTACGCGTAATTGTGGGTTGTTGGGGCTGTACTCACCCCAACGTAACATCGCACATTTATTGCTATCATCCTATTCGAAATTAAAAAGTGGGAAATCCTCATTAAACTCTTTCTTTATTCAATAAGTAAAAAATAAAATAAATGTTGTGTATTGTTTGAACAAGTTTTAATTAACTGTTTAATGCTGTTTGCAACCGTAATAAAAAAAATCAATAAAGGGTTTAACTAGTATTAAGAAAAAAAATCGGTTTTGTAATAACCTACTTGTATAAAGAAATGTATTTTAAAGACTTATAAATGCATACTCAAGCAAAAAAAATAATGTATGTTTAAATGTCTTAAATCTGTTTTTTATTTTTATTTCTTTTTAATTTTTAGTTTTTTAATAAATATAAAAGCAAAACTAAACCCAAAACTCATGCTTACCGATCTAAAAGTTAAGGGATTCTCAGAATGAACAAGTCTATCAATAAACGATTCTTTCCCTTTCCCTAAAGAGCCATCATCGCAACTTAAATCAAGCCGTTCGACTACCTCAACTTTCTAAAAATTAAAAAAACCAAAATAAAATATCAATCAAAATCCTAGCTACTGATCAAAAAAACAAGAATCAATAACTACTATACCTAAAATTATAATTAAAAAAAAAACCTTGCTGTTATTAAATCGTAAACACATACCTGGTTTTTTGCATTTGTTAAACTAATTTCTTCATTTAATATCTCTTCCGTTATACTTTCCGGTAAACTTACATCTTTGTCAGGTTTCTCATCTTTTCTTGGTGACTGAAGTAAACAAAATGGAAAGTGAAAATGTGATTAGATCGGAAAAAAGGGAAAACGCATACAAACCTTTGTTAAAATAATATAATAAAGGTATTGTTGGATAAAAGAAAATGCATGCGGTTTAACAAATTAAACGCGAGATGAGTGCATATTAGGAACAAGGACAAAACGAGAAGAACTGATTCTGTTCTCTGCTGTCAGACTGTGGGGGTTGAAATAATCAATAAATAACAAGGTCAGATGCCTTGGACACTCCTATTCTCAGTACTCAGGCACGCCAGCAAATAATAAAAAAAACTAAATTTACTATTAGAGAGATTAAAGTTAATTAAAACCAACAGTGCGGTTTTTTAAAGCGAATAAAAAATAAGGGTAAGTAGATAAAAGTTTTAAACCTACCGACGTTTTATAAAACGAGCCACTTCCGAAAATTAAGTTCCAAAACAACTTTGACCTACATTAAAACCTATCTAAAATGTTATTTGATATAAAATCAATTCTTGTACCTGGTTTTCGGCGGTCGACGATAATCCTAACCTCTTTCTTTCTTGTTCTAACAACAGCTTTCCGAGTTCTATTACTTGTTTTAAATCAAAATCCATTCCCGGTTTAAAAAAATTAATACAAAGTTGTTGAAAAACATAAAACCTAATTAATTAAGTAAACTAACTAAAAGACTAAAAAAACGTCAAAACCACTTTTTTGAAAGTTGTTGTTGTCATGATTTAAACGTCAAAAGTTAACATGTTTTGTAAATAGATGGCGTTTAATTTTTAGAATGTTTAAAAATTTCAAATTAAAGACATTAAGTTAGATTTTCTCTTCTGGGTAAAAAACTAAAAGTCGTAGAAAATTAATATTTCGTAAAAATAAAGATTAAGTTTCAATTTAAATCATAATAAATTTTCAAGTCGAAGCAATAGTTAGTTTTTTAGATATGATTTTTTAAAAATTAACAAATTTTAATCAACATTAAGTTACATTTTCTCTTCTGAGGAAAAAAACTAAAAATCGTAGAGCATTCATCATTCTCAACAATAAAGATTAAGTTTCAATGTAAATCATAATACAATTTTAAGTCTCAACAACAATTAGTTTTTAATTGTTAAATAAGTTAGGTTTGAATTTTGTCTCTGTGGAAAAAACTAAAAATTGCAGAAAATTAATTTTTTGTAAAAATAAAGATTAAGCTTTAATCTATATCGTTATTAAATTTCAAGTCTGAGCAATAGTTAGTTTTTTAGATATGAAGTTTTAAAGATTAACAACTTTTAATCAACATTAAATTACATTTTCGCTTGTGAAGGAAAAACTAAAAATCCTACAAAATTCATCATTGGTAATAGTAAAGATTAAGATTCAATCTAAATCCTTAATAATTTTCAAGTTTCAATAACAATTAATTTCTTAGATATGAATTTTTAAAAATTCGTGACTTTTAATAAATATGTTAATTAAGTTAGATTAGAATTTTGTCTCTGTACAAAAAAGTAAAAGTCTTAGAAAATTTATTTTTGGTAAAAATAAAAATTAAGTTTCAGTGTAAATCTTCATAAAATTTCAAGTCTGAGCAACAATAAATTTCCCAGATATGAATTTTTTAAAATTGACTTATTTTATTGAAAAAATTGGTAGTTTTATACTTTATTAATTGGGTTGTTTTTGAGATATTTCAACTTAGCCACATCGATAAATCGCCCTGTACAGTAATTGTATTGTAAATGTAATCTCCCTTTGCTTCCGATTGAACAATATAATCCAATCCGTAGGTTGAACAAATCATATATGCACAAAGCTCTTGTTAATGGATTGTCAATCTAATAATTTGTTAATTGATTGCTATATTTGACTTTGTATTGTAAATTCAAAACTATTAACGAATTATTAGCTCTTTATAATCCATCAGATTTTAATAGTTGCTTAAGAGATAAACGTTACCAAGCGAATAAATTAAAATCTTGAAAATTAATGAAGTGATAAACACATTTTTAACGAATATGAACGAATATTACAAAGATTAAATAATCTTAAATTTATGAATTTTTAAAAAAATTGGATGAATGTTATAAAATTAAATGATACATTTTAAATCTATGTGAAATTTTCGATAAATAAAAGGTTTGTTCGTTAGGGTTGCACTGCTTGCATTTAGTAGTTAAGTGCATTATTAAATTTTGGTTACATATTTGTTCGTTGGATCATAGTTCATACTTGAACTAAAGAGCATCAAATTACACTGAATTACAGTCATTCCCCTTTAAATGCTGTACGAAACTGCACCTTTGCATCATAGTGTAAGTTAGGACAGTGCAAGTTTTAACCCAACGAACAAAGCTAATGACAAATTTTTAAGAAATTTTTCACAGTTCGTTAACAAATTATCAGATTTCGATTTTGACGAATTGTTAAATCTCCATCAACTCTCATTTCGGAGTTGTCTTCTTCATAATTTCTCAATTATGCTTACGATTAAAATTTTACTGACCGGTGACCAGTTAACTCGTCTTTTCATGCCCAAACGTTGCTGACCGATGACGAGTCAACTCGTCTTTGCATTCGTCATTTCATTTGTTCATTAGGACTGCACTGCTTGCACTTAGCAGTTAAGTGCATTATTAAAGTTTGGTTACATACAGTGGTACAATAAAGTTTACATACACCACGGAAAACGATAATATCACAGCTCCTATACAGTAATTGAATAAAAATTTTTAATGAGAGAGTTAAGAAAAGTATATTATTTTAATATTTTACATCAAAGTTGCAAAATTTATTATTAATTAGAGAAAGCCCACAACATAATCATATTAACAACTCAGAAAAGCCTACATACAGTAGTTTGTTCTATACATAATTGTATTATTGACAACGAAAACAAATCCGAATGAATTTAAAGTTAATATTTAGTATGTCCTCCCTTGGCAACAAGAACTGCTGCTAATCGTCGAAGCACAGAATCTACTAAATTACTTGTGATTTCCGGCGAAATACTGTTCCATTCCCTTAACAGTGCAGCTTTTAAATCATTTTTATTTTTAATTTGTATTTTCCGAATTTTGCGGTCAAGAAGCTTCCATACATACCGTATGAGGTTGAGGTTGGATGACTGAGGTGGTGAATGTAACTGTTTAAGGACATTATACAATAGGAATTTCTTCGCAATATGAGCGGTATGCTTGGGAACATTATCGTATTGAAATATCCATTATGATCCCAAGTCTAATTTATTGACAGACTCCTTTAAATTAGATTTTAATATACTGCGTGACATTGAAATTGCAATACCTAGAAAGAATGGGTACTTTTTAATAGAATTAGGTAGAAGTGTTGCTCCATAGAAGTACAGAAATTGATTAAAATTTTGTGACTCTAGACCGCTTAGGTTCGACACAATTAACATTTTTTTTTCTGTATGTGGTGCAGTAATTTCTTGTCATCAGATGGTAATTTGTGTGTATTGTGACGATATTATCTATCAGTTTGACTTCTTATGAGTTTGTGTTTGTTCCTAATTAATGTTTAGTTGAAAAATTGAATTGTCTAATTTTTCGATGTACGAACAAAAATTTGATTCCATCAATTTCTGCGTATACTGCTGTGAGAAGTAAGTGTTTTTATTTGTGATCAAAGGGTATCTATTGACATACGCGTTCATTTTCCGGGCATTTTACTACCCAATTAGGTGTTTTAGACTCACAGAATACCGTGAGTTATGCTCTACTGTTCTGTATCGATCAATTGCCTAAATTAATGAACGTAAAGGTCTTAAGGGGACATTGAGAAACATAAGCTTGACTTCAATAACAGGATTTGAATTAAGTCTGCAGATGCATGACAATCTTAAGCTGATTCAACACAGTTCTGCAAAGTTGCACATTTTGCAATATTATGTTGAAATGTTCATCCATGTCCATTCAACATAGTGTTAGAGTTTTGATATGGAACGTCATTATTTATGGCAGTACATTGCTTTTCATGTAAACTGTACGAATTTATAACGCCTAGTAACAAAATGTAATCCGTGGAAGTCCATCTTGTTTAGCACCGTTAAGAGATTAGAAAGTCCAATTTTACAGCAAAGAAGAGTACACGCACATATGGTAGGCCTTTTAGAAAGGTTTTTCTGCAACATCTGATGGCAGTGCACCACTTTTAGTTTATTTGGATAGCAGTTTTAGCAAATGAAAAACGATCCACCTTCATACCGTTATTTTTACCCCCCTCAATTTCTTTTAAATAATAAAAAATGTGTGCACTGTTGTCTACGAATAATAGGAACCTCAGAAGTAATCATACTGACAAACAACCCCGTCAAGAAGCACACAAATTACTGCCAAAATAATAAAAATTACTAAAGTATCTACAGAAAAGAAAAGGCAATTTTGCCAAGCCTATGTTATCTAGGGCATCAAAATTTTAATCGATTGTTACACTTCTATAGAGCATTATTTCTACCAAATTTTATCAAAAAATGCATACTCCTTCTAGGTGTTGCAATTATGATGTTGCAACAACCCCGTCAAGAAGCACACAAATTACTGCCAAAATAATAAAAATTACTAAAGTATCTACAGAAAAGAAAAGGCAATTTTGCCAAGCCTATGTTATCTAGGGCATCAAAATTTTAATCGATTATTACACTTCTATAGAGCATTATTTCTACCAAATTTTATCAAAAAATGCATACTCCTTCTAGGTGTTGCAATTTCAATGTCACGCAGTATATATTCAAATACACATAGCGATTCATAGTTGTTTCTATAAATTTTTCCTACACCAACCCCCGACATACAACCTCATACTATTACGTTTCCTCCTCCATGTTTTACTGTGGCTTTCAAGTTTTTTTTTATCCAGCTCTTCATTTTTCCTTCTCCACACTTTTGCTGTTCCATCATAGCCGAAAATATTAAATTTACTTTCATCCGAAAATAGGACACTATTCCAGAAAGTAATATTCTTTTGCTCATGTAATTTCGCAAAATCAATCCTTTTTTTGCATTAATTACAGAAATAAATGGCTTTTTTTCTGGGAATTCTACTGTTGTAACCTTCATTTCTTAAGACAAGTCGAACCGTTTCGGGATTTACTGTTATAGACTTTGATCCCGCAAGTGATTTGGCTATGTCAACTGCAGTAGTCCTTGGATTGTTCTTAATAGTGTTTAAAATTGACCGCTTATCTCTGCACGTCAGCTTACGTGATCGACTACTTACTTCTTGGTTTGTTTTCTATTGATTCACGCTCTTTATAATTTCGAATTATTGTCTGAATGGAAGAGCGACTTCTACTGACTATTTTCGCGATTTCACTTAGCGATCGACCGATATTATAATTGTTAATTATGATTTGTCGTATCGAATAAGGTATTACTTTACGTTGAACTTCCATTGTGAAATTTGCTGTCATAGACCGATATACGTAAAAGTGATTTAACAAATAACACAACCACTATAGTATATGTAATGCAATGGCAATTACGTTCGTATGCAATCATTAAATTACATGAAAATGTACGAAAAAGAAATGAGGTGTTGCAGGTGTATGTAGACTTCTTTGAGTATATTTATATTTTATGTTCCCCATAATTAGTAGGGTAAGGTTGCTCAAGTCGTACCCCCTAAGAAAAAATACTGCATATAAGCGAAAATGTAGCCACAACATAAAAGCTTTATTTGTTATACTAATCTTGGATTAATAACAGTTTTATTTATTATAATAAGATATAATATAGTAAATGTTAATGGATAAAATAAACTAAATAAAAAAAAACTCTCATCGGTACGACTAAGGAAACTAGTTGCCTAAGTGGTACCACCCAAGGCTTAAGTCGTACTCCTAAAAAATATTAGGTAACAATGTTCATTACGAGGTATTTTTAGAATATGTGCTTTACATGTCTCACACTACTATTTTTTAAGTACACGCTTCACATATTTCTTGATTCTTTTGCTAACTCTAGCACATAGATCGTGCACCTATGATTTACATTGCAAGCACTGAATCATCTTTTCCTCCCGTTCTTGTCCACACATATAGCAAAACCAATCGCTTGCAGCATTGCCTCTCTTCTTTTTAACTTTTAATGCTGATTCCTTTTTATTAATTGTTTATTTTCTTTTATTTGCAACATTTTTTATTTTGTCCTTTTTATTAAATTTTTCTTCCCTCTTACTTGCAGCATTTTTTATTTTGTCTTTATTCGCAGCTGACGTTATTTCGATTGATAAGCTTAGGCGTCTTTGTTCCTCTTTGCTGTCATTGATGATATTTGGAATAGGTGATAAAATATTTAACTGTTGTTTTAGTTTATCTGAATCAAATGATGTTAAAGGTTTTGCAATAAAATCCATGGAAGCCTCTTCTTCCTTTTGGATTTGTCCATCTTTGTCCGTCGGCAGACTTTAATTGCTCACTGATTCATTTGAATTATTGCACGTTTTAAACGGCAAAAACGAACAAATTTCCTAAGTCGTACTTGGTACGACTTACGCAGCTCGTTTAGGTACGACTTAAGGTACCAAACATTGTAAACGAAAAACGGGGATAACCTCACATTGAATATGCGTATACGTTTTACCTTCGGTGGAAAGATTCCGTAATTGCTACAGAACTTATGTTAAAAAGAGAGACTATTCTGTGTATAATTTCCTTCCGAAAAAATCCTCCAAACACATGCAGAAAATTATATGAAATAGCAATAATTTACTTGTTGAGAATATTCTCTCAAATGGCACTTGCATTCAAACGACTCAATAGTGTAAAATGAAGTGTCTACCTTACTAGACAATCCTATAGTGTTACTTTTGCTGTCAACGCTGTGGTGGCATTTAAAATAGCTAAGGTACGACTTAGGCGTAGGTACGACTTGAGCAACCTTACCCTAATTACTTGCATACTTTTGATATAAAATATTACAACAGTATACACTTCTTAACATTTCTGTTAAAAAATTTCATTGAATTAAATTTCAGGAATAGAGATATTATCATTTTCCATGGTGTATGTAGACTTTTTTGTATCACTGTATGCGTTCGTTGCATCACAGTTCATACCTGAACTAAACAAAACTAAATTACACTGAATTACAGTCATTCTCCTTTAAATGCTCTACAAAACTGTACCTTTGCAGCATAGTGTAAATTAGTGCAGTTCAAGTTTTAACCCAACGAACAAAGCTAATAACAAATTTTTAAGAAACGTTTGACAATTCGTTGACAAATTGTCAGAATTCGATTTTGACGAATTGTTAAATCTCCGTCAACAACTTTCAATTATGCTTATGATTAACATTTTGCTGACCGGTAATAAGTTAAATCGTCTTTTCCTGCCTAAACATTGCTGACCAGTGACGAGTCAACTCGTCTTTGCACTCAACATTGCTGGTGACATGACATAATTTCTAAGTAAAATTCCCAGTAAACAAAGTGTTAATAAACAGACCATTAAGAAAATCCTTAAAAAAACACTACATGTCTTTTTATTTAATTGAAGGATAATTAAACGATAAATAAAATAAAACACATTTAATTCAATTACAAATATTTTTAATTTATCATAAAAATAATCATAAATTATTCATACACACAGACAGACTGAATGCAACGATTGATTGCAGTTGTTTCCGTTATTAATTATTATTATTTTTTGTCCTTTTAACAAATAATGACCTAAGTTTTAATTTTTTGGCAATATGTACAATGGTTTTTCTAACTAGTTCTTTTATTACTAGTAAAAAGTAATAAGAAAACAACAATTTTACAAAGGAAAATAATTCTCACAAATGGAATGGAAAACGAAATCGAGCCCAAAATTCGAAACTCTAGACGTATATGTACACATTTTCTTTCTCTCTTTTTCTTTTTATTTTTTAAACGGACGTAAAAATTATATTCAAATAGTTGAGTTAAAAATGTTTTTAAATAAAACGAACCTTAATAAGAAAAATTAAAAAAATAAAAATAAACAGAAACGTTGAAAAGTGAAATTTTTCTGTTTGTTTTAAATTAATCGAACACAAAAATATAACAGCAAACGGTAAATTGTCGTAATCACAGATTATTAATAAACAAATGAAATTTGTTATTATTTTATCTATTTGAACGCGAACTCTTACTTTTATTAGTTTAGTTATTGTACCGGTTTTAATCTTTTTTTCTTTTTTTTTTTCATTATTATAACTTGCTTTTTTTCTCTGTCTTGATTTACGATAGCACTTATTGTTAGCGTAACCTCGGGTTAATGTTTGATTTTTGCATTTATCTGTCGGCAAAAAGTTCCAAAAAATCAGTCAAATGTTCGAATCGATGCAATTAATAAATATTTATGTCATTGTTGTTGTTGTCATATTGGCTGAACGGAAAACTTATTATTTAAACACTTCGGAGAGGTAGCTCGTGGAATTAAAAAAAAGTCGACACGTTTTCTTTTGCCGACTTGGTCAACTGTATTTACTTTGTACTTATAGATATACTGTATTATAACAGGAAGCATTTTACCTTATTTTAGTCAGTTGACAAGGGATTTTAAAAAAATGTATTTTGGTATTTAATCGCATTTAAAAATTACTTAGAAATTTTCCTTGTCAACTGAACCTGTTTTATTATTTTTTTCTTCATAGAGAAATTTTACACTTCTCGCGTGGTATATATACATAAATACTATACAATTAACAATCTTTGGTAAAATAAAACAAATAACATTGAGAGTTATAAACAAAATTTTTAAGATATAAAACCTTGTTTTATAATTTCATTTTAAAAACATAAAACAAGATCTTTCTAAATTCAGAAAAATTGTAAATTGAAAAGATACATATTAAAAAAAAACTTAAAAATTAAAGGATAAAAAAGAAATTAAATTCGGACGAAATCTTTATAATATGATAAAAAAATCATATTTCTTTGTAATATATTTCTTTCTAAATCCTTCTAATTTTAAATTACTAATAATATACAAACCTACCGATTTGAAAATAAAACGAAAAAAAAATTAAATAATACTAAACCAAAGCAGTGAGATCCAATAAAATTTTAATATCTTACGAATTAATCGATTTAAATTAACATTTGAAAATTACGGTTGAATTTATAACTCTTAAGGTTTTTTTTAAAGGTATTATTGCACTTTTTTTAATTAAAAAAGATCTAAAAACGAAATATCAACGAAAAAGAGATATAAAAACACACACATTGGTAGTTATAAGTTCTACGGTAATTTTTCAAATTGTTCATTTAAATTCTTTCAGTCTACGAATGGAAAAACCAATGATCGAAAAAAAAAATTAAAACGATTAATAATTAAAAAAACATGGAAAATCTCATTGTATAGAGTGTAACAAAAATATTGAGAGGAATTTATGGGGATTGTTTATGTTAAAATAAATGAAAATGTTAAATACAGTCGAGATTTTATAATAAGAATAAATATTAAGTTGAGTTTGTATTTTATAGGTTTGTAAATGTCAATTTTACGAATTTTAAAGTTTTTTATTAGTAATTATTTTCTTCAAATCTATCATTTCCATTGAAGAAAGTTGCCTTAATACATTCGAAAAGTGAATTATACAAACTGAAAATCTGTAACATCACCAACTTTATTACTACTTTGAAAGTTAAAGTTTAAAGTTCAAAGTGCTACGTTATTCAATTTCAGCTTTTATAAGGAGGAAGAAACGAAATTATAGTGTTCAGAATTATTCTTTAGTTTTAGCTTTTATAAGGAGGAAGAAACCAAGGATATTATACTAACAGGATTGCTCAATCTGCGATAATCTTTCAATAATCTTTGACGTCACTGCCAGGGATAGCGTCTCTATCTTATACTCGGTTGTCTCACTTTAACCGTGAATTTTGTTAAACTGACTGCTGAATAGTTTATGAAATGGTTACAATGCATTTTAAAAGCACTTTGCTGACTGACGACGAGTTAACTCGTCTTTTCATACCCAAACATTGCTGACCACTGAGGAGTCGATCATTGCATTGCATCATTGCATTCGTTATAGCCGATGACATGACATAGTTTCTATGTAAAATTCCTGGTCAACAAAGTGTTACTCTAACCGTTTGCGTATCAGAGGGTTTTGAAAAAATATGATCGAAAAACGCCAAGGAGCGCGATCGCACTCCTTCGATTACGTGTCGAAAAAGCCAAAGAACGCGACAGCGCTTCTTCAGTTATATGTTGAAAATTTCAACAAAAAATTTCGTGTGAGCCGTCAGTTTTCTGTTTTGACCCAATGCTCTGGCTTTTCTCGACACAAAATCTGAAGAGCGCGAAAGTGGCTCATGGCACACAAAAGGTTAAAACTATTTAGGATATTAATGTATGTCGTAAATAAATCAGCACACAAAGAAACCACAATAAAATAGTCAGTAGTGACGCCAAATTAATGGCTACGTACTGGAAAAACCGCGTATACACATCCTATGAGATTGAGCAATCCTGTTAGCAGGATTGGATCCAGTAAGTGTGGGGCCCGATTAAATTTTTTTCGCGGTGCCCACAAAGTTTAAATAAAAATGTTGATTTGGCTGTTTACATATTGAAAGGATATAAACTTAAAACATTGATTCTAAAAAACAAGTCATGATACACAAGTCAACATTTTTCTATATTATAAAATGTTCACTTCATGGAGCTTTATAAAATCGAACTACATACTGCGGGGCCCCTTCAAGCGCGGGGCCCGATTGGGCGCAATCACCTCATATCCGGCCCTGCCTGTTAGTGCAGTATCCTTGGGAAGAAACGATAATGTAGGACTCAAAATTATCCTTTAATAAGAACATAATGTGAACGCTTAAATAACGAGAATTTAGATTTTTTCTTTTAATCTGAAATTTTACAATTTTGTAATCATGTTTATTTTTGATTAACTTTAATAATGAAGAATGTATTTTCTCTCCTGAAATATCTTCTCCTAAATCTTCTAAATACACATTTAGGTAACTTTTATCTACTATTACAAGTTTACTTTATGGAAAAGTAAACCAATGTTCAAGCAGAAATTGAACAGCTTCTTAAGTTTTTTAATTCTTTCTTAAGTTTTCGATTTTATTCTTACTTTACTTTATTATTAATAAATCTTTATGAGAAGAATACTATAATAATAACGCAAAAAGACAATTAATAACAGAAAAACATAGACAACAAATTAGCACAATAAATTGACCCTAAATTGACCACAATAGTTTTGTTACACCCTATATATTGTCAATCATTTATAATAATAATAAAAAAATTACCACTATATTTTATCCGATTTAAAAACTATGTGATTATGTACACTTTTTAGTAAGTATGATAAAAAAATTAAAGCTAATCGGAGCGTTGATCGTACCCCGGCAAAAAAAATCAATTATTTTTTTCTTCGACAATAAATAAATACATACACATAAATTACAAATTTCTGTACACAAAAACTAAAAATAGTACTTTTTAAAAAAATATCAGCCGAACCGTTCTCGTACCAAAAACATCAGCTTCTTCTTTCCTTTATACGCGACCTTCATATTCTCTATCAGCTGCGTGAACTGCGTGTGCCCGTCTTGAGCCAAAATAAACGTATCACGGGCCTTTGTTAAGAAATCTATAAAATCCCCGTAATGTCTCGGAGAAATATGAGTAAGTCGCGAATGCGTCGTGTTGATATAAGCGGCTATCGCCGCCTCTAAAAGTTGCCTTAGGGGCGGTCTGTCGTATGATAGGGCTTTTAAGCTTGGGGCGCAACCGCGTCCTCTGTGAGGATGCGTATGGTGTTTTACGCTGGTATCTAAAGGCGGGGGATGTGGACATGACATTCCCGGAGCGGTCATACTACACCGACCTAAGATATCTGATAAAACAGTCGCGCACTGTACGTTTTTTACCAGGAGCGGTATCATATTTGCTAATTCGGTTTTGCCTAATGAATGACTCAATGCGCACGCCCAGTGAATGTCATTTATTGCCGGATGTGTATCCTGAAATTAACAAAATAACAATAGAGAAATTAATTCTAGCCAAGATAAAAGATTTTAAAAATATATTAGGGTGTTAATTACCTGATTATAAGCCAAATGAACATTTTTCATAGCTAACATGGCTAGTTTATACGCTCTCGGTGGATACCCACGGTGTTCCATGTACCGAGCGATCGTAAACAGTTGCGAAGAGGTCATAATGTGCGATGCGGCTTCCACAACGACTTGGTAAGCAGTTTCGAAGGCTAAAGGTTCATTTTCGCAAAGGGTTAACGCGTTCAAGGCACAATTTGGAGGGTCCTACACATAAAAGAAAAGAAACCACTCATTAAATCATTATACCACAATAACAACACTTTATTACTTTGGAAGAAACACAAAATAACTGAAGAAACTATGAGTATTGGGTCATGTTAGAATTAAAAAATGGAAATATGGCTATGCATATGCACAAAATTTGGAAATGTTATTATTATTATATAAAAATATTATTTCAAAATAGTGATAATTTTTTTTTCTTTTTACCTTTGTGGCACATTGAAGTGCTAAAGTCCTCGCACAAGCAGATAATTCTTCTTGTTGTGAAAACGTTAAATTAAGCCGCATGATGGTACTGTGCGACATAATAGTGGTAGCGACGGGTCCCGTTGCTTCTGTCGGCGTAAAAAACTGAAACCAATTCTGCATGATTAAAATAAGCGAGTCGACTCCGACTTCCGTCGCGCAGGTGACGAGCCACCGGACCATTTCGCGTCTCCTCCAGTTCAACGAAGCCAGCGTCATTCGCATTACTTGCAGACCGAGTTCGAAGGCAACGCTTAAAAGAGTCGGGTGTCGCGGCCCATTTTCCGGCGTGGCGAATCGAAAGGCATCCTGAGCCAATTTAAAAAGATGCGAAGAGCTGTGGATGTGTTTTTGCGAAGATTCCAATACGGTTCTTAATCGCATCACTTCCCCTTTCGCCGCGCTTAACATCGTCGAGCTTAACGTACATTGTTGAGTCTCGATATGACCTAACGTAAACCATCTAGGAGAACGGCCGATTAATAAGGGACTTGACGAGTTTCCGCTCATTGGATCGTCGGAGTCTTCTCTGTCTTCAAGAAGTGGTAAACGCATCGCGCGTAATCCTACTTCGTATGCGAGGTCTGGGTAATAGTTTAAAAGAGAAAGGAACAAAAACCGAGCGAAGGTGTGCATTGGTACGCTTTCCGGGTGGATTCCTATACCTAATCCACTTGTTGGGCCACCTTCTAAAAGGATGATTGCTTGTCTTCGAAGCACCGCGACTAAACTGTTATCTAATTCTATTTCTTGAAGTTTTGCTATTAAACGATCTTCTTGTTTACATGATTTTTCCTGTAACAAAATATATTTTTGTTTTTAACACGAATCAAAAATAATTTTTTGATAAAAATGACTTCATCCAATAACTTTTAAATTTTAAAAGTTGAGTTATAAAGAATGAAACTATTTACCTGTGCATATAATCCAATAGGCATCATCCTTTGTTGACCCAAACCAATTAACGCGACTTCAAAAGCCAAAGTAAGATAGGTTTCGGCGCGATCTCGCGATCCAATGACGGGAACGTGATGATACCTCGGCCGAATATTCCCGTGTTGATCGTCCATGTTGACTAAATCTGAAATAGCGCCTTTAATACATTATATACATTACAATCGACACATCCAGCACGTATGGGATTTTATACCTACCTAAATAACTCGGAGTCCGCGGCCTTTGGTCTTCGGGAACGATCGACGCGTCCGCTAGCGTGTCGAAAAGACACCCGATCGGATCCAAGGGGTGTCCAACCCAACCGTCCGTATTCGTGGGTGCGTTTACGTTCGTCGTGGAACACACAGCCGTACACTGACCGCTGCACCTTGAAGTACACGGCTTGCAAGGGGCCGGAGGAGGTTTGTTACTCGTGCTGGCTACTTGTTGCGACTCGTGCCATTGTCGCTGAGCGGCTAATTGTTGCTGTTTCATCGTTCTTACTACTGAAACTGCAAGGCGTAAGGCTGCTTCCATGTGACCGTGAGATCTTAAGGAATCCACGCGTGCCGCACATAATGGTATTGATTCTAAACATATAACAAAAGAGTTTTTTTTAGAAAATTCTCTTCATGAAGAAATTTATCTTTTAATTAGAAAGAAAATGAATGTTTAAAATTACATTTAGGTTTTTGTAATTTTCTTAAATTTTGTTATTAAGCGAATGAATGAAAGACTAAATCATTTGTATTTATTTACGATAATTTCTTTTTTTACTAACCATGCCATAACGGTTGACCTTGCGAATTAAAACTACCGGATCTAGAATTGTCAGGAACGTGTGAACAATAAGTATCACTGGATAAAATGTTTTTAAGATGCATGTTGTCCCAAGACATTCCAACAGCATCTAAAGCTCTGAAAAAAATAAAATTGCTCAATATGCCAGGCATATACACACAAGAAGAGACAAACAAGTATAGAAAATAAAGTATATTTACCTATGAAATACTGTTCTAGGTAATACAGAAGTGTGTGACTTAGAATTATTCCCTGATAATCGAAGACGTTTACTATTCCGATGACTATACGAACTCGAATCGTTATCGTCGTCGTCAGAACTGCTGGAAGAATCGTACACCGGCCTTCCTCTGTCTCTATCCCTCTCCCTTCGTTCCCTTCTTTCCCTATCCCGATCCGCGTACCTATCCCTTTCATTATGATATCTATCACGGTCTCTATCTCTTCCATACTAAATTTAAATAAAGTGTAAGTAAAGAAAAATGGAATATTCGAAAAATCTACATACGGAATATCTTGAAGGATGGCTAGCTTGTTGTAACCTAAAATCAGGATCTTCAGGCGGACACACGTCTATTTTAGTCCATTTTTCTAATAACATTTTCCACTGTTGTTTTTCGTGTTGTGTACAATTCGGATTTAAAACAATACACACCCAAAGAGAACCTAGAAATATTGTTTTATAAATTTTAATTTCTTATAAAATAACTAATAATGAGCTATTACCTAACTGATCCCATAATTGCCGACATTTATCAGTCATAGGCGTTCCCTGATTTTTCCACATCTGTAACCTAGGATCTGATAAGAATTGTTCAGTAATAAGCGTTAACATTCTAGCCCCGTTTGAGTCTTGCGCTCTCAACATTTCCCTGACCTAAACATATTTAAAAAGATGAGTATATTTTAATCATTTTTTAAAATTAATTTTGATCGTACTTTGGAAAATAACGAATTCAATTGCTTGTTGGCATTGTAATAGGATCCTTGCGATAAATACGATTTGACCTGTTCGCAGACTTGTTCTTCGTCCAAATGCCATGAGTGGTCGTCATCCGCGGAAGCTCCAGCGGTCGGATCGGGGGCACCTGGTATCTGATTGATTTCCGATCGCTGCTGGAGGATCTCGTCCGCTAATTTTTGCGCCGTAGGTAGTACTTCCGTGTGATGTTCAGATATTAGGTACTGGACGAATTTTTGTAACTGTTGTCTATCCATTTGTAAAAGGGTTTCTAGATGAATTAAAAAATGTTTAATTTTATTTATTTTCTTAAAAAAGTGATAAATTTGTATAAACGTGTTTATAGAGGAAAAAGATCCCTTGGGATAAAAGCTATTTCCGAGTTGATTCTATCGACAAAACCGTGAGGGCGTAGCGCGAGGTAACGATTTCGTATTACCGGCGCCCTTTTGCCCGAGGTCGGTCGTAGAGGGAGGGGAGAAGAACGCAAAAACTATCAACTTTCGCCGTAAAATTGTAATATTACGCCTCCCCGTGCTATTGATCGGCACGGCTCGGCAAAGTTCGCCGACATCTCCATGTTAGCCAAGTTGGTGGAGGCACAGGAAGGGGGCCACCACCTTTCGCACCCCGCCACCGGCGCCTCCGCCCCATTTGTCACATTTTTTGCAATTACGAACCCACCACCCTATTTCAAACAGTTTTAACTCGATAACGCCAATCCAACTAAAATCCATCCCTTTTATATTCGCGATAAGAAAATCTCTTACCTGAAATGGGAACACGCAGTCGTACGCTCTCCGCGTTTCGTATCCTGTAGAGCGATAAAGCGACGACGTGCTGGCACCAGAAGATGTCCTTCGTTTCGCAGCTGCAGGTCACCGATGTTATCTTGCACCTGAAAAGGGGGCATGCATCAAAAACTTTAACGGCCCCTCTGTCCGTGACGGCGGATAATGGCAATAAAAAGGAAGACGTAATGCGGACTCTTTCTTTTCGACAATCGGGGCGGGACCCCGAGCACAAAAGCAACGGATCCTTGTATCAATTTGCTTGCATTCGAGGGGCGGGAAATAACGAGACGAGAGGAGAACCAAGTGGAATTGGGCGATATGAAATGCTTCCAACGTATACAATTTTCATGTTACTCATCTTGAATGCGAATATGTGTTTCAATCAATAGGAATGTTATTATTCTCGGCTAAAGTATTTCTTTTATTTATTTTAGATTTATAAAGAAGTTTTCTTAATACGAATCATAAAAAAAATAACTACCATTATGTTAAAACTGATATTTTATGTCGATTTAACAGAAAAGTCACAATGAATCATCCGGGTTAGTTTTTGCAAACTATGTTAATAGCCTATTGTAATGAATACCTATCTATATATTTTAACCTATATTTGCTTTATCGTTTGCTGCCAAAATAATTTTCGTTATCACAACAATTTTAAATTTTAAGACGAGTAGACATTTGAGATAATAATTTTTTAATCTTTATCAATTTTGCGTTTTTAGTAGCAAAATGTAAAACATACAACTTACAAGATAAATTATTTTAATACATTATAGTCCGTCTAAATTATTTTTGCGTATTGTATAATAACAAAAAGGGTTGGGTTGGAAAAGCAATTTTAAGGATTTAAATTTTTATCAGTATAAATATAAAATTTACACTAGTTAAGATGCCTATCGGTAAGTTAAGAACATTTCAACCACCTGTTCAGAAAAGAACTCTTGGTCACCTGTACTACAAAGTCATAAATTAACTGAAAAAGTACAGTTATTTCAACATGAAAAAAAAACTTTGGAGAATTGTACCCCTTAATAAATATTAATATTAAATCAAAATGAAAAGCAAATTTCAGAGTCCATCACCGTTCGCATGAGAAAGCAAGCAAACCTTCTGTGTAATTTTTGCGGCATGAAATAGTATTGTTGCCGTTCAGGACCGGCTCGAGAGCCGCGTTTTTGTGCCGGGTTGCTTATTAAAAGTGGCAACAAAAGAACGACGCCCGCGCGGACTAACAATTAAACCGTGCGAGTGCCGGAACAATGAACTATTCAAAATTCGGGGCCCCGCCGCGGCGCTGATGGAATATTCATGGTCGGCCCCGCAGGAAGCTTATACCTGTCGAAGCTGACGGACACTTTGAACTTCTGGTGGGGCTCGGGCGCGCCGCAGGGGAGGGTTGGCGGCGGCGACATCCTGCACGCCGTCACGACGCCGCTCAGGTGGAATCCTGCAAGAAAAATTATCATTTAGTTCAAACGAAACGATGCCGTAACGGGTTAAACTTAATTGGATGGAAGGAAGTTGGTGTAAGTGGTAGTTAGAAATCATGTTTGGTGAATTAGAAGTTGTAAGAAGATAGCTAAAACAGGAATGGGAACAGTTATTTTAGATTGATGTAGCAGGAAGTTCTTTAAATAAGGAAACTTTAAATCTAGGGCAAGTAAGTAATTTCTTAAGGTGAGATAATTGAATGTATCCTTATGTGTATTCATATTACTTTATGTAGTTATGTCTCAAGTTTTCTAAAAAGAGGAAATAGAATAAAAGTATTCCCCCCTCAAAATTTTTACCTGAGTAAAAATCGATAAAAAGGAACGGAAAAAATTATTTTAGTTGTGGCAGGAAGTTCTTTAAATAAGGAAACTTTAAATCTAGAGCAAGTAAGTAATTTCTTAAGTTATCGAGTTGTACCTCAAGTTTTCTAAAAAGAGGAAATAGAATGAGGATGAGATTCCTCCCTCATAAAAATTCAATTTTTGTCTGGATAAAAATCGATAAAAGGAACACGAAGGAAAAAAATTATTTTAGATGTGGCAGGAAGTTATTTAAATAAGGAAATTGAATCCAGACTAAGTAAGCAATTTCCTTAGATGAGATAATTAAGTGTATCTCTATGTGTACTGATTGAGTTTTATCAGCATATCTCTCAACTTTTTAGTGAATATTAGTTACGCGACTCAATGTTTACTCAATGAAACGGACGTTCTTATTTGGCCACCCGGTATACAAATACAAAAATACAAAGAGATACACGTTTACAAGCTGATTTATTTTTAAACATTTTAAACTAGACTTTTTCCAACCTAAAATTAGGGGTTTCGTTTTTATTCAAATTTGTAGTGCACTAAATAAGACTATTTTCTTGTAACACATTCCGGAATCTAACGCCCGCATAGTATGTATCTAGTTCCAGCGTAACTCGCTGGAGTTGATTTCGGCGACTCTCCGAAGAAATCGCCAGCGAACGATCGGAACATAATTTGTGTTGCAGAGACGATCTTCGTTTTGACCATCCGCTGATGAATTGTAGGTTGGTTTGTGATATGTAGTAGAGATGGGACTAAAGCCGAATAATTATTCGGCATTCGGCTTCATTTGCAATATTCGGGTTTCGGCCGAATATTGAATTTATTTACCGAATATTCGGTTTTCTATGTGACTGTTCTAAGTTTTAATAAATTCGAAGAATATATTAAACAATTGTCAATTAGTTTCTTTTTTTTTGTATATGTTTCCTGCTTCACAGAACAGCTGCTCATTGAAAACTATATTTGATGGGACTGATAAGTACACTTTTACCAGTTTGCTGATTTTTTTAGGTATTTCAAGCTATGTTGTTTCCAGCAAACAAACGGAACTTGCTCTTTCTTTAGTAATTTCTCAGACAAGTAACCGTCCAGTTCAATTGCTAGTCTATCTCTAGGACTGCAGTCATTAACGGCCTTACTAGAACTGGCTATAGGAGTCCCAAAACGCAAAATGACTTCGATTCAAACTTTTGCCTGTTGTAGAGGACAGCTGCTGAATATTTGTGTTTATATTCATCTTATCACTTCCATCGCTACTACTGCTTCCGGAGTTTAAGTCTCTTCCAAATGCTTCAAAAAAAAAGTATGCCTTATAAGGGATATGTTTTCACATGAGAAAAAGTTTAAGCGATATCGGGGATTCAACAACCTTGTCATAAAATATTTTTCCCTCTCTATTTCTTTGAATCTTATTTTCACGCTATTCAACAAAGACTAAATATTCGGTTCAATTTTGCCGAATGTTCGGTATTCGATTAAATTACTATTCGTCACATCACTAATATGTACCTTAGTAACCTTATTCATTATAACAAATTAACGCAAATCAGACTAAAGCAAAGAAATTGCCTGACTAAAAATGCCAGAGCCTTTAAGTATCTTGTTTTTACATCACTGTTTTTTGAACTTTTTCAATACGTTCATTCAACAGCTGCTGTTCATTTTATGAATATAACAATTTCAAACAATTCGTAATAGTCCTTTGATACTTCAAATTAAAAAATGAAGTTCGTGGGATTTCATCAATGGTATTGTGACAAACATATGAAAATTCATTAAAATATTCACTAAATTTATTTTTGTAATTGGTTTTTACTTTTTTTTTGAGCTGTTTAAAAACCTTGGTTTGACTACCCCATTAATTTTATTGACGTTTCTGCCATCGATCAATCTCCGGCATATGTATCTCTGAAGATGGTCTTCCAGATCCGATCGATCTGGAAGACCAGATCGATCGTCTTCGACGCGTCGCCAGAAAAAATAGCATAACGCACGTGAATGATTCCATAGCGATTAACTATGCATCGTAATTTTCAATTAGCGAACGGAAAAATTTAGGAGAGTGTCTGGCGATCGACTATGCGTAGGGGTGAAAAATGAACTTGATCTATTCAACGTGAAAATGATTCCCCAAGAGAGATTCTTGCAAGCAACGATGAAAGTTGACAATACAAAAACACAACAAGAAGGAGAAGCAATTATTTTAAATGAATACGATGGGATATTCTTTGTATGAGAAAGCATTGGATGTAAGTGAAGGAATTCATTCTTCTAAATAGATTAGATCATTTAAATTGGGGAGATTAGATCATCAAAGTAAAATTCTTCATCAAATGATGATTCATTTCTAAGGAATCCAGTGCGTGAACGGTATAAAACACACAGTATCAACGCACTGATTAACATTCATCAGCATCTGAAAAGACGTCGACCTCTCCAGCCAACGTCCCCCCAATAGTAGGAGGAAGGGGGCGACGAGTGAATCCCCACCGTACGAAAATCGCGCATGAAATTCAATTGTCGCACGAGGAGGAAGAGTCGAGCTCGAGAGCGGCACGCGGAGAGCTGTTGCTTCCCGAAGAGGAGAAGGTACGGAACGGATCGCGGAGAAGAGAACGAAGTCTATCGTTCGTTCCACTTCTGCGTTCGCGCTCTTCTCTCACTTCCCCTTTAATTCAGCGCCGCGTCGCGTCGCACGGCCGGTCTGACTGGGTCTAGGTCACCCCACCCGCTCCTCCGCCCCTTCCACTCCCACCGCCCCACCCCCCGCACGGAATCTCAAGGCTAACTTTGTTTATACCTGCACGCACGGTCGCTGCAACTTTATATAGCGAACCGGACCAGGACCGGTCAAAGCACAGTGGAAGCTAACTGACTCAACTCGGTCGACTCACGCGACCGCGTCGAGATAAAACTAACTCGCAGGATTTGTAATAACAAGTCTATTACTAGTTTTGAAACAATTTCAACTACTTAAGTAAGATAGTTTAAGTGGATTTCGTCAGATGTTAAGTAAAAGGAGATTAGTTTAATTAAATGTTTGTTGTTAATAAGTTTTAAAAAACTAAACTGAACTTTCAAGTGGAAAAAGATATGCAACAGGTGTTATTAAAGAAAATTGATGAGTTTTCTAAAAATTATTTTTACTTCATCAAATCAAAAGCAATAAGTTAATGCTATTTTGTTTATTTCTTTTTCTTAATTCGAAAATGTTTCTAATAATAAAGGAAAAATAAATTAAAATGAAAATTTTATATTAACTAAGAAAAATAAATTAAATTTTATTAAATTTATCCATAAAGTTCGGTACTGTATAGGAGGCGTGTGCCGCCCCCCACTCAATTCCAAAACCGCTCGCGGCGCCCTCTTTCGGTTCCTCCAGTGCGCGTGTGAGAGCAGGATCCGGCGTCGGCGGCCGCTTAAAGCGGAGCTGCCGATAGGTGGCGTCGTTCGCGTGCTCACCGCTTTAATTATCGTCTATCCCCTTTAGCCGGGGCTTTAATAGCCGGTGTGGTTTTTGTCACTTTGTAGCCGTTTAGCGTTCCGCTCCTCCGGCCCCCGCCGCCTCCCGCTCCCTTCTCCGCCACCTCCTCTTCGCCGCCGTTCGTGGCCACTTCTTCTTCTTCCTTTTTCCGCTGCGGTTGCGCCGCCGCGGCGACCCTCGATTGTTTTCGTACTAGCCGTTGAGGCGGTTAGTTTCTCTTTTGAGGTTTCCGAACAGGACGAGGATAAGAACAGAGGTAGTTCCTTCGTGTAAATGGGAAGGAAGCCCGATAGGAGTGGGCTGTTCTGTGTGCGATCTCGTGAGGTTGACCGCAAGCTGAGAGCTTTCGGAACGGCGACGACGACAACTACAACCAAAGCGGATGGAGAGAATACCACAAGTAAAGTTTGAGTTTGCAAAAAGAATTCAAAAGAAAAATTTCAAGATATGGTTAAACCAAAAGTTTGAAAGCTATTTTCTAATGTTATATCAAGAGCTTTTTCATAAAATTATTGGTCCTTCTTCATATTACGATTTACTGAGAAGACCTTTGGTTCGGTCAAAGACCAAATCCAAGCAACGACTAGAGAACAAAAGGCTCTCTCGGAGGTCGGAGTTACAATAATAAAGAAGTCGCGATTCACGGCCATCTGCGCAGCTGCGTCGGGCGCACTTCCTCCAGACGAAGGCACTTGAATGACCGAATGGACAGCTGCGTGCCGCTGACAGGTCATCAGGTGGAGAGAGAGATGATCCTAACAGTGCAGGACCGTAACGGAGAGTAATTACAATTCATACAGGGACGTTAGAGAGAGTCAAATATAAAGAAAATATCTGCATATAAATTTACGCATTATACTTAAGGACATTTACATTTTCTCTTCTGAGGAAAAAACTAAAAGTCGTAGAAAATCCATTTTTGGTAAAAATAAAGATTAAGTTTCAATCTAAATTCTTATGAAATTTCAAGTCTCAACACCAGTTAATTTTTTAGATATGAATTTTTAAATATTGACTAGTAATAAAGTAATAAACATTCTTGTGCTGATTGTATGTAGTGTATTTAACCTAACATTTAATTGAAATTTCATGAATTTAAGAGTAAATTCATTTGATCCCACGGTATAATGTAAAATATCATCTGAGAATAAACATGTTCAATGTCATATAAATGTTAAGTACCTTATGGGATGAAAATAACACGAGAGGATATTTCTCATAGGGCTTTTGAGAAGATTTATCGGTGGTGAAGTAGTTTTCTGGCGTCGTCGTATTTTGGCCTAAAAGTAGATTGGAGATGGCGCCTGAAACGGGACTAGCAGCCTACTTAAATTATACGTCTGCTGTCTGGCAGCTACCTACCTGTAGGTTGGCGCGCATCGAAATATTGGTTTCTGGGCGGGATAATTAGGGTGCGATTTTTTTTCCTTAAGGAAGATTTTGGTAAATAATTAATGGGGAACGGGACCGGCGTAAAATTCGTTAATTTTTCTGCGGTAATTGCCTCGGTCGGTCGGGTCAATTCTCGTAATAGGTGTAGCCCGTCAAGTTAAAACCATTAACGCGCAAGGCTACGCCGGCCCCAATAAGAAATTTATTACTTATTTATAGAAGCGAATAGATAACGCGATAGCTGAATAATTAGTTTTCGCTTTCGCATGGCGACGGTCGTTCGATTTCTAGGCCCGAAGCGGGAAATAAAATATTTACTGGCAAGCGACCGCCGAAAGAAGAGAGGAGGGAATTACGAGGAAGGATACAAAGGACGGGCGGCGTCCCCGTTCCGCAATTACGACGCGAAATGAACGAAAAAGCCGATATCTTTGTACCGCGATAATAGAATTACGCTCGCAAAAGGAGTGCCCTCCGCGTAGCAATGCTTTGCAGATGTTCCCGCTGATTGAGTTATCATTTTTTCATCAGCGGAACCTCTTTTACCCGACGAAGAGGGAAAAATTGAAAATTCGACCCGTCCCTTTGCCCGCTTTGTTTGGCCTTTGATGCAATTACGACGCGACGCCATCAAAGCCGGTCGAATTTCTCCCGATTCCATGGTCTTCCTTTTAAACTCAACGTCAAAATTTATCGCTTCACATAGATTATAAAGATTTCAATAGATAATTATCCAACAATGTCACAATAATTAATATTTTAAATAACCTTTTATACGCCTGTGTATTAAACATATTGCTCTACGTTTTAACAATAAACCCATAAATTTCTAACTAGACATGGCACGTATTTGCGGTACCCGTTCATATTAAAAGCTCGTACACAATATCGACCGTGGTGAGTAAATAATAACTAATAATTGGAAGCTAGCGTGTAAAAAAAAATAATCCCTCGCAGAATGAATCGAACGTAAATTACTAATTTCGCATCCATTCAAGTCATTCGATTTTAAATAATCTACTGATTATATTCTTAATCGAGGATAATTAACGAACACAATTACAAATTTAAATATCAAATAGAATCATTAAAATGATTTCTATAAACAACAAAATTATTTATGGGAGGATTTTAATGTTTTACTTATTGTTAAATAAAATAATGTAATTACAACAAATTTTTACTATTAGTTTATTTTAAAAAATTAAGTTTTGGAGAATTTTTAATATAAATCTTTGAGACTTTTGAGAATATTAAACTATCACTAATAATAAAGTATCTGTACTAAAAGTCGAGACAGTCAAGTTTGAGGTGTTCGTATTCCGAAAGTTTTCGTCGAAAAAATCGGGGTAAAGACTGTCATGAATGGTAATCATTTCTGTATAACATAACCAAAATTCAAAATCATAGGTGGAGCGATTTAGGAAATATTGCAAGTTGAATAAAATAAAAAACTGATTTTTTGGCCGATCCACAGAGAATGTGAATGAAAAATTTTGGAAATTTTTTTGTAAGAAACTGTTGATGAAAGAAAATTTTGAGCTTTTGAATTTTTAATAAAAATCTTGGAGAATTTTGAGAATATCTACTATCCATTCCAAAAGTCAAGTCAGTCAAGTTTGGGGTGCTCGTAATCCGAAAGCTTTCGTAGAACAAAATCAGGGTAAAGACTGTTATAATCGGTGATCATTTCTACGCAACATATCTAAAATTCAAAATCGTAAATCACAAGATTTAGAAAATATCGCGAGTTGAATGAAGAAGGACTGGTTTTTTGATCGATCCGCGGAGAATGTAAACCTTGGGGATTTTTTCTGGGAAACCGCTGAAGAAAAAAAAAAATTGGTATCTTTTGTAGGATGTAGCATCATCTGTTTACTATAACGTGGTACTTTTCTCTTTTCCAAAAATTCCGTCTATTTTCTGTAAAAAATAAATCCCAGAAATAGCCGATTTTGATAACCACTGGTTGCATCTTAACGAAATTGCTACCAAATCATACTTAAGAATGCTAACTATTTCAATTCCTACGAATATACTCAATTTGCGATTGTTAAATAATAATAAAAAATATTTTGTGTTTATAGAAATACCCAAAAACGACTATTTCTTGGATTGAGTTTTTAAGCGAAAATAGACGGAATTTTTGGAAAAGAAAAAAAATACCACGCTATAAACAGATGAGAGTACATCTTGCAAAAGGTCCTAATTTTTTTCCTTTAGCGGTTTTAAAGAAAAAAATTTCCAAAGTTAACGTTCTCCACGAACTGATCAAAAAATTGGTATTTTTTCATCTAACGTGTGATATTTCTTAAATCGCGTGATCTGCAATTTTGAATTTTGGCTATGTTACACAGAAATGTTCACCGATTATGACAGTCTTTATCCCGATTCTTTTCGACAAAAACTTTAGAAGTACGAGCACCTCAAACTTGACTGACGACTATTATGACGCATAGTACAGGGTGTCTCAACCCAACCCAGGGATACTGGACTAACAGGATAACAGGATAGCTCAATCCCATAAGATGTGTATACGCCGAAATTTAGTGCGCAACCGCCAGTTTGACGTCACTTGTTGTGGTTTCTGTCGAGTGTAAGACAGAGACGCTAAGCTTGGTACTGACGTTAAAAGGTGGCGGGCGATTATCGCACATTGAACCATCCTGTTAGTTCAGTGTTTTTGAACCCAACCCATACCACCTCATTTATTCAAAAACTATACGTCCTAGGAACTTGAAAGAAAAAATTCGTTAGATAAATTGGGTATAAACTTTCTTATGAGTGAGAAACTTTAATACACTTGACTTGTAAAAAATCGAGATTTTCAAAAGCAATTTTTAAAACACCAAATAATAACAAAGAATGCTTCCTACAAAAGTTATTCCTGTTGAGAAGCTTTTTCCAACAATATCCAAATTAACCCCATTTCCCATATGAAATTATAAAGTGACCTTATCTATCGATACTTCCGGTTACTATTAGATGTTACTTTTCCACTCATAAGAAAATTTATGCACAATTTATCCAACATATTTTTTCTTTCAAGTTCCTAGGACTTATAGTTTTTGAATAAATGAGGTGGTACGGGTTGTCTGGGACACCTGTATTTTGCCATATTTAAAATATTTTAATGATTTTTTTTAGAATTTTCATATGATGTTATTTATAAAAGGTTAAGATTGCTACAAATAATTATTTTTAATAAATGGGATAAATTTGATTTGGTTTGGTTTTATTGTAAAGTTGAAAAAGAAAGTAAAATTGTGTAAGTAAAGATTGAAAGTCCATCGTAGACGTGAACGTGGACGACGTTGTCGCGATTGGATCCGATCGACCTTTAGCCGTGGTAGGATGTTAGCGGCGCGACGACGAAGCGATCGAGAGAGGAAAGCAGGAAGAGAGAAAAAAATCCGCCCGCTGCATTCCTGTCGTCTCTGGTGTGTCTCCGCGCGTATGGTCAGCAGGATGGCACGGCAGGAGGAGTAGCGGACGGCCTTGAACGAGACTCGGCAGAAGAATGGCGCAACCCCGTTTCCCCCCACCAACAGCAGGAGAAGTGGCAGGAGAACGCGCTCTGTTCTCATGATCTCTTGACCTCCCTGTTGCCCGTCCGGCCCGTTATACGATTTGTCTTCGTCCTTTTGCCTTCTCGTTCTCTCCTGCCGCACGTACCTGCTCCTCTCTCGCCGGTTATTAGCACCACGTTATTTGCACGAACAGGACAAAAAAGACGTTATCCGTTTGTGGGAAGATCCTTCCATTCTTTACATCTTTGAAAAATTTTCAATCGGATTCAAACAAAAGTTCAAATTTAATTTGAAAAAGAGTCCCAACTTTATGTTATTTTTATCTCTAGTTATGTTACAATAGATACCTACTTTCTTTGCACAAACAGGATAAATATGATAAATAGTGACCTTATGAGTCAATGACGAGAATCTTCCATTCTCTAAATTTTTGAAATATTTTCAATCATATTCAAACAACAGATTAAATTTAATTTGAAAAAGAGTTCCAACCTGGCGTTATTTTTATCTTTAGTGATATTACAACAAACACTTTCTTTGCACAAACATTTATCCTGTTTGATAAATAATGACCTTCTTACGAGTCAATAAAGAGAATCTTCCATACTGAAAAATTATAAAAAAATCTTTTCCATGAACAACACGTTATTTATCAGGACACATATTAGCACAGACGAATTAACACAAAGTTATATGAGTGTAAACATCTAACGTTATAAAATTAATTTGAGTTGTGACTAAAAGCATTCACACCCTTTTTATTCATAATTTATACTTACAATTATACAAGGAGTAAGACAAAAAACGCCCAAAGCCATATCTCGGTTATTTCTGTTCGAATTTTCATGTGTCAGGTACCAAATGAAATATTTTAAGAAAAATTACATTTTGGAGTTTATTTTAATTTTTTCCAGCCACGACTTTGCCACGACTTTTATTTTTCAAATTGTCATGCATATTTTTTTTCTTACTATTTACAAAACCTTCTTTTTCTAAATCAACGATGTACAGTATGTCTACTTTTATTAAACATTTACTACAGGGAAAATTAAAATGCTTTCCTTTCCTCGCGACGATTCTCACGGAAAGCAGTAGAAAATGTCTGGAAATTCAAAGAAACTTCATCGATTGTAAACCATTTCTTATTGATATGTACCAATTTGAAGAATTTTTAGAAAAATCTTTGGACGGTCTTTGTCTGACACCCTGTATATATCGCTTGGAATATCTATTTTTTCAACGCAATTCATTTCTAATGGCGTATTCGATTGGCAGAACTAGTGTGCACTGGTGCGCACTAGTTGAGTGCAAAATGTGACATATGTCACACTAGCTTAGTGCAAAAAAGGGCAAATTCAACAGAACGCGATGAAATCAAACGTAATCATAACATCACTTCTAAGTGTGTTCAAGGCTTGATGATGTTTAAAATGTTTTATAAACTACAATAATAAAATGTAATAGAACACAACGAAATAACCAATAGAACATGCTGTTATGCACTGGTGCGCACCAGTGCAACCAATCGAATTCGCCATAATAGTATCACAAGAGATGAACTTATTAACCATAACGTGACTTTAAATAACCTTTGTCATATGACAGAACAAAAATTTAACTAATATTTTTATAAATTCGGAAATTCTTAAAACCTTTTTGGATAATATTAGAGAAAATGTGATTGTGATCCATTTTAATAACTGTTAATCAATTAATTAATATGAGTTCTGTATCATACTGGTTACAAAAGGTCTTTTTGTCTAACATGTTTCGGTATTAGCCATCTTCAGAGACAAAAAGTTAAAATATAAAATTAAATTATAAAAACGTACATTGCAATAACACTTTAAAATTATAGTTAAACGGTTTTACAAGACGAATTAAAATATATCTGACTTGTACTAGATGTATATGGACATATACTGACAACAAACACAACTCGACAGACCATAGACGTTATAAACCAAGCCGAAAGAAAAGCCTAAGAATTATAATTAAAATCAGACATCCAAACAATCTACTACACAACATTAGGAATTAACAGCTATATGAATGGAGGCAAATAACACCAATGCAACGTCTCGACACACTTAGAATTTTATTTAAAATTCTCAAAACAGAGGAATATTAGACAGACTATGCATCAAACTGACTACCATTATCCAAACACAACGAAATGCTACCCTATAGGAGAAACTGACGATCACTTTTTTTTTAATTTATTAACAGAACCAGTTCAACAGCAGTATGTTTTTCTTGGTTATTTTGGTTCAGAAAAAAAACATCACGTAAAGATTACTTAGTAAAGTCATGAAAATCTGCACTGGTTTCGATGTGGATAGCTATTACTTCGTATCAGATGAAATCAGGTCTTGAGGAAGCTTCCTCTTTAGGCGCATGTGGATTTGGCAGAGTCCCACTTTATGCTGAGTCGCACTAGAGCACGTATTGATGTTGTTGTAGCACTTTTTGGTTACGTTCTTAATAAACTCACTAATAGTTGGCTCTTTTAGGTGTTCATGTAGATCACTGTTCCTTATAAACCATGGGGCGTCCACTAAGATCCTAAGGATTTTGTTCTGTACGGTTTGAATCTTTTTCATATTTGAGGCTGTTACATATTTGAGATTATTATTATTCATATTTGAGATGAGTTACTTAAAAACAAGCAGAATGGTAAGTAGGTGGTTGCTAATTCCAATTTTATTAAGTTTAAATTTAAGTCCTTCAATCCAAACTGTATCAAACGACCTTGCTACATCCAGAGGAGCAGCAGCTGTAAATTTTTTGGCTTCGAAAACTTTCTCTATGAATTCCGTCACTCTGGCTAGCTGATCAATTGTAGAATGCCTCTCTCTGAAACCATACTGGATGTTTGGTATGGTTTTGAGGAGACTTAGCTCATCTCGAAAACATGGATAGTTCGTTCGAAAAGTTTAGGTAGTGATGAAAGCAGGCTTATTGGGCGATAGTTAGCTGCATCCGTCTTGGATTTACCTAGCTTCGCGAACATTAGAATTTGCGCCTCTTTCCACTCTACCGGGAAATAACCCATTTCTAAGCAGCGATAAAAAATTGTTGAGATGTAATTCAGCAAATTCTCAGGAATACGTTTCATGACTATGTTGGGTATTTGATCTGGGCCTGGGGCTTTTTTAGTGGGTGACGATCACTTAAAAAATCGCAGAATAAAGATTATTTTCTTCTTCTATTCGAGACATAATATCATTAAAATTTTTAATCAAATCAACCTTACAATGTTATTCCCTTGAGTAAAATCGACATTTCTTTATAGTTTTATAACTGCCGTGTACACTTAAATAAAAATAGGAAACGCGTGTGACAACTGTATGTGAACAGTATAATATTACTATTTCCATGCAAACGAGTTCCTCTAATAAAGCAATTAGTTGAATGTAAAAACCGCTAATACATTTTACGAGCGAGTTCGTATTAATTTAAACGATCGAATTTGCATACATCCCGTTCTAAACAAAAACCGGTGCGCGACCATATAAATCGTTTTATTTATTGTTTGAAAGCACGCCAACATGGCGCATTATGACGAAAATATGTTCTGTGTTTATACGCGTGGCGGTCTTTTAACCGGCTCCGCGCAACAATTTATTTATTGGCTAACTCCAGTTTATATTGTTTAAAGTACTGATTAATTATTGACTCGTTTCTAATGACACGTGTATATTTATGCGAGCGTGTGCATTTTTCTAAAGTATATGTTTTGCGTTGAATTCTTATCTTTATGATATAGTCATATTAAATTTGAATTTGTATTTGAAATATTTCGTGCATCGCTCAATTAAATAACATAGGTACTTGTTAGATAAAAGGGGACTTACACCTAGCAATCTCTTGTTATCTTTATTAAAAAAAATCAACAAAGTTTTGTCGCGTGGTATTGATATAACTCAACGTAACGATATCCTTTTTATCGCACGTGTACCGACAACTGTCAGAATTGAAATGATTTTTCGAATTTAACCTCGCTTTCGTGTTGATTTGTTTTCGGGTAAATTGAGGGCGTCGCGACGCGTTTAATGGAAATGTACGAATTCGATGTTGATTTTGCTTTTCGTACCACCTACGAGAATTTGCATTTTAATTGTTCGTAGAAGTTTGGAAGCCTTCTTAATAGATTGTTTAGCAAGAAAATCTTTGTAAATACCGCAAGTTGAAATTTAAAGTTTCTTGTTTATTTATTTTCTTGTGGTGAAAAAACACTTAGGAAAGATGTGAGGTAATTTAATTTTATGAATTTGATAAATAAATTAAATTAAATTTGAACATTAAATATAAAAAGAATTCTTAGATATGGTTTATTAACAGCACGTTTCATGAATTCATATTTGTTGAGTTATTTTAGAAAAACGTGAATATTGAACCAATTATATTTACAAAAAAAGTTTAAGAATGAATTTTGTACTGTATTTTTATGAGAGATAAAATTATTATACATCAATCGAAAATATAATTGGATACTCAATGATAACTTAATAATTTTTCAAATAATTTCTAATAATTTGAGTATTAATTAATCTGTCTAGTAGAAATATATAGATATAACAAGTTTTCTTTAAATATCTTTCAAGGTGTATTGAAAGAAATTAAAAATAAGATAGATTTCCTGAATTGTTTAGCATTAATTTTAATATCAATAGCATTACTTTTGATAAATGTACCGGTTTTACAGAAATTTATTGATTTTATCAAATTTTTTTAAAGAAATATTTGCTAAAAGTAAAAATAAAAATTTCCAAATATTTAATTATATTAAGGTTTGTGTTTATCCACTTTCAGGATAACCTTGACGTTGATAGTCGTATATATTTTTATTTATTTATGTATCTAGAAATGTTAGAAAATTTGTTGAGCTGTATAGTTTAATTAATTAAAATAGATCTCCGAAAAGTAGGGAATTTGGGTTCAAATGTTAACTTATAAGCGATGTATATAATTTATGTTGCTTAAAACCAAATAAAAAATTGGAATTGTGTAAAATTAATGTATGGATCTGATCAAAAAACTTTTGAACTTATATTGTACCAAATTTGATTAAAATATATTCAGCCGTTTTCGAGATATCAGCATATATTCAGCGCTTCAAACAAATCGCGATTATCTCGAAAGTAGTTGAAATTTTCAAAATGTAAAATACGTCAAATACTATAAATATATGTCGTTATCATATGTTATAAGCCGATCTGTTTCCTTTAATAGTCTCCGAGAAAAAAATTCACAAAGTTAGGTTAGAAAATCCGGTTCATTTTTCATTAATCTCGCGATTACTTCAAAACTACGAAGCCGAAGTTTTTTTAAAAAATATATGTTACACAAAAATGTCTACGGGATACGATCAACTTTATCCCGATTGTTATTGATAATTGGTTGCGAAAATATTGAGCTTTAAAGCGAGGGGCCTTCACTTCTTATGGCGACAATAGTACTGTAATGGGACATTTTTTCTTTTTTAACACGTTGACTGCCGCGCGTGACTATTTTTCTCCTTCGAGCCACGCATACTGCTGTACGAAACGTATTCTACTGGGTACCACTGATTTTACTGTCACTCGAATATGGGTAATGCGACAGTCAACGTGTTAACGCGTTTGTGATAAATATTTAATTATTTATATTAAAAGCAATAATATTACTCTGAAAAAGGTTCATTTACTGAATCGCTAATAACAACAGCTCGGTTAAAGAAATTAGAAAATTAAAAAAAAAACATTTATTTACATAACAAATTGTTAGGTAAGTACTTATATTTATTTTTAACACATCCACATCTAGAACCTTCGAGAAACATTTTTGACTGATCCTATAGAATAGAAAATACAGAGTGATTCAAATTGGACACTTTTAAAGGAAAATTCATCTTTCTATAAAAGATAAAGAAAAAATACTATCAGTGTTTGATGATTGATTTTTATAAAAAAAACCTAATGATGAAAACCGTACCTATATTGATATTTCTTACAGTTTGGAAGACGCAGACTGTTTTTTCGAAAAAGTACGTTTTTGAAAAAGTTACTATGCCAATGTTTTCACAGAATCGAATATTTAATAGGAAAAATGGTATGAAGACTTTTCAAAAGTAAGTAACTGCTTTGAAAAACACCTGCATCTCTGAAATCGTAAAGGTTCGTCCAGACTTGTGACAAAACTTCATAGCATGACGGCATCGCGTGCTTTTTCCAGACGGTGCTAACTTCGACGCGTATCAGAAATGTGCACGTATCAACATCGCGTATGTGTCATCGTTGCGTATCAACATCACGAACTTCAATGCGTTCCAGTTAGTTCGTAGAAGTCATTTCCAACAGTTTCTGATTTTTACAACCAATCAACAGTTAAAATTGTTGCATATGATCAAAATTAAACAAGGTGATTGATTGAAAAAAATTAGAAAAAGTTGGAAATCGCTTCTACGAACAAAGCTAATGTCAGTACATAAACTGTCATCATGGATATTGCAGCAGCTGCGTATATTATTATGGATCAGCTTGGAGGTAATAAAACGTAAAAAAGAAGACTTTGGCAACAACATTTATATACGCAATGACTTGAAAATTGTGGAAATAACTTACTGAAAGATTTAAAATTTCAACAACTTAGCAGTCTTTATAAAAATTTCACGAGGATATCACCAATCGATTTTGAATACCTTATAAGTTTAATTGCACCAAAAATTGCTAAAAAGTTACATCTTTAAGGAATGCTATAACTGCCCAAAGAAGACTAACCAGTGACTCTTAGATTTATATAGACGCATCTTCATTTCTATACAATTGTATAAACGTTGTTGCGTCCGCCCCATAATTTTAACCACTAAATTAAACGAAACCTGCTATGTGCGACTTTGAAGATGTAACGATGATGCGCGATCACGTCTAGACTTGTCGAACCAAACTACGTATCCTCCCTTTGATGTGACGCAGAAAAACCAACAAGATATGGAACAGGCTGATGATACGCAGCGTATACAACGATGTAACGCGTTGTGGTTAAGAGGTACCGACCAGAACAAAAGTCTGAACGCATCTTAAAAGATATCAATATGCGGTTTTCACCATTCAATTTCTTATAAAAATCGAGTGTTAAACACTGATATTATTTTTCCTCTATCTCTTATAGAAACAAGTTTCCATTTAAAAAATGCCTAATTTGGTCCATCGTGTACTTTCGTTAACCTCTTCACAGATGATTTTTTCATGGTTACAAAAAAATGACTTTTTTTTCGATTTATTCATTTTCTATTAATAGATATTCAAAAAGAAACAAAATTATAAAAAACCAAACGTTCACAAATGTGGCTAAAAGTATAAAGAGATTAAAAAAATAAAAAACCCGATAATAAAGTACCTACCTTGCGTTATAACTTTCCATGTCATGACTAATGTAAGTTATTAGTCCTGATTCACGACTATTTCGGGGAAAATATACGAACTCCTATTTGTTTTATTTATCAAGACATATATGCGGGGCATTTTTTCCGTTTCGTGGGGCGTTTTTCGCGGACCCGCCCCTGCGGCCATTACGCGGAGAGAAACGGCCGCGACGTACCGAGAAACGAGGAATAATACATAAAATTAAAGGATTGCAATAATTTAGGCCCGGTCCTGTGGGAAGGACATAAAGTGCCTTCGCGCTTGAAATACGGCGACCGTAAATTCCGGCCGCCATTTTGAACCGTAATTGTTCCAATATGGTAATCGAATCGGGGGGCTACACCTGCAAATTAATCGGGAGCCTGAACTAAAATTTTCAACCAAATTTCCTATAAAATGAAAAGAAAAATTGAGATGACGTCGCTTTGTGAACTTCTGAACAAAGAACAACAACTAGAACTATAGAGAACGAAGGGCTATTGTACTAAAACTTCTCACTTTTGTCTATAAAATCTAACGGCCATTCTTGGAAATGTATTGTTTGAGGGGTTTTTTGAAATTAACAAAGACAAATGGTGGAGGGAACGGTAAATCGTATAATTTTAATTTATTTTTGTATTAAATAGAAATTTCTAAATTATTAAGTTCAATTAGTTTAGAAATTAATTTGATATAAGTAATATTTGTTGTAGTTGCGGTTAGAAGAATAATTTATCAATAACGAGAAGCAAAATGGACCACCGTTAGAACACGCATTGGTGCTTTTGTTTTAGAAAGGTCCAATCTAATCTGCATTTTATACAAATTGTACGTGTTTTAGCTTAACGACGCGACGAGCGGTTTAAGTATAAAAAGCGTTCCTCGGAAGAAAACCGAAAGCAATTAAAGCACAGGTGGTAAGTAGCAGGTGAGGTTTTTAACGCTCTAACGCGTTTGAACTTTTTTTACATAATTGCGCGGGGAGTGAGTTTCACTCAAACAATTCAAGAAGGCGCCTTCTAGAACACACATATCCCGGATCATAAAAAAAAACCAGAAATATAAAAAAACGAGGAAAGGTAGAAAGAAGTTTTTCCAAAGTACAACGACTCTCTCTATTTAAAACTCAAATATTTGCCTTCAACATGGCAACGGCCGCGTCTGTATATACACAGCTGTCCAAGAAAAACGGGTCCGTCTAATCAAGAGCGCTAGTGGATGGAAAACGTTGTTTGGACCTTCGCTATAGGGTTCATTTTAGCATGTTGGAACGGGGTGAGTGGGGAAGCGCGTGTACGATCTTGTATATACGCGAATTAGTGACAGTTTGTGTAGTGGATCATTCACAAATACCTCTGACGTCACCTCGCGGGCCGCAAGATCAATACTACGCTTGCTCTAAACGAGTTTTACGAATTGTGGTGGGGATTGAGCATGCGCATGTATGATGGCCGCAAGGAAAGCGTCTTCGCAAAAAACTACCATGTTGCCAAATTGGCTTGGAAAAGCTCCGTTTGAAACTTGGAAAATAATCAAGGATTTATTAAACCTTTAACAAAGATATGTGTGTACGATAGAAATTGTATGGCGATCGTTCTATTCGCTTTTCGGACGATTCATATCGGATGGATTTATAAACGAGCCTATTATATCTTTCTGTCAAAATGACGAGGAGCTTTTAATATGGAAATGGAGTATCGATTGGCGCGCCTTCCTGTTTGAAATGGAAAAAAGCCCGAGTGGTATAAGCGCGAATGGACGCACGTCGACCAAAAAGCGATATTTTTCAAAACTATCGCGTTTTTGATTTCCTATTTCGCGATGAATAATATATTATGCCGCATTGTTATTCTAAAAATGTACCGACATAATGTTTCTACATCGCTATTTAAATTTTAATATTCCTAATTAAAATGGTAATGGTAAATTTTTTATTATTGCGTTGAGTGTGGAAATGTGTCCTTCGGAAAATGCTCTTTACCGGCGCGATGCCGTACAATGAAAACGCAGCAAAAGAAAAGCGTAACAATGCAAAAATTAATTCTTTCCCAACATTTTTTCACTGAATTTGCCCCCCGACACAATGGACTCGCGCTTCCATAAACGCGATTCCACGTAGTCCTTTACTCACAAAGAACCGTAATGGTTCATAGAAAGAAGCAATGGGAACTAACTCTTCTTTCATAAAACCGCACATTGTAAATACATATTTAAAAACACGATCTAATCCATTCAAAACCACGCACGGAAAAGTAGTTCCGATTCAAGAACCGAGAATGCATTTCTAAAAGAGGATGCGCGGTCTTGGAAGACACAAGGCCAGAAGAACAGAACAAAGACTAATAAAAACCGCATAGCTGATTTGTTAGAGTGCGTTATAAATGTTGTCCGGACTCGACTCACAGGCAAGAGATACACGTGCGCGGTCTTCTTATACCGTGTTTTTGTTTAACCGACGTGATTCATAGTTTTATCGACGCGAGAAACTAACGTAAAAAAAGGAAATAACCAATTTTTTTTATTTAAATTCTATAAATTGAATGTCTTTTCTATTTCAACATATTTCTCTATCTAGAAATAAATAAATATATCTAGAAAAGTGAAAAGACCGACTTTAGATGATTGTCGAGATTTGGCCATTTTACACTAGGTTTTATGAAGGAGCCAAAAGTCATTAATTTTTGTACTAACCAAAAGTTTTTACATGGGTTAGCCAACATGGTGTTTTAAGAATATAATCTTCACATAGAAATAGGCTTAGCAACTAGTAAAAAAAATTAGGTCAAATAGCAAAATGTATAAAAGGGCTCTATTGAAAGTTGCATTTGACCTTCTACTTTAATCCCACTTGCAGGTGTTAAAATTAGATGAACTATATGATGATAAAGTCATGTCAAATAATCACGACTTATATTGTATTGTTTCAAGTAGTCTAATCGTCTAATTTAATAACACAATTGAGTATGAAATAAAAAACTTTTTTATGTACAGGTAACTCTTTAAAAACCAGCTGATGAAAAACGTAACAGGTAATATCCGGGAAATGCGTACGTATCAAATCGGTTTAGGTAACGAAACAACACCGTCCGACCGACACATCCCCTTTAACACGCAATCGGGGTGCGATTAAACGCGTGAGGAAGTCCCGGGCGAAAGGGAACTTCCGGTCATGGGGGTGGCGTCGCGGTGGCCGCCCTCGTTCGATGCAACTTGGAATTAAAAATAAGTCACGGGGCGGTCGGAAACTGGGGAAAAAGAGGAATATCTCCTTAACCGGTTGGCCCCTCGGCGTGGTGTTCTCGAGATTATGACAGGCGTAATGCGGGGTGTAACGGTGGCGCCCCGGTAGAGGGTGCGCGGGTCGGGACGCTCGAAAACGATTATCCCAGACGGAGCCGGCGAGCGTCGGTTGGGCGGCGTCGGGCGTCCGTTTAAAGGGGATGGCTCCGAATGGAGTTGGAGGCGGTAAAGCCGGGAGCGTCGCGACGCCGCCCCATCACCTTTAAGCCTCTAATTATAAACCGGGGTGTTAATAGCAGGTCAATTCTCTATTTAGCGTCGTTATTGTGCTTTTCGACTTGAAGGCCGTGGCGACCTCAAAACATAATTTTCGCTTTTAACCGTGCACGGTCTTCGTGTCGCATGCTCGATTTAAGATCGGAGGGATTAAAGAGTGAAAACCCTTCCTTCTTTATACGAGTAACTTTTACTTTTATTTCTCCGATTTTGTGAATGACTAAAGCGTAAAATCCGCCAACAATCTTTTGCAACTATAAAACACTAAAAACAAGACAGCTAGACAATCAACCCGAATAGAAAATCCGACAATAAATAAGTTTGAAAGGCGAAATATCTCTGTGCATACTTTGTCCCTTTTGCCCGTTTCCTATTCTGAGAGAGAGCGGATCGTATTTCTCCCGGGTTATTGACGTTCAGTTCAACAAACCGTCCCGTTCGTGCAAAGAAATGTTTCCTTTCAGTGGCGCCGTTTACCTGCTTCCACCCAAAATCCCCAAGCGGGCGCAGCTGAATCAAGAAACACACGACCCTTCCACTTTAAACACCACGAACGCGATTCACAAAACCAATATTTTCGCGCCGCCATAACGGGGAAATCGCCGATCCTCTTCGATCGTTACCCGTAATTGGCAATCTTAAAGTGCAAACAATCCCTTTGCCAACGGCTAAAATGCAGAAATAGGACTCTCCTCAACTATCGATCCACTCGAATAAACCGTACTTTAAAGTTTACTATACACAATAAAATGTTATTGCTGGAAATTTATTCAAAATTGATTACCATAATAAAGAATTTGCAACTATTTAATATTACTAAAAGAAATTATAAATTTGGAAAATGATCATTTAGCTAAAGCAAAGTTAAAGCCGATTTTCGAAGCTATTCAAAACACATTTTAACAATAGCTTATAAATTCATTGGAACTTTTTGAATTTTTTATTTATGTATTAATATAAACTAAGGAAATTGCAAGAAGTGATGTTCTTTATATGAAACTCAAGTAAATAATTAAGATTTGTTGAAAAATGTTATGACAAACTTAACCCATTTCAGACCGATTGTATCATAACCCGAAATGGAGCTGCGTCATGATCTTTCTCTTCATGGTGCAGCTCTATTTCGGATTATAGTACATTGTGTGTGTAATTCATTTCCGACGCTATAAGATGGCCTGCACACCGTATGTGCAATAACAGTAAATGAACAATATAAAGAAAAAAAAAGTTTCACTTCTGGGGATCGTGTTCAAAAAAAATCGTCATCTTAAATGAGTTAAAAAACGACTTTAATTTTGGATTAGATAAGGACGTTGTGATTGTAGTGATATTATTTTCTGGACTTAGGAGGATAAAATGATACTCTTTAACTTCACTATAAATGTTAACATATCAGCATTTGAAGTAAAATCGATCAACTAATAAATATTTCTTAACATTCTATTTCACTGAATGATTCTGTAGAATACATATCTAAAAACCGAGCAGTGAATGTTGACTCACCCTGTATATAATTGGTTACAAAAAGTTAGTTACCATAGAGTAGTTCTCAAGAGATAACTTTATAAATAGGGGTCGTGAATAGAGGGGTAGCCCTTAGTAAAGCCACTATGGTTGAGTCTGATAAAAAGTAGTTATCAGATGTAACTGCAAAAGAAAGGCGAGATAGGCATATGGCTCTAACATAAGTAAAGTGAGTATGCAAATGTCGCCCCTGATACGGTCCCGCAATTATTTACATATTATTTATGGTAAAAATACGTCGAATAAGGGGTCCCTTGGGGTGCGCCCGGAGGAGACGCGTCATTGTAAGTCCAGGATTTAATGAAATTCGCCGTCGGCGCGGTTCTAATTCGATGGACCGGTTTTAAATTAAAAATTGGACACCGCGAACGAGTCGATAAGTCCGCGAGAGGAAGATGGCGGCCCCGCGACGCGAAATGGCGAATTTATCACTGCCACGAGCAGAGGTGGAACGAACGCCGACCCCCCTGAAGTTTCGATGAAAAATACTGAAATATTAACGGCATATTTTACAAAAATAAATGAGATCTATTCCGGCGCGGAGCTTTATTAATGATTTGGCCCGGCCGCTGTGGGGAATTGGTCTGTATACCACGCTGGAAAAAGAAAATTGAACACGTCAAGCTATAAAATACGATGCGTGCGTGTGTACGTACAGGGACGAACGAAAGTACTAATACATAGTTTTTTATCGTATAGTAGTGAATCATAAAATCGTTTTACCGAACACAATGAACATAAAAGCGCTTCGCTTAGCAACTGGTTTTGTTTTAAAATCGACCGCGCTGAGAAAATAGCAGCGGAAGGTCGAAGTCTGAGCTCGGACTTATTCAAATGCCAGCTCGAATAGATTTTATTTCCAGCCGTACAAATCATAAATTATTGGCCGGCCATTACACGGCCGCTATGATTAACGACACGGTGGGTGAAATTAAAATAATCGCAGTGGTCGATAATTTATTATACGTCGGGGCGAATCCGTCCATTGTCCGTGGAACAAAGAATGGAGAGTATATATAATCAACACATTCGCATGACGCGGTCCGATCATATAATTTTCGATTGATTTATCTTCCCAATAAATTCCCTTATTTGATTAACCACGAAATCCTACGCAAATTTTTTTATCCGGTAGGCTACCTTTTTTTGAAATGAAAACCAAATCAAAATTACCAAATAAATATCAAAAGAATCAATCAAATCTAAAACATTGATCTTTTTGATTATGATTTTTCAGTGTCAATTTTATGATTGTAGGTCAAACGACGGGCTATTATTGCTGTTACCAGTCTGAAAGTTGTTTTAATACGGGCGGCAATTTATAACAATTTCGGCCGCGGCCATAACGACCAATCATAATTTTCTAAACAGCGCCGGCCGCCATTAAAGATAACTGCTGGCAAAAAAGATGTACATCGAATTAACCTATAAATCGCTATTTGCGCGGTCCATAGATTCGCATTAACGTACGACCCGGTAACTTGCAATTACACACAATTAACAAGATTGATGCTATAGCGAGCCGTTATGAAGAATAATTGGAAACACTTTCGTTAGCTGCAATTACCATACGTACTAAACGAGTACAAATGGTTTTGTACCAATTCGATGTTTGTCGAATAGATGGAATTTTAAATTGCTTTCGAAGCGTTCCGTTTTTAGTAGTCTATATTTTCTTTGGATGTGTTGATATAAAATTATAATTTAAAACGACCCTCGCACATGTCGGGGTCTAAGTGCTTATTTATTGGCCCCCTGTGAAATGTCTCGGAGGGCGACATCTACGTCCGGAACAGATGCGTGCTAAATAAATTTAGAAAGTACGAATAAATCCTATTAAATAAAATAACATGTTATTATATGAGTCCTAATAATTTTGGTCTGTTATTTTTATGAGAATTTTAAATAAAAGTTTTTTTAGTTATTGTGATTAAGAGGTAGATTAGAAGTTACATTTTCTCTTCTGAGGGAAAAATTTAAAGTAGTAAAATATTCATTTTTGGTAAAAATAAAGATTAAGATTCAATCTAAATCCTCATAAAATTTCAAGACTCAACAATTATTAGTTTCTTAGATATGAATTTTTAAAAATTGGCTTGTCAAGATTAAGTGATAAAAAAAAATCTTTAAAAAGAAAAAAAATTGTGTACTTTGAAGGACTTTTTTGTACTTATTTTTTTTTAATTAATAAGTATACAGTGAAATCTCCCTTGTGCGGACACCAACGGGGCCCACCAACAGTGTCCGTTCAAGACCCAAGCAGCAATTTTAGACACATGGTCGACACTGTGTCGACACATAAGCCTGGACACGACACATTTTATGGGCACAGTGTCGACACTGTGTCCGCTATGTTTGGGAAATGTGTCCAAAATGGTGACAGAAATGTGTACCATATAGTGCCCAAAATGTACCCAAGTTAGTGTTTAAAATGCGCCTTTAATTGTACTAAAATGTCTCCAAAATGTGTCGCATTTGTGTCGTATATGTTTCCAAAGTGAACGTTTAATGTGTTCAAAATGTTTCTCTTTTATTACCAAATAGATTTGCATGTGTCCATTATGTTCCTACTGCTAAAACTGTTACGGTATTTTATACTGGTATGTTATAGTAGAAGTTTTGCTATGTCTGAGGGTTAAAAAAATATTACGGATTCAAATTTTCTGATAATAGTGTGTATGATACCTTTAAATAACGAAAGCGCCTCAAAAATATTGATTATTTTTAACAAACTAAAAAAGTCAAACATTTTTAGTTATTGCAAATTTCAAGAAATGTTGTCAGAAATTAGTGTAGAGATATTTGGGGTGTCACAAAAAAATTATTTGCTCGAATATTTATGTTTATTAACGCCAAATATTGTAATTCAGAGCAAAATATAGATATCCGCCATTTTTTTTCATCTCGTTGACACAACTTTTCAACGAAAATATGGCGGATTTAATGATTGCGTCCAAATAGAAACACGTGTCCGATATTTAACCAATTATTTTCCGAAAATGGTTCAAACTAACACAAGAAACATAACGGCTATAATTTGGACTCATGTTTCCAAAACTTGACCGATATGTTGCCTAAAAGTGTCTATGCACACAGAACAAATTTGGGCACATCGTGTCAATTAAGTGTCGACTCATCTGGGATTAAATTGCGTCTACTTAACACATTTTGGAAACAAATTAGAAACGCAAACTTAAGAACAAATTCAAGCACATTGTGTCAATTAAGTGTCGACTCGTCTGTGACTAAATTGTGTTTTGAAGTCGAAAGTAACACATAATGGAAACATATTAGACACATGAATCCAAAATGTGACTGTTTAGACACGCATTTTTTTCTGACACACTGTGTCCATAATTTGTCGACACATAGCGGCTACATTCTTATAAATTGGATACAGGACACAAAAAGTCCGATAAGTGTCGACTCAATTCGGACTCAAAAAAACTGTGCCCGATTTCGGACACAATTTGCTGCTTGGGGAGGGATGTCTGCTCAAGAGAAATGCGAAGTACAGTGAAATTCCCCTTCGCGGACACCCCCCCCCCCCTTGGACGGAGAGTTTCTCATGGAACCGTCCGACTCTCATATAATTACTTCGCATTTCTCTTAGGCGGACACCCCTCTTGTACGGAAACTTTCGGTTGGTCCCGCTGGTGTCCGCCCAAGGGAGATTTCACTGTAAATATATGAGAGTCGGACGGTTCTATAAGAAACTGTCCGTCCAAGGGGGCTGTCCGTTCAAGAGGGGTGTCCGCGAAGGGGAATTTCACTGAATTAGTAATTAAAATCTTTAATAAGAAACAATAAAACGTTTTATTTCAACATTTTCTTTTAGTCAAAAAAGTAAAAATATAACTTGTAGAAAAATAAATTTAAACGAAATTTATTTAGCGAGTAAAATTTTTGTACTAGAGTTTACATAAAAACCGTTTGTAAATGCATGTTTTTTGTTAAGAACAGTACACAAAAAAGGTTCATTTTTTTGCGACCGCGCTGTGGAAGATGGTAATTTGAGCTTAAAAAATTCGAGCGTATTAGCATTTCCAAAGACCAGTCACACTGCTTGCAATTTAAATGAACTATTTGTCCGAGCTGCCATACCGGGGTTAAGACCGTATTAAGTATTCCATTCGGGGCCGGGTCTAAATATGCGCCGGACTTAAAAGTAACGCGTTCGTCGGGGCCGAGACCAGTCGCGCCCTCTCCTTGAGAACATATTGAATTTATGTAGATCTGGATCGAGTTTGGTGCCTGTATAATTAATTATCAATTCAAATCCCCGCATTTTTATTTATATTTGCAAATTCCCGGGGAAATTTTCGATTCGCGCGGCTTTTTTCCTACTGCCTTTCAAGCCCCCGATTCCAGTTAAGGCTTCCGGTCCTGTAGAACTTGGTAATTCCTTCGGAACGTGGAATAAATTCGACTTTCGGGACTACCGAGACTAGCGGAAGACGTTTTTCAAATATAATTGATAATGCAGATGGCGTACGCGACACACACTAATTTTTTTTATTACTTCGTTATTCTTAATGACCCGTTGATTTTAAGATTAGTGTTACTGAATGTTTGAATTAAAAGTACGGTACCTATTCTATACAGGATGAGTTAAAAAATTATCAATAACTTTTCGTATTGATCCTCGTATATTTTATACGACCATAGAATTTATTCCGGGGAGTGGAGCAGGTTATGAGCAGGACAAATTTTCAATAAATATTCCCGCAACTTCGTCGAGAATTTGCATAAACCTGCGAGTTTGGCGTTTTACCATCACAATGACTTCGAAAACTCGGCGAACGGTCACAAATTCACGTTTAAAGTAGGCCCCGGAACGCGGGGTCGCCTCTTAACTTCGAAATTTACAATCCTACGAAACCGGCAACGCGGCGTCAACTGATTACTTAGGACCGAGAAATATCAAAACGTGACGTTTGCATAAAAACCGTCTTAAAACCGGCCTCGTTTCGAGGGAATTTCGGACTAAAAATAACTCTCTAGATATAAAATAGGTATAAAAATGAATCCGTCTGGTGTTCGATGTCGCGTTTTTTATCGTAGTTGATGATTATACTCCCGTCGTTGGGTTTATGACCGCAATTATGAACGAAAATAAGCGGTCTAAGGAGGGTCCATATAAACCCACGTCGTATGATGGCGTTGAAGGTATTAAATTCGAGAAAATAGGCTTGTTTCCAGTCGATTTTATGGTTTCATTAGCGTTGGCTTTTATTCCTACCCACTACATACTTGTAAAATTATAATATCCTATAAAAAATTTATTAAAAAGAAGTCATATCGGCGGTTATACAAGAAAAACTCATAAGTCTACATTCACAACGATAACTTAAACGATACACTTACAACGATAAATTAAATGAAAAAGTTAATCATTTGCACGTTTTATTTTTATTTACTATGATTTAACTAACTAAGCATTCAAAAATATTTACATTTTAGCGATGTACTTGTCACCGTTTTCTCGATATACCTCAAATATTTTTTGTCATCTAAATGTATATGACAGAAAAAGATAAAAACTGAAAATGTTCATCTAGAATACTACAATTAATTAATGGCGTATGAAACATTTTTCGCCGAACAGTGTATATAATATAAATTCCTATAATATTCATTCCATATCAAATACTTCTTCTCCAAACTCATATTTAATTGAAATACGATCTTGATTATCGAAGAAAAATCACCAACGGAATTTCCCTTTGGCTTCCGCCCCGTATGAATTCAGTAATAAAGCGGATACCAACGATTCCCACCGTTCCCCGGAACCCGAACCGGGAGCATCATCGCCTGCCGAATGCCCAGACGCATTCTTAATCTAAATACGTGCAATTTTTCTGCTCCGGGACGAACTTCTCCGCCGATTGCAGGTGGTTCTTGCGGCTCCTATTGCTGCTCCTCCTCCGCCTCCTCATCGGTATTGTTTAGACCGGCCTGTGCATATCAAGCACTTCCCGTGCCGTCCGAAGAATGGAATTATCAGTTCAGTGACCTCGCGGGCGAACCTGACATGAGGGGCCCCTACGTTCAGTCCTGCTGCTGCCCGTCCAAACCGATATGGCATGGCTCCCGCCGCCATACGGGCCCTCGGTTACATTTACATGTGAATGGCGCCGACCCGCGAGGTGCCTAAGTGGCGATTATGTCTATACTAGGGGTCTTTAATCTCGTTAGTTTTAGATGTAGGAAGGAGAGGGGTAATCAATAACTTAGAAAACAACTTCTAATGGACGTGGAATATCGAGAGAATTAAATTAAACTTCTTTTGAGAAATAAAAGTTCTTTTAAAGACCCACACTTAACACTTCTTTATGGGATCGGTTGAAGGGTCTGTGTATCCCGATTCCGGACTTCCTAGCTTCCGGTTCACTTTCAACGAGAGGAAAAGGTCAGAGGGAAATCCCGGAGTTCCCCATTCTCCCCCCGCAATCTCTCCTCTCGACTCGCGGTAGCCCCCTTTCGCAAAGCGACACGGTAAATCCGAACCAAACCATCTCCTTTAATGCACCGCAGCGCCGCGCCGCGTACCGCTCCGGTTCCAGCCGTGCCAACTGCACCGGCGGAAAGCACCTTACCACGGCGGTTATGTAACAGGGGGGACGGAGATGGCGCTAGCGTCTGGCGACGGCGGCGGCGGCGACGGACGCCGCCCACGTCGATGCTTTCGTTTTGTTCCGGTCGCGAGCCACGGCCCGGGCACCGCCAACGGTCGCAGGGAAAGGAGGGGCCTGTTCATTGACAACGCTGTAAGTAGTAGTGAGTAGCATTGTTGGTGACGTATTTCCTCTTGTGTGTGTGTGTATATTTGCGAGCGTTTGCGGATGTAGTCGTGCGATCGTAAAAATAAAATAGCGTGGGACGGACGTAGTAGTTGTAGTAGTACGATTATTACCGGTTAGTTATAAAAATAGAAAACCCACATATTGTCCTATTAACCTATTACAGGTTTGTTCAAAAATCATCTACCAATAAGGGCGCGTCTGCAAAAGCGATAAAATCGCAACGATTAGTGTAATACATTTATTTTCATGGAACAACCTCTACCAGCGTTTTTGACGCTCGTACAGACTGGTTCATTAAAATAAATGTATTACATTCCTGCGTGAAAATCGCTGCGATTTCATCGTTCGTGTAGGCGCGCCCTAAAGCTGCTCGTCCCTAACGCCGACTTCTAATCGGAATGTATCGGACGATTTTTATTCATCCGTCTTTGGAATAACTTGGGTCGTCCAGTGGAAACAACTTACATACTACTAAAATAGTTCGAGATACTCTATCGTGGTTAAACATTAGTTGTATTTTTAAATTGAAATAAACTTAAAAACTGTATCTATTTTTTGGACAGTCCCTAGTACTTGGATAGCAACATGGTGTAGGAGTTCAGAAAATGTTTGATTATTATCGGATAAGCCTGGTTACATTTGAGAACATCTTGAATGTTATAGAACCAACGATTATCAAAATGTTAAGTTTTACCTATCGGGGTACAATACATATCTTTGATCAAGATGCAAAGGTTGATTGATCCATCTACACGATAGCTAATACTTTCCATCTAACGTATTGATATACAATAGAGCTTCGCTAATCCGAACTCCAATAATCCGGATTCTCCAGTAATCCGGACGAAATTGAAATATTAGTTATTTACATTATGTATTCTATAATCCGGATTTCCGGAATACTTGTGATTCCATAATTCGGATCGTAGGCTGTGCAGTTTGCCATGTATGTATGTCACGCTGTTCGTGTGAAAAGCAGTTCGTTAAAAAGCATAATGGTGCCAAAGAGAACACACAAAACATTAACTAGCGAAAAAACACGATATACTGAAAAAATTAAAAAGTGGTGTTAGTGGAAAGGTGTTGGCTACTAAGTATGGAGTTGGTACATCGACGATTTTCAATATGTTAGTGGTGTGTGCTTTGACTTAATAAATCCCTACATGTATTTAACGTACTTTTGTGACTTTTAAAAAAGTTCCAATAATCCGGATGTTTCACTAATTCGGATTGCCTCGGTTTTCATTGATCCGGATTAGCGGAACTTCACTGTATTGTGATATATTGTAGTATACCATAGCACAGTGATGGCGAACTTATGACCCGCGGGTCAGATACTGACCCACACAAACTTTTTAAGTGACCCACAAAGCTCTTTTAATCCTAAAAGTAAGGACCTTCCTCTTTTGCAAGTGATTTCAAATTAGTGACCCACGAGGAAGCACTAAAAAAATACAATCAACAAAATTTTACCCACTTCTCAAAAAGGTTCGCCATCACTGCCATAGCACATAAATTGAATGCTAGACATTTCGTTAAAGATTTAGTCGGAAGTCTTATTACTATAACCCGAAATGGGGTTGCACCATGAATAGAAAGATGAAAGAGTACTCGGCAAAGTTGCGGGAAGAGGGTTTACTTCTTCATCTTTCTCTTCATGGTGCAACTCCATATCGGGTGATGGTCAAGGACGCTGGACTAACAGGATAGCTCAATCTGCGACAATCGTGCGCTACCCTTTAACGTCACTGCCAGGCTTAGCGTCTCTGTCTTACACTCGACTGTCTTACGCTCGACTCTCTGTCTTTCACCCGACTGAAACAACAACAAAACGGTCAGGAGTGAAGTCAACCTGGCGGCTGCGTACTAAATTTCTGCGTATGCACATCTTATGGGATTGAGCCATCCTGTTAGTCCAGTATCCTTGGGTTATGGTAATCACAATCTCTGCATTGGGATTAGTCGTGTCTTTTGTGTGCCTTTTTAGTCGTACGACTACGCGTCCAGTGTACGAGCAGCCTAAGATTCTTGATTAAGAAGGTAAGTAATTTTTAGTTATTCAGATGACCTGTGTAGAAGGATAACATTGTCTATTAAATCATTTTTTATATTTTTACCATTTTTTTTAAGAAAGTCCATGAAGAATTAATCAAAATCCGAATTAATTATTCTCTATACATTATTATTAATAGTTGTATTGTATATTTACGAGATTTCTTCATCAATAATACGAATGATCCAACGTTAGTCCGTAGTGGAACCATGAAAAATTCAATTTGCATTCCCAGTGCAGGCACGTAATTAGCGACGAAGCCCTCCAGAGCCGTACTGGCCGCATTAAATAATTTAACGTTATTAGCGTGGAGATGACGCTCGCAGCTAATTCCGTTAGTTAATAGCCGTCCGTACGCGTCTGTCGTCCCGTCCTGTTGATCCTGTTGGTCCCGCTAGTTTCGTGTTCGTGACTCTCTCAGGGCGGGAGGGACTTTTATGCGGAATTAAGAGAAATTAGTTTAAAAATTTCTGGTGCAGCGGCCTAATGGCTTCTCTAGGCTTTTAGCCGCCAGCTCCGCGCTCCAAGAACGTTTCTGGCAATTTTTTAATGAGTTAATTTGGATGCCCTATGGATCTCTCTGTGATGCTTCTGCTCCGGACGGTTCGTGAACTTCCACTTGGCTAATCTTCCCAACACGCCCTTTCCAACGATGGCTTATGTTTTAACGTTCCAAGGAGAAAATTCCCAAAAATATATTTAATACTTTATAATTTACTTCTTAAAAAAAAACATTTAATGATAGCTTTTAAAATGGGGTTTAAATTATAGTACACATGTTGAACCAATTTTCCTACAGTTTAATATCGAAAACAGCTGTGCTACAGCCAATGTTATGTAAAATTTCCCAACCCAATGTTTTAAATACAATATAAAATTATTATAAAACGATTACGCAAATATCTACATAAATGTTTCATCAATATTCCTGCTGCATAATGCAAAAAATTGATCATTTGAAAAACACGCAACAAACCAAAAACAATAGTCACTAGAGGGCTTTAGAATAATATGTAATTGAATAAATGAATTATGAATCGATGAATTAAATTACCATTCTGTAATTTTTTTAATTGATAATCAACTGTGAATAAGCATAATCCACAGCGAATTAATTATGTATAAGCTTTCACAATTTCTTCCATCAAGGATATCAACTATTTTACATATTGTTTATTACAAAGTATTGATCTATATGGGACAACGCATAATCCAATATTATTTTTTATAAAATTTTGGAGGTGTATTGTAGGATTGATCGGGTTTCTTAAACTTGCTCTCGAGAATAAATGAAGGAATGAAGAATTTTACTCAATCTCAATGATAATGAAAACCACATACATAAGATTGGGCGTAGGTTGTACATCTAAATTTTTATGAACTCCCCAAAGGAACAAAATAACATAAAAATAAATAATTTATAAGCTTTCACAATTTCTTCCTGAAAGGAAATCAATAATTACCGTCGTTTTGTAAGATGTGAACGCGACCTAAGCATCGGGTGTTAATTTATTCCGGAAAATGTTACGTGAGAAACCGGAGGCTCGGAATTTTTTTGTCGATTCAAAACCGACAAAAATCGTTTCCTTACAAATACGTGCGTTTGTATAGCAAATTGTCCCCGTAACAACTACATTGTAACAATTAAGTAGGTAGAGAGACCGTGAACTTGTTATCGAAAAAAATCTACTTCCTTCACGCACGAAGCCGCCTCCGCTAACAGTTTCTGAACACGTAAGAGAAGGTCGCGGGGTCGTGGCACTCAGAAACAATTAGCCAATTGATGTAATGGGCGACCCGAAGGTCAGAATCAATCCGAAAAAGCCCTGCGGTACGAACTCTCAGAATTAGGTCTTAAAAAGGATGTGGTCGTAATTAATTTTAACGTTCTCGACAATTAAAATTAATGCGTGGAAGGAGCACGAGTTTTGACGTCGTCTGTACACCGTATTTGTCGTGGTGCGAAGTAATAAAGAAGAAGCAAGACAAATTCGCCTTCGGCCCGTGGCGATTTGCATAGATTTATCGGCGAGTTGCTCGTACACCGTTATCCCGCATTAATTTGCCCACGTGTGCTTGGTTTTTCTCTTCGTCGATCTCGAGCGGAAAGGAAGTGACGTAACGGGTTCAAACTGTACCTCGCAGTCGCTCTTTTTCAGCAATTTGCCGGCAGACGCCGAGTTTCCTGCGCGAATCATGTAACCGACCTGTATTCTCGATTTGGCAATAAATTTTACTCGGCTCTAATTGACCTGAAAATTAAAACTAATTGAGGATACGATTTTCGTTTAATTTATACGGGTAGGTATCCACTTCAGACCTTTTCACTTTGATATTTATGTCCAATTTGCTTTAAAATCCAATATAAATTAACAGAATAATAATAAAGTGTAGTTAATTTATACATTAATAAGAGGGTTAATAACACTGTATTCAATAACCCAAAATTACATTGGGAAAATTGTTGGCTAATTTAAGTAGGATTAATTTTTGATCATGAATATAATTATTTCAATCTAAATTTTTATTATTGGAAAAGTACGAATCAAGAAAAAAAATGTAAAAAAAAAACATTGAGCCTTTGTTAAAATATAATGGAAAAAGCTCTAAATCAATTTCTGTATTGTACACGGGGCAATTTTTTTTGTACATACTAGAGATGGAAAATGTAATTTTGAAAACGCCCGTTGGAGGAGTATAGCGGCGGAAGGTTTGTTAGGCCATTTCAAAGGGCCCCATCTAAGTTTTCTCATTATCCCGACTAGGAAAGTATAAAATCGGTTTTCATTCTCTTTGGCCAACGTTCTGGCAACGCGATTCCCTTCTACCTCGCTTACCGGCCGATATTCCATAGCCATTTCCCCCCCGAAACTCTTTTCACCGCGGCCGTCGCGGACGGAATCGAATTTTTAAAATTCCCCATTTCCCGACCGACGTGCCCTCGCGGAAATTTTCATCCCCCGTCTTCGAGCTAACGAAATTTTCTCATCCCCTTACCCGCCCTCGCTCTCTCGTACCCGTCCCTTACGAAAATGTAACAGAAACCAAACGGTAAAGTGCCACGTCTACTTTAAAAACGCGTAATTGCCGGCGACCGAAGGGTAAAGTGTGAGCTTTCGGTGGGGGCGAAACGATGATGCGTTCGGAATCCACAAGTGGGGGAAGCGCCGGGGGATTCGGGAAAACGGGGGCGACACCCCTTCGTTCCCCCCCGCAGACAAAACAACCCGAGATCGGCCCCTTCTCCCGACCGACCGACAAACGAAAATATAAAAGAACGTCCCTGATAAAAGGGGATTGTTTTTTTTTGCGCCCTCGACCCTCTCGGTCCCTTTTCGTAGCGGTGGAGGTGACGAAGTCGTTTAAACAAATTACAGGTGGCTCACAGATTGCCACCATACTTCCACAGCAGGTGGAAGGGGAATAAAAAAGTATTTCAATTGATTTTAAGTAGAGTTAAAGATATTAATTCCTTTGTTTCTTTTTTTATTTTCTTGGTTTTCACATTATTTGACTCATAAAACGTCGATAATAAATGACTACTTAAAAGGTAATGTTATTGATTGATTCAGCAATGAACTAACTGTGTGGGTATTTAGCTAAACAATGCAACCAAATTGTGCTTCTCATGCAACTCTCCCATGAATCAGCCGATCTACTAGTCGTAACCAGTTAACCGACGAACCTCTGGAAATACATAGGCGTCACCGTAAAATCTATTGGGGCGCCGGGAGCGACTATACGGGGGTGAATCACTTACGGGCCATCCGGTTTCAGGGCTTCGCCTTCCGACGACTAGCCAACGTGCGCCCCAATCGATAACACGGCGCTGCGAAGGCGTCCCGACGCCCTCCAAAAGACTCCGACGCGGTTCCACCCCGTGCCGGGACGATTCTAGCTGGAAAGCGCGTTTATCCCGCGTCCGATTTTAATCCGACCGGGATAATTCTCGGTATATCGTTACGAGACGGGGACCTGGAGGAGGACGTTACGTCCCAGATTGGGGCATAAATTCCGGGGCCGCTCCCGACGCCTTTATTACTCGAGGGGCTGCGTAATCCAAGACCGGGATCTAACGGCAACTGAGTCACTCTGCGACCCTTCGATGACGCCGCGGGAGGATAGTGTTCTCCAGAGGAGCGGAATGTCTCCTAGCTGAGTGGCAGTATCGTTTCTCAGAGTTAACGTCGGATAGGGTTGCCACCCCCTCACAATCTAATTAAAAAACTGGAGACGTACGCGGGATTTACGTTATTATAAGGGGATTTAAGTTTTTGCGAAATGAGAATTAGGTATTACTAGAATAGATATTTTGAAAACTAATTACGAAGATATAAAGTTTACTGTTCTAAGAGGAATGCTCAACCTTTTACTTTACAACATTTCTCAGTTTGTTTACTTTTATGTACACGTGGAGCTACTTACTCCCCGCAGCCAGTTTTATTTATTATCAAAAAAATCTTTGATGTATTATAATGGAAAGGAGTGGCAATAAATGATCTATGCGTCAAAGGACCGCAACCGCGTGCGATGAACGCCGCTAACTCATTAAAATCGCGCCGAAGCAATCGCCATCTAAAGGAAGCACCTCAAAAAATACGATCGAGCTTACTACATCGGGCAACTCGATTAATCCTATCCGGGCATATCGCAACATCTAATTTAAATTTCTCGTGTGGGTCTCCTGTTCTATTATACGCGCGTTCGTTTCCAACGTAGAGATTTTGCAATGCCATATTTCACCGCGCGGAGATAGCCATTACGGCGTAGCCCACGCCCAACTACGCCTGAGTATTAATTACAATTACCGCGATCATTGATTTACGACGTCTTGCGCGCGGGTCGAGGTCGGGTCTTCTTCAAACCGAAGACCTAACCCGTTCAGACGGACGGTTTCTTCATCCTTCTAAGGGTCGGCCTTTCGAGACCGGTCCTCCTCTCCCTCGTACTCGTCGTTTGGTCGTCTATGAGCCGTACCAGTATGCAAATTATTATTTACATCCGTCGCGCGAGCGGCGAAAAAGCAAATTACCATCTCACCGACTCGCGGCGTGCCAACAACAGCCGGCCAAGAGGTGAGCACTTCTTCGTCTACCGGTCGACCGTATCTTCTCGACGGCCGTTTATATGCTAATGTAGGACGAGGAATCGGAGAGCCAAGGGGGGAAAAACGGCCCCACTTACCGTTTCCACAAAGGAAGAATCAATTACCACCCTCGGAAAAATAATTAGACGGTGTCGGTGTGGTTCGTTTTTGTGTGGGACGTTCTAAAGACTAGCTTATACAGGATGAACATTTTAAAATTTAGAAGGCAATTATTTTATAAAGATCGTTTATAAGAATTTATTTTTTATCGTTTAGTATAAATTTATTCAGAACATGTTTCTAAAGTGCATTCATTGGAAGTAGTCAAAAGTGTTAAATATTTGAAAATGGAAAACTTGTGTAGTAGTTCGAGTTCGAAAACATTAAGGTTTATAATGGGCCGTTCGGTAAACCGGCCACGTTTGTGAGAAAGAACGCAAACTAGCAACAATAACCACCTTGGGCCGGTGTGCCACCGAGGCCCGGGCCCGGAGGCAACAAAAAGCGCACATAAAACTGAAATATTACCGACGCTCTGCACGACGACGTGACTTATGCCTGTTCCTACGTGGCCAGAGCCGGCTCCGCCAGAAAAACGCCCCGTATATTTCGGCACGATCTGATAACAAAAGAATTCCGAGCCGACGGTCTCCTCGTAAACTGATTTTTGTCGCGGTGGATAGGGAAATTTGCCTTCACAACTTTAAATTCGGACGAGGATAGCAGATATTCATTATACTATTCATATTTTATTTCGTTTTTTTATACGGGTAGCTTAGAATTACCATTAAAAAATTTCTGGAACAACTGGGTTTTGTCTGATTTTAAATAAATAAATTCTTTTAAAACAGACAAACGTTAAAAAAGCTACACCCAATTTTTAACAGATCTACAAAGCTTTACAGCAATTTTACATTTTGATTTGTTGGCAAAAAAAACTTTGGCTCTAAATTATTGTTTTCATCTTCAGTGTTGGCTTTCAAGACTTGGAAATTGATTATTGCCGTAAAGGAGGAATTTTAAAAAGCCTCCCAAAAACAACTAAAAGTTGAATGAGGTTTTGCAACAAATTTTGAGTATTATTCCAATAAGAATAAAAATTTTTAAACATTGAATTTCTCTCTCACATAGTTATTTTAAACGAGGTATATGTCGACAGTTGATCTGATCATTCAGACGATTTAAGCGTACCTTTAACGCTAAAGATACACATCAAAGATTTACATTTACGTTACTGCGTTAGTGATTGACAGGTTAGAGTGAACGTAAAAGCTCGTTCTAATAAGCGAACGCAATCCGAAAAACAAAACGAACGCGACCGGGAATTTCATCAAAATTTTTTAATTAAAAATACGACACGATGTCCTCACATATTAGCGCGCGTACCCGTGGTACTTTATAAAGAAGAAATATTTTCTCATTACTCCGGACTTGCGATATGAAATTTATTTCGAGTACGAGAGCAAATAAACACCGCGTACCCGTGCAAATAAACATAAACGAAATCTGGTCGAAGCCCGAGTTGCATCGCTAGAATGTCGGTATTCTACATTGCGTCGATCACACATATGACATCGCAAGCATTTTCACAATCTGGGCATACTGGGCTAACCGTCGTTAATACCAAATAATTCCAATATTTCGAATCGTACCCGGCGCGAACAAATATTTTCGGAACGAACAGAGGATTGTTCCGAAATATTTCACAGTCTAATTGATTGATCAATTCAATTTTAAAATTTATTAAATTCCACTACATATTTTATTATAATGAAATTGTAAATGTATAAATTGATTGAAATTTAAACTTTTATTATAACACAAAAGTACTCTATATTCTAAATTAAAACCGATATCTGTTTTTCTTGTAAATGTTTGTTCATTGTTCATGGGTATTTTATAATTTAATTAAAAGATTATATATATGCGTTTTCATATGTGGTCGTAACCTCAAAATGTTATCATTAATACATATCATGTATACTGAGAAATACCTCAAACCCGGCGCAGACATGCGGCTTACACCATCCGCAAAGAGCAAAGTTTCGTAGTGTTCGATCGGGTTCTACCAAATTGTAGTGGCGCGGCCCCGACATGGTCGTCTTCAGACGTCCGCAGGGCGACCTTTAATCTAACTTCGCCCGTTTTCGATCCACTTTCAACATATTGTATTGGCATCGTGCTCCAACTCCGAGAAAGGAGCCGGGCACGCCAAGAAGAAAAGTTTCGGTCGCCGCGTATATATCCGCTGCCTTATATCGAAATGCATTCGGGTGGAAAACTTGGAGAAGTTTTAAGAAGACACCGACATATTTTCTCAAGAAAAATTTCAAATAAAAATACCATCGAAAAACTTAAAGCTCTTACCTTTAAGAAATAGAAAACGGAGTAATCGAAGTAGTAATAATGAAGTAATTTATAGTTGACTTACCTGAAACAAAATAAAAAGAAAAATACATTAGTTTTTTTAAAGGTGTTAAGGGGAACATCGGTGTGATTGTTAGACGGTACAGTCGGCGTTAGAAATGTGGAATCGAGAGGCGAGTAAGCAAAATTAAATTCCAACGAGCTTAGCACGCGGCAAAACAACGAAACGCCGATTCGGGAACGCGCAATTACCGAAAACGGAATCAACGAACCGAAAGGAAAACAACAAAAAGGTCGGGAAAGCGAACCGTAGGCCGAAAATCGACGTGAGAAAGTCGCGAAAAGTTTAATTGGAGGGAACTCAACCCAAACACGAAACTGATGATCTGAAAATTCCGAATTTTGTAGTACAGTCAAGTGGTATTGCCACATTGTATTTATTGGAGTTTCATTGTGTTCGCTTGAACGGGTTCGAAGTAACCTACCGAACCGTAATATACAATAAGTGGATTACTACAGAGTGTCCAAAGTAAACATTAATGTCAAGAGAAAAGTACAAAGTTTCAAGATAAATTTATGTTTTATTCGTTTCCCAAGAAGTTGAGTTGGGTTTTCTTTAAAATAAGAGTTTTACTTTATAAAATTTAAAAAAAATTCTCTACAGATAAATAATCTTTAAACTAAGACCACAACTAACATTAGCACTAACTCTAACACTACACCTAGAAGTAAAAGCTTCCGGGTATAGCCGTACGACTTATGAAAAAGCGTTTGACGTTTCGGATGCCATGTTACAACCTTCTTCAGAAACAAGTTTGAAGTTTCTTCAGAAGTTCAGAGTTTCTGGAGAAGTAAGTTCGAAGTTTCTGAATAAGATTGCAATATGACATCATGGTAGCATTGTGACAACATAACAGCATCATGACAACAAGGTATGTTGCAACCTTCTTCAGAAACTGCGAACTTATTTCTGAAGAAACATGGTATCATGGCAGCATTATAGCAACATGGTATGTTGCAACCTCTTCAGAAGTTCGAAGTTTTTTCAGAAACATGTTCAAAGTTTCTGAAGAAGGTTGCAACATGACATCATGGCAATATGGTATGTTGCAACCTTCTTCAGAAACTTCAAACTTGTTTCTGAAGAAATTTCGAACTTATTTCTCAAGAAACACGGTATCATGGTAGCATTATGGCAACATGGTATGTTGCAACCTCTTCAGAAGTTCGAAGTTTTTTCAGAAACATGTTCAAAGTTTCTGAAGAAGGTTGCAACATGGTATCATGGCAATATGGTATGTTGCAACCTTCTTCAGAAACTTCGAACTTGTTTCTGAAGAAATTTCGAACTTATTTCTGAAGAAACATGGTATCATGGCAGCATTATGATAACATAGCAGCATCATAGCAATGTGGTATGTTGCAACCTTCTTCAGAAACTTCGAACTTATTTCTGAAGAAACACGGTATCATGGCAGCATTATGGCAACATGGTATGTTGCAACCTCTTCAGAAGTTCGAAGTTTTTTCAGAAACATGTTTAAAGTATCTGAAGAAGGTTGCAACATGGCATCATGGCAATATGGTATGTTGCAACCTTCTTCAGAAACTTCGAACTTGTTTCTGAAGAAATTTCAAACTTATTTCTGAAGAAACATGGTATCATGGCAGCATTATGATAACATAGCAGCATCATAGCAACGTGGTATGTTGCAACCTTCTTCAGAAACTTCGAACTTATTTCTGAAGAAACACGGTATCATGGCAGCATTATGGCAACATGGTATGTTGCAACCTCTTCAGAAGTTCGAAGTTCTTTTAGAAACATGTTCAAAGTTTCTGAAGAAGGTTGCAACATGGCATCATGGCAATATGGTATGTTGCAACCTTCTTCAGAAACTTCGAACTTGTTTCTGAAGAAATTTCGAACTTATTTCTGAAGAAACATGGTATCATGGCAGCATTATGGCAACATGGTATGTTGCAACCTCTTCAGAAATTCGAAGTTTTTCAGAAACATGTTCAAAGTTTCTGAAGAAGGTTGCAACATGGCATCATGGCAAGATGGTATGTCAAACTTCGAACTTGTTTCTGAAGAAATTTCGAACTTATTTCTGAAGAAACATGGTATCATGGCAGCATTATGGCAACATGGTATATTGCAATCTCTTCAAAAGTTCGAAGTTTTTTCAGAAACATGTTCAAAGTTTCTGAAGAAGGTTGCAACATGGCAATATGGTATGTTCCAACTTTGTTCAGAAACGAGTTCAAAGTTCCTTTAGAAGCCAGATCAAAGTTTCTTCAGAAACAAGATCACAGTTTCTCCAGAAACAAATTCAAAGTTTCTGAAGAAGGTTGCAACATGGCATCATGGTCTCCTGGCAGCATTATGGCACCATGATATGTTACAACCTCTTCAGAAACAAGTTCGAAGTTTTTGAAGAAGGTTGCAACATGGCATCATGGTGTCCTGGCAGCATTATTGCAACCTCTTCAGAAACAAGATCGAAGTTTCTGACGAAGGTTGCAATATGGTAGCATGGTATGTTGCCACCTTCTTCAGAAACAAGTTCCAAATTTCTTCAGAAACAAGTTCAAAGCTTGTGAAGAAGGTTGCAATATGGCATTCGAAACGTCAAACGCTTTTTCAAAAGACACACATCTAAACCCGAAAGCTCCTAGTTCAAGATCTAGTGTTAGAGTTAGTGCTAATGTTAGTTCTGGTCTTAATTTATTTAACACCGACCGTGAAAGCCTTCGTATTTATAAATAACCTTTCTCTACAAATGAACTAAAGAAAAAGCTCTTTATCTACTTCAATATTTATGAAAGAACATCTAAAATTTCATTCAGTAATTTCTAAATATCAAATGAAATATTTTTTATTAATAACAACGATAGCGATTAAGCAAACGTATTGATATCGCGTTAAAGTTTAACGACGTTGAGTACCCACGTGTCTAAATATTGTCGTTAGCGCGGGACTGTGACCACACGACCGACGATTGTCGGTAAAAGTTTTCGGGACTTTTACGTTTTAACGTATAAGTTGTGTTTGCGGTCGTTGTGGGGAGAAATTTAAGTTTTATATTTGCCACGCATTACTGTCCCGTTCGGAGAAATACCATTTGTATGTTATCTCGGCAAATATTTGAGTCATAAGCAAAAAGAGGGCACTGCTGTACCGCCGGACGACCGTATCGTTATTTCAACAAAGTGTTTATGCTGCGACGACGGTACATATTTACAGTTTCGTAGTTTCACGTTATCTTACGGAATATGGAGAAGGAGGATTACCCGTTGATATAATAAATATTTAAGGAGTTTGAGCGACGAAAATTCATTTAAATTCAGTCGAAATAAAACAAAATAATCCCACGGATAAACGCTCGGATCGATGGAGGTTTTAGCCTGGCTATAAAACCGTTCTCACATCCCTTCGGCATTAACCACGTATTGTTGACTAACCCTGTCTCGCAATGAGTCATAATTTGAAGTAATCAAATGATTGATGACCGAGCTAACGACAACTATACGCGATATGGCACGCCACGTAAAGATTAGACAGCTCCAGGGTGTCACAATACCATCAGACTTCGGATTATAACACCCCTTTTTGAAAAATAAGATTATCGAAAAGTTTATTATTGTAGAAAATCCCTTATTGTAAAAATCCCCTTATAAAATCGCAATTGAAACAAACATCATTAAATGTGTCGGGAATTTTCGCTTTCAATTGGCGAAAGATAACAAGCGCAAACACGCGTTGCCACCGCCACGCACATAAAAAAAAGAGTCAATATTAATTACCGTTCAATCAAACGATTGGCGCATTGTCGCGCCAACAATTTTAATTCGCGTTAGTTTTCGCAGTAATTCTCAATTTCGCTTGTCAATTGCGAACGGTTCGCGGCGTGTACACCGCACCGTATAACCAGGCTCGAACCCGTTCGAATTATGACGCTCTGCCGTTTAACAGTGTTTTTACAAACAGATCCGGGAATTATCCGCGTTAATACAATAAATGCGTGCATGACAAAACAATATAATTGCGATAATAAGCGGAATATCAAAAGTAAATAGCGTAAAATTTATCACGGTATTCTAAATCGAACGCTATTGTTGGTGTTTTTCATTGTCGCGGTTGCGACGTAATTCAAAATGCATTAATCAAAACTATTATTAACATTAATCTCTTGTTATATCCGTGTGGTATATTTATTAAAAAAAATAAATCAACTGAGAAAAACCAATAGAATTGTTTAGAAATAAAATTTATTTTGAACATTATCGAATAACATATACAATAGAATTTTTAATAACCACACCTCGACATGAATAATAGGTTTTTTGTTTCTTAAAATTCATTCTATGAATGAAACACAAGATTTTCTATTTGTCGTCTTTTAATTGACATATTTTTTTTTTTTTAGCGATAAAGGCGAGACATAGTTACAAAACAACAGAAAAGTAAAATTCAGGCTATGGAACTAAAATACTTGAGGAAGGTTAGAGGTGTAATGAGAATAACAGTGATATTTGGCAAGAATTGGGCGTTGAATCGGTGCTAGATTATATCGAGAGAAGATAGCTATGTTGGTGGGGCCATATGCAAAGAGAGAGTAGTGGTAGGCTGGTCAAAAGAATTTGAAAAGCAAGAGTGTCAAAGAGAAGAGAACATGGGATGACATCATTAGAGAAGCTTGGGAGAGGAGAGGAATAAGTGGAAGAGGAAGAGGATAATGAATACTTTTTAAAGGCAATACCCAACACCATATTACATAGTAAATAGGGTTTATTGATTATACAGATCTGGAAATTTTATTTGAGGGTATAGGAAAATAATGCGTGCAACAAAGAAGCATATAGGAAGTACATTAGATAAACAAAGAGCGATATAACTGTTTAACCACACAACGAACTGACAGTTTGACAGTCTGACAGTTTGTGGGAAGAAGGTGGTTGGTTGGGCGACTAGGGTCGGGTCGGAAAAGGCGTGGTTAAACAGTTATATCGCTCTTTGTTTATCTAATCTACTTCCTATATGCTTCTCTGTTGCACGCATTATTTTCCTATACCCTCAAATGAAATTTCCAGATCTGTATATATAAAACGATAAAATATCAGATGTTGCTGAACTAAGACTAGAACTAATATTAGCACTAACTCTAACACTAGACCTAGAACTAGGAGCTTCACGTCGAATTCGTTTCTGAAGAAGGTTGCAACATGGCAGCCAAAACGGCAAATGCTTTTTCAAAAGACGCCCGGCTAAACTTGAAAGCTCTAGTCTTAGTTCAGTTAACACCGGCAGTGAAAGCCTTCGTATTTATATCAGATGTTATGTTGTAACGGATTTAAAAGTGACTTATTATGTATTATAAACCGAAATGAAGCTGCACCATGAAAAGAAAAATGAAAAAGTAAGTCTCCTCTTTCATCTTTCTCTTATGGTGCAGTAGTATTTCGGGTTATAGTATGTTTCACAGTGAAGCAACTAGCAACGCGCGATATTGCCACTTGATGACATTTTACATAGAATTAAATCGTTTCTCACATTGGAGCAATTCGATATCGCCTTTGTATCTGTAATATCGAATTGCTTCATTATGAGAGATATGATTTAATCTGTGTGAAATGTCACCAAGTACTAATATCGCATGTAGCTGGGTGCCAGTTGCTTGTTACTGGTTGCCTCATTGTCAGTGCGAGACATGCTTTAGGCCATCCGCACACGGCAACCGGAAAGCAATAATTTTGCGAAGCGATATTGACAATATCGACAATATAAGCAACGGGGATCTGTACACGATGCAACTTAATTTAGTCAACTCGTAGCGTTTAAGGCGGCAGTTAGTACAGTTTTAGGTATAGGAAAAGTATGGGGTAGTATAAACATTTGTGTAGAGTAAAGATGTTGAGTGAGTTAAGCGATGAAGAAAATCTGTATTTGTATCGGTATACAAAATCTCGAAGAAGACGTAACCGTAGAAAGTATTGGATTCATCCATACAATCAGAAGAATTTACAACGCAGATTATTTGTTGCTACCAGGTGCCAAGCTGTCTCTGTTATGTCCTTTCGGGAGTACTCTGGGAAAGTAAAATCGTACAAAACAGGATGTTTTTCCACAACACTCACGAATTTTATATTAAAAGTCTCCATGCTCACAGGCGATATGAGCAACATCAAACCCTGGCAACTTCCGAGCAGTTTGTTAAGGTTACCTAGATCGTACACATCGACTGCATTGCCGACAAATTGCTTTCAAGTTGCTCTGTTGACGGTTCCCTAATCAATTACCTAGGAAGTGACAGGAAAGCGATATCATATTGCTGTTGAGTTGCTTTCCGGTTGCTCCGTGTGCGGATGGCCTTAGAGTCTATTCCCGCAACATTGCAGGATATCAACACGACATTTATGTCTCGATGTTGACTCCATATATTTTAGATGTTCGTGCAAAGACCAGGAGGAGACACACAGAGCAATTAAACTCCGTAATTCTTGCCGATAATTTCTTTTGAGTAGTTATAACCATTTGTAATCATTTTTATTTTGAATAACCCCGTATATATTAAGCTTCCACAGTAAAAATTTGTTTCTATAGAGACCATATAAAACGATGTTTGTAAATGATAAAAGACTTTAAAGAATTAAACCAGGTTAATCTTTTGAGGACAGAATTACATATTATTACGTAATACATTTTTATTTTCACAAACTATTTACACTAGTACACTAGTTACATTATTTTATAGAAATAAAATTATGAAAAGTAAGAATTCTTAATGAAACGCCTCGGTTATTTTCCATGTGGTTAGCGTTGGCAACCACTAGACGCTTACGATATCTAATTATTTTTTATAAAATAATTAAAAAAACATTTTCTATATCTACTAACAATAGGATATAAGCCCACATTACAAATTAAACATTTCCAAATATTTTTATGCACTTCTTTTATTGTGCTCCATCAAATGTAAGAGAGTTTACCCATTCAAGTATACACGCTGATTTATCAAAATTATCCTAAAAGAGTTAAACATTAAAAATGTTATAAATTATTAAATTTAATAACTACTAGTAATTTGAAAACAGGCTGTAGAGATAAAAGATCTTGACCTCGATGCGGTCAGTAGAGCCGGAAATAATTCGAATTAAACGAAGAATAATCAGCTGGCGGTTTTTCGGCGATCGAGAGGCAACGGAGAGTTCGGTCGACGTGACGGTTCCCACACGGCCTTAGAAGAGGGCCTCCTCTTCAGTTCATTGCCGTCTGCCTTCAACTCTGCTCTGAGTCGCCGAAAGTCAAGTGCGAGGGAATCGCCGCCGTCCTCTTTCTCTTCGCTTCGAGCGACCCCCGCTCCACTACACCTCCCAAGGCCTGGGAATCGCCTTCGAACCACCACTCACCTCTTTTTCAACGCGTAATCGTGTGTGAAATTTAGCGGACGACGACGACGTGTACAAGTCAACGGAAATCGTTTACTCATCCATTGAGTAGTTTTACTGTGAAATTGCTAAAAAGTCCACTACATTTTTCTTTTGAAATTGTTTTCAAAAGAAAAAAAAATTGGTTTCAATTTTCGGAAAAAATTGTATTACCCCAAAATTGAAAACTGATTCCATTCAGAAAGTAAATTGAGATATTAACCTCATACAAGACACCATGACCTATTTTTTATATGATAAAAAATCGTAAAAGAGTAGAATATTTTCTGTCGGAATCTATCGAATCCGGTTTTAATTAATCGCCATGGGACGTGATATTAGCACTTACGCTCTCTCGGCCTGTCAAATTGTTATTGGGGATCGATTTTTACTCAATCGCGTGCCGTTGGCGTTTTATTCGCGATTTATCGGCGCGCCTCTGCTCGTTTTTGTTGTGTTTTTAGTGCGGATCGTTTAATTGACGAAATTAAGTGGAATTGAATTCGGGTCCGACTGTGATGTAATAAACAGCACGCACGAATCAACGCCGACTGGCGATTTAATAGCGAACAACAATATTTTTCGATTTATAGACGATAAAAAGAGAAAAAAGAAAGACAGAGAAAGAAGAGAAAATAAAAAAAAGTAAAAAAAAAAATATTTTTATTTTAATTTAATTAATTAATTTCCGAATTAGTTGGACGTCTAGCCGCAAAAAGACAAACACTTTCCAATTAAACGGGCACGTCCGAGCGTGTTTGTTATTATTTGAATGGTGGGAAAAATGTTGTCCCGTATGATTTAGGGATTTCGGTAATACAACGCAAACTGTACAAAGCTCATTATTTTCGGGTGCAATTTGCAGGGCCGCGGCGCGGCGGAGGTCTCGTTTTAATATAACGCAATCGGGTCATTTCCTGCGCTTCGACCCCAAATATTGAAGCCCGTAATTTATAATTTGATATGCGGCGGGACGACCAGACCCCGTTGACAAATGCCGATCGGCGCATAGTTCTATTTAATTAACCGAAACATAATATCGTTAAAATATTTCCACCGGCAAAGCGCGGTCGCCACATTCCATTCTCTACGTTTTTAAACAAAATTCTTAACGTTTTATTTATCACTACACAACTATATTAAATAAAATCTACTAACGTACAACTTATTACTTAATAATTATTATAAACGTTAACCACCGTGGTTTTTAGTAACTTAATACGATGATTGAATCACTGTTGGCGATTTGGAAGCTTTTTAGTAATCGCAAATTAGTTTGAAAATTAAGGCTACGCCGCTTAAATATCAATAATTAGCCTGTTTTACCGAAATAGCCCGCCCCTCTTTGAGTCACCACGAACCAGCTTATACACAATTCCAGATGGTTCGAACTATATTTAGCGAATTATACAGTGTGCACCCATTCGACCTGCGGATAAACGCATTAGCCAACTATTGCTAAGTTGAGCGATTGTATGTGAACGGAGCTTGCGCTCTCAGAACGGTGCGATTGACTACGTCTGTCTTCGTCGCACTACGAGGTTCGTGTGATTACTGCGGCCTGCGGATAAGGCTTTTCAATGTGTTAGACAAGGCATCAAATTGCAATTGATTTTAATGAGTTAGATAAAGAGACACATATCAACTCCAATCGGCCCGATAAGTAAACGTAGTGTATCTGTCCTGTGTTAACTAATAGAAGCCTTATAGTCGTCGTTTTTCCACTTACGTTAAACGTATCCGCAGCTTACCGGCGTGCACACGGTATACAATAATAAAAAAAATCATCTGAAGAAAGAAACAACTATCCAACCAGATTTTGTTGAAATAATCTCCTTATCATTAAAAATAATTACTCCAATATACTCTTATTTTTTCTTTGTCGTTTTCATTTTAAACACAATAGTTGAAAAATTGAAATAAATTTAAAAAATATATTAAGTACGATTTATTTCTTTCTTTTTATATTTGTTGTGTAATACAAATAGCTGTGATACCCAATACAAGATTGAAAATCGTAGTGAACTGGCAATAAAATCGTTGTGGCGTAGCCTCGGGATAAAAAAAAGTATCGGGTTGGAAAAAAGGAAAACGACGAGTGGAGAGGCGGCCGGCGTGAGGTGGCGGTAGCGGTTCTGAGCCGGATCGATACCGCCGCGAGAGGGAGTCGTCGTCGTCGGTCGGCAATTAACAAAAATAATAGTTCGAGCAGCCGTAAATTCCGGGATAAGCGTCCGAATCGGGATGAAAAACGGTCGGGAATCGGGAACTCGTTATTGTCTAGTAGGCCGCGGTTCGAACGAACACAAATCTCGCCTTGACACCGCGTGCGCGCCGCAATGACAAACTTTCTGCCCCGCGTATGGCCGCCACCGAACGGCCCCGGGGGTCGCCCCACGCTGGAACACCAACTATTGGCGGCCCTCCTGTATCTCTCGGTGTATCTGTTTGCTTTTTTCCACGATGGAAAAACGGGAACGCGTGCACCGAATCGGTTGCCGATATTCCGAACGTTTTGCGGCATCCCGGTATCGGATGAAAACGGGATGAAAAGGGACGTAGTAGGCCACCGAAACGTTTGTAACACTTTTTTTTAGATTGTTTTTTTTGTGCGAGTGTTTTGTTTTTGGTTGGGATTGATAAAAATTCAACGTTGTTGCAATGAATTCAATTTGTTAAAATGTTTGTTTTGGAAGTTATAAAAAAACTAGATTGTTTTAATTTTTTAAACAGGATCAAATCAACACCTTATTAATGAAAATTGAGTGTTTGTAAAATCGCGAATAAATTCATTTCTCACACAGTAGAAATTCAAATATTCTAACTGTTCCTTTTATTAGAGGAGTTGATGACATAAATCTCACACATGGTTCACCCTGTATACCAGGGGCCGGTCACGATATAGGGAATAATTTAAGCAGGTATATAGTTCAGAGTTAACGCCGCTGGAAGCGCTGCCGTCGAATATACAGAAATCTTCTACATTGTTCGTTTTTCCGCGGATTAATAATTATTGTAAATACTACATATTAATTAATTTTGTATATATTAGAATGATATTATACAAACATTTATCGTTATAATTTAAATGTACGAAAATTCACAGTTAAATAATATGATAATATTTACGCCGTTTTCTGTTCGGTACTTTACCTCTGTCTGTTCTTGACCGTGATGTCAAACACGCTTTATTGCGATTGTTCATTTCTCGACTTCTTGGTATTTATAGACGTTATTTTTAAGATTATAATACCTGTGCATTGTGTATTTCTGTTTTAAACTTATCTAACTATGCCACCAAATCAAGTAAGTATAACATTATTGTTTAATTATACACTCTTTACGTTGTATATTGCCAGCAACATCATTTTCTCTATAAAAAAATTGTCCATAAAACAATGTAAGCCTTTCGTAAGAAAATGTATGATTTTGGCAATGTAATTATCATTTCTAAGAGTAAATATTGTAAAATAATAAGACATTTGAAGAAAACTCAAGTTTACAACATTTACAACAGTAAAAATATAAAAATCAATTAAAAAACATTTTTAATTGATTTTAATAGTAGTTTAAATTCAAAAAATATTGGATGTATGACTGCGATATTTGTATACAGGTGCCCCATCGAAATGAGCTAGTCGAAATATCTCAAGTACAACAAGTCTGATAAGAAAAGGATCTCCTGGAGTCTAGTCACCTTCAATTACTGGGAAAAGGTTATCGGGTTTGTGGACAACACTTGAGGGATAACCAATTTCAAAGTAATGTCAAGATGAAGCTGCGTGGGAAACAACTTCCACAACTGATTGTGTATTCAGAAGACATTTTTCCTGATAAACCTTCTGATACTTATCCCAATACTCCTCCCAGTACTTCTTCTAGTACTTATTATACTTATAATTATTTAATATGTTATTACTTATTAGTATTGTTATTTATATTAATTTTTTGTACATTATATATACTTGTCCATTTATATTAACAGCATATTAAGCATGTAATTTATTTAGTAATAATAAATCTTTTTTTTATATTTTACAAATTTGTTTTATTTCATTATTTCTTTGAATACGAACCTACAAGAAAGTGTAGGTTTAAAATTATTTGAACCTGCCAGCTTCCCGCGTTACTTAATAGTTCAGAGTTAACGCCGCTGGAGGCGCTGTAAGCAGCACAAAATTTTTATCATTGCGTGTCCAGTCTTGAATGTATTGGTCTGTGCTGTATACTTATGTCAACATGTAGTAAATTGAAATAAAAAATCGGCACAACTATATTTTCCTTCAGAACATTTTTTTTGCTTTTAAATCTAGACATTTGAGCAAAATGTTTATCCAGAATGTATTGAGAAAGCGGAGTTCCTTTTGTGAGATATAATCTATTCCTAAGTCTCTTTTCCCCTTCTATGCATCTCATACGCAAATTTACGTTAAACCAACAATAACAAAGAAATATTTTCTTTCAAAATTGTAGTTAGTTCGAAATATTTGCTAAATCCAAATGTATTTTTCGGCTAGGAATTGTACTAATAGCTTGAATATTTCGGCTCTACTCACACGAGATACTCAAACCTTGAACCGATTATGATACTTTGCGACTCAGAAACTCCTTATGTTTAATCATACGGGAACACTTTAGTCGCTGATAATCGGCAACTGCACAACCAGCGACTTGGAGACTCAGCATACTAATCTCTGTCTCACTTAATAGTTTGATTTTCTTCACCGAAAAACCGATGAGTGTTCAAGAATTTAACATAAAGTTTGTCGCAGAAATAGAAAAAATATTCTGAATTATATAACTACAAATCCAAAGGCTATTCCCGAAGAGATCTAATGGACAAAGCTTAGAACTCAATAGCAAAGGTAGCCCATTCTAAAAAATGCAAGGAATTTAGAATCATATTTTTGCAATTGTTTGCTCTAATAAAGAATCTACTATTATGTTCTTTTCGATGTAAGGATGTAATTAGAATCTTCTGATAACAATACTTGATAACAATATCCTCATTACTACTGTTATCACTAGACATTTTACACAAGACGCACTGACTAAACGCACAGCTAAAATCCCGAGGAAATTGAGAATTAACTAGGTTGATAGGAAACTCGCAACTTTAGTAGTGGACGAGTGAAGATGACGAGTAACTAAAGTCTTGAGTGCACAAGTTTGATAGTGGACATGTGAGTAACTAGTCTTGAGTCTACAAGTTGGATGTGTGAAGATGACGAATAACTACAGTCTTGAGTCTACAAGTCTCTGTATCGCTGTCGTCTAGTATCCGTGACTTAAATATCCCCCAATGAGCCTACAGGCTTGAGTCTACAAGTGAGCGTGTGAAGATGACGAATAACCACGATCATGAATTTACAAGTATAGTAGTGGACATATGAAGATGACGAATAACTACAATCTTGAGCCTACAAGTCTCTGTATCGCTGTCGTCTGGTATCCTCGACTTAAATATCCCCGTATGAATCTACAATTTGGAGTTTACAAATAGACGTCTGAAGATGACTAGTAACTACAGTCTTGAATCTACAAGTTCAGTATTAGATGTGTGAAGATGAATAACTATAGTCTTGAACCTATAAGTCTCCGTATCGCAGCCGTTTAGTATCCGCAACTTAAATATCTCCGTACAAATCTATAGTCTTGAGTCTACAAGTAGACGTGCGAAGATGACGAGTAACCACAGTCCTAAATCTACAAGTTCAGTAGTGGACGTGTGAAGATGAGTAATTACAGGCTTGAGTCTTCAAGTCTTCATATCGCAGTCGTCTAGTATCCACGACTTAAATATTCCCGTATGAGTTTACAGTCTTGAGTCTACAAGTAGACGTGTGAAAATGACGAGTAACTACAGTTCTAAATCTACAAGTAGTAAATGGACGTGTGAAGATGAGTAACTACAGTCTTGAGTCTTCAAGTCTCTTTATCGCAATCGTCTAGTATCCGCGACTTTAATATTCCCGTATGAGTCTAAAGTCTTGAGTCTACAAGTGGACGTGTGAAAATGAGGAGTAACTACAGGCCTGAATCTACAAGTTCAATGGTGGACATGTGAAAATGAGTAACTACAGTCTTGAATCTACAAGTCTCCGTATCGTAGTCGTCTAGATCCACAACTTGAATATCCCGTATGAGCAGAGCCTTAATTTAGTATAAACTCTATAAATTTGATAGAATTTACACTCTAATTTTCCCAAACCTAAAAAAACCTTCATATAACCAACACTCTCCAACATCAGATTTCCTTTAAACGAAGGTAATTTTTCACAAAACCTTTTTCCTCTTATCTTTCACATTTAATCCGAATACCTACACCATATATTCGTTTTTTACTTTCACCTCTCCGAGAGGTAGATACAAGAGAAAGCGTGTAAACGTTCAACGTCGAAAATTGATGATGATTTCAACCTAATCGGTTCAATTAAATTTATTTCGTTCTAATTTTTTTTACAATCTTTTTACTTTTACAGACGAAAACATACACGTAAGTAAACAAAACGCAACATATCGGTGTCAAAACACGCACGTTCGCTCTAAAATTAAAAACTCTCACTAAGCTCAGATAACACATCTACAATTTAAAACAACAACAATCTCCTGATAACACAAAACGAAACACACGCGGCCTTCGTTATACTCCTAGACGTAATATAAATTTTATCATTCTTATCGGTGTTTATGACGTATTTTTATGACGTGTATGTATACAACTCGTTTTGATAAATTTCTCTTTGATGATATTTTATTGATCGAATTGGTTGGTTTTACCTTATTTACTTTTATTTATGTATTAATTTTTTTATTTAAAGTGAACCTGCTTTCTGGTGGAAGATAAAAGCATCTAAAAACGCGGCTTTGTAACCGGGGGGTTCATTTTTAGACCTTCGCCGAGTAAATAATTGATACCTAACCTGGTCGACGAATACCTGGGAGAGACCTACTTGTTTATTTAGGACTTTAGAAGGTAGACGATGTTTTCACGTCGAATATTAGATGTTAAAAATTCCTTTTTGGCGATAGGGCGGATTATTTGAACCATTTAAATGATTTGGTTTTCATTTCTATTCAGGGAATGCGTTAGATAAATCGACCTTGAATTCATTTGATAAAAGTACCTATCTATCCATTCTATTACAATTTTATACGAGTTATCGCAATGTTACTATTTTAATACCACTACGTAACAACGTTACAGAAATTTCTAATAGTAATAAATTACAGTAGAATTTTAATCCAACCTTGGTTGATTCGTATCGCGATTAATTTGATCGTCCTTGTCCAAGTTTAAGTTCACAATCAACTAAAAAATATTTTATTTGGGATTTTTTTTTAAATTCCGTAACAATAATTAAAATAAATTCTATTGATTTACTAAAAAACAGACATTTTGATTTATCATTTCTTAAAGTTTTCTTTCATAGATTCTCACAAATAAATTCAGATGATTTTTTAAAGTTGATTAAAATTTTATAAGGTTATGTCAGGTTCGATCAAAAAATTTCGGTACTTTTGGGATTTTTTTTCATTTTTTGAGAATAATTAGAACAAATACAATTGAAGGGTGGAGTGCAAGAAGTACCTAAGTAGCATTTTTATAAAATCTGCCTAATCGCGACATCTAGGTTTATCAAACATGATAAACCTAAAATTTGATGAAAATTTTGATTTTATAAAAATGCTACTTAGGTACTTTTTGCACTTCACCCTTCAATTAATTTATTAAAAAATAGACATTTTGGTTTATCATTCCTTAATGTTTCCTTTCATTAATTCTCACAAATAAATTCAATAAGATTTTTTAAAGTTGATAAATTTTTTTTAAGGTTATGTTAGGTTCGGTCAAAAAATGTCGGCACTTTTGGGATTTTTTTGAATTTTTTGAGTATAATTAGAACACATACGATTGATTTATTAAAAAATAAACTTTTTAATCTGTCATTCCTTAAAGTTTTCTTTCATTAATTCTCACAAATAAATTCAGGATGATTTTTTAAAGTTGATAAAAATTTTATAAGGTTATGTCAGGTTCGATCAAAAAATTTCGGTACTTTTGGGATTCTTTTTTCATTTTTTGAGAATAATTAGAACAAATACAATAAATTAATTTATTAAAAAATAGACATTTTGATTTATCATTCCTTAATGTTTCCTTTCATTAATTCTCATAAATAAATTCAATGAGATTTTTTAAAGTTGATAAAAATTTTATAAGGTTATGTTAGGTTCGGTTAAAAAATTTCGGTACTTTTGGGATTTTTTTTGAATTTTTTGAGTATAATTAGAACAAATACGATTGATTTATTAAAAAATAAACTTTTTAATCTGTCATTCCTTAAAGTTTTCTTTCATTAATTCTCACAAATAAATTCAGGATGATTTTTTAAAGTTGTTCAAAATGTTATAAGGTTATGTTAGGTTCGATCAAAAAATTTCGGTACTTTTGGGTTTTCTTTAAATTTTTTGAGAATAATTAGAACAAATATGATTAATTTATTAAAAAATAGATATTTTAATCTATCTTTGCTAACGTCTTTTTTTTTAATTCCTGTAAATAGAACTTCGATAACCTAAGAAGCACTAAAGACATTCTTAGCTCAAGTTTTCAAGACAAATAATCTTTGAGTTGAGTCAGAAATTATTTACCTCACTTTAAATCCTTTTTAAGGCCTTTTTTGCGTTCCAACACAATTCTCAGTTTCCAATCCCAAAAGTAATAAATTAGCGGAGTTTTACTGTAAAATCTGCAACTTGAGTTTTAAAGAAATCCCAATTATAAATTTCACGATTTGATAAAAAATAATTAATTGAAAAAAATTAATTAAATTATAAAAAAAATTAAAACTAAACTTGATATATTTTCGTCATAAAAACATTACACTATAAAAAAATTTAACGATTTCTTACTATTGCTAAAACCATTTGATAAATTTCTATATAGATATTATTAATCGAACATTCTTATGTAAGATATCGGAGAATGTAACGTTAGAAATTATTCATACGAATTGATTTCTTTTATTAAACGTTAAACAGGTAATTTCGATCGGTTATATTCTTAGTAACAGAAACGATAATTAATTTATTTAACGTCCACGTAAATTTAACCGAGCGCTTTGCTTTAACGTTAATACATAGCCTAAGCGTAACGCTAACTATTACAATGCTATTCCTAAACGAGCAATAATTCCTATACCAATAGAGTTAAATGGCTAGCCAATAACGGAGGACCAGCCATTTAACTCTAACGTGTAAATCCCATTTACGCACCATTAAATATATATCATAAACAGGAAGTGTCTTTGAATTCACCACATCAACTGACACGCATTAATCATTTTATTTTTTTTAATGTATCATTTGTAATGTGTTAAAAAGCAAGTTTATTAAATAATAAAAGATTAAAAGCGAGTTTAGAGACATGGGAACGATTTGAACTTTCGTCCTTTTATCACGATCGATAGAAAGTATAGATATCTATCATTCAGTATTAAATTATAGGATTGATAGTATTTAATGTAAATTAGATTACAATTTTTTTTTATTTTTTGGTTCTATATTTATGTTTGTGGAAATATTTAGAAAAAATCAATTCTTCAGTCGAAATTATATACAGGTGTCTCTTAAATTCGTGTGCAACGTAAGACTTTAGGTTGCTTAGTCTGAAATAGGTTGATTTAAGTTAACCTATATACCGTCTGAACGTCGATGAGCTGTGGATACGTTTAACATAAGTGGAAAAAGGACGACAATAAGGCTTCCATTAGTTAACACAGGACAGATATACTACGTTTAGTTATCTGGCCGATTGGAGTTGATATGTGCCTCTTTGTCTAACTCATTAAAATCGTATGCAATTCGATGCATTGTCTAACACATTGAAAAGCCCTATCCGCAACTCACCGGCGTACACACGGTATACAAAGTTGCTTAGTTCAGCTGCTAGAGGGCTTTAAAAATAATATTTTTCATGAGTTTCTCTTAAATTACTCGAAAAATCTTTGTTAGATTTTATTCATTTTTTGACAATGTCTTTATATCAGGAGGCTACAGTTTTCTGTGGAACAAATTCGAATTGCGAAACACACAGATTGTTTAACCCTCGGTGTGTACACTGGGTCTTTGAAGGAACAGTCAAAATTTCCGTTTTTCTGACTTTTCAGATGATTCAGACGATTGTTTCATTTTTATTGGCAACAGTTTTAAACTTTTGAATTTGGTAACTGCTCGGCCATGTAGTAGACGCTTCAATAAGTAACTCAGAATTTTTCTAGAATTTTTGAAAGCCTAGAAAACTTTGAAAACATGCCTGTTCCCTAAAAGACCCAGTATACACACCGTGTCTCAAAAAATATAGTATACACACGCCGGGTTAAAAATACTCTCACGACAAGTTATCCATCCAAATTCTTTTAATCACCCTGTATAATTTTCTACAATTTTTTTTTCTGAACTGCAACATTAATTTAGAAAATATTTTCTCTTTTCCAAATTTTCAGTTGGACAAACGGTTTAGCCATTAGAAAATATTTTATAAATCCAAATCGACAAGTTAAAAACCAGATGTTACATGTTTAGAAGCAGTTTATTCTTTAACATTTTCAAATTATCGCCAGGATTTGTGACCATCATCAGGGTTTAGCTCTGATTGGCCAGCAAGATCACCAGACCTAATACCTTGTAATTTTGCTTATATTTATGGTGTTATAAAGCAAAAATTAAAGAAAAAAAACACAAAATTGTAAAAATCTTGCACACTGTATTATTTTTAACCCCGTTCATGGTCACAAATCCTGGCGAAAATTTGAAAACTTTAAACAATAGACAACTTCCAAATCTGTAACATCTGATTTTCTTGAAAGAGTTTCATATCGCGTAAAGATGAAGCATTTTTATGTTTACAAACGCCCCAAGTTTCATTATGATATCTAAAGGTGTTATTAAGATATTTCAAAACAGAAAAACTGTCCAGATACGTCATCTTCAGGAAGCTCTAGTTCTCTTAGGAAGCAATTTCTTTTTAATCTCCATGTATAGGCCTCTGTCACTTTTTTATGAATAGCTACATTAATTAACACGTTGACTGTCGCGTTACTCATATTCGGGTAACAGTAAAATCGGTGGTACTCAGCAGAATACGCTTCGTACAGCAGTACGCGTGGCCTGAAAGAAAAAAAATACGCGCGACAGTCAACGTGTGAAGAAATTATTTTCTCTATTATAAAATTTCAGTTGGGCAAACGCTTTAGCCATAAGGAAATATTTTCTAAATCCTTACAAGTCCGAATTAGTAAGTTAAAAACCAGATCTTTAGAAATAATATATTGCTTAAAATTTTCCAATTTTTACCAAAATTTGTGACAATCATCAGGGTTTAACCCTACTATCCAGCAAGATCACTACACCTAACACCTTGTGATGAGATGTCATAAAGCAAAAATGCAACGAAAACAAGCAAACTGTAAACATATTATACACTGCATTATTTTTAGTCCTGATGATGGTTACAAATCCTGACGAAAATTTGAAAATTTTGAACAATGAACTACTTCTAAATCTGTAACATCTGGTTTTCTTGAAAGTTTCATATCGCGTAAGGATGAAGCATTTCCAAGTTTATAAACGCTCAAAATTTCATTGTGATTGCTAAAGGCTTTAGTCAGATATTTCAAGAAAACCTGTTCAGACACGTCATCTTCAAGAGGTTCTAGTTCTCTTATGAAGCAATTTCGGATAAGGAATTTTTGGTTTAATCGACATAACATTAGTTCTAGAATGTGTGGTTAGCAACTGAAGTTTATTGGTTAACATTTTCCAATTTTTGCCAAGATTTGAGACCATCATCAAGGTCTAACCTTATTATCCAGCAAGATCACTAGTCCTAAGATCTTGTGATTTCATTTATGGGGTATCATAAAGCAAAAATAAACCAAAAAAAATCAAATTGTAAAAATGTTGCACATTGTATTATTTTTAGCTCTGATGATGGTCACAAATCAAAAATTTGAAAATTTTAAACAATAGCCTACTTCCAAGTAGGAATTAAAGAATTTCATATCGCTTTTATGAAGCATTTACAAACGCTTCAAGTTTTATCGTGTTAGGCGTAATTAAGATATTTCAAAAAACCTGTTCAAACACGTCATCTTCATGAACCTCTATACTTCGATTCAGAAGCAATTTCGGATAAGGACTGTTTCGTTGAATTGGCATGAAATCAGCTCTAGAATGTGGGGTTAGTGTTTGGCAACTGAGTTCTGAGACACCTGTATATTTTTTAGATTTAAATGATTCTTAATATTTTTTGCATTTTTTTACAAATTTAGTTTAAATAATCAACTGATTATTTTTAATTAACTCTTTAAGTGCAATGCCCGTATGTATTTAATCATATTCATGATATTCACTTCGCCGTTGTATAGTATAAATAAAATAATATCTATGTGTTTTTTAGTTACACACAGCTTGATAGCGAATAGAAAGGTGTCTTTTTTGTGGGTTGTATTTAATGCATCTGGAATATAATTATTGCAAATAGATGTGGCGTTTCTTAACATTCACTATTAATAAGTGATTTAGTTCTAAAAACCACAACAATTCTAATGATTATAAAATGCCAATAATGATTCAAATTCTTTTCATTTAGAAATGAATAGAAAAAATACTCCTGTATATATACAGATCTGGAAATTTCATTTGAGGACATAGTAAAATAATGCGTGCAACAGCGACGCATATAGGAAGTAGATTAGATAAACAAAGAGCGATATAACTGTTTAACCACGCAACGAACTGACAGTTTGACAGTTCGACAGTTTGTGGGAAGAAGGTGGTTGGTTGGACGACTAGGATCGGATCGGAAAAGGCGTGGTTAAACAGTTATATCGGTCTTTGTTTATCTAATCTACTTCCTATATGCGTCGCTGTTGCACGCAATATTTTCCTATGTCCTCAAATGAAATTTCCAGATCTGTATACAGGGTTTCTCACGCAACTGGTTCGTTAGAACTTTATTGGGTTCCACTATTAGTAAGTTTTTGAGATTTTGCCGGTAGGTGTTGTTTATCCGGATCTTTTGATTTAAAATATTTTCAAGATGGCTGCCACTTCCGGTCGACCGGAAGTAGGATACAACTTCGTTATTTTAAATGGAATGGTCTAATTTTTATTGTATATTTTAATTCTACGTGCAAAAATAAGTAAACTTTCATAAGGGTTGTTGGTACTTATCGCTTTTCGTTTTCGAGTTATTTTGATTTTAAGATTTTTTTGACAATTTTTAACCTGCTGTTTAAAACCACATTTCTCAGTCACTGTTCAAGCAAGAAAGTTAAGAACTGGTACGTTTACTCTCCAGACATTGCCAAATAGAACCCTACTACCCCTACCCCTCTTTCACATACAGAGTGGTCATAAAGAGAATTACCGCGCTTCCATATTCAATTGCAGAAAAGTCAAAAATTTTAAATGGGACACCCCATATTTTATTAACCTATTCGATAGAGAATTTAATTCTCTACAAATTTGCAATACATGTCCCTATACCTATCGGTTAAGGTTTCCAAGATATAAAGGAATTTGTCAAAATCGCGTGGAAAATGTTAGAAGAAGTCTTGTTTTTATTAGTAGGCTGTGAAACTTGAACAGTTTTTTCGCTTGATAGGGTAGAAAATTTAATTCTTTACCAATCTTCATTACATTTCCCTATACCTGTTGATTAAAGTTTAGAAGATATAAGCGAATTTATAAAACTTGCGCGTAATATGTCAAGAAAAGTTTTTCTTTATTAGTAGGCTACGAAATTTGAACAGTTTTTTCATAAATTCCCTTATATCTTCAAAACTTTAATCGATAGGTACAAGGAAGTGTATTGGAGGTTGGTAGAGAATTAAATTTCCTATCATGTCAAGTAAAAAAAATCGATCACGTTCCATAGCCTACTATAAAAGAGAGAAAAACTTCTGACATTTTATACGCAATTTTGACAAATTCCCTTATATCTTGAAAACCTTGACCGATAGGTATAGGGATGTCTATTGCAAATTAGTAGAGAATTAAATTCTCTATCGGATAGGCTAATAAAATATGGGGTGTTCCATTTAAAATTTTCGACTTTTTTGCAATTGAATATGGAAGAACGGCAACTCTCCTTGTGATCAGCCTGTATATTAAAGAGGGGTGGAGATAGTGGCGTTCTATTTGGCAATGTCTGGAGAGTAATCGTACCAGTTATCAACTTTCTTGCTTGAACAGTGACTGAGAAATGTGGTTTTAAGGAACAGGTTGAAAACTGTCAAAAAAATCTTAAAATCAAAATAACTCGAAAACGAAACGCGATAAGTAGCAACATCCTATAACAAAGTTTACTTATTTTTGTACGTAGAATTAAAATGTGCAATAAAAATTATACCATTCCATTTAAAATAACGAAGTTGTATCCTACTTCCGGTCGACCGGAAGTGGCAGCCATCTTGAAAATATTTTAAATCGAAAGATTCGGATGAGCAACCCCTACTGACAAAATTTCAAAAATGTACTAATAGTGGAATCTAATAAAGTTCTAACGAACCAGTTGCGTGAGAAACCCTGTATATGAAGTGACTCTTCTGAACTTTTCAAAAATCATCCAGAAAGCTACTCGACTCAAATCTAAAAGAAGTCTCTTGAAGCATTCAGCAAGAAAACTTTTTTTGGGGCAATAGGAACTTTTTACAAGGAGACATCGCAGTTGACTCTTCACCAATTTTGATGAATTTTTTTATGGTGAATCTATATTGAATATAAGTAAGTTCCCCCAGAGCTTTTGATCGAATGGCCCTTCTAAAGGGAGTTATTAATTTTTGAAATTTACGTTTTTTGGGAGTTGTTGTCATAAGCTATAAAGCCATATCGTTTGACGTATCTGTCCATAGAGCAGTGAATGAATGCCGCACTCCTGTGCAGGAAGCCCAGGATCGGGATTCTGATATTAAAACTTTTTTTTGAGACAGAAAACACGTATTATGAGGTTTTATTAAAAGGAATTATTAAAAAATTCCAAATAGTGATAATAATAAAGTAATTAAAAAATTACAATTATATATAAATATAGTTACGTATATGTTGATATAAATAAAAGAATAGATTAGGAGTATTACAATAAATAATTAAAACAAAAAAAAAGTTGTAACATCAGAATCCCGATCCTGGGCTTCCTGCACAGGAGCACGGCATTCATTCACTGCACTACGGACAGATACGTCAAACGACATCGCTTTATAGCTTATGACAACAACTCCCAAAAAACGTAACTTTCAAAAATTAATAACTCTCTTTATAAGGGCCATTCGATCAAAAGCTTTGGGGGAACTTACTTATATTCAATATAGATTCACCATAAAAAAATTCATCAAAATTGATGAAGAGTCAACTGCGATGTCTCCTTGTTAGACAATTCGATGAACTCAACCCAAACTAAATCCCTTTGAAACCTTTAGTAAATCATATTCAGAAAGCTATGCGAGAATTTATATTTTGAAAGATTGGTTAAAATGAATCGAGACCATATTGTATGATGTATATATAGCAAATCAAGTACACGATATCAATTACATTGACTAAACTATGATAACATTTTACTTACATTGTTCGTTAGTTACAACAAATCGATTTAGAAACTTGTTTTCTTAAGAATTTGATTTTCTAAATTGGAATTATAATCTTTTTGGAAACAACTTCAAAAGTATTTGTATTTGTACCTCAAACTCCTGTATCATTAATGTCAACTTCGTAAAGTACTTATCTGCATAGACTTTTATTTTCGCAAAACTTAATAATTCTTTAAGTGTAATGTTACTATGCCTGTATGTAATCATATTCAATGATATGCACTTCGTCCATGTGGTAAATAAGATACCTAAGTTGGCTACGTTATTAAATTTAAAATAACTTGATAGCAAATGGAACGATGATTTATATAGACGATAATAAATGAAATTGAAATTTGATTACTTTAAGTGCTGTACTGATGGTTTAATGGAAATTTTACTGTTGTTAGGGTTAAATTAGATTTTTTTGTTCAGAAAATAAAATTTCCCGATCGACTCGTTTTCGTAAATGATATGAAATTGTTTTTTTAATAACTTTGATGTTAACTACCGTGGTTTTTAGTAATTCTGGTAATATGATGACGAATGTTTCTAATAACTGTTGACGATTTGGAAGCTTTTTAGTAACAGTTATGACAGTTTGGATTAAACAATTTCGGTGGTTTTAAGTACATTTAGATGGTCTTCTAAGAATTATGAGGTTGTAACAGTTTGATTTTATAGCAGAATACGTAGTTGGAAAAACGAAAATATATCGAATATCGTATTACTTATTATCAATAGTATGCGGTGTTAGGATCAAATTACGTTTTTAAGCAAACGTTATTAGAATCGATGTATCGATTTTCGATAAATAGATTAAAACCTCACGCAACACGTCGTGAATTACATCAAATTGGTACTAAACTAACTCCAATCCATTAGAGTCGTTCAAATTAGAATACCAATTAACCGCAATACGTAAATTCTATTTGTGCGCTAATCGCGCCCGGTTCCTCTAAACAATTAGGGTTGTTAACGAGAGCAGGCTGTTGATCCTTTTGCCGTTAGTAGATAGGATCGTTCTGTCGATTATCGGCTAGTACATACCGACTTGTAAAACGTTGTCTACGCATCCACTCTCAAGCAACTTTAATCCCTTGCAGAAGGATAGGTTCTGGAGCTCGCCGGTGGCGGCGTTCACGGGGGGCACTCGCGACAAAGAAGAGTACATGCATATGTCTCGCTCGTTCCTCGGGAAGGACCAGTAGATGATCCGGCGCTGCACCGGCTCCGGGATCCGGTCGTAGCGCTCCTCGATCCTCTGGAACGGGATGTTCTCGGCGACGATACGGGCTGTCACGTCGAGCAGCGTGTCCGGGCTGCGCACGGCCGCGTCCCTCAGGAGCAGCGGCCCGACGCCGCCGCCGCCCGCCGCCCGGGAACAACACAACCGCCTGGCAACGGCCATCAACGACGACGCACTCTCACTGACTGACTGACTGGCGACGCGACGGCCGCCCGCGACTGCCGTCACGACCGAAACGGAAGGCCCCGCGTTAAGTGCGCACGCGCAGAGCCCCCCCACTGCCGCCCCCACCAACGTTCCGCGCCGGCCGCACAGCTGACGGGACCCCCGCGTGCGTAATGTCGTTTGTTTATGTCCGGACCCGTGACCACATGGCGAGGAGCGCGGGGGTGGGGGTGACCCCACGGCCCCCGACTCCTAGAGGGGAAGGTGGCACGCACGTCGAAGACGCGACTAGGCGATCGTGCACGTGACGTTCTACCAGCGAGATGTATACAATCGGGATCGTCGAGCTCTCAGCTGATTACTCTTGCATCAAAATAACAAGATTTTTACGTATAAGTTATATTGACCCAAGAATCGTTCCAACCTCATAAGCGACTTTTTTTTCATATAAACATATTTTTCATAATTTAGACCACAAGTACTTTTTATTGCCATAATAAGCAAACTTATTAGTATTGCCCTACATAATTTTATAGTGCAGTAGAGTATCCAAAATCCTTGTCCCAATAATCCGAATGATTGGCATGATTTTTATTTCTTGTATCTGTTACCGCTAAAGTGTATAATGCCGGTATTCTATGAAATAACTAGTTATTTTATGAAATACCGACCCACAATAGTTAAAGTATAAAATGGGTTATTTATTTCATACTTTAACTAGTTATTTCATAGAATACCTAGTTATTTCATAAAAGAACGAAGTTTTACAAATTAAAGTATGAAATGGCGGAAAAAAATTTCGAAAGCTTTCGACGCTCCCTTGACTTTGGTTATGCCTCGGCTTACTATGTACAGGGTGGTCAAATAAGAATGCAGAGTGCTGTATCTCGGAAACTATTCATCGTAGAGACTTGCGGTAAAAAAATTAATAGCTAAAGTGACCACGAGAAAATGCTGGAAATTATTTTCAAGTTCCTAAGATAGCCGCCAGGGGGCGTAATCGCCATCTTAAGTTACAAAATGTGGGTTTTCTCGGAATTCCGCTATATTAAGATAACACAGAAATATGCGCATTTTGATGTGGAGATAAGTATCAATTTCTTTTATTAAAAACTTTTTCCCGTAACTTCAAAAATAAAGTGGTGGGGGGTGTTTGAAAGTGCTTGTAAACAAATGCCTATAATTTCAAAATGGCTGAACGGAATTTAATAAACTTGGTGTTGTTGAAAAGAGCTTTTCTTGGACTATGACTCCTACCGTTTTGGTGGTGATTGTAAATTCACATGTCGCCGTTAGATGGCGTTTTCGAGATTTTTTTAGAAATTTCGAATTTTCTTCGAAAAGTTAAATGGAACGGTATCACTTTCTCTTCACGGAAAAATAGTATAATAAAGCCCAAACAAGCTAGTGAAAACCGCACGTCGAAATTGTATTCCTAACCTAAGATATTGGTGAAAAACCATTCATCATAAAACTGAACGGATTTCGCCCGGTTTTTATTCTGTTTTTCCAAAAATAACAAAAGAATACTATATTCAAAAATTTGTACCGTGGATTTTGAGAAGCTCAAGAAAAAACACTTCATTTTTGCCAAGACAACTCATGAATTAGTCGATTTTCCAAATATAATAACGAAATCTGAAAATAGTTGTTTTACATGGGTAACCTGATTTTCTTTTAGGCAATTATGAATTATAAAAAATATAAATAGATCAATCGTCATCAGTTTACCACTTTTAGGGTATCCCTTTATCACTTTAAGGTTTTGACGTTTTTATAGAATATAGGGTAAAACGTAGTAGGTCGTGAGTAAAAATGAAAAGAGAAAAAACAAATGGCTAACGACACAAGAACAATCTAACATCGTAATCGAACAATTCTTTACAAATAAAAACAGTTGTTGCTTGTTTAAATTTGTGGTTATTTCTTCAATATGCCAAATTTTCGTTTGTAATTTGAAGCATTTTGTGGTTTAAAGTTAAATTTGGTTTTATAATGTAAAGTTATTTATATTCCCTTCTCGCCACCTTCTATTGTTTTTGTCCAATAAGAAGCAAAAATGTAGCATATCGAAAAAGTAAACACCATTACGGATACGTAACAACTGTGTGTCCAAAGACAAAAAACCCACCCACAAGAAACCTTTAAAGCTATATTTAATGACCCCTTAAGTGTTCAAATTATAAAAATATACTCTAAAAGTAGTAAATTGATTTGATATTTTTTATGATTTCTAATTGTCTAAAAGAAAATCGGGTTACTCATGTAAAACAGCCATTTTCGGATTTCCTTATCAAATTTAGAAAATCGACTAATTCACATAACGCCTTGACAAAAATGAAGTGTTTTTTCTTGAAGTTCTCAAAATCCACAGCAAAAATTTTAGAATACAGCATTCTTTTGTTATTTTTGAAAAAAAAAGAATAAAAAACCGGGAGAAATCTGTTCAGTTTTATGATGAATGGTTTTTCACCAATATCTTAGGTTAGGAATACGATATCGAGGTGCGGTTTTCACTAGCTTGTTTGGGTCTTATTATACTATTTTTCCGTGAAGAGAAAGTGATACCGTTCCATTTAACTTTTCGAAGAAAATTCGCAATTTCTAAAAAAATTTCGAAAACGTCATCTAGCGGCGACATGTGAATTTACAATCACCACCAAAACGGTAGGATTCATAGTCCAAGAAAAGCTCTTTTCAACGACACCAAGTTTATTAAATTCCGTTCAGCCATTTTGAAATTATAGGCATTTGTTTACAAGCACTTTCAAACACCCCCCACCACTTTATTTTTGAAGTTACGGGAAAAAGTTTTTAATAAAAGAAATTGATACTTATCCCCACATCAAAAGTTTGATAGTTCATTATACAGTTTTGATGTAGTGTAACCGGTATTCTATGAAATAACTAGTTGAAGCATGAAATAGTTTTTTATTACATGCTTTAACTACTACAAATAGTTATTTCATGAAATAACCAGTTATTTCATGGAATACCGAATTATACAGTTTAACGGTAACATATCCACTAGAAATATTTACTCCGAACATCTTGATAATTCGGACTACCTTCCGTTTCAATTAATTCGGATTATACTCTCTATTATATCGGGTGTTCATTTAAATTCATGCTCAAGTGAGCTATGGATTTTACCTGTATTTTTGACGTACGTACAATAAAACTTAATTGAAGCAATGTCATAACATTGAAATGTTCAATAGGTTATAAATAACAAGACAGCAAATGAAAGGAAATTGGCTAATGGCTTATTCTTAGCTAAAACCTTCCTAAACTCTAATCTTTTCAATAATCGGTCGTCGAAAACTTCATGGGGATTTTCAAGAGGTGAAGAAAATTCTACGGTAAATATTCCCAAACTTCATCGACTTTCGAAGCAGCTTAAACGTAATACTTACCATCAAGTTTTTTTGTCACAAATTAAAAACATTATCGATAAATAACCAATACAAGCCGTTCAGTGTACTTTGACCAGATTTGACGTTTGTCAAATTTGAAATTTAAGTGATTACTGTGCACTAATAATGCAACACACATTTTTCTCTCTATCCTTGTTTAATAAAATTTCAAAGCACACTTGAACATGAATTTAAATGAACACCAGATATGCTCTACTACATTTAAAAAATGATTAAGCTTTAAAGCCCTCCGTGCACGGTCGACCGATTGGCAACCCCAGTTTCAAATCAGTTGATTGCAAAATGGTCTAATTTTTATCGCTCGTGTGTGGATACTTATTCTTGTACACGAACAAAGTCACCAAACGGTTGTATCTCCAACTGATTTGAAACTTGGATTGCAAATCAGTCGACCCAGGGTCGGATATGAGGCGATTGCGCTCAATCGGGCCCCACGCTTGAAGGGGCCCCGCATTTTAAAATTGGTGACCCCGCATTATGTAGTGTTCGATTTTATAAAGCTCCATGAAGTGATGAACATTTTATATCTTATAATATAGAAAAATGTTGACTTGTGTATCATGATCTTTTTTTTTTTTTTAGGTGTCGATTGTGTCCCATGATCTTTTTTTTAGAAACAATCAACAAATCAATATTTTTATTTAAACTTTGTGGGGCCCCGCGAAAAAAAAAATTAATCGGGCCCTGCACTTACTGGATGCGGCCCTGAGTCGACACATGTGCGGAGGGCCTAATAAGTATGGTTTTTAACTCAGATTATTCCTCACCTATCTTTTGAAGAAAAAATCTTTGTTAAACTTCAATTTAGCATGCATTTCATATTAGCTGGATGCTGTTGGAATCACTCAATAGAATATTTGGCTCGTTGGTTGTGTGACCTATCGGGGTCGAAGCGCGGCGTCGGGACGGAGCGCCTCCCGAGTCAGTCGGGCCCCGATCGCGAGTTCGCGCTGATGTCGCGCCGGCCAATGGGGCCGACGCCAGCGTAATTGCCGCGGCATTGATTGGCAATAGTCGCGCGGGATGACGCGCGATCGATAGGCGGTCGTCCGACGCCGCGAGAGGGCGTCGCAACCACGGGGGGCGCGCGGGCCCCACACGGCGGAATTATGCAAAGTTTATCACTTATTGTTAATCGATACAGGACCGGGTCGAGATGAGACGGGGGAGGGGCTCGTCTTAAGACGGGTCGTCGGGGGGCGCGGACCGGGGCCGGAAGAGGAATGGTCAGCGCCCCCGGCTATGATTGCGGCTCGCCCTGTAAATACACTTATTTGTCCAATACATCAGCCCCGGCTACTCCCCTTCGATGTTCGCGTTTGTATTGAGAGGAATCGTGCGGGGATGTTGGGGGTGGAGCGGTGGGGGGGAAACGGACAGAGACGTACTGGTGGGTTTTTACCAGACTCCATAGAAATTGAAAACGATATTTCTTTAAAAGCAAAGACACGCAAAACTAAAATGGAATGAACGGAAGAAATAGGATACAATAAAAAATAAAAACAGTTATACTATTATACAAAAAAAAACTTTATTTCATTTTTATTACTGAAAATGTAACATTATCCTATTTACTAAGCTGAAATTTAACCCATAGCATAACACCCACGCATTCATACCTTTTTTCTTACCTAACAAAACCAACCAAACGGGGTTCAGGACAACAGAACGGAATCGACCACAAAAAAAATACAAGAAATAGAGTATCGGAAATGCGTAGGTAGAGAAGAGTGAATCCGAGAACGGCCGGGTTCGACGAAACGGACGACGCAAAACAACCCGGACCGTTCGCCGCGGTCCGTTTTTCCTCCTTCCTCCTGCGTTTCCCACAAGAAGTGCCGTTAAGGCCCGCACTGGTCGTTTCGTGTTGCCCTTTTTACGCCGTCGTCGCCGCCGCCGTCGTCCTCAATAGTTTTTTAACACACCAGCCTATAGGAAATGTAACGTCCGGCTGTCTCTGACGGCCTTATGATCTTAACCACCTGCAATACGACCGGAAAGGGGCATTTTAATAGACCACTAAAGAACCCGCATGTCTCCTCTAACTTAACTTAATCATCTACTATTTCGTTTTTAATTTGTGGACCGTTGTCGCAACGAAAGAAATGGATACAATAAATGACTAATACCAGGAATTTAACGATCGGTGAATAATCAAAACTACTACTTTATTGTTAAAAGGGCTATTTAAATTCTAAATTAAATTATTCTTTTTATTTTAATTGATTTTTTAAAAAATCCTAACAAAGTCTTAACACTTTATGGACCTTAAATTGCAAATTTATGAATCTTAAAAAGGCAACTAATATCGGTTAATTAAGTATTACATTTCTGGAAGGATAATAATTTTATGACTTAAAATTCATATCGATTTTTGATGGGCAACTTTGTTAACATGTAATTTTTTATGAAGTCTATAAAATTGTAAAGTCGACTTAAGGTGGCTACACAATAGAGCGTGCAGCGTCCCGTGGTACTGTCGCTGTAGTATGTAACCACCTTTAAAGAGATCGTGATTTATAAAAATAATCAGAAATTTTTTCTTTCCTATTAAGACAGAAATTAAAAAAAACTTTTTGTCCTTTTACTGGTGTTCATTTGTGAATGGAAGCGATAAAAAATTTTACTAAAATTGTATTCACTTTTCTTTATGAAGTGGACATTTCTTCCATCCATAATATTTTCGTAAATACGTTTGTGTAACCGACTTATCAAGTACATTGACTCTTCCGGTTCCCATCAAGTCCTCAAAAGTCAAATAATCAAGTAAAATAAGTCGAAATAATGCGTGCCACTTTACGCGGTCTCTCGTGCTTAACTGTCGCCCGCCCACCTGCCACCGTTTATTAAATTTTTTTCTTTTTATCGGTTTTATCATTTTTCCCCCTTTTTTTTAAATTATTTCAGCGAATTAAAGTCGGCCACCTGAAAATTTGTAACCGCCCGAGTTCGCCAAGTGTAGATATACGGGCGCGAGCAACGAACCGACGTAAAAAACAACCCGTATATACCCTGGCAAACCGTTAGCCGCGCATTACGAAACGTTACGCGCCAACAAATAAAAATTAAAATCCATCTGCACCAATATTATGGGTTTTTACTATGGATATTTAAAATTTAAAGAGAAAAAACTGTAAACGTTTTTAATACAATGAATTTATAGGAGGAAATATTAAAGTCCTATCATAGAAAAAATAATATACAATATAAAAGAAATCAACTCCCACTAAATTGCTGAAATAAGTTTGTAGTAGTTAGTAAACCAAATATCCAAAATTATCAGAACTCATGAAATTTTGAATAATTCTCGTATTTATTTTTAATATTGAATTTTATGGCGTATTCGATTGGCAGACCTAGTGTGCACTGGTGCGCACTCGTTGAGTGCAAAGTGTGACATATGTCACACTAGCTTAGTGCAAAAAAAGGCAAATTCAACAGAACGCGATGAAATCAAACGTAATCATAACATCACTTGTAAGTGTGTTCAAGGCTTGATAATGTTTAAAATGTTTTATAAACTACAATAATAAAATGTAATAGAACACAACGAAACAACCAATAGAACACGCTGTTATGCACTGGTGCGCACCAGTGCACCCAATCGAATTCGCCATTAGTATTTAATCTATGAAGACTATTGATAGAACCTTCATCGAACTTCGAATTCTTCATCAGTCCCCAAAACAAGTACTACCCCACATTCATGAATGACATCTCATTACACTCAGCAGCAGAACCCTGCATACAAAAAAACTTGGAATATTTTAACCGAAAAAAGAATAGTCATAATCTAATACGACAAGTTTCTAATCGTATTTATTCTGTATGTTAACAATATACAAATCTATTAACAAAATATAAATCAGTAAAACAGAAGCATCCGTTAAAAAAATAAAAAAAAACTGCGTACGATTCAAAATGACTGGTATAAACAATGGTTTACAGGTAAATAAACAACATAATTTATATGTCACATATAGTTGATTGCATTAGCAAAGAATTGGAAGCTAAAAATTAGGATGGAGACAAAGGGAAAGGAAATTGAAGCAGGAGGAAGAAAAATTTTAGTACAACTATGGAAAGAGGGAAAAACTCTTCGCAAAATAAGAACAACTGTAGGCAGATCATATTCCTCCACTTAAAGAGTCGTCAAGAACTACAAAGATACTGGAGATTACATCTCACGTCCACGATCTGATCGACCATCTATTCTAACATACCAAGATAAGCGAAGCATTATACAGAAGGTGCAAAAAGAACCTAGGCTAATGCTAAGGCCAGACTGAGCGCTATACTATATATGCTATGTACGAAATGTTCGCTACATGGGTGGCCAGACGGGTTGCGTTCGTTCGCAAATTCAGTTGGCTATTTTCGCCAGTTTGGTACAAGATGTTGGTATGTAAGTTGCCCTGGGAAAGCGATGATAGTGACGATGAGATTTTATTACTTTATGTATTGAGTAAGAAACGTAAAAGAAAGTGGGTATGCGAAGTTAACATGAAGAGAGAAGAATTTGGTGAATATCATCACTTGATGATTCAATTACGTGAAGATGAAGCTAAATTCAAAGAATATCTTCGAATGAGTAGTAGTCAGTTCGATCACCTTTTGCTACTCATTAAGCCTGATATCGAAAAGAAAACCTTGAACTACCGAAAAAGCATTTCAGCAGAGGAACGACTGGCTGTTTGTTTAAGGTAAAAAACGCATCTTTTATTTGCAATTTTTATTTATTTATAGTACAGATTAATGGTAGCTGTCTCCGTATGCATAATAAAGTAAAGGAGAAGGCGAAGGTGTTGGTGCATGCTTAGGTGTTGGTGCAAGGTTAGGTGAAGGCGTTGGTGGATAGTTAGGTGAAGGCATTGATGGATAGTTAGGTGAAGGCGTTGTTGAATAGTTAGGTGAAGGTGCCGGAACATAGTTATGTGACGGTGACATAGTCAGCTGTTGATCGAGTAACTCAGTTTCTGCTTTTATAACGGCTTTCATGACCTTCCCCTTTATTAGTTAACCCCCAGCAGCCAGCGAGGAATTAAAAATATAGCTACGAAACATACAACACAACGACATAGCTCAGATGTTTGACGTACGGACGTAGCATACGTATTTCTGTTTGGCCGCTTAGGTCGTCTATAAAGGAAGCTATTTTTCTAACGCGTACAAGGCGCAGCGCTTAGTGTGGCCTCACCAAAACAGCATAAAAATAGCACATAATATGCAACAGCAGTTTCATAAAACTGTTAGCAAAGATGTGACGACAAGAGCATTATTAAAAGCCCATTATCACACCCTCGTTGCACTAAAGAAGTCATTCGTATCAGACGTCAATCGCCAGAAGCGAATTGCCTTTGCTAAATAATACATCAACAAGTCACAGAATTCTGGGAGAACAATTTGTGTGAAGAAAACCCGGTACTGCTGTCGATCCGCAAAACTTAGAAGCTACTGTAAAACATGGAGTTGGCGTAGTGGTAGTTTGGAGGGTGTATCTCCGCCAAAGGAGTAGGGAAATTGGCTTTTATAACATCCAAAATGGACCATAAAAAGTACATAGACATTTTGAAGGAAAATTTGAAGCCATGCGTCGATAATTTGGGTTTGGAATCCGATTACATTTTTCAGCAAGGCAACGATCCGAAACATTCCGCACACAATACCAAACTTTAGCTGCTATATAACATTCCAACACAATGAAAACACCTCCACAATCGCCCGACTTAAATCTCATTGAGCGCTTATGGGATTATTGGACCGCAAAATTCGTCAATATAACGCAACATCGAAAGAAGGGCTAAAACAATTTATAATTAACAAATGGACCAAAATCAATTCGGACGAGACAAAGAAATTAGCGCAGTACATGCCGAAACATTTAAGAGAGGTCATTAAGCGTAAGAGTTGTCTGACTTCTTACTAATATATTTTTTGTAGAAGATTTGTGTTCTATTGATTTATATTTTATTGATAAATTTGTTAACCTACACAATAAATATGATTTGAAGTTTATCCTATTGCATTCTGATTACTATTTTTTCAGTTAAAGTATTCCAAATTCTTTGTAGGCAGACGTCTGCTGCTAAATGTAAGTAAATAGTAACAATAAAGATAAATTTACATTTTCATAGAAATGTCTTTCATACGTCTCTTCAAAGCTGTTATTTTTCAAAACTTGGATAATACCGCTAATCTAACAATAGTAGACGGTTTACGTACTCAAAGACCCAATCTCAGCATTTTCCAGTGAGTTAACTTACCCAGACTACTACCAATTACAAACTTGTTATTCAACAAACATTAGATCAAATATACACATTAAATTAATAGATTTATTGGGTAATGCCATCAAAGAGCTTAATCACTTTGATATTATTACCAAGTTTCAATATTAACTCAATCATCAATTAAGTTAATTACGAACTAATTAGTTTGATGTGATGTATATCTATTATCATATATAATAATTGAACTTATCTAAAAAAAACCTACCTGTCCTCTTTTTAACCCGAAATATCTTGCAACAGGATCACCCGCTTGAATTCTCATTAACATGTTCTCTTTTAATTTACTAAATAAAAAAATTAAAGAAAAATTTCAATCTAATTCTTATTTCTAATTCTATCTTAACATTTTACGGACCGGTAGCGGTTTGAGAATCCTATGCCTTTTTCACCGGCCACTCAGCCAAAGATCGTACTCAATTTTGACATATAATTAGACTATCGCGCAGGAATATATACACTTTTCTTATGCTTTGGTAAAGTTGTACGTTTTGTGTTATTATAGGATATAATAAAACAAAAGTCAATTAATCAATGACCGGTCGGTAAGTACTATAAAATAAATGTCGAATAATCGATGGCTGGTTGGTAAAGTGTTAACTTAAAAATCCAAAAATTAATTAAATTAAATCATCCAAAATAAAAAATATAAAGGATACTATCTTGCTAATAATTCTTGTTTCTCTTCAGGAGTCATAACAACATGTTCCGGTACTAATTCATGTTCGGTAATATTAATTAATAACTCAGATTCTAAAAATTGTTCCAAATTATACTTTGGCGCCATGTCAATTAATGATTGTTTAGCTGAAGGAGTCATTCCGGTTTGAACAACAATAATCGCTCGATGAATATTTTGTTCTTGCATCCTTTGACAATACAACTTAATAATTTTTATTCCTATTTTTGGATCGTCAGGGAAAAAAACGAACATTTGATCGGTAGGATCATCATTGTGAGCCACTAAGACTGTTAAATCCGTTCGTGAAGGCTTCTTTTCACTTAAAATTAAGATTACATTTAGATTTTTTAAACTAAAATATTTTTAATTATTTTACCTTGGTTTATCCCCAAATTGTTCTTTAAATTGTTCGAGGGTTTGATCCAATTCTTCTTGCGTTACTAAATAACCCCGATCGTGACATAACTGGGTTAAAATTGAGATAAAATTAATTTTAGACATTTTTTGAGGTTAGGTTACTTACTTGCATTACTGTTTTACGAATACGCCATAATTTATATGTTTCAGCTTCATCATCCATTTTTAAACGTTAAAACGATATTTTTATCTTTAAATGTAACCAAAAAGACGTTAATATTATTAAATAATTAATATTTTTTTTATGAATGGAAAACACGTTGTTGACAAAATTATATGACTAACTTCATGAGTGTTTATGTAAGATAAAATTAAAAAAATAATTAAAATTTTAATTAATAAGTATTAAAAATCAAATTGTTTAAAATTAAATCTAGTAATAATATTTAATAAAAATTTATTTAAGATTTATTTATTTTAAAAAAATTAAATTTATTTGTAATAGTTAATTTAAGTGGTTGGTATTCCTGAAACACCTTTCAAATATCAACCTCTCAAATTTTTCCCTTTTAATTAACATTTACCTCTTTAAAATGGAATGTACCTCGTTAAATAAGTATTAAAATGGAAGATTTAACATGCTCGCATTTAATAAACTGTTTAGGAAATCGAGTAACTACCGAAAAGGTCTTAAAAAATAAGAACGTTATAGTCTTTTACTTCTCAGCATCGTTTTGTGCAACATGTGAACCTTCTCTTGCAAAACTGCGTCTTTTACACGAGGTTATCTACGTTATTGAGTTAGATAATAAATTAAAGATGTAGTTTTTAGGCTATTAAAACGTATAAAAAATCCGGAATCGTAATTATTTACGTGTCTTTTGATACCGACGAAGAAACGATGATGACTCACTTTAAAGCACATCATCGTGGTTGGTATGTTATTCCATTAAAAGAACCAACTATAAAGTAAGTAGAATTAGTCTAATGGCGAATTCGATTGGTTGCACTAGTGCGCACCAGTGCATAACAGCGTGTTCTGTTGGTTGTTTCGTTGTGTTCTGTTACATTTTATTATTGTGGTTTATAAAACATTTTAAACATCATCAAACCTTGAACACACTTACAAGTGATGTTATGATTATGTTTGATTTCATTGCGTTCTGTTGAATTTGCCCTTTTTTGCACTAACAATAAGCTAGTGTGACATATGTCACACTTTGCACTCAACGAGTGCGCACCAGTGCACACTAGTTTTGCCAATCGAAAACGCCATAAATAAGGGTAAAGTAAATGAGGTTTGACGGAAAATATTTATATTTGTTTTAGATTACTTGAATTGAAGTATAATGTTTCACATATTCCTGAAATTATTGTTGTTAAAACCGATGGAACTATTGTGACTAGAGAAGGAATGAGAGATTTGGAGGAACATGGAAATAATGTGATAATAAGATGGTCGGAACCTGATATAACGTAATTTTTTCATTTTATATTTTTTTATTTATTAAGAAAATTATAAATAAATCATTGGTATTTTTTGTTGTTTTCTTTTATATGTTTTTATAAATTATTCGTTATCAGAATTTTCTTCTGCGGATTCTTGTAAATCAGTCCAAGCGTTGTTACAATTTGGACAAATTTCTTGTTGTGAAAAATTTGCTAAACAATAACTATGGATTGTTTTCTTACAATTTCCACATGTTTTTCCCTAAAAAAATAATAATTTTAGAATAAAAATCAACAATTTTAGAATAAATTTCTTTCAAAGCGATTTTTATTTAGAGAAAGAGCAAAATAAGCTCAGTGTAATGTAGTAATTAGTTGTAAGTAGGTTAAGAGTTTAGCTTTCAAAACATTGTTAGCAAAACTTTTCCTTGCTCATCTAAAAGAGAATCATACAGCTCAAATTCTATAAGGCGCTTATTGTTAGTAACGATCTTGGTAGTGTCCATAACAGGTAGCTAGAAGCTGTTCTAAGATCAAATTTTTCATTCATTTTGAAAATTTTTGACTCTAGGATTTATTATTAACATTGTAACCTATCATCTAAGATCGTCCTAACATTAACTATAATTTTATCTATTCTCTTCACATAAACCTTAACTTCATGAACTTTTTCTTTATGGAGGGGTTTAGGAAATCTGTTGACAGATGAGTGGTCCGAATCACTATCTAAGTGACCGTATCAATGACCACTCTGTGTTGGATTGATGTACTCATCTTGAATACATCGACCAACTAAAACCCTGTCCCCTCAGCCTCCAGAACCACCCATCAAGGTATAACTTCAGAGACATACAAATCTGATTTTGCGAGTCTACTGTACATTTCTTCTTCTATTTTCTAGTTCTCTTTCGTGTTTTTCCTTTTTTTTTTTCATGATGTTAGTCACCATTTCATCTACGGCTCTCCAGTGCTCTTGTTTTTCTATCATTATATCAATTATATTTTCTTTTTTTACATTTTTTTCCGAATTTATTAAAATAAATATTTCTTTCCTCAACAAAATTATTACAAATAAAGAAACGTGTGTTGGGTCATTTAATAAATAAATGGATTATTTATTTTTTCGCAAAACCAACAAAAATCGTTCTCCTTCTTTTTTATTTTGAACAAATAACTACAAAAACTTCCATGACCCGTTAAAAATTGTGTTAGGTAGTAATTTAATTCGCCCCATGTTCTTTTAAACCATCTTTTTAAATCTTTGATTAATACGTTGGTCCATTTATTTCCATGATCCCATCTCCTGTTCCATTTTTCCAATAGTTCTTCTCTAAATAGTTTTTTATGTTCCTTACCTCTACTGTATAGGTTACATCTTTCCTCAATTAATAGGTCAATGGGCGGTAGACGAGCCACCATTTCAATACCCACCATAGAAACCATTCTATATCCAGAGGATATCCTGATTCCTAATATTCTATTAATTGAGGAAAGCATATTTAAACAGTATTTATAATTTAGAGCTCTACTCCATGTCGGAGCAGCATACAAAATGACCAAAAGGACAGTAGAAGCAAAGAGTTTCCTTTTCTTCTCTTTCAGTCCTTTGATGTTTGGCAGAATTCTTGATAAATTATTTATCATGACGTTTGCTTTCTTGCATATTTCCTTTATATGTTCATTTTCATATCTTTGTCTAATTGTAAGTAGACCCCCAGATATTTTGCCTTCTTGGCACTGCTTATCTCATTTTCGTTTATTTTTAGTTGTATTTCCTTTAGCTTTCTTCTTCCTTGTAGTAGTACTATTTCTGTTTTCTCAGGTGCTATTAGCAGTACCATTCTCCTAACTTCTTCTGTGATCCTTTGAATCACCTAATTTTATGAACTTCATGAATTAAAACTGCCTCATGAACCTTATTATTAAACTGTTTTTAGAAGCCCTGTGATTAGGCGTAGATCTTCCCTGTTGAGACCTGTAAAGAATCAGGACGCCTCACACGAAGAGTTACCTTCCGATTAACTACTTCTACATCGCTCCTCCCTTGAATCGAGTCTGTAAGTTCTTTTCAAATAAGAGTAATTCTTCTTCCAGTTCTTTCTACTCCTTGCTTGACATGGAAATCACGTCCCGCACCTCACTTTGTCCTCCACACTTTTTTCTTCACTCCTCGATGATGCTTGTAGAGACGTGACAACCATCATAGCGAACATTATGTAGAATATTACAGTTACATCATCGTCCATCTTAATCCTGTTTTCTTACATTATGAAATTTGAATTAACCGCCGCATTTTCTAATTCTTGGTTAGTGTTTGACTCTTTATTGTGGTGCTTCCCCATATTTTTGGATTTCTAACACTCTTCCAATAATTGTTTACTATTTGCTTTTCTTAAAACTCGTGCGCTGGCAGGATCGCCTTGTAATGATGGGTGATGAGGGTGTCGATGATAGAAACCTAAGTCCTAATCCTTCATCCATGTATGTATGTATGTAAGAGATCAGGGCAGGGTATTATCACCCTAACACTTAGGCCTCAGTAGGCCCCTTGTATTAAACCCCATGAGGTTTGTTGGTGCTTAAATAACCAGTACAGCTTCGTCGTAGACCCCCGCAACTAAGCCGGCGCGAACTACGCCATGGCTCAAACCCGGGACATTAAGCGTGCTAACTCGACAGTTAGACGCTGAGCCATCGACTCAACATACTTCATCCATTTATTAACGGGTGCTCGGTTTACATGGTGTATCACCTTACCACACCCAATGAATGCTTACGCTGCTAAACTCTTAACCTACTTACAAGTAAATACACAACACCAGTTTTTAAATTAACCAAATGAGAATTGATAAAAAATTATTTCACTTTTATTTCTAATAAAAATCACTTTGGTAAATACTAAAATTCAAAATTAATTAAGAATTTATTTTTTTAGAAGCTTTAGATACGCTCCATACGATTGGATACAAATGGCAATTGATCAAAAACCACCCGAAACGAACGAAGAAATATCCACAACTGTTAACTCTCAAGAAATGGAAAATAATGAATTTAGATTTTCTGTTGAAGGAACTCTAGGTGGTCTTAAAAGTATATCCTATATTCCGGATTGAAAATTGGAAGAAACCAACATTTAAAAATATTGGTCACATTAATAAATTTTTGATTACTTATTCATAAATAAATGACTAATTTATAAATTTCAATATAAATTCTTAATTTAGTATCTTGCAAGTAAATTACAATAAAAAAGATATATTTTCAACATACATAAAAAACCAATTCGGAACATAAATTACAACTTTTAATATAATCCTCAAAATGTTTCCAAAAATACTGTGTATATTCACTTAAACATCGTACTCCTAACATAACATTCCTATTATCAAAAACGAGATATCCCATTTTTTCCCATTTCTTTAATAAAACTTCTGCATCAACTATAGAAATTTTAACGGGTAATTTAGAAGCGATATTTAAACATTGATTCTTCAACACTTGTTTATTTCTTGAACAAACAATTTCCTTCACTATTTTCTCAAAATATTTCAATTCCATCTCTTTAAAACGCTTTTGGATTCTACTAATATGATCGTTAGCAACATCGTTAAGTACGACGTAAGATCCACCAGTTACTTCACATAATTTAATTCCTATGTGTAAACTGTGTTTATCTATTTGCTTATTTATCGTTTGAATAAAGTTTTTAAGGGATTCTTCATCATTAACAACATCTAAAATATTTAAAATTACATATTTATAAAGAATAAAAAACATAACCTCAATTTACCTATGTTTGCGTTTTTACAAATATCTAAAACCTTTTTTACATTCAAACAACCTTCTTTAAGCACATATAAAAGGAAATGTCGATGATTATCTCCGTATCTTAAATCATCCATAACTTTTTAATTAAATTTATTATAAAATTGATTTAAAAGAAAATTCACTTTGAAGTTGACAATTTGACATTTCGTAAATAGTGTGAAGTTATCTCTGAGTGTTATGTTTAAAATGTTTAAAACATTAAATTAATTTAAAATACATTTATTATTGTTTAATATTTAATTTTATCACTTTATTGGTTAATAATTATTATTGTATTAAAAAGGATTAATACAAAAAATTATAGTTTCATTTTATATTTAGTAACATTTTATTTTTACTAATTCTCCCACTAAAAACTTTCCGTACGAATTTCACGTCTTTTCAAACACGTCTGTAAACCAGCGTGATTAAAAATAATATTTATCCGTATTCATCGGGTAAATTATCTGCTTTTTCCGGTGTTAATTTATTAAAAACACCTTAAATATGCCACCAAAGTTTGATCCTACCGAAGTTAAATACGGTAAGTTTATAAATCTTTAATTATTTAAATTCTAACCTAAGTTTGTTTTCATGTTTAGTTTACCTTCGTTGTGTTGGTGGAGAAGTCGGTGCTACTTCGTCTTTGGCCCCTAAAATCGGTCCTTTGGGTCTGGTAAAATTAATTTTTTTATTCTTTTAATTAATAATTTAAATGGGGATCAATTTGATTGTTGTTTAATTTAGAGGTTATGTTATTTATTTTAGTCTCCAAAAAAAATTGGTGATGATATTGCTAAAGGTACAGCCGATTGGAAAGGACTTAAAATTACTGTCCAATTAAAAATCCAAAATAGGCAAGCGACAATCTCTGTTGTTCCATCGGCCGCTTCTTTAATAATTAAAGCTTTGAAAGAACCACCTCGTGATAGAAAGAAGCAAAAGAACAGTAAGTTTATTTATTTATTTTAGTTAATAAATATGTGCATTGAGATATAATTTTTTGAATAAATTATTTTAATTCTTTATTCAATTAAACTTAATGCTAGAAAATGACTTCTTTTATTGCAACTCATGCCTACGAAAGACTAGGTGTGTTACTACTGAAGAAGTACAGTTTTATTTTATTATTTACTAAAAATTAAAATTTATTTAATGTAAATTAACCAAAGATGATAATTTTATTTTTTTCGTTTTAGTTAAACATAGCGGAAATATCACGATGGATGATATTATTACTATTGCGAAACAAATGAGGCCTCGTTCAATGGCGAAAACCTTGGCAGGAACTTGTAAAGAGGTTTTGGGAACTGCACAATCAGTCGGTTGTACAATTGACGGTAAAAACCCACATGATGTTATAGATGAGATAAACGAAGGTACTATGGAAGTACCTAATGAATAAGTTTGTGAAATAAATTTATAAGTTTGATGTAAATAAGTTGTTTTCTTTTATAATCCATAAAAATCTAAAAACTAGCTTCATGATGTATGGAGATGTTTTTCCATCTGCCAAGATGACAGATTGTGAGTTTCTCCAATTATCAAATGGATCTCAGGTTTAAAAATTGAAAAAGGAAAATTCTAACTTTTATTTTAAAATCAATAAAACTATATTTTGTCTCCATGGCAATGATAAAGTGACATGCGGCCATCATGCTATCTGGCAGCTGTATGTCATAATTTGTGTTTCAAAGCGACTAAACTAAGTATGTTTGCTTTTAGTTTTATATAGAAAATATCACTAATTTTATTGATATGTTCAAACATTGTCAGTACGTTTCTTAACCCATTTGCATCACACAGAAAAATGAAAAATTTGCCCTTATCACTGAACATTTTTTTTATATGCGATGAGCGCATATATGCGCGCTTTGGTGATACTGGCCAGGCAAAATGCGCGCATATATGCGCTTATGATGCCGATGGGTTAAACATCTACTTTATTAATTTACTAGTGTGGAGCATCACTTGAGTACGGATACTATGAATAAGTGAAAATTATTATTGTGGATCTCAAATCCGTCAAAAACTCCAAGCATTATCTCATCGCTCGGCGCGATTATTAATTTAAATTTCTGAGCCTTATCAATATTTTTAATTTGAATTCATTGTTTGTCTGTTTTTTAATCCTGTGCAAATCGTACTCGTTCTTTAATTTTAATACTGTAATACACAAAAATGTTTTGAAGTGATTGATATTACGACTCTCCGAGTTTACTAAACGACTTGTAAATACGATCTATTTTAATTGGGTGTTTTGCCCACGTTTTAAATGTGAATTGTTGTAAAGCAAATCGTATTCCGCGATTTTAACCCATTTTCCGATAATTTTCGGTGGTAACGGTTAATTATTTCAATAAATTTGAATTTTGTCACATTTTCCTTATAGATGGATTTTCAACCGGTTTTCTTAATTTACCTATGTTACTACTTAAAATTCATCTTATAAATTTTCCGTTTTCACTCTATAGGTTTCTAAAACCATCTTTTTCTCTTGTAACTCGTTCTTTCTTTCCTTTTATTAAAATTCTCGGTTCTAAGTACTATAACCCAAAATGGAGCTGCACCATGAAGAGAAAGATGAAATAGTAAACCCCCTCTAAGTAACATTGCCGAGTAGTCTTTCTTTTTGCTCTTCATGGTGCAGCTCCATTTCGTGTTATAGTACACATTTAACGATGTTTTAACGTTTGGTTAGAACCCCGTAAAACAAACAAATAAACTTGGAAACTTGTCGGATATATTACAATGGAGATGTAAATTTTTTGTCCTTAAATACATATTTGGGGACAAAAGTAACGAAGTACTTTGAGGACGAAAGTAACATGTTACTTATGTCCACAACAAATTCCGATTACAATATTATGTTTAATTTTCAATTCTAACTTTGTAGAATAACTCAACACATTAGAACACATACTAAAAAAAACTACTAGGGGAACAGCAGACATGAAAATTTATGAAAATGCAGCAGCAGAACATTTAACAAATAATTTAAGCATTAGAGCGGCTGCTAAAATGTACGAAATTTATCATGTTATGAAGATATATAAAACAAAAAAAGCAGGCAACACATCGGCAATAGTGGGATATTATAGTGTGAGACGCGCTTTTACTGAAGAAGAAGAAAAAATATTCGAGAAATATTAGGTTGGGGAAAAAGAAATCCATTATTTTTTCGATCTAATTCACGTAAAAATAATGGATATCTTTTTCCCTAACCTAATATGTTGTAGATTCGGCAAATTTATATTATGGAGTTACAATTTTCTGCCAAATTAGCTGTGGCATATGATAAAAAAACGCCAAAAACGTGGTACAATAATGAATTAGCTGGAGCCGAATAGTTTTCCGATTTTATACATAGACATCCCACTTTAGCCTTAAGTACTCCTCAAGGCACAAACTTAGCATGTGCAACCAGTTTCAATGAAACTAATGTTAGTACATTCTTTGACAATTTGAAACAAGTTCTAGATTGCTACAAGTTTTTATAGACTGACAATGAGTTAAGGTCTATGGAACTTGAAGGCGATGACTCTATATCCGAGTAATTTATGTTACGCCTCCTATTTGATTTCTCGAATAAATTTATTTTATTATTATAATCTATTCATTGGTACAAATCCTATTACTTTTATCCCCATAATATGTTACTTTCGTCCTGTATGTATGGGATGAAAGTAACACTTGATATTTCGCAGTAAAAATCTTATAAATAAACAACCGCTGCACATCGCGTTTAAAGTTTGCGTTTATTAATAAAGAAATGAATGAATGAATAAAGAAATGAATCCACAAGTGAAGTCCATTCTGTACAACTCTTGTAAATGAATGAATAATTGACCTGAAATTAAAAAAACGTTACGAGCAAAATTTTAAGTTAAGTGAAAAATCTTCGTTGTTTTTAGATTTTTTTTATACTACTTAGTAAAAATACGTCTTTTCTAATTAAAAATAGACATCTTAATTTACATTCAGTTAAAAAATCTTGATTCAACGTCAAATCTGATGCGCACTAGTTTAGCCAAAAGAAAACGCCATAAGACTAGAACTGACATTTGGCACTAGCTCTAACACTAAACCTAGAACAGGAGCTTTCGGGTTTAGCCATGAGTCTTTTGAAAAGGAGTTTGACGTTTCGAATACCATGTTGCAACCTTCTTCAGAAACGAATTCGAAGTGAAGATCATTTCGAACTGAAATGAAGCAACATGGCATCCGAAACGTCAAACGTTTTTTCAAAAGACAAACGGTTAAATCCAAAAGCTCCTAAGTCCTAGGTCTAGTGTTAAAATTAGTGCTCATATTAGTTCTAATCTTAAATATTAGTTTAGTTAAAACCGGCCGTGAAAGCCATCATATTTATGAATTCGAAAATGGTCTATTTTGCCATTACTTTCTTCAAGGAAGACTGTAGCTTATTTAGGAAGCATTTTTCAACCAATGTTTATTTGAACTTTTATTCTTATTTTTGAGAATAGATTTAGAAAGCGGTAGTAGAGTATAATTTCTGGACACGCTGTATATTCTATGAGATATTAATTACGTTGAGGTGTCGGTTTACGGTTAACTCTCACTCTCTTTATAGATGGTCAAAATTTTAGGTTAGGTGAAAAATCTTACATTAGACTATGTAGTATATCTCTACGCTGATACTACTTAGGAAAAAACCGTCTTCTCTAATTAAAACTGGACATTTTAATTTACATTCAGTCCAAAAATCTTTCGTTAATTTCTATAAATAAAGTCGGAGAGATTTTTTAAATACAATAAAAATTTTAGGATAGGTGAAAAATCTTTGTTATTTTTACGAATTTTTAAAATTTTTTTAATACTACTTAAGAAAAATCCGTCTTTTCTAATTAAAAGTAGACATTTGAATTTACACCTAGTTCAAAAACCTTTCATTAATTCCTATAAATAAAGTCGGGGCGGTTTTTTAAAAATGGTAAAAATTTTATGTTAGGTGAAAAATCTTTGTTGTTTTTAGGAATTTTTTAATACTACTTAGGAAAAATCCGTATTTTCTAATTAAAACTAGACACTTTATTTTACATTCAGTTCAAAAATCTTTCATTAATTCCTATAAATAAAGTTGGGGCGATTTTTTAAAGATGATCAAAATTTTAGGTTCATTGAAAAATCAAAATAACAGATTGTTAGTTTCTCTAATTATCTAAGAGATGTCAGGTTTAAAAATTAAATAAAATACAAATTACTTAATTTTAAAGTCTCTAAAACTATATTTTTACATTTTAATAACACCTACATTAATTATTTTTATTACTTTTGATAATAAACATAGAAATATGGCCTTAAAATTATAATTAATATAAAACCTGTTTATAGTAACAGGCCTAAAAATACATTTTTTTTAAATATTTTTATGAAGAATTATGTAAAACTTTATTAAAAGCACTGTAAGAAGAGTCCAAATCGAATAAAAGTTGTCTAACTTGACTTTCTGATAACTCATCAGAAGCTGACATTTCATTTAAGGTGTTTAACCACTCGGCAACTTTTTGTTTCCCTTCGAAATCAGCCGGAAGTATACTTAAACGATTCATTGTATCCACCAAATCTCTTAATTCTGGGTGAAGATCATCCATAGCACGCATTTCCAACTTTAACTTATCCATTAAAGTTATAAATAAAGAGACTATGTCAGCTATGCATTTACTAGTGTTTCCTTTATCGTCTTTTATCGTTATCGGACGATCTTCTTTAATTCTTTCTAAAGCAGCCGGACAATCTAACTAAAAAAAGAATGGATGAATTAAATTAATGAATTTTATTAAAATATTTTTATTTTTTATTTAAAATATTTACTCTATATTTCCGTACAAAAGCGTCAACTGTTGGAAATTCATCACCTTTAACCTGCCTAAAAGCAGCTTTATACTGCACCAATAGTTTACTACACGCTCCTGTATATTCTTTTGGTGTAACACAATCACGAATGTAAGCTTTCTCTAATTGTTGAAGAGTGTTAATCACAGCGTATAAATCGGCCAAGTTATCGAACTTTTCTCGCTCTCTAGCGTTTTGATAAAGTTTAACTTCCTCGTAAAGTTCCGGACGATTGTCTAGAATTAAAAAAACAAGACATAACCTCTTTTAAACATTTTATTAAATTAATTTTTAATTAAAATATGTGGTGAATATGTAAAATTAATTTTACCTTGACTTATAGACATTGTAATCTTCTTAAATATCCAAATAAATGATTAATTATTGAGAGAATACGATGACAAATACTTTGTGATTATCTGTCAAAAATGACAGCTGATTAGTTTAAAATTAATTCAAAAGATGGCGGTTTTTAAGCGGGAAAGTTTTAAACTTTTCCATTTTAAAAACATTAAAATAAATAATAAATACACATTTTCAAATGAATTTTATAATGAAAAATTTGATTAAATGTGACTACAAAATTATAACTTACCGTATTTCTTCTTGAATTAATTTCTTATAAATTATATTCACCACAACAACCGAGTTTAAAATACATAAACAACACAGCACAAAAGCGATTAAGAAAAACACAAACAATGTAATGAAATGACCAAAACTTTTCAATTTCTTTCTCATGGTGTATTTTCAATAAATGCTCGAACACGTTGAGTTGATCTGAACGAATTTGTTATCTATTATTAGATATCAAAAGCTGTTTATCTAAACGAAGCCTTATCGTTTTTTTTTTTTGATTCTTGTATCTGTATTGTTTGGTGTTTTCTTAAAATTGGATTTGATTCTAACGTAAACTATAAAATCTAAAAATAAAAATTTGTATATAATAAAACAAAAATAAATTTCTAAATTTGTATATGTATTTTATTAAAAAAATCTAATCGAAATATGTACAAGTACTTAAAAAATTAAAAAAAAAGTATTTAAAAACACTACATAGTGTGATTAAATACGTACATACGGAAGAAGAAGATTTAAAATATATCTAATCCTCCACATACGTACATTTTTTATATTAATATTTAAAAATAATTATTTAAAACCTTAAAATTATATTAGTTTTCCAATAGATGGCGGAATTTTTAAATGAATAAAAATCTTTTTGTATTAATTTAAATTACACCATCTATTGGATGAATTAAGACATAAATAGATTGTCTAAAATTAAAGCACTAAAATAAATAAAATGAAAACTCGTATTGTTAAATATTATCACTCAAAATACTTCTTAAATTCTAAACGTACTAATAAATAATTGCACTCAATCGTCTTTGAGGTTTAATTTAATTTATTCTTCCTTTATGAGTCATGTAACTTTCAAATTGATTACTGTTTAGTACTTTATCGATGCTTATCCTTCTCATTTTGGTGCATGTGGCTAATAAAGCTCCTCCTAGAAGACACATTGCGCCTCCTCCTAAAGCTAAAAGTGCTGAAAACCAACCAGTTTTCATGCAAACAGTGTTGTAGGATTCTAATGGTTCAGAAACTGAAACTTAAAAATATTGAAAATATTCTCATTTCTTGTTATTAATTAATTTATTCTTACTTGTTGGTTTTGTCGTTTTCTCTCCTTCATCAACTTCTCCGTCTTGTAAAACTCGTAATGATTGGTAAAGATTAACATTTTCGGATAATGTGTTGTTTATAGTTGAGTTTTTTGGGAATTCAATCGAACGTTTTTTTACACCTTTTATGTTTCTCCAATGACATGGTTGAGTCTAATTTTGAGACATTTTTTTTATATTTTTGGGATGATATAGGATGTGGAAATTTTTACTTACCGGACACCGTCCATGACACATTCTAACATCGCATTCGATATAAAGTGCTGGAGAACCCGTAAATCTAAATGTTTTCATATAAGCGAAGATTTGTGTTTCGAAAAGTCCGGTTTCAGACCACGAACCGCGAAATCTTGAGATTAATTTGTCGTCTACTGGACATCTACATAGATAGATAATTACAAAAAAAAATTATTAGTTTCTCTATGTGAAAATATTGTAAGATATTGCTTTATGTTACATATACGGTAATTTTATGATACAATTTTGTTTTTAAACAATCTCTAATGAAAATATTCCTTTAAAATTTGGAAATATTCTAAAAATTTATTAAAAATCCTTTAATTTGAGTACAAACACGACCTATCTATGATTTAAAATAAAAAAGTTACGACCATTTTTTAATTTTCAAGATGGCGGTTGAAACAAATTAAAGTTTTTATTACAAATTTTTAAAGTTTATTAAAAATCCTTTAATTTGAAACCAAACACGATTATATTCGGATAAAAAACAAAAAGTTACGTTGATTTAAAAAATTACAAGATGGCCGACTTCCGGTTTTTATTAAAATTAAAAATTTCAATAACTTTTTTATTTTTGGTCGTAGATATATCGTGTTTGTACTCGAATTAAAGGAAATTTAATTTTCCATCGATTAAAATAATAAAAAGTCTGCTGTAAAATTATTTAAATTTTTTTTTTTTGAAATTTTAGATCTTTTTAATTTATAATATTTTTGTCTTTTTTTAGCAATTTTATGGCTTTTGATATTTCTTTAGAAATTTTCATATTTTTTGGAAAATTGTACATTATTTTTGAAAAATTTTACATTATTTTTGAATTTTTTTTTTTGAAAATTGGAAATTTTTATTAACAATTCTTAAAGTTTATTAGAAAACCTTTAATTTGACACCAAACACGACTATATTCGGATAAAAAACAAGAAAGTTACGTGGACTTAAAAAATTTCAAGATGGCCGACTTCCGGTTGTTTAAAAAATTAAAAATTTCGTAGATATATCGTGTTTGTACTCGAATTAAAGGAAATTTAATTTTCTATCGATTAAAATAAAAAAATTGTTTTAAAATTATTTTTGACACTTTTTTTTTAATTTTCGACATTTTTCTCTTCTTTTTAGAAATTTTATGAAGTTTTTGATATTTCTCTGATATTGTTTTGGAAAATTTTAACATTATTTTTGGAAAATTTTACATTATTTTTGAAAAATTTTATATTATTTTTGAAATTTTTTTTGAAAAATTGGAAATTTTTATTAAAAATTCTTAAAGTTTATTAAAAATCCTTTAGTTTGATACCAAACACGACTATATTCGGATAAAAAACAAAAAAGTTACGTTGATTTAAAAAATTTCAAGATGGCCGACTTCCGGTTTTTATTAAAATTAAAGATTTCGATAACTTTTTTATTTTTGATCGTAGACATATCGTGTTTGTACTCTAATTAAAGGAAATTTAATTTTCCATCGATTAAAATAATAAAAAATTGTTTTAAAATTATTTTTGACATTTTTTTTTTGAAATTTTCGACATTTTTCTCTTCTTTCTAGAAATTTTATGAAGTTTTTGATATTTCTCTGATATTGTTTTGGAAAATTTTAACATTATTTTTGGAAAATTTTGCATTATTTTTGAAAAATTTTATATTATTTTTGAAATTCTTTTTGAAAAATTGGAAATTTTTATTAAAAATCCTTTAGTTTGATACCAAACACGACTATATTCGGATAAAAAACAAAAAAGTTACGTTGATTTAAAAAATTTCAAGATGGCCGACTTCCGGTTTTTATTAAAATTAAAAATTTCGATAACTTTTTTATTTTTCATCGTAGACATATCGTGTTTGTACTCTAATTAAAGGGAATTTAATTTTCTAACGATTTGTGATAAAATTTTAAAGATGGTCAACTTTCGGTTGTTTAAAAAATTAAAAATTTCGATACATATTAATCTGTTAAAGCTAGATAGGTCGTGTTTGTTCTCAAATTAAAGGTAATTTAATTTCTTATCGATTTTTAATAAAAATTTCGTTCTAAAATTATTTTTTTAATTTTTATTTTTGAGAAATTAACTTGGTTTTAAATTCGCCGGATAGAGGATGTATGTATTTTTAAATATTCGGTAATTTTGTATCAAATATAATAATTTTAAGTAAATAGTACGGTAATTTCTTTATAAAAAGTTGGCAACGCTAGCTGTTATAGACTACCAACCCATAACAGACTATAGATTTTGAGGTTATGTTTACACTTGCTTCCAAACCAAAGCAATAAACATTTTGTAAGCTGTTATTTTACTAGAAGGTGATGATGTCTTCTTTGAAATTGATGAAAAAAAGCTCAAGATGAAAAAATTGAAAAAGAGGAAGAATAATGAAATAATATTAAAGAAAAACGTACCCATATTCATCTATAAGTTGGATTTTTTTTGTTGCTCCGTTATGAGCAAAACAATCGTTGACTACGATATCAAAACCATCTAAACAACATTAAAAAATTCTTTATTTATTATTTTCTTGTTAAAAATAAAAGGAAAACTTACCATATTTACTCCTCATGTAAATAATTAGAGTTAATGGATCTCCAACTCGAACTGGTCCAGTTACTCTATTTCCAGTTGTTCCATATCCATAACGGATTTCCATGTAACATTCCGGTGGAGTTAAAGTAAAAACTACCGGATTTCCAGTAGCTACCCTAATAAAAATTAAAAGAAAAAATTACAATTTAATGAGAGAAGATATAAAAATTAAATATTAAACCTACTCAACGTCTAAAAATGGAAAAGTAACCGTTTTCCAAAAATCATATCCATATTCACAAGTGACTTTAAAATGTTCATCAAATTCTTCCTCAATTAACGGATTGTATTGGATGGTAACTGTGTTCCACATAAAATTCTTCTAAGGAAGAAATGATTTTTTATTAAAATTGCAAAAAAATAAATCGCCCGAGCAGGGACTTGAACCCTGGACCCTTGGATTAAAAGTCCAATGCTCTACCGACTGAGCTACCCGGGCAGTTATAATACTTAATTTAACTATAACAGATAAACTTACAGTAGGATTTTTCCGACTATCTTCGTGATGTGAATTTTTTCCTAAAGTTCCACATCGATTTAACTGTATATAAAATTCATAATAATCCCTTCCAGTTCCATTGATGTACATACAATCCGGATCGTATGCGTAACCTTGATACGAAAAAATAAAATAAAGAAATTTCTCTTTTAAATTACCTAAAGTATTTTTCTTAACTTACCGGAAGAATAAACAAGGCCAGTGAAAGACCCATTGAACCCGATTCGTATCTTCATGTAATCATCCTGACATTCAGCTTCAATGTCTGGAAAATTTATAAGACTTACAAAATAGAAAAAAAGATCAAGGTTATATTTTCGGACGATTTCGATTTTTATGGCGGGAAAGAAAATCCGTTTGGGGTTTTTCCGGCCGGATCAAAATCGCAATCGAGATTTGAAATCGTGGATTTCGGACTGAAGACAACAATGCTCGTCATTAAACCAGACGCAATAAACGTCTATCGGTGAACAGAACAATACTTTTTAATAAGTGGGCCATCGAGATCGCCATCTTTCGATTTCGCAGGTGACCGGAAGGTGGAATTGCGCAACGCCGGACGGACGGACCGACTTGCGGCAACGAGACCTTCTTTTCTCGTATTTTTTAAACGCTACCGACTGTGGCAAGGTTTCAAGAATTTCGAGTATTTTGTTTAATTGAGTATAATCAAGGTGAAATATATTACATATGTACTTTTAATAAGAATAAAAAATAAATTAAGAAATGACTCACGTTGTACTTTGGTGGAATTAAATCGAAACCGTCGAAATTCTCTATCCCAAGTGTCTACGGGAAGTCTCCAATCTAAATCGTCTTCTATTTGAGGAGGTGGTCTAGATCTTAAAGCTGGTAGATATCCCCCGGTATCTCCGATAAAAATTACCTGATAAAAATAAGTATTGTTGTTAAAAAAATTAACTTAAAATTGAAATTCTTGATTTTAGTTGGAAGAATTTTGAGAAATGTTTAAATGAATATTTTTTTGAGCAAGAAATATGAGCCTCTTTAGCTCAGTGGCAGAGCACTGGTCTTGTAAACCAGGGGTCGTGAGTTCAATCCTCACAGGAGGCATTACTTTTTACAATGCTTTTTACAACACTTTTTATTTTAATATTATAAAACTAGTTGAAAGTTAAAATATTCTATTTTGTAATAAAAAAGTGAATTTGTTCTAATTATTACACAAAAAATTAAAAAAAATTCATAAAGGTGACTAACATTTTGTACAGGTAACCTAACTTTTTTTGAAAATTTTGACCAAATTTAAAAAATCGTGGAGACTTTATTTTTAAAAATTAAGAAATGGAATTTGTAGAAATTGAAAACTAAAATATTCTATTTTGTAATAAAAAAGTGAATTTTGTTCTAATTATTACCCAAAAAATTAAAAAAATTCCTAACGGTGACTAAAATTTTTTACAAGTAATCTAACTTTTTTTGAAAATTTTGACTAAATTTAAAAAATCGTGGAGACTTTATTTTTTAAAATTAAGAAATGGAATTTGTATTAATTGAAAGCTAAAATATTCTATTTTGTAATAAAGAAATCAATTTTGTTCTAGTTGTTACCCAAAAAATTAAAAAAGAATCATAAAGGTGACTAAAGTTTTTTACTGGTAACCTAACTTTTTTGAAAATTTTGTCCAAATTTAAAAAATCGTGAAGACTTTATATTTTAAAATTAAGAAATGGAATTTGTAGAAATTAATAGTTAAAATATTCTATTTTGAAATAAAAAAGTCAATTTTCTCAGGTTTCCTCTAAATATTACCCAAAAAATTTAGGAAACGACGTTTAAAAGTTACAATCATAACTTGTGTTACATTTTCTCTTCTGAGGGAAAAACTAAAAGTACTAGAAAATTCATTCTTGGTAAAAATAAAGACTTAAGTCTCAATTTAAATCGTGATAAAATTTGATATCTCAACAGTAATTAGTTTCTTTGATATGAATTTTTAAAAATTGACAACTTTTAATAAACATGTTAATTAAGTTAGGTTAGATTTTCGTGTCTGACAAAAAAACTAAAAGTTGTAGAAAATTTATTTTTGGTAAAAATAAAGATTAAGAATTAATCTAAATCCTGATCAAATTTCAAACCTCAACATGAATTAGTTTTTTAGATATGAATTTTTAAAAATTGACTAGTTTTAATCGACGGTAAGTTACATTTTCTCTCCTGAGGTAAAAACTAAAAGTCGTAGAAAGTTCATCTTTGGTAAAAATAAAGACTAAGTTTCCATCTAAATACTGATAAAATTTTAGGTCTCCACAACGATTGGTTTTTGAGATATGAATTTTAAAAAATTGGCAAATTTTAATGAACATGTCAATTAGGTTAGGTTAGATTTTTCTTTCTGTAGAAAAAACTAAAAGTCCTAGAAAATTCATCTTTGGTAGAAATAAAGATTAAATTCCAATTTAAATCCTCATAAAATTTAAAATCTCTACAACAATTAGTTTTTTAGATATGAATTTTTAAAAATTAGCTAGTTTTAATTAAATTTTTTTAACTCATATCGACCTTTTAAAATCTTGACTGCTTTGTCGTAGGTCTTCCTATGATATGGTTAAATTGACAATGACTTTTAGATTTATTATTGCGTCACAATAAGAGAAAATTATTCTGTAACAATTAGAAAAGAAGGAATATTCTTGATTTAAAGAAATGGGTTGAGGATTGAACGAGTTAATAAATGAAGGATTTACTAGTAAGTAGTAATAATTTCAGAATAATCTATCTAGTAAAGTTTACGAACCTAATTTTAATAGAAAACGGAGATGTCATAAGATTCTGAAATATAATAGAACTACAGTAGAACCTCGATTATCCGAGTCGCAATTATTCCAGCTCCGAATTAACCGAGCCAATCTAAAGACCCAATCCGTATTAAAAAATCTTGGTTAAAAGTTATTGATATTGAGAACTATGACAGTGAAGATCATATTCCATTAAATGAATTGGCTTTGAAATGGAGAAGCCGGGGAGAAATGTCCTCTTCAAATTTTGGCACCGAGACAGAAGAAGAAGAAGAACAAAATTTATTTGAATTAATACAAAACTTAAAAGGTTGCGAAAATGTGACAAGACAAGACGTTATTGAATGGGTTATAGCAGATGATTTAGAAGAAGAAATGAGTGTTGAAGAACTAACGAATGCCTTTCAGGAACCCGAAAAATCAGATGACGATGACGACGAAGCGGTGGATGAACAGCTTCCCACTAAGATCTCCCATCAAGAAGGTTTTGCTTCTATGGAAAATGCTCTAAGGTATGTCGAACAGCAATCAGAGACAACTCCTGTTGATTTGCTTCTTCTTAACAGATAGAGAAACATAGCAGCAAGAAAAAAAAGATGCAATATGAAACAGCAGCGCATAGACAACTTTTTCAATGTTTTATAATATGTATACATACATACATATTTACATGTGAAAACGTTAATAAACCGATTAAAGTATGTTTGTGTTTATTTTTTTAAGAAATAAAAAACAAATCCGTATTATCCGAGTTTTCAGTTATCCGAGATGGGGGTATCCCCACGTTACCTTGGATAATCGGGGTTCTACTGTAATTCGAACCATAATATTTTCAAGAACAAGTAGAAAACTGATTATTATTTTTACGACTGTTTTCTTGTCATCCAGAAATTTTTTCATCTTAAAATCCGGCTTTATAAAGTTTAAAATTAATTAAGCGAAAATTAAATTTTATAATTTACTAGGATTACATCTATTTGAGTAGTTGCCAGTTAATCGTATCAATTGAAATAGGTATAACTATAGTTAATAACCGATTATTAAGTTAATTGGAGTTTAAATAAATATAAAACTAGATTTTTTACCAACCATTTACTAACTTTTCTATCATCTCATTTATATTACTATCAATTCATTTTATATGTTTGGTTACTTGGGTAGTAATCATAGTAATAAATCGATAGGTAATTATAACTATTAACTACCTCGTAATATAATGTGTTTTCTTACTGTTATATCTAATAATAAAACATGAATTGATTTTAAACACTTTCTTTCCACTTTAATTTCAAGGTGTTTCATTTGATTATATTTCTAATAAAAAAAGTCATAAAATTTCAACATAATATTGGATATCAATCCTTTGAATCTAATTAAAATCGTCTTTGATGATGATTGTAGGATAAAACTAGTTAGAAAATTAATCAATAAAAATTCAAAAAAGTACAAAAAACACTTCCTAAATTTCCTGGTCAAAACTAACAAAATCGAATTACAATTTGAATGGAATTACAACTCCCTACAAAGAAAAAAAGAATTGCCTCCTGTGAGGATTGAACTCACGACCCCTGGTTTACAAGACCAGTGCTCTGCCACTGAGCTAAAGAGGCTTATATTTTTTGCCTTTTTCACTTTAAAATTCGATCAAACGAAAAAATCAATCATTTTCAAACTAATTTTTATCATTAATACCAATTCCCATAATTGAAAAAACTCGTTAATAAATTAATATAGAAATATATAAACTTACCGAGTCGTGTTCGCTTGCGTCGTGAGATAAGGCTTCTCTACTGTGATTACTTTGTAAGATATCAACAGGTTCCAGTGATGTTTCAGTCGAATCTTGTTGCTGTACTTGATTTCTACCATTACTTACTGATATACTCGTACTGCTACTGTATTCTATTTCTGTTGTGTCTTCTGTGAACTGTTAAATCAATTTGTAAAATTTAATTATGAATCGGTTTATTGTTAGATTTATTAAAGTTTTAAAATACGTACAATTGGCACGATATTTGTTGTAATTAAAAGTAACGATAATAAAGTATTTCTCCACCTGAAATCAAATAAAAAATTATTTTAATATTTTAATAACAAAACGATTTTAAGAATTAAAAAGTAAACTAAAACTTACCGATTAACTTTTAAAATCATTTTGAAAAAGTATTTTCACTCTCATAAAACGTTCATTTATTCTTACTCAAAACTTAATTAACTTCCGATTTCCACACGTTCTTTATGTAACACAAACTATTAAAAATCCAAAAGTTTAAACTTTTTAAACCTCTAAAACTCCTCCAACTATTTAAATTTTAAAGTTTGGTTTAAAATAAGTCATTTTGAAACTTTCACCCACTTAAAAATTTCTGCACACTTCACACCGTCACTGTTTTACTAAAGTTTTTCATCGTCATTGTATAAATTTAAGTAAACTTTAAAAAGTACTTCTTGGGTTAAGTTCTTCTTTAGAAACAACGCTTTGAAATTGGTTTGAGTTTATAGAGGTAGAAGAATTCTTCTTCTAAGAAGAAGTGGGAGTCGACTAGGAGGTGCTGTTCACTAACGCGAAATCGACGAGAGTCTGTTGGATCTTTCAAAATGCTCCGGAATACATAAGCTCCCCACCACTACTTTGTGTTGTTAGTTTCTTAAGAAATAAGAGCAAAATGATGTATATGTATATTACAGTAGATTAGCCAATTTTTAAAAATTCATATCTAAAAAACTAATTGTTATTCAGACTTGATATTTTATGAGGATTTAGATTGATATTTAATCTTTATTTTTACCAAACATAAATTTTCTACGACTTTTAGTTTTTTCTACAGAAGCGAAAATCTAACCTAACTTAATTAACATGTTTATTAAAAGTTGTCAATTTTTAAAAAGTCATATCTAAAAAATTAATTGTTATTCAGACTTGAAATTTTATGAGGATTTAGATTGATATTTAATCTTTATTTTTACCAAAGATGAATTTTCTACAACTTTTAGTTTTTTTGTCAGACACGAAATTCTAACCTAACTTAATTAACATATTTATTAAAAGTAATCAATTTTTAAAAAGTCATATCTAAAAAATTAATTGTTATTCAGACTTGAAATTTTTTGAGGATTTAGATTGATATTTAATCTTTATTTTTGCCAAACATAAATTTTCTACGACTTTTAGTTTTTTCTACAGAAGCGAAATTCTAACCTAACTTAATTAACATGTTTATTAAAAGTTGTCAATTTTTAAAAATCCATATCTTAAAAACTAATTGTTGTTGAGACTTAAATTTTTTTTAGGATTTAAATTGGAATATAATCTTTATTTTTACCAAAGATAAATTTTCTACGGGTTTTAGTTTTTCCCTCAGGAGAGAAAATGTAACTTGAAGTCCTTAATTAAAAATATTTTAAAACTTGGGCTACATCTTAAAAGTGAAATTTTCTTTAGATTACATTAAAATTTTACGTTTAGAACTTATAACTTTATAATAAACGAGTAACATAACCTAACTTAAAAAAATTGGTAATATTTAAAAAATCGTGCCGAACTTATTTATAAGAATTAAAAAATAATTTTTGTGTCAAATGAAGCTCAAAATATTCTATTTTCTCCTAAATCGGTCAAATTTGTTCCAACTTTTCCCAAAAAAATTTAAAAAATTCAGAAAGAGAACTATAATTTTTGACAGGTAACTTAACTTAATTTTTTTTAAATCCTAAAAAAATCGTACCGAACTTATTTATAAGAGTAAAGAAACGATTTTTATGTCAAATGAAACCTAAAACATTCTATTTTATCTTAAATCGGTCAAATTTGTTCCAACTTTTCCCAAAAAAATTTAAAAAAATCCGAAAGTCATGGATGGTTTTTGCCCAAATTCAACAAAATTTGAACAGATTTGAAAAATCGTACCGACTTTATTTAAGAAAATTTTGAAAAGTTTTTTTATATAGAAATACACTAAAGCATATATTTTATGTAAAACAAACCAAATTTACTGTAGATGTTCCCAAAAAAATTAAAAAAATTCCGAAAGCCATCGATGATTTTTGACCTAACCTAACATTACTAAACCATAAAATTAACTTTGAAAAGTCGTCCAGAATTTATTTATGGAGATTAAGAGAAGATTTTTTAAATATGAATAAATTAAAAGATCTAGTTTATGTGAATCTAATCAAATTTACTCTAGCTGTCACCAAAAAAATTCAAAAAATTCCCAAAATCAACGATAATTTTTGCCCGAACCCAAAAAAATTTGAACAAATTTGAAAAATCGTAGTGAGTTTATTTATGAAAATTTTGAAAAGATTTTTGAAATAGAAACACATTAACGCATCTACTTTATATAAAATAAATCAAATTCATCGTAGCTGTTCCTAAAAAAATTAAAAAAATTCCTAAAGTTATCGATAATTTTTGCCCGAATTCAATATAACTTGAAAAATTTTGAAAAATCGCACTGAGTTTATTTATGAAATTTTTGAAAAGATTTTTCGAATAGGAATACATAAAAACATCTGTTTTATGTTAAGCAAATCAAATTTACCGTAGCTGTTTCCAAAAAAATTCAAAAAACTCCCAAAGTCATCGATAATTTTTGCCCGAACTCAATAAAATTTTACCAAATTTGAAAAATCGCACTGAGTTAATTTATGAAAATTTTGAAAAGATTTTTGGAATAGGAATACATAAAAGCACCTGTTTTATGTTAAGCAAATCAAATTTACCGTAGCTGTTTCCAAAAAAATTAAAAAAAAATCCCAAAGTCATCGATAATTTTTGCCCGAACTCAACAAAATTTTACCAAATTTGAAAAATCTCACTGATTGTGAGTTTATTTATGAAAATTTTGAAAAGATTTTTGAAAATAATAATGTTTGAAATAGGAAATTAAAATGAAATAAAGTCATTTCTCTTTTTTAAGTAAAGAATTTTAAATAGATGATAACCTTGAAAAGAATTTTAAGAAAAGATTAAAGATACAGAAAGTAAAACCAATTTTAATTCAACATACGTAATCTAAATAATCTTAAGATTATCTTCATAACAAGGAAATAAACTTTCCACTTTCGTCTAAAACCTCATCTCTTAGCTTGTTGAATCATCTCTTCGCTTGTTGAAATTTCTTTGCAAAACCATCTCACGTACTTCCATATCGTCCGGAGCATTCATTGATGATCTAAGAACTTAACATTCTCGCGACAAGCGCAGATGGGAGATGTTCCCATGCTCCAGGACCGTTCCCAACAACATGTCGCTCTTCGGAGTAAATGAAAATGGGTCAGTCGAGGTCCCCGTAAAAGAACAAACAATATCTTGTTCGTCGGTCTATTGTTCGGGCGTGAATCAGATTTAACCGTGGGTTAACCTGTAAATCGTTTGTTCGGGAGGCCTACATCGACGAGACGAGCATCTTCTATTCATTTTTACGATAAAAATTGTTCGAGTTTGCATACCGCAATGCTATTTTACCGCACGGTAAATCCGTTAGTGGTATCTGTTACTGTGTGACAAATCTAATTTTGATGTAATTACGTCCATGAAACAGGTGGTTGGATGAATAGAGAATGAGATGCATGATGGATTCTTGAAACATAAGAAAAGTATGATTCACAATTTATTCACAATTTCTTAGTGTTTAGATCGAAATCTGGTAGTCAAGTGCTAATAAACCTCTTAATTGGAAATTCTACGTTTTATATATTTAACTAAAAATTTTTTCTTTGGAATAAATATGAACTATAGTTAAATTTGTGTAATAATAAGGTAAAAAGAAGTTGGTTTTAAATGACCAGGAAATCCCAAGAACCCTCCTCTTAAAGGAACCGTTGAGAGTTAATCGGCCGAGAGGTTGAAGGAGTCACCACCGCTAGTTTCGCCCGTCCTAATAGCCGTAACCGTAATGAAACAATGAATGGTTCCGGTTACAGTTACTCGTGAGGAGACTGTAACGCTAATTACGGTGTCATCCCGGAGTCTCGATTCTAAAACCTCCCACACCTAGAGCACGTCCTCGCGAAGATACTGATGAAACGAACCGTAGAGACGAAAGGAAACACGAAAGGCAAGAATAAAAAGACGCGACGCGAAGTAAAAGCGGCGAAACTAATTTAAGGTTGGTTTTCGTTTGCGAACACGATTGCGCGTGCGTCCGGAATTGGATTAAAGACGTCGATTCAAGGTGGGAACGTTGCGGAAAGAAAATTGGCGCCGTAATTTTTGCGCTAGGAAAACGAACGGGTTCCTTACTTTTTCCCCTAGTTTTTTTGTGAAACAATGCGCGGGTAATTTACTAATGTCAAAATGGATAAAATAAATGGAAGGTGAAGGTTAGTGACCTTTTATATGGGAAAAAAGAGTTGACGTAATAATAAGAAAGGAAAATCAGTGAGAGTAAATGAGTATTGAAAATTATTCTTGTTAATAATAAGAGGAAATGATAATTATTAGATGGAGATTAATTGAGTTTTTAAGATTATCTTACAAATTATGAATTGTATTTTTTCTCTTGTGCGTGGAAAGATTTTTATTATGATTTTCACGATTTGCTCTTGGTAGACTTTTAAGGATGGTGTTTAAGCTAAAACTAGAATTAACATTAGCACTAACTCTAAAACTAAATCTAGAATTAGGAGTTTACGTCTTTTGAAAAGGTGTTTGACGGTTCGAATACCATGATGTAACCTGCTTCAGAACTAAGTTCGAAGTCTAAATCTTCTAAAGAAAGATTTACAAATCCATCAGGTTGCTTGCTTTCGGTGCTCTTTTTGCTTCTTCGTTGTCTGGTGGCTCGTTGGATGTCTTTGGAGTGGATCTCATTTTCTACATTCTTACTGTCGAGTATTCTTTCTGCTCACTGGAAAAGAGTGTGGATCACCGACCACTTATGCTGTGGATGGCGATGTGAGAAAGCATGGTGTCAAACTTGTTTTTGAAGAAGGTTGCAGCATGGCATCCAAAACCTTAAACCCCTTTTCAAAAGACCCACGGCTTTTTCAGCAGCGAGTTCGAAGTCTCGGTATTCTAAAGAAAGTTGCAACATAGCATCCGAAACGTCAGATGTCTTTTTAAAAGATGCATTACTAAACTCGAAGGTTCCTAGTTCTTCGAAAGTGCTTTCGATAGCGACGCTGTTTGTTGTCTTCGAATCCAAAGGAGGATTCAGATAATCTCGCAAGTGACAGGGCCGAATCCAATAAGTGCGGGGCCCCACAAGGTTTAAATAAAAATGTTAATTAATGGCTAAAATAGTACCAAAAACCAATTGCATTGCTTCTTGACCCTCAATCGACATGATAGCCAAACTGCTTAATCTATCTTACGTCATTGTTGATCTTAGATAGTTTTTCATAAGTTTTAGTTTAAAAAATGATATCTCTCCAGAACCAACGTTCATTGTAATTATGAAATATATTCGAAGAGCATTGAATAAGTTTGGAAATGCCGCAGCTCTGTCATTTACAAATGCATCATTTTGTATATTCTTCGAATCTGTCAGAGGAATTTCTAAATCTGCCACATGTTTTTTGAGATCTTCCTTTTCCATGTTTTGAAATTTTCTCAAATATCCAAATAAATCAGTATGATTTCTTAATTGTTCAAAATAAGTGTATCTGTAGTATATTTTCTTATTAAAAACAAAAACATGTATTTTATTTGTTTCTTCAGCGGTTTCCGAGAAAAAAAAATCCCAAATTTGCGGGAACGGTAAAAAAACCCGTCATTTTTTCTTTTAACTTGCGATATTTCCTGAACCGCGAGACCTACGATTTTAAATTTTGGATATGTTACGCAGAAATGATCACTGATCATGATAGTCTTTACCCCGATTTTTTTTCGACGATATCTTTCGGAGTACGACCTTCCCAAAGTTTACTGACTTGACTTATGGCACGGAGAGTAGACCTAGAACTCTGAGTTTTTGGGTTTAGCAGTGGATCTTTTGAAAAAGTAACGTTTCGGATGCCATGTTGCAACCTGCTCTAGAAACAAGTTCGAAGTCTGGGTATTCTGAAGAAGGTTGCAATGTGGCATACAAAACATCAAACGTCTTTTCTAAAGGCACATTGTTACACTTGAAAGTTCTTAGTTCGAAACCTAGTTTCAGAGTTTGTACTAAGGTTAACTTTAGTCTTGATTTAGTGTTGTTATTGCCTCCAGTAGCGATGCTGTTTGTTAACCCCGAATCCTGAAGATCTCAACTGAAGCATCAAAATAGTGACTACTCCTCTGGCTGTGTTCATTATTTATTCTGCCCAGAAAGCAGGAGATCTCTGTTCGGATCCCAATGTAGTAATAAGACATTTTTTCTCCTCTAACACATTAAGTGGTAAAAACCTTTCTTTAATTATTTCTTTCAATTAATACATTCTAGTTTATTTTAAAAGAATCAGATTATTTGTAATTAGTTTCAAGGAAATTAAAAAGAATTTTAAACACATCCATATTTTCTAACCTTAAAAATTTTTGTTAATTTTAAGAAATCATAGAGAGTTTATTTATTGGAATTAAGAAATAATCCTTACATTAAATTAAAGATAAAACATTCTAGTTTATTTTAAATAAACCAGATTATTTCTAATTAGTTTCAAAAAAATTAAAAAAGTTTTTAAAAGCATCCATGTTTTCTAACCTTAAAAATTTTTGTTAATTTTAAAAAATCATAGAGAGTTTATTTATTGGAATTAAGAAATAATCCTTACATTAAATTAAAGATAAAACATTCTAGTTTATTTTAAATAAACCAGATTATTTCTAATTAGTTTCAAAAAAATTAAAAAAAATTTTAAAGGCATCCATGTTTTCTAACCTTAAAAATTTTTGTTAATTTTAAAAAATCATAGAGTTGATTTATTGGAATTAAGAAAGATTCATTATATTATATTAAAGTTAAAACATTCTAGTTTATTTTAAATAAACCAGATTATTTCTAATTAGTTTCAAAAAAATTAAAAAAAATTTTAAAGGCTTCCATGTTTTCTAATCTTAAAAATTTTGGTCAACTTTAAAAAATCACAGAGACTTTATTTATTGGAATTATGAAATGATCTTTATATTAAATTAAAGTTAAAACATTCTAATTTATTTTAAAGAAACCAGATTATTTTTAATTAGTTTCAAAAAAATTAAAAAAAATTTTAAAGACATCCATATTTTCGAACCTTAATAATTTTTGTTAATTTTAAAAAATCATAGAGAGTTTATTTATTGGAATTAAGAAATAATCCTTATATTAAATTAAAGTTAAAACATTCTAGTTTATTTTAAATAAATCAGATTATTTCTAATTAGTTTCAAAAAAATTAAAATTTTTTTTAAAGACATCCATGTTTTCTAACTAAATTCATTATTTATGTCTTCTCAATTGAGCTCCAATCCTGCTTCTTGGCTATGTCATACTGATAAGAACTAATAAGTTCGAAACTCGTAAGATTGCAACTCTGTGGCGAAATTATCCAATAATTCTGTTTTGCTTGGTAATATCATTGTTTATAGATGCATAGTTAGTAAACGCTTTGTAATATGCAGTTTGTACTCGAGCTACAAGCCGTTTCATTGGGATTATTCGATTCTCATTGGATGACATTTGAATTTCCTAGACATTTTATTAATCCTCAACGTACATTTCAGTAGCACGTTCTCTGAGCATCAAAAATCGAATTAAACAGCATTAGCCGACTATACTATTTGAAGACAATACTAATATCATAAATTATCCATATTTTGCTCAACAGTCAGAAAAAGAATTATCTATTTTACCTCTTTGATTTAACTAATCAACTAACAAATTAATTACTCACCTATGTTTCTTTAGATTTAAACCAGTAAAAGTAAAAATTCTCACCTGTTAAAACACCCGTCATTATAACGTCACAGTACGTTCATTAACGGTACCACAAGAGCTTTGTTTTCCTTTTTTCCTACAAACGCACGGTCTTCACGGTCGCGTGTCATTATTAAAGAACAACAAGTAACATTTGCATCGAAAGCAAACTCATAGAAAAAACCGTTAGTAATAATTTTCCAATAAACATTTCCAATACACAAAGAGAAATTTAAATACCTTAAAAGAATTTTCTTCGTGAGAAAGTTTCAAAAACTAGGTTCAAATAGGTTGCTACAAATTCTCGGAATAGAATTAGAAAAATAAGATTCAATGTGAAAGCTAAAGAAAGATTTTCGAGATGAAGACGTCGAGATGAGTGTTTATTAAGGGTTATTATAAGGTTGCAGTTATCCGCATCTAACCTAATGCAAAGATAATCGCGTTGTGGAATGCATTTGACGCGACAGCTTTACGCAAACCGTAATAACAAGTTCGTCCCCGTGAATACACGGACCCGTTTCATCTCTTTGAGATGTTACAGTGTTAACTGTACCACTCTCACATCATCTCATGAGATAGTAACGCAGCTGGCTAAATCAAGATATGTAATACAAATGTTCATCTGTTGGTATTCTTGATGATGGCCGTCCTCCACCGAAGATTTTTTTTTCAAATCTCAAAATGGAAACGTTAAACATAAAACGGTTTTAAGTGTTAATAGTCCAGGAAGACATTAGGATGATGTAACGCGTGCGTAACTTAAAAAAAACCTTTCAGTATATCGGAGACAAATGGGGCTCGCAGGTGAAGACGCCAGGAGAGAATTGTTACCCCTCATTTCACAGCGATTTCCACACACTCCGAGCTAATTCCGGTCGTTTCTCTTCGCAGACCACAGGCGTCCGAGAACGAATCCTTCCATCTCGTGAGAATCTTCACTGGCGGGTCGCTCCTCATTGACCATCGGTGGTCCGCACAATGAACACTTCTTTAGACGGGTTGGCAGCCCTATCCAACCGTCTTTTCAAATTCTTTCGCGATGCGTTTCTCTAACAATCCTATCGGGATTAGAATCGAATCTAGATGATGGACGATTATTTACAGATCTAAATAAGGCAAATTGAATCGAGACTTTTATTTAATTCTAGAAGCTTGGGAAAATTATAAATGATGAGAAAGTTCTAATACAAAAGGATTTTTTTTTTTCTTAAAATGATTCCTGATTTGAACGGGTTATCTTCCATAGAAAAAATATTATATCATATAGAAGATCAATTTTTACTAGAAAAGAGTTGCTTAAAACGGTTTGCTTGGTAGGTTTTCGACTCTAACTGCTGATATGCATATTTTTAAAAAAACGAACTCTAGTAAAATACCGAAGACCATTTTAAAAATTTTAAACTTATGGATAAAACTCTTACAATACTCTTGAATAAGAGAGATAATGAATTTTGTCACTTCATACTTATTATAATAAATGAAACATAACTACCTCATTTATTATTTATGGAAAATAGGAGCTAATAGACAAGAAAAACAGTTTCAAACTTATGAATTCGTTTATTCTCAAACTTTTATCAACTTTGAAATTTTTTTAAATTTTTTTGACAACATTTAGAATAAAACGGTCTTTTTTAATTAAAACTAGAATGTTTCTAGTTTCATTTAGAAAAAAATCAGATCAAAATATTTAAAATTCATTTTTTTATGATTTTTTTAAAAATGATAGTAGTCTAAAATTTAGAACCTAAAAAAATTTTTTTACCAACTTTGAAATTTTTTTTAATTTTTTAAAAGTAGAATGTTTTAAGTTTCGTTTAGAAAAAAAATCATATCAAAATCTTTAAAGATGAATTTTTGATGAATTTTTAATGTTGATCGGTTTTCTTAAGTTAGGTTATAAATGTCGAAAATTTTTCTCCAACTTTGAAAATTTTTTTAATTCTTTTGACAAAATTTAGGATAAATCGGCCTTTTTTATTTAAAAGTAGACTCTTTTAAGTTTTATTTAGAAAAAAAAATCAATTCAAAATCTTTAAAAATGAATTTTCTTAAGTTAGGTTAAGAAGTGTCAAAAATGTTTACCAACTTTAAAATTTTTTTAAATTTTTTTGACAACAATTAGAATAAAGCGGTCTTTTGTAATTAAAATTAGAATGTTTTTAGTTTCATTTATAAAAAAGATCAGTTCAAAATATTTAAAATTCAATTTTTTTATGAATTTTTTTTAAAGGATTGATATTCTAATGATTGTATCATATAAAATCCTTAATTTCTATAGTGTTCAAATAATTTGATTTACTTGGATATTCATTTTGCACCAACTTTTTCAATTTCTCCGTTGGGTAAGAGATTAAAATCAAACTGATTAAACAAATGTATCTCCTACTTTTTTTCCTGGTTGTTTCTCTTCTCACTTTCATCGCAAAACGATCGGATCGGTTTGAGTCCGTTCTGTAACGGCAACACTTCTATTGTTGGTCAGATCCGGTACTGTTTACGCAAATTCCGATAGCTACCGGTTGGTATTGTTATCTCCGACGAAAAGATGTACCATTGGCGAGTTTAGCGCCTATAATAGATCCTGAAGAGGTGACGGAAAACACGTGCGAAACAATCACAACGTCTTTTTGTTTTCCGGGGTGGGAAAACTTAACTGTTTCACATTGTACGATTATAATAGATTCTTTTTTTAAGATTTCTATTGTAGATTATTAAAATTTTTAGTATTGTTTGTTAAAATTTTTAGTGTTGTGTGTTAATTTTTTTTAATAAGAAAAAAATAAATAAATTGATTTATCTTTGGTGGATATTTAAAACAAAATCGATTTTCATGGTTTAACAGGTTTAGAAAAAGCTTGAATCGAACGCTTCAATTTACCGTATTCAAATTAGCGGTAGTTGAGATCCATCGCGACAGTAGATAGTATGGAAATAGAGATTCTCGGTTCGGTTTTTTCGACCGAATTATCCGGTGGGGTACCGTTTGGGCCCCACCGTTGTTTTTTATGTGGGAACAACGTCGTCGTCTTGGGATTCCTCAGAATTCCTCTCCTTGGTTTCTTCTTCTTGTTCTTTCGAATGTCATTACACTATGAAGACCTTTCCCACTTGATCCTGGACGAGGCGTTATGGGAGGATGGCTTTGTGTGGTGCGAAGGGGGCCGTAAAAGCGGGAATGCAACGCGGATTTTATATCCTAATTAACCGCGAGTAGAGCAATCAAGAGTCCGATACGAAATTGCCGTACCATCGTCTTCGAGACGATATGATTATTGCGTCTCGTTTGTAGTCAAACGAACCGCAATAGTATATCTAGGGAAAAAACGATGGTAAATTGTGAATAATATCGAGAGGTCTTTTTTTGGTTTTTAATTTAATGAGGCTTATTTACTTCCCAGGAGGCCGATCACATTGCCTATCATAAATTTAATATGCTATTTTTAACTCTTAAAAGAATTTTTATTTTTACATACCATATTCAGTCCATTTTTTTAGAAATAATTTTGAAAAATATTGGTTGTCTAAAATCAGAAGATTTATACACTAAAGTCACAAAAGTCTTCGTACAGGCCAAAAATTTATATTTATGGATAAAAAGTCGAGTTTAAATTGGATATTCGGTTTTCTCCATAAAAGAAGATTTATAGTTAAAAATATTATAGCAGTTTGATGTTTAAATGTTAAAAAATATTGTAAATTTTATCTATTTTAAAAATAACAATCATTTAGTTCATTTTTGAGGTAATAAAATATCAATAATTTTTAAGTGAAATTGATAATTTATTTTGATATTAACCTTTAACTGGTGACGTGCATGTGGAGGGTCGTACGTGGTGACGTTGGGTCCTAGGGACCCATGTCTTTTTAAGAGCTTTTGGTATATTTTTCTTTTAGTTTGCCGTTTGTTTGCCGTTTTATACTTCACTTCATACCTTATTTAATTAGAAAAGTGGATTCTGCTCATTTTATTACTATTAACAAGGGCGGTATTAAATAAACAGCAATAGCCTACAAAAAAACTGGCAACCAAAATTGACAGGCATAGAAAAAATAATATACATAGAAGGTCAACTCTCACTAGATCAGTGAAATCTGATTTCGTGTTCCTACGCCGACACACTGATGGCGCTAATATCAATTTTTTATTAGAAAGCGCCCCCTGCCGAAATACCCAAAACCACTTCTGAACCCGCGAAATTCGAAATAAAATTCTTTTTTCTTTTTTTTAATTTATATTTTATTTCACCTATACAACAATAAGTGACTATAGCACACTTATTATTGTACGAAAAATAGAAATGTCAAAAAACGGTTTTAAAATACGTTAAAATATTTTTTAATTTTCATTTACGTAATTAATACAAGTATAGATAATAATTTTTGGTAAACTTATTCCTTATTCCTTTAATAAGATAGGGCGGATACTTGGTATATTTTCGGTAGATGTCTTTGCCCAATCAGATAATTAATAGCCTCTTGGTTGTTGCCTTCTCAATTATTTCTTTGAAAAGTTTTGCAATTTACAAACATTTTGGCAGTCCTTTGTTCTTGGAAGAGTGCATATTTGGCAAAATTTGTTGTTTTTACTTGTCCATAGTCAACAGAATCTTAGAATAAATCGCCAATTGATGGTTTCTGAACTGAGCAACCTAGTCAAAACGTAATCTTTATAAATTTTTTGTTAACAAAAGTAACCAATAAATACTTACATAATGCAAAATGACAAAGCTTAGCGGAGTACTGGATTTGAGAAGATTGGGGGGTTTCAACTGAGCAGGACTGAATTGGTTCATAGTTAATTTCTTTAAACATCATCAACTTTAACAAACGTTGTAATGCCGAGATTCAAAATTTTTAAGTTAATTACATTACCGATTACAGGATTAATTAGAAAAATATTAGATTTTATACTACATTTTTTGGCATTTGTGTTAATTTTTTTTCAATAAACAAATAAATAGTAACGGTAAGCAGGAAATGACGTAGATTTATTTGAACAAATCAAACTGTCATGGAAACATCTTCTATAAATTTCTGTAATTTTTCAAAATTAGCACATCAGCGCCAGCAGTGTGTCGGCGTAGGTACTTTTTTTTTATTTCACTTTTTCCCGCTGAGTTGAACTACCCTGTTGACAGGCATGGGTCCCACAGAACCATACGTCACCAGTTAAAGATTAACTGTCAAATTGACGTTTGATAAACAGGATCGTACTTACACTTACAAGGAGACCTTACGACTTGCCCCTCACCGATTTTAACGAAAGTGGTACCAATCGATAGATATTAATACATAGTACAAATGTATAAAATATTAGGGCGCAATACTCAGCGGTTCGCAAGAAAATTGGTGTTAAAGTTTGCAATCGGCTTATATGTCAATGATTTGTCATTTCCCCTACAACCCCCCAATAGCCATAGTGGAAATATATCCGTTTCCAGATCCATAGTACGGTGGTTCGAATCTCGAACAATAACTATTTTATTTTTATTTTGAGTACAATATTTCATGTTATTTTAAAAATATTTTAATATTACATCAACATGTTATAAAAAAAACTTAGAATATTGTATAAAAAAAGGAAATTAAAATGTATTATTCGAGATTCGAACCACCGTACTATGGATCTGGAAACCGATATATTTCCACTATGGCTATTGGGGGGTTGTAGGGGAAATGACAAATCATTGACATATAAGCCGATTACATACTTTAACACCAATTTTCTTGCGAACCGTTGAGTAGTGCGCCCTAATATTTTATACATTTGTACTTTGTACCAATATCTATCGATTGGTACCACTTTCGTTAAAATCGGTGAGGGGAAAGTCGTAAGGTCTCCTTGTTAGTCACGAAAATCTTCGTACAGGTAAAAGAATTCCACAAAGCAACAAAATAACTGTTCATTTACAAAATGTTGCGATACATTTCAATAACATAAAATGATTAATGGCATTTTGTAGATAAAATAAACGATTATCTATTTAAATAAATAAATAATTTAAAAAAACACAATTTTTTGACATCACGAAAGTCTTCGTACACTTCGTTCCGCCTTCATTATTATGATTTGCCCATTGCTAATTTTCGGTTAATTTCGTTTAACTTCCTTATATCCTACTCTCTGATTTATTAGACAAGTTCAAACGCGAAAATTGCGTCCATTTAAAACATCTATTTACAATGAGCGCCCGTAAAAAAGAAACTAGCAAAAAGCTAAGAAATTTAATTATTAAATTCAAAAATGAAGGGAAATCTTTGAGTACAATACCAAAACTTGTTAGCAAACCACGACCTACAGTGCAATGTATAATTAAAAAATTCAAAATGTATAATAATGTGAGTAATAAACCTCACACAGGTCGCACTTCGAAGTTAAACGCAAGAGATGAACGAAATATTATTCTTCAAGTATTAAAAGAACCTACATTGAGTGGTCCAATATTGGCGGCAGAAGTGTCGAAAGAAAGAGGAAAGGATATCCATCCAGAGTGTATTCGGCGGTTGTTGCGAAACCAAGGTTTTAATGGCAGACAAATGCAGAAAAAACCGTTCATCAATCCAACGAATCAAAAGAAACGCATGGAATTTGCTCGGGAACATATTAATAAACTTATGGAATTTTGGAACACCGTATTATTTAGCGATGAATCTAAATTTAATGTATTTGGATCAGATGGACGGGGTAAAGTATGGACGAAACCGAATACCGAATTTAAACTCGACCATCTCTTACCTACAGTCAAACACGCTGGTGGTTGAGTTATGGTATGGGGTTGTATGGCGGCGGCTGGGGTAGCAAATTTAGTTTTTATTGAAGGAATTATGGACCGTTTCTATTACCTTAATATATTGAAAAGCAATTTGCGTGCCAGCGTGGATAAATTAAATCTAGGAAGGATATGGACATTTCAACAGGATAACGATCCTAAACATTCGGCAAAGATTATTAAGGAATGGCTATTGTATAATGTTCCAAAGCAATTAAATTCCCCACCCCAGTCGCCTGATCTAAACCCCATAGAGCACTTATGGGACGAAATTGAAAGAAGGGTGAGAAAAAATAGGATAATGGACAAAGCCTCCCTTAAAGAATCAATTTTGAGGGAATGGGAGAATATTACGCCTGATGTAACCAGAAACTTTGTTTCGTCGATGAAAAACCGTTTACAAAACGTATTAGAATAGAAAGGTGGACTGACACGGTATTAATCAACTATTTTATATCATATTTGTAAGTTTTTCTTCTTAACAAAATGTTGTACGAACACTTTCGTGTAACCAAGAATCATAATTTATTTTCGTTACTTTTGTAGTTCTTACTATAGGCATATAATTTAATTTTAAATCATGAATTAATCATTGAATATATGTAAAATGTATCATTACGATTAAAAATAAACATTCATTTTGTTCGAAAATACGAATTTCTGGCCTGTACGAAGACTTTCGTGACTAAGTGTAGGTTTTGGAAAAATTTCTTTTTCGTTTTCCGGGTTATAATTACTTTCCTGTTGAATAATTTTAACCTATAACTTACGGAAGAATATTTTTTTAATTTCTAAAAGCCAAGTATAGACGAATTTTTAAAGTTCTAATGTTGATGAGAATAACTGTTTAAGAAAAAAAAATAGTTCTTTAAATTGGTGTAATTAATCTATAATTTTCATATGTTATGTTAAAAAAAACATTCTAAACTGTAATTTTCTAAAAAATCTTTTTCTTGATTCATGGAAATTAAATCTGGACGATGTTTTACATGTATGGACGATCTTTTAAGTATAAAACCCCCAACCTCTAAACATAAGTTTTGGCAAAAAAATAATATAATGTCCATAATGTTTGGATATAAAACTTTTAAGCATTAAGCTTTTATTTAACGTAAAAATAATTTTTGAATTCCTACAAATAAAATCTGGGTGATTTTTTAAAGTTAGACAAAAAGATTGTAAGGTTAAGTAAAAGATTTTGTCCACTTTTAATTTTTCTTATAATTATTTTTTTGGAAGAAGTATAACATATTGGACTATTTTAATTCAAAATAGAATCTTTTAACTACAATTTGATATAAACATCATTTTTTAATTCCTATAAATAAACTCTGGGCGATTTTTTAAAGTTAGACAAAAAATTGTAAGTTTAAGATTTTACCCACTTCAAGTTTTTTTTAATTATTTTTTTAAGAAGTATAACATATTGGACTATTTTAATTCAAAATAGACTCTTTTAAGTACAATTTAGTATAAAGATCATTTTCTAATTCCTATAAATAAACTCTGGGCGATTTTTTAAAGTTTGACAAAAAAATTGTAAGGTTAAGGTATTGCCCACTTCAATTTTTTTTAATTATTTTTTTGAAGAAGAAGTATAACATATTGGACTATTTTAATTCAAAGTAGACTCTTTTAAGTACAATTTAGTATAAAGATCATTTTCAAATTCCTATAAATACAATCTGGGTGATTTTTTAAAGTTAGACGAAAAAGTTAAAAGTAAGTTTAAGATTTTGCCCACTCCAAATTTTTCTTTTAATCATTTCTTTGGAAGAAGTACAACATATTGGACTATTTTAATTCAAAACAGAATCTTTTAAGTGCAATTTAATACAAACACCATTTCTTAATTCTTATAAATAAAGTCTGGGTGATTTTTTAAAGTTAAACAAAAAAGTTGTAAGGTTTAGATTTTACCCACTTCAAACTTTTCTTTTAATCATTTTTTTGGAAGAAGTATAACATATCGGACTATTTTGATTCAAAATATAATCTTTTAAGTGCAATTTAACATAAACATCATTTTCTAATTCCTATTAATAAAGTCTGGGTGATTTTTTAAAATACGACAAAAAATTTTAAAACATTTATTTTTTCATTATTTTCAATAACTAAATTTCTTAAGCTGTTTTTATCAGAAATTTCAAAGAAATGTTATTTTTATTTTTTCATTTATCAAACTGACTATGAATAGTTTACAATGAGATAAGTAAGGTATTTGTGATTCTTCTTTAGTACCTCGCTAAAAGCTCTATATATACTTAAAATTTAACTCCCTTAGAAAACGGTTTTATAAACCCAATAAAGTAATTCAAATAAAATTTGCAAAGTCTTTATAGGCTTTCATTAAAAATTCAACGATAGAGGTTTAAAAGGTACTACCGTATAAAATCGCAAAACCGCAACAATTTAGTAACTACCTTTAACAGTTAACCTTTCTAAATTTTTCCATAACTTTTCACACGCCTTTACTGTTCCTTCTAAAGGAAGCGCGCCGTCGAAAAACGGTTCAAAAGATGACAATAAAAGCGATCGGACAATGGAGACACGTTGCACTGTTGGAATCCTTATTAACTGGACCGGCGATCGGTTGATGAACGACAACGGATTGAAAACGCCAGAAAAGAACGACATGAACCGTTTGGACGGTGGTAGGTACCGTTTGCTGGAAATTGACGGACACGTGGAGGTAGAAGTGCCACATGTGTGCCTTTGTACACATTTAATTAGATACCATTAGATCAGATTGAAGGAATTAACAATAACCAACAATATAAGTGGAGAATGTCGCGTAACTTTGAGGAAGAAAGGTTAGGTGTATGTATAAAAGGAGATGTACAGGTGTTTCGTTCTCATCTGCATATTTCCAATTTACCCTAATCGCTTCCCTGTTACCAGCAACTTAGTCGTGAAGAAAATTACCCAAAGAAACAAGATCTAAGCTTATAAACGATGGCTGTGCTATTTTTAGTCGTATCGTTTCCATCTAGGAAATTAGGGGATTTATAAAGACGCCCTCTTTGACAAAGTGGTTGTAAATTCCATGTGTGCTTCCGTGCTTAACTATTCCAGAAAATCTAAACTTTTCTTTGAATAAAGATTACTATCTTTTAAAAATACATAAAAAATACAAACTACTTTTTGGATTAGTACTAAAGAAAATTTAATTTTAAGAGGGAAAAGTTTGTTTCTAAAAGGGATAAGTAATAATGTTGTCGGGGAAATAAGTAGTTAAAATTGTTTGAGAACCGCCCTAGAAATGGTACAAGACTCGAAATGCACGGTCGATTTGCTCGGACCAAGGTATTCCAACCCCGCAATTAAGTATTTGCAGCGTCGCGGGATGACGTACGGCCGATAATTACTTACGTGCCGGTAATTAGCGGTCAGGTGCGTCTGAACGGCACCGAAAGAGTTCCTTCATATGACGGAAATCACCTTAGGCCGGACGATTCCCCTCGGGAATTGATGCGCCACATTGTTGATACGGCCTCGAGTTCTTCGTCCACCACAAATTGGTTTTGCATAGTCTAGTTAATGGAGTAGAACAAGGGGATTTATCTCTTCGGTTATACCTCAGGAATTAGGATATTTATGACTTTGTATTACATTAACTTTAATTGAAAAGTATATCCCATTGTTGTATACAAAAAAGTATATCCCGTGTTATGGCAAAAGTCGGAGCCACATTCATATGATTAACTTGGAAGCCACAAAAAATAGCTGAGTTTAATCCAACAGCAAGAATTAAAAGAATTACCGTTGTTGTCGGACTTCGATGATTAATAAACCCCAAAATAAATAAACTAATACGAAAGTTGCTTTTTATATTTCGGGATTAGAGAACAAAAACAAATATTAATCATCGAAAATCGCTTTTTTGTTTTTCAACATATTCCCCATGAAGATCTATACATTTTTGCATGCGTTTGAACCAATTGTCGAAGAACTTTTGCCACTCTGATTGACGTATCTGCAGTACATGCATTCTGAACGTAGCAACCCCTTCTTCAGGAGTCGAAAAAGTTGACTTCTCACTTTGTTTTTTATGTACGGGAATAAAAAGAAGTCATTCGGTGCCAAGTCAGGACTATATGGTGGATGACTCATCAAATTGATGTTTTGAGTGCTCAAAAATGCAGTCGATTGAGCCGATGTGTGAGAATTCGCATTGTCGTGGTGAAGAGTGATTCGTTTTCGGCGGTTGGTTTTCCTGATTACTTGGAAGACAACTGGCAAACAAATGGTTGTGTACCACCAAGAATTGACAGTTTTGCGTTGTTCTAGAGGTACGGTTGCAACATGTTCAGTTTTTCCGAAAAAAATTTTTTTTCCAGTTTATCGTAAAAGGTGTGAGTATAAAATATGTTTACAATACAAAGAGAAAGAACAATAATATTCCTTATAAAATTCTAGTTTCAAAAGAGATCCCAACCGCCACTTACTTAGTTTTAACAACTATTCAGCCCGCTTCAACACAACCCAACTCTCAACCACCGAAGTCCAAGTCAAATAATGACATACTAGCGTCCCTACGGGCCGCTCTTCTATAACAATGGTAATCTAGCCCGCCCCAAACCAGATTCTAAGTATCCACCTACATTTTTTCAACAACCATGCAGCCCCCCTCAACACAACCAAACCAACCCAACCACCGAAGTCCAGGTCAAATAGTCAAATACTAGCGGCCCTCCGGGCCGCTATTTTGCAACAATGGCAATGTAAGCACCACCTACAATTTTTAACTATGCAGCCCCTCTCAACACAACCAAACCCTCAACCGCCGAAGTCCAGGATAAAGAGTGACATACTAGAGGCCCTACGGGCCGCTTTTCGGCAAACAAATGGCTGTGTACCATCAAGAATTGACTGTTTTTCGTTGTTTTAGAGGTACGGTTGCAACATGTCCAGTTTTTCCGAAAAAACAGGCGACCATATGCTTGGAAGTGCTTCGTGCGCGAACAACTTTTGTTGGATTTGGCTCATCTTGAAACAACTATACAGTCGACTGCTGTTTACTTTCGGGCTCATACGCGTAAATCTACGATTCATCACCTGTCACGATGTCATGGACGTGTTTCAAAGCGATCGTATTTTTTGAGCATTTCTTTCGACCAATACGAGCCTTTTTTAAGCGATTGATAAATTGTATGGGATTCAACGCGAACAATTTTTTTTTACAGTCAAACGTTTATGCACGTTTATGCAATATTGAATGTGTGCTGGTCCCACTAATGCCTAAGGTTGTCTAAATCTCACGATATTGTCACATGACAATCTTGCAATATCAGTTCGGGCACAGCATCAATGGTTTCCGGAACAACTATTGATTTTGGACGACCTTCACGAAATTCGTCTTAACTGAACTACGACCTCTATTGAATTCACCATACCATCGATAAACACTGGTCCTTGATGGAACTTAATCGGCAAAGATTCAATTCAGTTCATCTATGCACTGTTGCTGACTTAATCCACGCCGAAAATTGTAAAAAAATAAACGCACGAAAATGTTCACGATTAATTTCATTATTTGGCCGAGATTAATCTTTTAACTCTCTATAGTCCGAATTTTTGTTTTAAATCCAACAAAAGTTACAGTTTGCATAGCACTTACTTTGTTATAGCAGGTTGATGAGCCTTGCAACGGTCATAAATTTTGATATTGATTGCATGGTAACATTATAGAATTAAGATTTATGCGCAATCAAATGAAAAACTGTAATTATTTGGTTAAATGTAAATAAATTAAAATGTGACCGGAAGTTACACGGAAAAGTTACACGGTCCAATAGAAGCTTAAGTTACTGTAAATAACACAAATAGCGCTCGTATGTTAAAATATTCTGATTACGTGTAATCCCAAAAATGGTAAATTTTACGATAGAGCTTTCAATTGCCAGATTGCAACACTAGGGCTGCCCAATCCTGAAATATAAAAGGCAATCTACGTAGCAAGAAAAATCATCTAGATTGCTGTTATTGTTGTAAACCACCTACTTTTGTGTATTTTTAAGCATTTTTAATATTTTCATTTTCTCACAGACCTTGCTTTTATGTAGTTCGTAGAAACCCTATCATAGTTAAGATATAGAAAAGTCGCACGAGTAATTCTAAACCCGGCTCGTCCAGACTCAAGTCCCACAAACATTTCTTCGAATTATTCTAGTTTTGCAGTGAAGTAAGTTTAGATAAAAGTATATGTAATCAAATGTCAGGAAGAACAAAAGCCAAGTGTTTTCGAATATCAAAATTACTTTCCGAAATGGAATACAAAAAGACTTTGGGTCTGGAACGGGGAGTTAGATTTTAGTCAGATTTGCTCGTGGATTCGCTCGCGATTCGGATAAAGAACGTATTTCGAAATTAGTATAGTTTTTTGTGTAACAAGTTTAATTTTTACAATAAAACCTCTAAAGCACAGCACCGTGTTTAAATTCCACAACATTATTAACTTTCTTACGACTCCGACTGTGAGATTTTTTTTATTTATTATTAAATCCATTAGATATTCGAATGGAAAACTAAGAACCCAAAGTGCAAAGTAAGAAGCTGCTGTTAATAAATCATTCGGTATAACTCTATAAATAAATCTGTATATTCTCCAGGAGTTAAACTGCAAAAAATTAATACTTAATAATTTTTGAGATTTTTTTTAAATTTTAAGGTTAAGTATCAAATTCTACCTATTTTAGACAAAACCTATAAACTGGAAAACACTATTGACTTTTAGAGCGAGCAAAAGAGAAACGAATTATTTCGTTTAAGTTCGCATAATTTTCATACTGAACAGAATCAAACATACACGAACAAACTCATTCGCGATCTTTCCGATGCTTGTTGGTAAATCACCGATTCATCAAAGGAAATTAGGGTTTAATGTGGATAGTGTAATTTAAAAAGAGGACCAACCTTATCATGAAAGGTTGGTTTTTACCAGTTGGGATGTTATGTGATGAACGCTTATTATTTGAGGGTGACTAATTGTAAGCACTATTTAGTTGTTGTGTAACGCTCCGGTTTATTTTTAGGATAAAATCTACCTAGAAGTGAATTAGTTGTACTTTGTAGCTTACGAGAAGCAGTTGAATTTAATTCCTGATAGAAGTCAGAGTTGGTTTTATTTCACTTGCGAAACTCTAAAGCTAACATATATAAAAATTTTGTGACTTCAAAATAAAGGTAAATAAATATTTTCTAAACGTTATCATTTTCATTTTTCATAAATAAACTTTAAGATTTTTGCAATTTCCTTGGAAATGATTCAAGCTCTAATTTATCTCTTATGTAGAAGTTAAGTGATTCAACTTACAATTATAGAGAGAATAACTTGAACTACACGAATCTCCAAGGCAGTGTTATAACTTTTTTTACCCATTCTACAAGCTATGATTATAACATTCCTTTCACTCCAATTGCAAGTTGATGCATAAACTGCATGGTTTGAATCAAATTTTCTATCCGAGCCGATTACCTTTTCTTTCATGCGCGGAGGCAGTTCTAACCACCAGATATACGAGCGGTAGACAATGGATTATTAATTTGCATGTCTCGGAGCGAAATCATGATGCAAGTAAAATCGTGACTCCCGAAGGCCATTTCTTCCTACTGACCGAAATTAACGGTATGGTTTCTTCCCAACTAATTTAATTTACCGAAACGAGCTACCAGGAGCGATTTAAACGAATAAAACAAACTCCATAATCTCCCACAGTGTGACAATTCTCAGGTAAATTGAACTAATTGTCGCTCTTAACTGCACTTAGAACTTCCGTTGCGTCTTAATTAGATGCAATAAGGTTTTAATTTCGGGAGCTATAGTTGCTTGCGGTATTTCCTTGTTGCGTCTTGGTGAGCTTTTGACCCGGCCCGGACGTCACTTTCGCACGCTGCGTGTGAGAAGAAAGCGGAAGGTTAACGGAAAGGCAACGAATCGCGGAATTTTTTCGCCATTACGCAATTTAGGGGGAAATTGGTCGCATAAAGTCAGTAAGAGGAGCGTGGACAAGTTAGTAGTCGGTGACTTACTTCTTTTTTGGTGCGTGCTTTGAACACAATTTATTTTTTTCTCTTTGTTTCCTTTTTTTTTTAACTTGGGAGTAATATGGTAATTGGTTATGACAATTGTATGTTTTTTTTTCGCTGAGTCTTCGTATATAATTAAGTTTTCATTTTGATTTACTCGGTATATCACTTAATTATTATCTTTTTACCAGTAAATTTTTAAAAAATCTAAGAAACTAATTGTTGTTGAGACTTAAAATTTTATGAGGATTTAGATGAAACTTAATTTTTATTTTTACCAAGGATAAATTTTCTACGACTTTTAATTTTTCCTTCAGAAGAAACATTGTAACTAAATATCCTTAATTGAAATTTTTAAACATTCTCAAAATTATAAAATATACTAAAATTGTTTCTAATAAATACTCTGACAGATGTATCAGTTAGACTGTATAGTATCTTTTTCATATTGAATCACCCTGTGTAACATTAAAGGCAGTACAGTGTGATTTATCGTTTTGAAGCAAGTAGCAGCATATAATAGAAGGCAAGTTGCGGATAGGAGCGATAGATAAGGTGGGACAGGACTTGAATAAACACGGGAGATTGCACGTTACAAAACGGCGGCTCGTCGCCGATAATGCGGAACGTTACAAAGTTCAAAATAATATCGACGGTGGCGGCGGCGTTCAGCGCTATCTCGATTGGACGGCACAATACTTCACGGCCGGCAATAAAACTCGGTAATTATTGTAGGGGGCCGGAAAAAAGTAGTCCCTGCGCCCCCACTGTAATATAAAGTAATATATTAAGTAGATATTGGGGATTTTTGCTCGCGAACTGTTCCAGAGTCGTGGCCGATCGCGTTTTTGCCTCTCGCGATGTTAATTAAAGATTGTCCGGACGGCGAAACGTCGACCGTCGCCGCCGCTTTCGTCGTATCGGGTTTTCAATTTTTAGGTTAATTTAATTGCGCAATTAAGCGATCGGAATCTGTTGCGGTCGAGTTTTAAACGCTACGCGTGCGCCTCGACCGACACTGATTATAAAGCGCGAAACTATGCGTTCGACACCAACTCACGCCATTCTATAAACGACATACAATTTTCATTCACCCACCACTCAAATTTTTTTAAATCTTTAAAGACATTAACTTAAAAAAAGAGGAAAAGAAAAGTAAGCAACGTGTTAAATAGTGATTTAGATTATTATTGAAAAATCGTCAGTGGAGAGATTTGGTATAAAGCTAGCTACTTACTTCGTGGTGCTTTCAGAGAACTTGTCTTGAAATAAACTTGAGAAGTACTTTTTCGAGTCGAAGTAAGTTACATTATGCGCGCACTTTCAATGTTACGAGTTTTTCCGGAACTGCAAGTTGAAGGACGAGTAAAGTAATTAAGGAATTATGGTTTTCGTTTTTCGAGTTTTGAGAAAACCTACGTTACTGCACCCAAATAAAGTACCTCTTGCAACAATGACGATGACAATGCTGTTTCCTTCATAATTTTCTGCGCAAAAGTAAAAGTTCAGGTATAAATTATACACCAAGGGGAACTTTTGACTTAGAAGTTGAAGGAGTTATTACATCAAGATCCTGGCGAATAGATCAAGACAACATTACATCCATGTTGCCTATACAAAAAGTAGTGAGGGAACCAAACTCTGAAGCAACAAATATCAGAGAAAAATTTGCGGAATATTTAGTGAATGAAGGCATAGTTACATGACACAAAAAAATACTAACCATCAAAACAATCTCCAATTGAAGCCTGTTTCCTCACCGAAGTCCAATTTTAGCGAAAGCAAGCCAACGAACTTGACCTGAATTTTCTGAAACATTCTGAAAATCAATAAAAATAACAATAACGGCGGTAGGAGTAATAGGATAGGAAATTGAATTAAGGGCAGTTCCGCCACAAAGATGCAACCGTAGACACGTGTTTCGAACTTATTAGTTCTCATCAGTACGGTATAGCCAAGGAGCAAGATTGGAGCAAATTGGTGACTAGTCCTCTGACTGTGTTCCCTTTTTTGTGTCTTCTCCATTGAGCTTCCTTCTTGCTCCTTGGCTATACCGTACTGATGAGAACTAATAAGTTCGAAACACGTGTCTACGGTTGCATCTTTGTGGCGGAACTGCCCTTAATTCAATTTCCTATTCTGAAAATCGTTTAAAATCGTCAAATATTCCCCTTAGCTTATTTAAAATTGTCCTGAATTTTCTGAAATTACCTGAAAGTCGTTCTAAATTGTTAAAACTTCCTAAGAATCATGAAAGGTAGTCTAATGGTAGGTTTAGGATGTCAAACTTAACCGTAACCTTAGCTGTAATGACCATCAAATTTGCCGCCTAGACGTTGCCTAAACGCTTCTTTTGAAACAAAATAGATGAACTTTTTTTAAATACTAGAGTTACTGCTATGGTTACGATTACAGCCTTTAAGTTTGACATCCTAAACCCACCATAAAACTCTTTATAGTTTGTTTAAAATCGAGCTGACTCATGAAATTTCCTGAAAATCGTTCTGAACTGTTAAAGATCGTCAAAAATTCTCTTCAGCTAACTAAAAATGGTCCAACATTTTCTGAAACTACTTGAAATTTGTTTTAAATTGTTTAAAATCGCCAAAACTTCTCTTTTACTTATCTAAAATTGTCCTGAATTTTCTCAAACTTCCTGAAAATCGTCCAAAATTGTTTAAACTCGTCAAATATTCCCTTTAGCTTATTCAAAATTGTCCTGAATTTTCTGAATTTACCTGAAAGTCGCGCTAAATTGTCCAAAGCTTCCTGAAAATCGCGAAAGGTAGTCTAAAGCTCTTTATAGTTTGTTTAGAATCGACCTGAGTCATAGAATTTCCTGGAAATCGTTCTGGACTGTATAAGATTGTAAAAAATTCTCTTCAGCTAATTAAAAATGGTCGAACATTTTCTGAAACTTCCTGAAGTTCGTCGTAAATTGTTTAAAATCGCCAAAAATTCTCTTTAGGTTATCTAAAATTGTCCTGATTTTTCTGATACTTCCTGAAAATCATCCAAAATTGTTTAAAATCGTCAAATATTCCCTTAAGCTTATTTAAAATTGTCCTGAATTTTCTGAAATTATCTGATAGTCGTCCTAAATTGACTAAAACTTACTAAAAATCATGAAAGGTAGTCTAAAACTCTTTATAGTTTGTCTGGGATCGGCCTGATTCATAGAATTTCCTGAAAATCGTTCTGGACTATATAAGATCGTCAAAAATTTTCTTCAGCTAATTAAAAATGGTACAACATTTGCTGAAAGTACCCGAAATTTGTTTTAAATTGTTTAAAATCGCCAAAACTTCTCTGCAGCTCATCTAAAATTGTCCTGAATTTTCTGAAACTTCCTGAAAATCAGCCAAATCGCTGGCCCTTAATTTAGCCATGCAATTACGAAATGTAGCCATAAGGGAGTCTTTTTTTTATTTGTATTCATTTTGTGTTCGTTTCCACACGTCGTATATTTCGTTCCAGTTTTTATGTAATTTATGAGATGCATCCCAAATTACTCTTTCTTTTTGATAAATATCCAAAAACCTTAAAGTTAACTCGTTATTCCATAGTCACTTTTGACACTCCTACTTCCTAAACGTCGCGTAGTGTAGCGCGCGCATAGAAGTAAAGAAATTATTTACTCGTACCGTTTGACTTGCGACTGTTTTCCGACCCACGAGGGGAAGTACTAGTATTTTCCAAGATTATGCGAGTCTTCATACACACAACTTGCTATTTGCCAAATACTTAATTACTTGGCAAGTATCGCGTAATGAGTAGCCGGCTTAAGAATAATTGGGGTTCGGACCAGTTGTTTGCTCAGATAATTAGTTGCAGTAATTCTTTAGGAGTGTAGCGCTTCATTGTTTATTGTCAACTAATTCTCTATATGTCTACAAAAACTAAATGTCGAAACACACCGATATTTGACGCTATTTGTAAAAATTATGGAACATTTATTACTTTTGCCCCATCCTGTATTTTTTTAACAAAATTTTTCTTTTTAATTTGGAAGAAAAGAGTTTTTTTCTGTTTATAACCATGTTATTAGTATTATCCAGATTTTCTAAATTGTCAACGGTTCCAATTAGTCTTGATACTACAAGGTTTTCATGACTTATTTCACTTTCATTTTCAACAAAATTAATCTTTTGTAAAAAGTTAGTATTTAGCTTCTCATAGTCCTTTTAGGTCTTCGATCAGCTATTAAGGAAGACTTGGTCTTCTGCTGAGTTACTTTACGAACAGCCCCTGAGACTTCTTGGTGAATACTTTTCTCAATTTCATCCATCGATCGATACAACACCTCTTCTCGACAGTTTACACAACACATTTACCAATTTAAAGCCAAGCTCAATTCAATATCATACAGCAAAAAATCTTTTGTTCATAATGATTTTAACAAATTAGATTTTGTGCTCATTAAACTAGAAGGTAAAAAATCTACTCTTTTTCTTAGATATGAAGATCCAATTAAAGTTATTAACAAATTTCCGAAATATTTTTGCATTTTTAAAGATGATATTGAATAACTCATTAGCATTCACAGACGTAAACCCGCATTTATCTTTTATGATAATGTTCCACAACTTTATCAAGTTTCTAAAAAAGGTTTTAAAGTAGCTTTCAAATTACCTTAAAATATTTTTAGTCCTTGATTTTTGTTTTGGAAGGTGAAGTAAATGTACTGTCTATAAAATTTTATTGTGATCAAGGACGTGTTTTAAAATGTTTTTATATCTTCAATTCTTCTAATTCTGTTCTAAACCAAACTAAGTGTTTCAAGTTTGGATCTGAATTTTTAAAATTTTATGACTTAAGTACACTTTCATTTTATTAACGAGAAATATTTGCACGTCTGACTACTTGTGTACCTATATGTTTTTCGTGCCCACACCTATTGAACAAAAACCCCGGTCGTTTTGGATTTTAATGCATGTAATTACATAGAATCGATTTCGATACGCGGGGGCGTTACCGTATCACCACAGAGAGGTCTTTCGTTGTCAGGTGTAAGAAGCGGGCGGCCGTTCGTCCGCCCATTGCGGTCCCGGAGAGACCGCAACGCCCAGCGCCGTTTTACCACGGCGCCAAATTAGACCGTCGCTTTTACAGTTACGCTAAATACGGCGCTCGAACGCCCAAAGAACGTTCGAGCGCTCGACGAACGCTAAAACGTTCCGAGCGCTCGCCGCCGCGCCGCCCGCGTTAACCAAACGAGCTCGAATTTTAATCACTGATATTAGATGGGTGCAGAACCGCATGCTTTGGCCATCAGCTTCGAGCGAGCGGGAAAGCGATCGTTCGGCGTTCTTTTCAGCGAAAGCTCCATGCGGACGGATAACGACTTTGGGGGCTCGTCACACAGACGTGTGAGAGACCTTCTTTACGGTACTTAGGTCAGCGAATTGTTTAGATGCCGTAAACTAATCTGTTGAGTTGTCACATTTTCATACTTCATTCAGAAGAAGACGATTATATTTTCAATACAATTGCTATACAAAATGTAAGTGTTTTCTTCCGTGTAAATGATATGTAATTAAACGAACATTGAACGTAAGTAAAGGAGCCTAAAAGGCACAAAAGTAAAATGACAAACATGTTGATAACAAAACAGCTATCGAATTACAACTGAAAGCTGAAAAAAGATCCTCTAGTTTATAGTTTTCCACCTTCGAGTTAACACATGCGTAGTAATAATACATACTTCGTTTAGCATACTTTGAACAACTTAAAAATAATATAGGTAAGTATAATAAATTTACAAACAACATTTTTAAATTCATTACGCTTTTTATTTTTATTTAAATTCACTTGAGTTTATCTAACTCAAAAACATGATTCTGCTTATAGCATCTGTTTATGACCCCGTATTTTTGGAACAAATTGACATGCAATCTTCATAAGACTTAAATCTGTTTTCATTTCCTCCACAACCACCGTATATCGCTTTGGAGCAGTTTTTCGTGTTTACATTGTAGTAGTAAACTTCATTATATGCGATGCAAGGTCCTTTATCGAAAGGAAGTGAACAAACTTCTTCCGCACCTAAAAAAATATTTCAATGGTTTATTAGAAAGGGTATTCTTTGTGTTATATCATTCATCCAGAAGACGAGGATTACATTTTTAATAGAATTACTATACAAACATTTAATTATTTTGTTCCGTATAAATGATATGTTGTCAAACGAACCTTGAATATAAGTAAAGGAGCCTAAAAGGCACAAAAGCAAAATAGCAAACATGTTGATAACAAAACAGCTATTGAAATACAACTGAAAGCTGAAAAAAGATCCTCTAATTTATAGTTTGCCACCTTCGAGTTAACGCATGCGTATTAACAACACATACCATTGATAAATTTAACTTTTGCTTAAACTATCTACTCTCATTGATACAAATAGGTGTTAAGGAAAATAAAAAATGAACAGGGTGTCCCAGACCACTCGTACCACCTGATTTACTCGAAAACTATAAGTCCTAGGAACTTGAAACAAAATATTTGATACATAAATAGGGTATAAACTTTCTTACGAATGGGAAAGGAACATCTAATATCAACCGGAAGTATGAATAATTGAAGGTCACTTTATAATTTGATATATCAAGGGGGGGTAATTTTGGTATTGTTGGAAAGAGCTTTTCAAAAGAAATAACTTTTATAGGAAGCATTTTTTTAATATCATTTACTATTTTTATCCAAAATCGCTTTCAAAATCTCGATTTTTAATGTTTGTTTCCTGATGTCACCACTAGATGTCGCCGTCGGCCATTTAAAAAAATTATGACATTTATGGCGAATTCGATTGGGTGCACTGGTGCGCACCAGTGCATAACAGCGTGTTCTATTGGTTGTTTCGTTGTATTCTATTACATTTTATTATTGTAGTTTATAAAACGTTTTAAACATCATCAAACCTTGAACGCACTTACAAGTGATGTTATGATTACGTTTGATTTCATCGCTTTCTGTTGAATTTGCCCTTTTTGCACTAAGCTAGTGTGACATATGTCAGATTTTGCACTCAACGAGTGCGCACCAGTGCACACTAGTTTTACCAATCGAATTCGCCATTAGAAATGACGAGTGATAGTAAGTCACAAGGAATAATTTTATTAACAACACGACAAAATAATGTAATATCTCTAACTAAACTTCATAACTTAATACACTTAAGCCAAATAACATAAAGCAATTTGATTTTTTTAAATGGCCGACAGCGACATCTAGTGGTGGTACCAGAAAATACTCGTAAAAAATCGAAATTTTGAAAGCGATTTTGAACAAAAACAGTAAATAATATCAAAAAATGCTTCCTATAAAAGTTATTTCTTTTGCAAAGCTCTTTCCAAAAATATCAAAATTAACCCCCCTTGATATATCAAATTATAAAGTGACCTTCAATTATTCATACTTCCGGTTGATATCAGATGTTCCTTTTCCACTCATAAGAAAGTTTATACCCTATTTAAGTATCAATTTTTTTATTTCAAGTTCCTAGGACTTATAGTTTTCGAGTAAATTAGGTGGTACTGGTGGTCTGGGACACCCTGTATATTCATTTTATAAATTGAAGTGAAGTCGTTCTGAATTAAATTTCTTTTCATCAGTTTTTAATATAAGATTAATGGTATTAATTTTGTGTCTTCTTGAATCTCTTATTCATAAGAAAAAGAGTTTGTTGTTTCAAATCATTTTTTTGATTTAAACTTTAACCTTTTTTAGTTAAAAAATAAATTGGTACAATGAAATTCGAAAGTTGTGCGAGTTTATTACCATGATAAAAATATGAAAACGTATAAATTGGGTGGTTTTGGTGAATTTATCAATTTTTAAAAATTCATATCTAAGAAACTAATTATTGTTGAGACTTGAAATTCTACGAGGATTTATATTGGAACTTAATTTTTATTATTACCAAAAATGAATTTTCTACGACTTTTAGTTTTTTTGTCAGACACGAAATTCTAACCTAACTTATTGTTAATTAACATGTTTATAAAAAGTTGTCAGTTTTTAAAAATTCATATCTAAAAAACTAATTATTATTGAGACTTAAATTTTTATAAGGATGTTAATTGAAATTTAATTTTTATTTTTACCAAAGATAAATTTTCTACGACTCTTAGTTTTTCCATCTGAAGAGAAAATATAGCTTGACGTCCTTCATTAAAATTTATCAATTTTTAAACATTCATATCTAAGAAACTAATTGTTGCTGAGACTTGAAATTTTATGAGAATTTAGATTGAAACTTAGTTTTTATTTTTATCAAAGATAAATTTTCTACGACTTTTAGTTTTTCCCTCTGAAGAGAAAATGTAGCTTGACGTTCTTCATTAAAATTTACCAATTTTTTGAAAATTCATATCTAAGAAACTAATTGTTGTTGAGACTTGAAATGTTGTGAGGATTTAGATAGAAACGTAATCTTATCTACCAGAAATCATTTTTCTACGACTTTTAGTTTTTTCCTCAGAAGAGAAAATGTAGCTTGACGTTCTTCATTAAAATTTACCAATTTTCAAAAATTCATATCTAAGAAACTAATTGTTGTTGAGACTTGAAATGTTGTGAGGATTTAGATAGAAACTTAATCTTATCTACCAGAAATAATTTTTCTACGACTTTTAGTTTTTTCCTCAGAAGAGAAAATGTAATTAAATGTCCTAAATTGGAATTTTTAAACATTGTAAAAATTAGGCTACATTTTAAAAGCGGAATTTTCTTTTAAGTGCTAGTTTTATCTTACAAATTCCAAAGTTGACCTTAAGCTGTAAGCAATTTTGAAAGAAAACGTAATGATAAACAAAAATCCCAAACATACGAATTTTTAAGATGGTTTTAACTACTAACATTCGTGAAGTTCTCCAGTGATCATTATGTTACTTGATAACAGTTTTTTTAAGCTGGAATTTGTGATAAAATGGATATTTTCTAGAAAACTTGATAACAGCTTTTTTCAATGCTGGAATATACCGTATAACAACTTTTTCTCGCAACATAGCAAAGTCCACAGGTTAATACAGTACATTAGGATTTCTTTAAGTAGGATAAAGATAACTTATATAGCACTCCAATCGTAATAATCGTTGTTACTATGCCTACACAATGCCAGGTCGAAAGCACAAGTTATGCCTTTGACAGATTGCCTGACATATCGGTTAATAAAACTGTTAAAAAATTGTTACTGAAATGCGCACTGTACAAATTGTTAAGGTTGTTGCAAGAACACGAGTTAAATTTGATAAATAAATACAAACTTCATACAAAGGGCACTTTATTATAAGAAACGACAAAATGAACAGTAAATAACTCGAACAATCAAACAAATGAAAATGTGTACTTATTGTAAATTACTTGAGGCATCTAAAGTAATTTATAATAAGTGTTCAAACACAGATCCTTGCACTGCTAAAGAGTACCCTAATCTGTCGTAGAAGTTCCTTCTTACGTTATGAAGCATAACAGGCGTAATGCTTCCAAACACATTTATAATCCTTTGACTAAGATGTTCCAAATCTTCAGCTCTTACGTGGTTGTACATTTTCTGTTTTACGTATGGCCAAACGAAGTAGTCCATAACAGCTAAATCGGGCGACCTTGCTGCCCATCTGATGTTGCCTCTTCTCCCAATAACACGATTTGAAAAAGTGATATTTAAAAATTGTCGCACATCAGCCATATCGTGTGCAGGACAGCCATCCTGCTGATACCATATTTGGTTTAAGTCGATTCCCGGAAGTTGCGTCAAAGCTGGAGTGATTTGCTCCCGAAGGAGATCCAAATACCTACGTCCATTCAAATTGCTCTCAATAAAGAAAGGTCCAACAATATGATCTCTAAGGACACCAGCCCACACGTTCAACTTTGTTGGATATTGAGTCCCGAAGTCCATTCGATGACGTGGATTCTCTCTACACCAAAATTTAATAGCAGCAGGATTGTGCCTTCCTAATAATGTAAACGTCGATTCGTCCGTAAAACAAATATTAGTCAAAAAATTTGGATTTTCGTTAGCACGTTCCATCATCGTTTCGCAGAATATCATTCTTTGGATCTCATCGTCGGGAAATATCTGATGACCTGTTGATATCTTGTACGATTTGTATCCATGTCGTCTGAGTACCTGTCGAACAGTTTCCCTGTTGGTACCGACTTCTGTAGCAATTTGAAGGCTAAATTTCGATGACTCTTCTTTGGCAATAGCGCAAATCATTGTGTCGCGTATTTGCTTGTTTTCTGTAGGAGCTCTTTCTTCTCTTCTGTGGCACCTACTGTCTGCAACACACCCATTCTCTTCAAAGGCTCTTACAATCCTCAATATTGTGGGATAATGCGGAATTGGCCGGTTCTCAAAATGTTCAACAAATAAATGAACCGTATTTCTGACTGAGTTGCCACCGTAAACCCATTTAATTATCTGTATTTTTTCTTGCAGAGTGTACAACATCGCACTAGTCGACAGTGTTTGAAGCAAAATTCGACAGAATGTAAATTTAGTTACAAATACATAACTATAGTAACGACAATTATTACGATTAATCTAATATACATTTCGTCCTTGTCTTACATCAGGAAATCCTATTGTACTGTACTAACTTATGGAATTTGCTATATTGCGAGAAAAAATTGTCCTACGGTATGTTAAAAATTGATATTTTCTAGAAAAAAAAATCTTGTAAAATATAATCTAAAAAAATCGGGCAAAAATTGGTTTTTACATCAATTAATTGCAGTTCCTAGTTTTACTTTCAGAAGATTTTTGATACTTTTAGCAACATTGAATTGTTTCAAAATTTTTGCGACTATCTACATGTTGATTAAAGTCAGTTCTCCGAATTCGTTTAGAATAGCCTTTACAACTTTTTGTTGTAACAGATTTTTATGCAAGAAAAGGATCTAATGGAGTCTGTTAACAACTTATTTATTTATTTTTTTCATTCAGAATACTTTGAATAAGTTTAAAATAATATAGCTAGGTATAATAATAATATAATAAAACAACATTTTTAAATTCATTGGGTTTTTTTATTTTTATTTAATTTAAATTGAGTCTATCTAACCCAAAAACATGATTCTACTTGCTGCATCTGCCGGCGCCCCTGCGTTTTCATAACAAGTAGACATGCAAGCTTCGTAAGTGTCAAATCTGTTTTCATTTCCACCACAACCACCGTAAACAGCCGGGATACAGTTTTGTTCGAACGTATCGTAGTAGTAAACTGGAAAGCTTGCTTTACACTGCCCCGCATCAAAAGGAAGTGTACAAGCTAAAAAATATGTATCGATGATTTATTAAGAAAAAGATTCTTTATATTTTATATAGTTATACTAACATTGGCTATAAGCCACGGATCCTAAAAAGCACAAAATTAAAGCAGCAAACATGTTAACGAAACAGTTTGTAAATTACAACTGGAAAGGTAGAACATAATCTGTATGTTAGTTATTCATCTGCGAGTTAACACATGCATGATAACAATACATCGTTTATTTTAATTGATACTTAAACTTCTTATTCTCATCAATAAATGTAGGTGTTAATATAAAATTTTTCTCAATAAAATTTTATTTTCAGTCGGTCATTGTTTTTATTTGTTATTAACATGTTATTAAGGGTTTTAATTTTGTGTCTTTTAGGATCTCTTGTTAATGGGAAAAAGAGTTTGTTACTATAACATAAATCATTTCTTTGGTATAAACTTTAATCTTTTTTTTTTTTCTCTCAGCTAAAGAACAAATTTGTTCAATGAAATTCGAAGGTGGATTTTGTAAGGAAGTTGTGCGAGTTTATTACTATGATAAAAATGTGAAAATATGTAAATTGGCTGGTTTTGGTGGATGTGGTGGAAATGAAAATAAATTTGACTCATTGGAGAAATGTATGGATTTTTGTTCTGATGTATAATAAATTAAAATTTCTAGTAGAAACAAATAAAGGAAGAATTTAATTTCAAATAAATCCCAAATCCCAATACAATCCCAAAAATTCAATAAAAATATTTTATTCTTAAAAACTAAAAATAATTTAATTATCAATGACGATAATTAGATTTTAATAAGTCAGCATCATTAAGTATTTTACGAAACAACAATATTGTACGCACGAAAGCCGTTTGATCTTCTCCTCATCAAAGAACACACAATAGCGTTAATTGGATTGTGATTGTAAATAGAAAATGATGTCTGCTCACCGTGAAATTCGTTCAACCGAGTTCTACTTCTTCTTCCCTTATTTTGCAAGATGACATTGGCGTTAACGATCGGAATCGTTCGATTCTTCTTCTCACTTCGTTCCTTTTTTGGATTTTCGCCGATCGATTCAATCGTTCTGGGAGAACTATCACGTTCTTCCAAACTAATCGTTGTGACGAACGTCCCGTGAAATATTGAATGGCCGTAGCATGACACGATTGAATTTGATCGAAATGCTTCTTATTACCACTTTTTTAACCGCTTTGTTTTTAGTTAAAGTAAAAAAGAATTAATAAAAAGAGGCGTGGTTTATTGTAAAGTTAATAAATGACTTGGTACGACCCTGTCAATGGCTTATTGTAACCTTGTTGAGCGTTTGTCATCCGTAAAACGATTTGAGAGAGGTCGTTTTCGGTCATTTAGGTAATTAGTTAGTGATATGTCTTTATGATGGGTATGGTAATTGTTATTGTTGATTGTTATCGTTTTCTAAGAAATGTTGGGAATTACCGAAGGATTAATACCTAATTACTTAATTTTAAGATAAAATATGGTATAAATAAGAACATCTTTAAGACATTTTACTCATAATCAGTTTGTTGAACTAAACTACCTTAACATGGGTTTCTTTAACAAAGGTGGAGTGTTTTTATTTGTTGTTGTCTTAATTTCTACTGTGACTGCTGCAAATATTGATGGTAATTATTTTAACAGTAAGATTGAATCTATACCATTAATTTTTGATTTTTTTTGTTTAGTTTGTAGTTTACCAGCTAGAGCAGGAGATTGTAGAGCTTCCAAACTTAATTACTTCTATGACAAAACTACCAACTCTTGTAAATCGTTCATATATGGTGGTTGTGATGGAAATGCGAATAGATTTAAGACTAAAGAAGAATGTATTCGTGCTTGTGTAAAGAACTGATTGTAACTACTAATGATTAACTGAGAATTAATTTTAAAAGAGTTATTGAATAAAACATCTTGCATTAAATTCATCATTTTATTTGTTCTTTTCTTAATTACAAATCTATTCAGGGTTGGTTTATTCACCTTTAGGTAAATTAATCTCCCTGATATTTTCCATGGTTATTGTTATTTCACTTGCTGTGCTCAAGACCCGAACGAAAAGACGATGAAAAAGATGTAAAAATCGTTTTTAGGCAAGTTTACGTAGACGTTTGTCCGAATTTGTACGACGTGTTGGGCGTAAATAAAACGAAACCGTTTGATATTAATAGAATTTCAAATCGGGCGATTTTTTATGTGAAAATCGGACCGACAGGTGGGAAAAAAGATTATTCGGTTATTACCGGACTTCCTTCTTGGGGAATTTTTTGGTATATTCATGGTTTACTTATTCTCAAATTGACACTAGTTAGAGGAAAAACGTATACATTCGTTGTTGAGGATGGAGACTATTCAACGATTCAAAAAATGCCCTCTCAATAGAGAAAGGAAAAATTATACGTTGGGATTGCTTTTGATCCACAGGGACATCCTTATCCGAATGCGAGCGGAAAATATTACAGTCGATAGAGCTGAGGAATTTGATAAATTTGAAGAGTATAAACACCTGTCTTTAAGTTTTTCAATTCTGACTGACAATCCTTCCAGTATACACATTGCTTCCTTTCTGACAAATAGGATTTAATTATCCCCAATGCCCTATGCTGAAAAGCGTATCTCTCCAGTTTGTATAGCAATATTTCATGGTCAACGTTATCAAAAGCCTTGCTAAGGTTGCAGAAAGCTATTTGTGTGTACTGTTGACGATCAAAACCATGTATAATTTCTTGTAATAAGCTCAGATCTGCTGTTGTTGATTTATCCTTCTGGTACACATGTTGAAATTTTGTTATAATATTGTTTTCTTACAGATGAGATAAAATTATGTCCTTTAGTACAACTTCAAAGATTTTTAATAGCCTTGGTAAGATTGATAGAGGCCTATAGTTTTTACAATCATTTATATCACCTTTTTTGTAAATCGATATTACCTTAGCGACTTTTAATTCAGCAGGAAAAACTCCCTCCTTTAGACATTTGTTTATTATCTTACACAACAATTTGGAAATGATTGTGTCGATTGATTTTAGTCGTGTTACTGATATACCGTATATATCTTTCGTATTTTTCATGTTCAAAGCTCGTATAATATTTATGACTTCCTGCATATCAATTTGTCCAATGTGTCTTGCTGTATTTTTTAACGGTGTTATGGTTTTCTCAATATTGGGAGACGACCGATTTTGTATGGTTCCAATTTTTACAAAGAAATCGTTCAATTCATCAGCGTGTAGAGTAGATTCATTTATACCGTGTAACAATTTTTTCTCGCAACATAGCAAAGTCCACATGTTAATACAGTACATTAGGATTTCTTTAAGTAGGACAAAGATAACTTATATAGCAGTCCAATCGTAATAATCGTTGTTACTATGCCTACACAATGCCAGGTCAAAAGCACAAGTTATGCTTTTGACAGATTGCCTCACATATCGGTTAATAAAACTATTAAAAAATTGTTACTGAAATGCGCACTGTACAAATTGTTAAGGTTGTTGCAAGAACACGAGTTAAATTTGATAAATAAATACAAACTTCATACAAAGGGCACTTTATTATAAGAAACGACAAAATTAACACTAAATAACTCGTAAAATCATACAAATGAAAATGTGTACTTATTGTAAATTACTTGAGGCATCTAAAGTAATTTATAATAAGTGTTCAAATACAGATCCTTGCACTGCTAAACAGTACCCTAATCTGTCGTAGACGTTCCTTCTTACGTTATGAAGCATAACAGGCGTAATGCTTCCAAACACATTTATAATCCTTTGACTAAGATGTTCCAAATCTTCAGCTCTTACGTGGTTGTACACTTTCTGTTTTACGTATGGCCAAACGAAGAAGTCCATAACAGCTAAATTGGGCGACCTGGCTGCCCATCTGATGTTGCCTCTTCTACCAATCACACGATTTGAAAAAGTGATATTTAAAAATTGCCGCACATCAGCCATATCGTGCGCATGAATACCATCCTGCTGATACCATATTTAGTTTAAGTCGATTTCCGGAAGTTGCGTCAAAGCTGGAGTGATTTGCTCCCGAAGGAGATCTAAATACCTACGTCCATTCAAATTGCCCTCAATAAAGAAAGGTCCACCAATATGATCTCCAAGGACACCAGCCCACACGTTCAGCTTTGTTGGATATTGAGTCCGAAAGTCCATTCGATGACGTGGATTCTCTCTACTCCAAAATTTATTAACAGCAGGATTGTGCCTTCGTAATAATGTAAACGTCGATCCGTCCGTAAAACAAATATTAGTAAAAAAATTTGGATTTTCCTTTGCACGTTCCATCATCGTTTCGCAGAATATCATTCTTTGGATCTCATCGTCGGGAAATATCTACGATTTGTATCCATGTCATCTGAGTACATGTCGAACAGTTTCCCTGTTGGTACCGACTTCTGTAGTAATTTGAAGGCTAGATTTCGATGACTCTTCTTCGGTAATAGCGCAAATCATTGTGTCGCGTATTTGGTTGTTTTCTGTAGGCGTTCTTTCTTCTGTTCTGTGGCACCTACTGTCTGCAACACACCCATTCTCTTCAAAGGCTCTTACAATCCTCGATATTGTGGGAAAATGTGGAATTGGCCGGTTCTCAACATGCTCAACAAAAAAATGAACCGTATTTCTGATTCAGTTGCCACCGTAAACCCATTTAAGTATCTGTATTTTCTCTTGCAAAGTGTTCATCATCACACTAGTCGATAGTATTTCAAGCAAAATTCGACTGAATGTAAATTTAGTTACAAATACATAACTATAGTAACATGAGTAACAACAATTATTACGATTAATCTAATATACATTTCGTCCTTGTCTTACAACAGGAAATCCTATTGTACTGTACTTACTTATGGAATTTGCTATGTTGCGAGAAAAAATGGTTATACGGTATATTTCGGATTTCTTATCTTGCATGTTTCTTCTTTCACCAATCTCCAAGCGGTAGATATTTTGACTGCAGACATCTGTATATATGTTCTATATGCATTCTTTTTTGCTTTATCTAGTCTTGTTATACACTCAGAGTTTATCTAAAGATGAATAAACCGACCCTAAATCTAAATTCATTACAAATCTATTCAAATCAAACATATTAAATTGTGAATTAGTCGAAAGAAAATTCGACTAATTTTTTGGAGGCGAATTCTACCGAAATGATTTCATACTTTGTTTTTGTGTGTTGGGTTCGTGTTAAATAAAAAAAAGAAAAAGGAATTTCTAACAATTTTAGACTTCATTCATCCAAATAAATTATTGTTTGAATCTTTAACTTTTAAGACCCATTCATTTAGTACAGTAAAACTTTTTTTTCTGGGTTCAGTTTTTTTTCTATCAGTGTACATATACATGTTGTGGGCACATTTTCTTAAAATAGAACCGAATACTGAAAGTAGCTTGAAATTCCAAAAAGAGTTAAGATCAGGAATGTCTCGCTATCGTGACGTTTACAAGCAACTGATCGATCGACCATCGTTACAAAAATTGATCACTGACTTTATAATGCCAAAAAATAAGTCAATTGAAATTGTATCTTCAAGCGACGAAAGTGATTTTTAATAAATTTTCACAAGAAGATGCGCCTTTTGGATTACGACGAGTAGTAGGGAATTATTTAATATGCATTTTGAAAGCATCTCCATGTATGTAATCACAAATTAAATGTTTTTAAAATATTTCCAGGGTATAATTTAATGGGTGTGATTTTTCAGTTCAGCAAATTAGGTACTCATAGCGACAAATTAAATGCTCTTAACGACAAAAAGAAATTTTAACGATAGTTTGTGTACTTAAACGGAAAAGCATGTATTTTAGCGGCAGATTATCTATTTGAACGGCAAAATATGTAATTTAGCGACAGAATATGAAAACGGACGACAAAATATACTACAGCGGTAAAATGTGTAAATGGCCGTCATAATATGTATGGGGTGTGATTTTTCGGTTCAGCAAATTCGGTATTCATAGCGACAAATTAAGTGCTCTTAACGACAAAAAGAAATTTTAACGGTAGTTTGTGTCTGTACAAATTGATGCAACATATAAACTAATTTGGCAAGGATATCCCGTTATAATAGCCGATAGTAGTGATAAAAACAAAGTGTTTCATCCATTCGCAATTTTAGTGTGCCAACGTGAGAATGAAAGTGATTTTGCATTTACATTTTCAGCATTAAAAAAATATATCAATTGGCAACCTGAATTATTACTAGCTGATGGAAGTGTTGCTATCACAAATGGATTTTTGAAGGTTTTTGACCAACCAATTCGCTTAATGTGTTATTTTCATGTAATTCAAGCTGTAGAAAAAAGACTAAAAACTATTATTGAATATGCAAAGAATATAAAAAATGATTTTTCTTTGTTACCATTCTGTGAAAATATTAACATATTTAACGATGTCTCAAGATTTTTCTTAGATAAATGGTACTCATTGGATAAACCAAATATCATCGATTTTTTAAATTATTTTAAGGAGGAGTGGCTAAAAAAGAATAAAAACTGGTTTGAAGGTGCTGGATTAGGATACCCGAGCACAAATAACGGTATAGAAGGTACAAATGCAGTCATTAAAAGTGAGCACACAATTAGAGAACGATTGCCAGTGGGGCAATTTTTAAACAGTTTAGTAAATCTTTTAACTAACAATAAGTGGTCTAAAGATCGAAATCCATCATCTCAAAATTATAAGGAATTTTGTTTAGAAGAAACGTCTACTTTAAGAGACTGGACTGAAGCATATCAATGACCTCAATTAAACAAAAAAAATATGCAGGTTGGTAGTAAAATTTACACCTGCTCCACAAAATCTAAACATGAAAATATCACTCCTCAATTATTTTCTAAATATATTAATAAGCAATGGAAAACCTACGATGAATTTAAAGAGATATACTTTGGTATTTGGGTTATTATAAAAGAAAACAATAAATTTGTGTGCTCTTACCCTGCATTTTTTAAAAATTATAAATGCAAACACTCGTTCGGCATGGAGGTCCGTATAAACAACACGTTAGTTCCCGAAGAAGCGAAAGCTTTACGCTTAGGCCAAAAACGAAAACGAGGAAGACCTTCTAAGGCAAAGACGGCCCTTACTGTGCATAACAAATATGTTACTTCTTTATTATGTTTTGTTTTTAAAGTTTATTTCAGCTTTATAATAATAAATATTGCGTTTTTAAATTTGTTGTTATTTATTAACTGTTAGATTAACATTGATTAGATTTACATGTTGACAGAAAAAAATTGCCGCTATGAATCCCTGAAATGTCGACCGGAGACGTAATTCTGCTAGAAACAAAATTGTCGCTATAAATGTCTAATTTGCCGTGCTGAATCATATTCAGCTGGAAAAAATTTGTCGCTATTAGACCCTAGTTTGGCGCCTCGATATATCGCCGTTCCGGAACAACATCGACGTAACTGCAATTTTTTGATAAAATGAGTTAAGGCTATCAATGTATCCAAAAAATGCTTGTTTATGTGCTGAAACAATGCTGTAAGTGTAACAACACTTTTGACTGCTAGATGACAGTTACGTCTTTTTTGAAATTTTGAGAGTTGTATTATTGTTTTGTTAGAATAAGGGCGCATCGTTTAGTTGTGCTGCAGATTTCGTCTAGTTATCTATACGTTCGGTGCAACACTGACGCAAGTGCTCTATGTGACTAGTGAAGTTCCTAACAGTTACAGAAACAATGGCGTAAGTATACTTTATGCCCAATTTTTAATCAAAATTTGAAATTTATTTAGGTGCAACAAAGACTTAATTGTATTTTAAGGCTTTTTTACTATGAAATTGGCATTATTTATAGGTTTAAACTAAAGCTGAATATCGGAAAAAATGCTACGAACCGTTGTCCATTCAAAAGTCTCTGGAAAAGGTGTAATAGCTGAAGATAATAGAGGAAAACACCACAATCATAAAAAAGTTGATCAGGAAATTATAAACTCAATAAGAGAACACATCCATTCAGTACCTAGAATTGAGAGCCATTATGTCCGTAGTGATACTTCTCGAGAATTTATAGATGGAGAGCTCTGTATTGCTGAACTTCATAGAAACTATCGTGAAGGAAGACAAGCATTGAGTAAACCAACAGCAAATTACGATTTATATGCTAAAATGTTAAACACTGAATTTAATATTGGCTTCTTTAGTCCACGGAAAGATCAGTGTGATCTTTTGAATCATACAAGAACTCATCAGAAAACGAAAAGAAAAATTTAGAAGATAAGTATCAAGAACACCTAAACGAAAAAATTTTGAGCCGTGAAGAAAAAGAAAAAGACAAGATTAGAGCAAAGAATGGAGAAATTGTTTTAGCTGTTTACGATTTACAGGCAGTATTGCCTGCACCTGTTGGCCAGACATCGACGTTTTTCTATAAATTCCGTTTAAATTGCTACAATTTTACAGTAAATTTCCGCAGCTTTAGAAGATATCTTTTTTAAATACACTTTACATTGTTTTAGATAACAGAAATTACAAACGACAAAGCCAAATCCTTTTTTTGGCATGAAGGTCTTGGGAATCGAGGTGCTATAGAAATTGGATCCTGTGTTTTAATTTACTTAGAAGAAGTTTCAAAAATTCGACCAAGTGCAGACATAGTGTTCTTTTCTGATAATTGCGGAGGCCAACAAAAAAGTAGGTACGTCGTTGTATATTAACATCTATTTTATTAAAAGGTGCTATAATAATTTATTTCTTATTAGGTTTTTGATTGGAGCATATCTGTATGCCATGGAACACTTTCATATAAATTCAATTACACATAAATACTTGATACGAGGATATACACAAAACGAAGGTGATGCTATCCACAGTATAATTGAAAGATCCATAAGAAAATCAAACAAGTCAGGACCCATCTATATACCTGATCAGTATGTCGCTATTATTAGAAATTCAAAAAAAGGGAAATCCTATAGAAGTCAGGGAAATGAGTTTTCAGGATTTTTTTGATTTAAGATCCTTGTTTAATGACATGGGATTAAACTTAACTAGAAATACCCACGGCGACGAGTTCAAAATAAACGATATTAAAGTTATACAGTTTGAAAAAAAAAGTGAGTCATTTGGATATAAAAAAAGTTACAAAGATAACGAATGGAGCTACATTAATTTTAGACCGAATAAAAGACGGTCAAAGCAGAATTACAAAAATACTAAAATTAAAAAAGCTTATCAGAAGAAATTTCCACTATCCGAAAACAAGAAGAAAGATCTAAAAAATTTAATAGAAACTAATATAATTCCTGAATTTTATAGACATTTTTTTGAGTCTGTTATAAATTAACGGTGTTATTAACGGTCTGTTATTTTTTTCTAATAAAATAAATTTAAATAACCGGCGTAAATGTTTTATTTCGTTGTATGTCTTAGGGAAAAAAAGACGTATCTACAAAATCTAATACATCTTTAATCCTAAACAAAAATTTGTATATTGCGTTTTAAACTACTCACTAAATATTAACAATACCAGAAAAGTCATTAGTATCAGTAAATTACTATTTTTTCAAGAGATAATTCTAGTTGATCATAATTGTTTTTCCCTTATCCTGTAAAATTTTGTATTTTGCAGTTATGTCGATGTTCTTCCGGAACGGCGATATATTCCCCTAATTTAATTATTTAATCATTTAATTTGAAAGCATTTTCTGATCTCTTTCGTAAATAATTGATGAATATTTTTTAAGTACGATTTTTTTTATGCAGTCGCTACCCGTTGCACAAAAAAAAAATAAATGGTATATCGTAGAAAGTTGTTTATTATGTATGTAATTATTAAATATTAATTTAAGTATTTATAAAATTTCCGACTACATATTTTTTTGTACGATTTCTTTTATGATCTACCGTATAAAAAGAGATTTTACTATTTTTTTATCTTTGCCTTCTGAGAACTTCCTAATTAACATTATACCGATCGATTAGAAATCAATCACGTAAATACGCAGCTTACTCAACCATTATTAGAACGTACTATGCTAACAGTTGTGAGATTTTATATGAGAAAAACGTATTAATAAGTAGATAAATAAATGGACTTATTAATATTTTTAAATAAAAAAAATAGCAAAAAGAAACCAATTTGTACCCCTGGTGGGACTCGAACCCACAGTCCCCGGCTTAGGAGGCCGATGCCTTATCCATTAGGCCACAGGGGCTTGGTATCTAAAATAACTTCTCAACTCCTCTTAAACACATTCATACGTTCAACAATAAATTACGTTTTATCGGCAGTTTAAAAAACAACCTCGTCCTCATTAACCTTGTTACGGGCGATAAAAGCAAAGTATAAACAAGCGGTTTTTCGATTTCCTCCCGTCCGAGATGCGTTCCAAACGATACCGCGATCCTCGAGGTCGTTTAAAGCCCCTCTTTCTCTCCGTTCATGGTTAAGTGGTCATTGTCTTCGGCGATAGCGCCGTTTTACGTCCAGTATTGGCACATATACAAAAATTATTGTCTTAACTTTCTTATCGTGTTCAATTATCTTCAGGTAATCAATTAATATTTACGTTGTTGGTCGAGAATCGTTTCACGGTTGAGTTCACTAAACGCACGACGACGTGATTACGGTGACATCGTTGCGGTATAATTAATTATTGGGGAAAAGATAAAATAAAAATTTACTGTTAATGAAAATATTAATATGAAGTTTAATCAAGTTTAATGTGAAAAGGATTTAAAAAATAGGACGGGGAAGTTGTTGAGTTAAATAAAAACTTAGAAAACTTAGATATTTAATAATTTATCAAAACCTTTAACAATAAAAAATTAAAAATTTTGACAAAAATCAATCCCAGCCTAATCCCAAAACTAAATCATTCTAATAAAATAAATTAAGTTATAACTATACTAACAAAAACTAAAAAATTACAATAAATAGAGTTTCTAAAACGCCAACAAGTTATCTTTTTTCCCTTTTTATATTTAAGTCGTTCGCGTTTTAAAAACACCTATTAACATTTTCAATCAAACTTTTAAAACATTCTTCCGTATGAAGACATATTTCTAGAGTGACTTAAACAAGGACTATCTTGAAGTAATAATTTACTTCCTCCATATCCAGATCCTCCACTGCTTGAAAATAAGCTTCTGGTATAATAAGGTATGTTTGATCCGCTTCTTCTCACTTTGAGTAAAGACCAAGCGGTGACAAATACAGCCATTAAAAAGATTAATCCGAGTACACAAAAAGCCAAAGCCATGCTGCTCGGTGAGACACAAAAAGTACGATCGCCTGGGATTTGTCCAAAAGGCATAGCTGGTTTTACTGTAAGAACAAAAAAAAGGGAATAGAAATAAAATTAAAAAGTAAAAGTAAAATGAAAAGTGTATGAAAAATAGAAGATGTATTGGTAATCTTTGGCCGTCGAAAGCGCTACGATACATCAACCCCGAGTTCGACTAGCTTGATTGCAACATCAATATCGTTTGAAAGTTTGAATTATGGTCCGATCGGAACTAATGGACCGAAAACTGACGCGTTCTTGCCGTTTTAAAATTAATTACCCGACCTATCGGGAGGCTATTCGTTTAGAATCTCGCACATATTTCACAGCCGGTCTTCGTCTTTGTTGAGGCGCGTCCGTTTAAAGGAAAAATGCCACTTCCAATTACCGTTCCATTACCCGGGCTAAATCTCACTTGTGTTGTGCGTGCGTGCTCTTTCTTTGCTCATTTTAACGCGCGTGGACTTTCTTTTTGCCCCTATAACCATAGAGGTAGGTGGTCTGCAATACGCAAATTGACACCGTGAATACTCTTTTAATAATAATGATCGTGCAAAAGACGATAACACGTGCGAAGAGATAATTAGTTTATCGTCTCCCTTATAAATGCAATTTTCAAAATGGCTTTCATTCTTTTCATCGGATCCTTTGGGAATTTCACGCGATTTTGATACAGTTATAGCGATGCTGTAGGTCTGTTTTAAGACAGATGGATTATATAAAGAAAAATTCAATCAATAAAAATCATAAAGAAGATTAGCACTAACAATAAGTCCAACACATAAACTTCGAACGCTTTTCTTAAAAAAGGTGCAATATTTCGGTTAAAATAGTTCCGTTAAAATTCTACTGTCTTTTGGAATTTTTTTAAACTTTTTGGTAATATTTAGAATAAATCGGTCTTTTTTAATTAATACTAGAATATTTTATCTTTCATTTAAAACAAAATTTTTTTCTTAATCTCAATAAATAAAGTCAGGGATTTTTTTAAAGTTGATACATTTTTTTAAAAAGTTGGGTTAGTTAACTATCAAAAATTTTTTTCAACTTTGAAATTTTTTTTTTAATTTTTTGGTGATACCTAGAGTAAATCGGTCTTTTTTAATTAAAACTAGAATGTTTGATCTCTCATGTAAAACAAAATTTATTTCTTAATCTCAATAAATAAAGTCTGCGGGATTTTTTAAAGTTGGTCAATTTTTTAAAAAGAGTTGAGTTAGTTAACTGTCAAAAATTTTTATCAATATTGAAATTTTTTTTAAATTTTTTAGTAATATTTAAAATAAATCGGTCTTTTTTAATTAAAACTAGAATGTTTGATCTTTCATTTAAAACAAAATTTATTTCTTAATCTCAATAAATAATGTCTGGGGGATTTTTTAAAGTTTATCAATTTTTTTAAAAAAGTTGAGTTAGTTAACTGTCAAAAATTTTTATCAACTTTGAAAATTTTTTTAATTTTTTTGGTAATATTTAGAATAAATCGATCTTTTTTAATTAAAACTACAATGTTTTATTTTTCATTTAAAACAAAATTTACTTCTTAATATCAATAAATAACGTCTGGGGGATTTTTTAAAGTTGGTCAATTTTTTTTTTTTAAGTTGGGTTAGTTAACTTTCAAAAAATTTTATCAACTTTGAAAATTTTTTTATATTCTTTGGTAATATTTAGAATAAATCGGTCTTTTTTAATTAAAACTAGAATGTTTGATCTTTCATTTAAAACAAAATTTATTTCTTAATCTCAATAAATAATGTCTGGGGGATTTTTTAAAGTTTATCAATTTTTTTTAAAAAGTTGGGTTAGTTAACCGTCAAAAATTTTTATTAACTTTTAAAATTTTTTTTAATTTTTTGGTAATATCTAGAATAAATCGGTCTTTTTTAATTAAAACTAGGATAAATCAATAATCAATCGATAATTGATTTTTCATTTAAAATAAAATTTATTTCCTAATCTCAATAAATAAAGTCTGGGGGATTTTTTAAAGTTGGGCAATTTTTTTAAAAAAGTTGGGTTAGTTAACTGTCAAAAGTTTTTATCAACCTTGAAAATTTTTTTAAATTTTTTGGTAATATTTAGAATAAATCGGTCTTTTTTAATTAAAATTAGAATGTTTGATTTTTCATTTAAAATAAAATTTATTTCTTAATCTCTATAAAGCCTGGGGGATTTTTTAAAGTTGATGAAATTTTCAAAAAAAAAAATAACACAAAAATTAAGATAAATCGATTTTTTTCTTGTTCTTACAAATAAAGTCTGGATGTTTTTTTAAACTTCTCATAAAAGATCTCACAAAAAAATTTATTCTAAAATTAGTGTTAAAATATAGTCAAAAACCGATACCAACATCTACATTTTCTAACTAAATTTATTAAAACACAAAAAAATCCAACCCAACCCATAATTTATTCACAACACTTAACCCAATTTTTGATTTGGTTCGGTTAATTTGAACATTCATTTCATTATACACTTCTAAAGCAATATAAAAGCGATTAAACTTTTTTTTTGTGTTACAATAAAACTCTAATACGCTCCATATACAGAGGAATTAAGGTGATTCAAAGGTGCAATTCAAAGCAAGTATTCAACAGATCCAATTTCTATAAGGAATTGGAATTGGAAGAATATCGAGAGCGTCTAAGCAAATAAATTCGATTGACGTTACAAAGATTTGAATTCTCACGGCTTTGCCTTTTAAAGAAACTTGCTCTTTTTAAGGTGATTTGGTTCGTGAATAAACACACAATTAGCTCGTTGAAGTTCTTTGGTATTGTAAAAGAAATAGAAAAAGAAAGGTATACGTTTAATAAGTTTATAATTAAAGGTGCGAAGAAAATCCCAATTTTTCTTTATTGGAGAAATAAAAGAAAAGAAAGTTTTAATACAAAAATATATTTACATATTCTATATACAAAAAGCAATATATACAAGAGCATTTTAATTTCGATTATTGATAACTTACCATCTCGTTTTTCTTGTAAGTAATCGTCTTCTATATCAATTTCGGGTGCTTTTACTTCAACGCTATTAAAAACTTCTAATCGTTCTAAAATTTCTTCGTTTTGGTTAATTTTTAATTTTCGTGGAAGTCTATTATCGTTTGGATTGTTTCTACAGTGAATTTCAGTACAATTATTTCGACAAAGTTGGAGACTGCAGGAAAAATGTAATCGGTTTCTATCCGGAAATTTAAAAGCGGCAAATCTTGCGATGGCTTCTTGGTGTTTCATTAAAGCTATCGGTCGTGGAGGTTTTAAAGATAATTCAGGGAGGAGTAATTCGTCTATTGGACATCCGTAATCATCGAGAAGTTTTTGGTATGAGTCACCGATTCCATCGTGAGCTATACAATCGACTACTCTCCAACCAATTCCAGCTAAAAACAATTAATTTAGTTGACGATGTAATAATAAATCGAGTTCTTAGAAAAGGACAGCTAATAAAGTGTAGATAGAGTTTTTCCTAAGAAGGTTGTTTCTCTATCCGGCGAATTTAAAACCAATTTCTTAAAAATAAAAATTAAAAAAATAATTTTATAATGAAATTTTTATTAAAAATCGATAGGAAATTAAATTTCCTTTAATTTGAGTACAAACACGATCTATCTAACTTTAATAGGTACAAAGTTATCGAAATTTTTAATTTTTTAAACAACCTGAAGTCGGCCATCTTTAAAATTTTATTATAAATCGATAGGAAATTAAATTTCCTTTAATTCCAGTACAAATATGATATATCTACGATTAAAAATAAAAAAGTTATCGAAATTTTTAATTTTCATAAAAATCGGAAGTCGGCCATCTTGTAATTTTTTAAATCAACGTAACTTTTTATTTTTTATCCGAATATAGTCGTGTTTGGTATCAAATTAAAGGATTTTTAATAAACTTTAACAATTTTTAATAAAAATTTTAATTTTCTTAAATTGTCATCTTGAAAATTAAAAAATTGACGTAACTTTCTTATTTTCAATCGTAGGTAGGTCGTGTTTGTATTCAAATTAAAGGTTTTTTAATGAATTTTAAGAATCTTGAAGAGTTTTATACCGTACATATATGGTAATTACCATACGGTTGGCAATTCTGGTTGAGACGAGTGTTGTGACAATAGTTGAAATGTGTATGATGTTGCAGTACAACATGTAGTACGACTAATTTGTATGTATATTGGAACGTGGAAAAATTTTCATACTGCAGGTCGTTTCAATCGTCAGTCCAACTGTACTGTTGATGCAATTTGCAATGTTAACAAAAAACGAAAAACGCAAAACAATATAAAAAGTGTAAATTCGATAGATAGAGAATACGAAGTGTAAACGATCGAGGAAGGAAAATTAAAAAAGTTTTGAAAAGGAATCCATAAAAGGTAGTTGATGGACTAAGAATTTGAACAAAAATGATGATAGTTCCATTGTAATAAAATAAAATATACGTAAAGAATATATTAAGCTATTATAAAAGTAGAAAATAATACTTTGATCTTTTTTTTACCTGGAAGTGTTGACTTAACAACTAAAAGAGCCGGTTCACCAACTTTCAAACTTTCAGCCATAACATCATTTTCAGGAACAATTTCCATCCAAGCTCTAGCAGCATTTAAAGCTTCCGTAAGAAGTTTAGTATTTTTCCCTGAAGATAATTCCTCCTCAAGAACTTCCGACCAATCTTGTTGCATTCTCCCTTTTCTAAAAGTCAAAATACAATTCCCCTTCCAACAAAAAACCAATTTTAAAAGATCCTCACCTATTACCACTTCCTTTTCTCTCTCGTACTTCTTTCTTTAAAACCTCCTCCATTTTCAAATTCCAATCCACACCCTCTTCGTTTTCTTTACAAGTAATTCTAGCCTCTTGATCGGAAATTTGTCTTAAGAATTTGTCCTGTTGCAATACGACTGTTACACTGTAAGTCACTTGGCCGTTATCTAGTACTTTTAAGTTAACACCGCAACCCGTCGTCGGTAGAGATAGCGTTAAAGAATTTGACAAATTACCTGTAGAAAAAAGAAAAGAGGGAATTCGTGGAATTTGTTACGGATAAATAACAAATACTAAAAAAAAAATTAAAAAGACATTTTACCCAACGCTCGACAATCCTGCGAGAATTCCTTCGCGAATAACATTCCTTTAAACTCCTGCTCGGTTACCACTGTTATGTTCACGGTGTTTGCGTTACAAGAAGTGGTAGTTGAAAGGATTTTATTTGGAATCGGTGGTAAAGTTCTTAATAAGGGAGAAAATGCTGATTGGGTTGTTCGAAGAAGGAATAAAAAGAATAAAAGGGACATTTTTTTTATTTGTGTTTATTTCCTAAAAGAAAAAGAATAACATAAAAGTTAGTAACTTACTCTTTTGTATTTTATAATGATATACAGGGTGTTTCAGAGTTGCACGGCACCATTTCAGGGATATGTTCTCCAGCACGAAATAAACTAGAAAGTTTATATAAACATAAGTCTCAAATTAATTTTTTATCGAGATATTGAAAAGTTAATTTATTTAACAACAAAACGTTCAGAGTAACTGTTCAAATTGCCCTCCGTTTTGTTGAATGCAGCATTCAGCACGACGAATCCATGATTCTCCGGCACGGCTTATAGCATCAGAACGACCCCTCATAGTAGCTGCTGCTTCTTCGATGTAATTTCTTAACTCGTCTTGCGTGGCAATAGATGTAAAATAAACCATAGACTTCATCCAGCCCAACACAAAATAATCTAACGGCGTTAGATCAACAGATTGTGGTGACCATTTAACAGGTCCGTTTCGGTTGATCCATCGGTTACCATAGTGTTTAAATAATCGGTGACAATATGAGAAAAGTGAGCAGGGGCACCGTCATGCATAAACCGCATCCCCTGCCTGTTGGTAATCGAAGTATCTTCTAGAAGCTCCTATAGATTATTTTGCAAAAAAATCAAGCAAGATACTCCTTAAAGCCTTGTTGGTGAAAAGGAAGAGCCGATGAGATTATCACCAAGAAGACCACACCAGACATTTAATTAAAAGGTATGTTGGTAATGCGTAATAGCAGTCGTATGAGGGTTTTCGTCGCTCCAAGTTTGAGTGTTTCGAAAATTAGTAAATCCATTTCTGGTAAAGCAAGATCTGTAACTAGTAGGCAGCTCAGGAAGTTAGGATCTCGTGTGCATTTTCGAATCAACCACTGGCAAAAATTTATTCGCTTGTTGTAATCTTTTATTGTTGCTCGCGCAAAGTTTGCCATATGCAAATGAAACATTGAAATGTGACAATTTTCTGGTGCTATACTTCATTTAATAACTAGGAGGAGTGATTTGAATTTTGCGCGCCAAATAGTGAACTATTATTGGTCGCTCCGCAGTCAAGTTTACGAAGACGAAAAAATTGGTTTTTGTCGTTTATTGTTTTTAACGTTTGAGGTTAGGTGCTTTACCTAATTTGTCAACTTGTTTCTCGCTTTTTCGTTGTGCTCAAATGGTTGCGATCAAAAAATATTAAGTTCGAAGAAGATATGGTACGATGTCATCTGTTGGATATAATACGTCAACACAAGGAACGTCTTTTGGATAAATTTTGAACAATGTACCTATAGATAAACGGCCAAAAAGATATTTGGTATGTTCTAGAATACTACGCTCAAACGCTTGGTGTTTTGTTGGTTGCATAAATGTGACTGGTTTTAAGTATAGAATTCAAATTTGCCGCTAAAAATGTTTAGTGTATTTTTTAGTTACTTTTTCCTATGTAAATGGGGTTTTGAGATTTACTCCTCCTAGTTATTAAATGAAGTATAGTAGTAGGAGATTGAATATACAGAGTGGGCCACTGAAAACAGTAAACGCAAGTTTTGGCCACTTAACATCAATTTTGCGAAAAACGCTCGAACACGTCAATTTTATTATGAAGGGGGATATCGGAATGGATTAGTACTATTTGCATAACTCCAACCCTAAGATGGGAGTGGATTGCACCCCAAACATTTTAAATTGAAAGGGGTGTCAAACGCTACACAGTTTTAAAGACCTTTCAAATCTCTTTTCAGCAGTCTTTTTATTTTTGAAATCCGATCATTAATTCCAGAGAAAAAGACTTCTGAAGTTTTAACTTCTTTAGACATCTGTCTGTAATTTTGAACATTTAATAAACTTTGTTTTAAACGATTTTTTCTCTGGAATTAATAATCGGATTTCAAAAATAAAAAGACTGCTGAAAAAAGATTTGAAAGGCCTTTAAAACTGTATAGCGGTTGACACCCCTTTCAATTTAAAATGTTTGGGGTGCAATCTACCCCCATCTTAGGGTTGGAGTTATGAAAATAGTACTAATCCATTCCGATATCCCCCTTCATAATAAAATTGACGTGTTCGAGCGTTTTTCGCAAAATTGATGTTAAGTAGCCAAAACTTGCGTTTACTGTTTTCAGTGGCCCACTCTGTATAATAAGAGAACAGCATTGAATATCCCTTCTTCAACGTTATGGCGATGTTACACGGTTCACTTTAGCGTTTCAATTTGGATGAAGCAAACTAACTGAATCATGTAAACATAAAAGTGAATTGGTCAATGTGATTGTGCAATCGCGTTGAAAGAATTGAACTGGTTCAATATTTTCACTTTTGTCGTTCATCATTCAATGCAGTTGAACGCAAATTGAACGTGTAAATACTGGTATTCACTCGATGTTCAATTTTGCGCGCCACGCCAATGCCGCCCGATGCGCTGTTTCACGAAAAAGGTTGAGGTTAAAGGCGTGTGAGAGACAAAGTGTCAAGTGTCACAGTGAAAGAAAGTGTCAAATTTGAATAGCTAGAAAATGGTTTTCAAATGGAAAGAGGAACATACACCTCTGTTCCTATACTTCATTTAATAACTAGGAGGAGTGAATCTCAAAACCCCATTTACATAGGAAAAAGTAACTAAAAAATACACTAAACATTTTTAGCGGCAAATTTGAATTCTAAACTTAAAACCAGTCACATCTATGCAACCAACAAAACACCAAGCGTTTGAACGTAGTATTCTAGAACATACCAAATATTTCTATGGCCGTTTATCTATAGGTATGTACATTGTTCAAAATTTATCCAAAAGACGTTCCTTGTGTTGACGTATTATATCCAACAGATGACATCGTACCATACCTTCTTTGAACTTAATATTTTTTGATTGCAACCATTTGAGCACAACGAAAAAGCGAGAAACAAGTTGACAAATTAGGTAAAGCACCTAACCTCAAACGTCAAAAACAATAAACGACAAAAACCAAATTTTTCGTCTTTGTAAACTTGACTGCGGAGCGACCAATAAAAGTTCACTATTTTAGCGCGCAGAATTCAAATCACTCCTCCTAGTTATTAAATGAAGTATAGAACACTTTAAAAAATACCCAAGTCTGTGGAACAACAGAACCGATGCCTACAAAAATCGAGAAGTTCGCGCAAACGCCATAAAATCATTAATAGAAGATTTAGGTATCGTTGGCGTAAATGAAGAGGATGTTAAATGGAAAATTAAAAGCTTACGCACACGTTATACTTGCAAATTATCAAAAATTAAACGGTCTACAAAAAGCGGTAGTTTAGCAGATGACGTGTATGTTCCCTCTATATAATTGTTCTAAGGATCCAAAACAGTCACCAGTAACAAGATATCTCAGGGCGATTTGCAATTTTATTCGTGCTGGTAAAGCATCTCTCATCACTGTAGTTTCCTTCTGAATTAGCGGAGTAACCATTTCTAGAAGTTCTTCAAATTTTTCTTTATTCATTCGAAGGTGATTGGTGTATGCATCTGGATCCTCTTCTGCCAATTCTTTCAATAGACGATTTGACGCTCCCAAGGCCTGTCTTCTCAATATCCATGGCCGCACCCACCAACGTCGTTTATTCCTCCGATTCTTTTTTGTCAATTCCTTAATTAACCCTCATCCGGACTTCGTTTCTAGAACCAAATCCGGACTTGGTGTATCAAATTGACACAATGCCAGGTAATAATTTTATGTCTATTTTTCTTATGATTGGTTGATTGAATGCATATGAATAGTTGAAAATAAGGATCTTTCTTTAGTTTCTTTATATTTTATTGACTATTGGCTATTTCACTTACAAGGGGACCACCAGACGTGTAACCTCCAGATTTTGTTCCTGATTTTTTTACAGGTAGAGACATGTATGTGAAGCTTCTTGGTAAAATATTTGGGCCAGATGGCCAGGCATTTTTGAGTTATGAGTTTTTGAAATCGTCGAAAAGACCCACGTAAGTGGTCATCCGGTGATTTAATACTTTAGTCGAAGAGGTGCGATAGCCGAGATGGTAAAGGCGCGAGTTACGAACCGTGGCGACCCGAGTTCGAATCTCGGTGCTGCCCATTTTTTTTCTTTTTCGTTATAAATTAATTATTAGATAAATTATTTATTATTTCTTATAAAAACACATTCTTTTTATTTAAATAATCGGAATACACTTATTGGAGTTAAAAAATATACAAATTAACATTAAAGAATAAAATTAGTTTACATTAATTACAATAATTAATTTTATGAAGTAGATGTAGCGGGAGAACAATAATTTGGATGATATCTGTCGTATAAACATTGAAAGCACAAGTTTTTATAATACACTGCACACCTTAAAAGTGAAGGGTTTTTAAATGAACACGGATCTTTTAAAACATCAGAAGGAAACCATACTTCATTTACATTTAAAAGAATCTCTCTGCTATCAGTTAATTGTGAAGCATACCAGGCGTACTTCAACATATTATTGAAAACAGGTGCTGATAACTGATGATGCACCAGAGAATGAATTTTGACACAATCTTCTCTTCCTGAAATTTCGCGATCACTTTCTATTAGAGCAGAACAATTTTGAAAACGATGTTTAATAAAATTTTTCACTTGCCTATAAAAGTAAACGTCGTAAGGTTGACAAAGGGAGTACATTTCGCGGGAATGTCGAACTTTCTTGCCTTCTAGAAAGGACTTCATATTTTTGTTTTGTTTAATTTACTGTATTTTGGCTATTTATAGGAAAAGGGTTCATATTTAATTGACCGTTTATGACTTTTCGTTGAATCAACCCTTTTTTCCTAGAAATAATCAGAGTAATTTTTTAACTTTTTAAAATCATTTTAAACTCCAATAAATGTATTTCGGTTTGTTTAAATAAAAAGAATGTGTTTTTATAAGAAATAATAAATAATTTATGTAACAATTAATTTATAACGAAAAGAAAAAAAAAAATGGGCAGCACCGAGATTCGAACTTGGGTCGCCATGGTTCGTAACTCGCGCCTTTACCATCTTGGCTATCGCACCTCTACGACAAAACTATTAAATCACCGGATGACCACTTACGTGGATTTTTTTGACGATTTCAAAAATTCATAACTCAAAAATGCCTGGCCATCTGGTCCAAATATTTTACCAACAAGCTTCACATACATGTCTCTATCTATAAAAAAATCAGGAACAAAATCTGGAGGTTACACGTCTGGTGGTCCCCTTGTTAGTGAGCCAAAATATCTAGTGGATTCGACCGTAAATAACAAAAAGATTAACAATTAACTTTGAAAATTGCGTCAATTTGACACAAAATCCGGATGAGGGTTAAATGGTCACAAATTAAGGTTATTCCTATACTTACGACCTGATTCGACGCCATCTTTCTAAACAATGTGATTTGGACAGTTCATTTTATAGGATACGTGTAAACATTATATTTTTCATTTTTGCGCCTTTCAACCAAAGTGAATCAATTTGGTTGAACCGTGTAATATCGCCTTAAGACGTCTTTCAACGGCTTCAAACGTTTTCCGATTTGGTATCCTCCTAGTGGGAAATGTTGTAAAAAAATAAAATAACATTTTTATGTACCTCGCCATAAATTAAGAGGATGTCTGTTTGTTCTTCAAAAGTGAATAAATTTGTGGTGTCTCTCATGATAATACAAAATGAAAGTGTTCTTATTAACTCATACGAAAACGCGCAGAAATAGTAAAACAGTTCAATTCAAATTCAAGACATTAATGGCGTATTCGATTGGTTGCACTCAGTTGCACTGGTGCGCACCAGTGCATAGCAGCGTGTTCTATTGGTTGTTTCGTTGTGTTCTATTACATTTTATTATTGTAGTTTATAAAACATTTTAAACCTCATCAAGCCTTAAACACACTTACAAGTGATGTTATGATTATGTTTGATTTCATCGCGTTCTGTTGAATTTGCCTTTTTTTGCACTAAGCTAGTGTGATATATGTCACATTTTGCACTCAACGAGTGCGCACCAGTGCACACTAGTTTTCCCAATCGAATTCGCCATTAGATATTTATCTTTAATTTTTCAATATCTCGATAAAAAATTAATTTGAGACTTATGTTTATATAAACTTTCTTGTTTATTTCGTGCTGGAGAACATATCCCTGAAATAGTGCCGTACAATTCTGAAACACCCTGTATAGTATAACAAAAGTTGTAACTTTTAAACATCAAATTTTAATGTAATCAAATAGCTCCAGTAGATATAAAAACAAAACGAGAAATAAACGAGAAGTTACAGTTACATCCTCTTTCTCTCTTCTAGATAGAAAGGAATAGAAATAGGAAAACACCGCTTGAAGCTATTATTGGTTGCACATAGCGGTACACGGTTAGAGAAGAAGTTATGTTACGCAGTCAAGGCCGGCAGAGTATTTTTTTTCTTGCGTTTTAACTCGCCGAACCAGCATTGTTCCAATGTCTTTAGGTCACTAGTGTATTAACGTCTTTATTATTTATTAATTTATTTTAAAGGGGAAGTAGTATATTTTAATTAACATTAATATAAAGATGGTAACAAATCTATGATATCTTACATTGAATGTTAGGTTTTAGATTTTATTTTTGTAAAAAGTTAGAAAATTTCTTGAGGGTAGTAATAATAATGTGGATAGATAATAATTTTTGAGTTGGGTAAAGAAAATAAAGTGTGAAATACAAACGGTAATAAGACAATGGCTCGTTAAGAATGGTATTAGATGAAGTAATAAGGATAGAAACGGAAAATGTTTCCGTTTTACTGGGCACGGTAATTGCCCACAGCTGATGAAGTCTTATTTTTAAGTTAATTTCACCGGTTAGTACGCAGGAACGTTGCGTTTTGTTGAACGATTGTTACCTCACATAAGACAAGTTGTACTTGTGAAATTTTAGAAGTTACTCGTCTTTATAAAATTAATTGAGTTAAAAGTAATTTTGTATTCCTATTTAAAGTTCAATCTGTCTTTTGAATTACCTGAATTATTGGTATTCTACAATCTTATGAACTGTGTTAAGAAAAGAAATCTTTTGAAAATAACCTATTATTAACTTTTATGATGGTTATAAACCGAAACTAATTCGATATTTATTTAATAAAGACCACTAAAAATACAAAAAAAAGTTTCTTTAATTTCCTTTTTAATCAGGATTAATAGACCACAAAGACTCTTCTGACAATTAGCGTTAGAGCAAAAAAAGAGGACTTTTAACAACAATAAATGTACACTTGGTATCTTTAAATAGATTAAATCTTTTGGAAATAATTGTTAGAGAATATTTCTAAGCAGAAATACTCATCAAAGAATATTTTACATGTCCATTACTTTGACAATAAAAGAAATTTAAATTTCAGTCATTTTATCAATAAGATGTGAACTACTCATTTTTTTATGTCAAGAAGGTGGTCAAACACACTCAATGGTCAAAATTTAATCTCCTTTACTGTAATTTTAACTTACTAAATGACATTATAAGAATTATACGTAAGAATATAGAATTGTTTTAATCCAAAACTACAAGAAATCAATAAGTTAATATCTTGAAAATAACCTAATTAGTCTCTAAAGAAGGTAAACAGAAAATAGTTAAACGCTCAATTAATAAAGACCATTAAAAGAATTAAAAAAGTTGTTTTAAATTTCCAGGTCAAACAGAAATGTTATTATTATTATTCAAACAGGAATTGATTTACAAGGAGAGTGCAAGGTCTTGGGGTCATAGATTTAGTTCAAATTTTGTAGGATGGTAGCTTTAGTTTCCCTGTTGAAGAAAATATATGGTTGTAGGGTTCACTATTCAATAGCTTTTTAGATATTTGCAAGTGAAGATGCAATTCACTAGTTAAATTCAGGTCTCTAGCAAAAGATTAAACATAATAGGTGTAGCGTAGCAGCAATAGATCGGTGTTTCTCATCATTAGACGCCGGGTTCGAGTTCTGAAAGTGTCCATTTTTACATATAAAGATACCATGGGTGGATATAAAATTTTGCGACATCGAAGCATTTTTTGAGTGTGCACCGCACTTTGGATTTGTCAGTTAATTGTCATTTGATTTGTCAAGACTTCAAAATTAATACAGGAATATGACTTGGCATTATAACCTTTCTTCATTCAGTTTTAACTGTCAAATTAAATGAAAGTTATTTTATAAAATTTGATGTAAAATTCGTTATTTTGGCGAAGAAATTGGAAATTTTGAAGAATATATCAAAAAATAATAATGATTAAAATATAGTACGAATAAAGTAATCAAAATGTGCTCATCATACTCAGATCGCAGATTTTAATGGAAAAAAGTGAAGTATAAACCTTGAGACTGGAGAAGAAGAGCTAAACACTCAAACTCCAAATCCACTACCTTGTAAAATAAAAATGAATAATAAATAATAACCTTTCTTCAAAAAGCTTGACTTAATCGGTATAAATTCGGTTAATTTTGACATTATCCGGACTTGTCCTAACGAATTAATTGCATCCTTAATTGCAAATATTTTAAAAATTATTGAATAGTGGCCCCTATAACCATATATTTTCATCAACAGAGAAATTAAATCTACCATTCTACAAAATTTGAACTAAATCCACGACCCCAAGACCTTGCACTCTCCTTGTTAGAGTTATTTTGGTCGCTATAAAGGTGTTAAACCGAAAATAGTTAAACGATCAATTAATAAAGACATTTTAAATTTCCAGGTCAAATAGAGACATTAATTATTATTCAAATAGGAATTGATTTAGAGAGTTCTTTTACCTCTGATGGTATCTCAAAGGAATTTAAAACTACAGTTAGATAACAACATTCCGTAGTATAGTCAGTATATTTACATATACAGTCTGTCCTAAGATTTAATTCAAAGTTCTATGTTATTTCTTGCCAAAATTTACGTAATGTTTTATCATTTTTTACTCGAAAATTAAAAGTTTTAGATTTTTTTTAAGAGATGTTTGAGACAGTAACTATTAACTATTTTTGTTTGTGGAAAACTTCTTTTGATAAATCTACTGAGAGTTGTGTTGGGTTGAATTTCAACCATAAGTACGCTAAAAAGGGATAACTAAATAATATTCTTGCATTTTTATTACCTTATTATAGCTAAAATTAAAATTATAATGTTTTTCTTTTCAATTTCCAATTACTAAGGGTCAGTTTATTCATCCTTGGGTAAATTAATCTATCTGGTATCTACTATCGTTACTAGCCAAATAGCCAATCAGGCCAAATGAAAATTAGAGTAAGCATGAAAAATGTCAGATAGATTAATTGACCCAAAAGTGAATAAACCAACCCTAACTCTATATTACAAATTTATTTGTATGAAAAGTTTGTGTTATTTCTGTCATATCTATAACCCAATGTATTCCAATTATCAAAAGAGTGATAATTTATGTAAATTTTACGATAATCAACTATATAAGTAATAAAAATATTAAAAACCTACCTTAAACCTTCAAATCGTATTTGTTCACATTAAAAAATTCTCCTCATTTTGAATAAATTTCCAAACTCTTTGAAAAATAATTTTCCTTTTAAAAATTTTAATTGTCTTCTTTGTTGAAATGTTATCTTCTTTCTTAAAAAATATATCTTCTTTTTTCAATCACTTCGTCTTATTTTGAATAAATAAAACGATTGTTGTTTATGGAATCTTCGGATTAATTTTTATTTGACTGTTCGAATGGAACTTTAATCGGCTTTATCTGGTTTGGAAGTTGTTTAAGGAAGCACGAAGCGAAGGCGCCGGCAGTTGGCAGGTGAACAGAACGAGCAAATGTAACGTAACCGAAGAGTACAGTTTGTTACGGGACTCTCGCGGTTGAAGTGGCGGGGTCAGTGACAAAACGACGGCCCCATCTGATAATAACTATTTGGAAAGAGGGTCTCATTTATTAACTGAAAATTACAAGAAATTTCGCACCATATAACTAAATATGTTCACTTTTATTTTTAAAAAATAAGCTTTACACACAAAAAATAGTTTATAAACAGTATTTTAAAGGCTATTTTATTTTGATTTAAATTAAAATATATTTTCTTTAATTTACAAAGTTATTTCAAATAGATATTTATATTTAAAATATATTAGGTAAAAAACTTTAAAGATTTTTTATGAACCTAAAAAAAATCTTTTCTTCTAATTCACTTTTACCAACCTTTAAAATCTTAGATTTAATTCAATTCGATTCAATTTAGATTCAATTCATTCGTTATAGATTGAATTCATAAAATATACAGGGTGAACCGGAAAAAATAGTTCAAACTTCAAGGATGCATTGAATTTATAAAACTAAAGCAAGAAAGCTAAAACGCAACAGCTAACGATCGAAAAAAGCTCTTCAGGAAGGTTTAAAAGAAATTTATAAAAGCAAGTTTTGGAAAATTGGAAAGTATACATTTTAATTTATCTTTGTGTAAAAAATCTTTTTTTAATTCTTAAAAATAAGTTCTGTGCGATTTATTAAAGTTTATCAAAATTTTTAAGGCTAGAAAAAAATCGTTGACTTTGAAAATTTTTTTAATTATTTTGGTAATAACTACAACAAATCTGTTTGTTTTATTCAAAACTAGATATTTTAATTTATCCTTGACTAAAAAATTTGACCTCAGTTTTTATAAATAAAGTCTGTATGGTTTCTTAAAGTGAACCTAAAATTTTTAAGGTTAGAAAAAATCGTTTACTTTGAAAATTTTTCTAATTTTTTTGGTAATAATTGCAAATAATTTATTTATTTTATCAAAAACTAGATATTTTAATTTATCTTTAGCTAAAAAATGCTTTCTCTGTTTTTTATAAATAAAGTCTGTATGATTTTTTAAAGTTAACCTAAAATTTTTAAGGTTAAAAAAAATCGTTTACTTAAAATTTTTTTTTAATTTTTTTGGTAATCACTACAACAAATCTGTTTGTTTTATTCAAAACTAGATATTTTAATTTATCTTTGACTAAAAAATTTGACCTCAATTTTTATAAATAAAGTCTGTATGGTTTCTTAAAGTTAACCTAAAATTTTTAACCCGGCGTGTGTATACTATATTTTTTGAGACACGGTGTGTATACTGGGTCTTTTAGGGCACAGGCATATTTTCAAAGTTTTCTAGGCTTTAAAAAATTCTAGAAACATTCTGAGTTACTTATTGAAGCATCTACTACATAGCCGAGCAGTTACCAAACTTTTTTAGGGGGGGTAGCCGAAGCCTAGCCTCTATTCATAAGAGAGAATTTCGAATTTCAAATTTTGACTGTTCCTTCAAAGACCCAGTGTACACATGGAGGGTTAAGGTTAGAAAAAATCGTTTACTTTGAAAATTTTTCTAATTTTTTTGGTAACAATTAGAAATAATTTATTTATTTTATCAAAAACTAGATATTTTAATTTATCTTTAGCTAAAAAATGCTTTCTCAATTTTTTATAAATAAAGTCTGTATGATTTTTTAAAGTTAACCTAAAATTTTTAAGGTTAGAAAAAATCGTTTACTTTGAAAATTTTTCTAATTTTTTTGGTAACAATTAGAAATAATTTATTTATTTTATCAAAAACTAGACATTTTGATTTATCTTTGATTAAAAAATTTTATCTCAATATTTTATAAATAAAGTCTGTATGATTTTTTAAAGTTAACCTAAAATTTTTAAGGTTAAAAAAAATCGTTTACTTAAAATTTTTTTTTAATTTTTTTAGTAATCACTACAACAAATCTGTTTGTTTTATTCAAAACTAGATATTTTAATTTATCTTTGACTAAACAATTTGACCTCAATTCTTATAAATAAAGTCTGTATGGTTTCTTAAAGTTAACCTAAAATTTTTAACCCGGCGTGTGTATACTATATTTTTTGAGACACGGTGTGTATACTGGGTCTCTTAGGGCACAGGCATATTTTCAAAGTTTTCTAGGCTTTAAAAAATTCTAGAAACATTCTGAGTTACTTATTGAAGCGTCTACTACATAGCCGAGCAGTTACCAAACTTTTTTAGGGGGGGTAGCCGAAGCCTAGCCTCTATTCATAAGAGAGAATTTCGAATTTCAAATTTTGACTGTTCCTTCAAAGACCCAGTGTACACACGGAGGGTTAAGGTTAGAAAAAATCGTTTACTTTGAAAATTTTTCTAATTTTTTTGGTAACAATTAGAAATAATTTATTTATTTTATCAAAAACTAGATATTTTAATTTATCTTTAGCTAAAAAATGCTTTCTCAATTTTTTATAAATAAAGTCTGTATGATTTTTTAAAGTTAACCTAAAATTTTTAAGGTTAGAAAAAATCGTTTACTTTGAAAATTTTTCTAATTTTTTTGGTAACAATTAGAAATAATTTATTTATTTTATCAAAAACAAGACATTTTGATTTATCTTTGATTAAAAAATTTTATCTCAATTTTTTATAAATAAAGTCTGTATGATTTTTTAAAGTTAACCTAAAATTTTTAAGGTTAAAAAAAATCGTTTACTTAAAATTTTTTTTAATTTTTTTGGTAATAACTACAACAAATCTGTTTGTTTTATTCAAAACTAGATATTTTTATTTATCTTTGACTAAAAAACTTGACCTTAATTTTTATAAATAAAGTCTGTATGGTTTTTCAAAGTTAACCTAAAATTTTTAAGGTTGGAAATAATCGTTTACTTTGAAAATTTTTCTAATTTTTTTGGTAACAATTAGAAATAATTTATTTATTTTATCAAAAACTAGATATTTTAATTTATCTTTAGCTAAAAAATGCTTTCCAAATTTTTTATAAATAAAGTCTGTATGATTTTTTAAAGTTAACCTAAAATTTTTAAGGTTAGAAAAAATCGTTTACTTTTGAAAATTTTTCTAATTTTTTTGGTAACAATTAGAAATAATTTATTTATTTTATCAAAAACTAGACATTTTGATTTATCTTTGATTAAAAAATTTTATCTCAATTTTTTATAAATAAAGTCTGTATGATTTTTTAAAGTTAACCTAAAATTATTAAGGTTAAAAAAAATCGTTTACTTAATTTTTTTTTTAATTTTTTTGGTAATAACTACAACAAATCTGTTTCTTTTATTCAAAACTAGGTATTTTAATTTATCTTTGACTAAAAGATTTGACCTCAATTTTTATAAATAAAGTCTGTATGGTTTTTCAAAGTTAACCTAAAATTTTTAAGGTTGGAAAAAATCGTTTACTTTGAAAATTTTTCTAATTTTTTTGGTAACAATTAGAAATAATTTATTTATTTTATCAAAAACTAGATATTTTAATTTATCTTTAGCTAAAAAATGCTTTCCAAATTTTTTATAAATAAAGTCTGTATGATTTTTTAAAGTTAACCTAAAATTTTTAAGGTTAGAAAAAATCGTTTACTTTGAAAATTTTTCTAATTTTTTCGGTAACAATTAGAAATAATTTATTTATTTTATCAAAAACTAGACATTTTGATTTATCTTTGATTAAAAAATTTTATCTCAATTTTTTATAAATAAAGTCTGTATGATTTTTTAAAGTTAACCTAAAATTTTTAAGGTTAAAAAAAATCGTTTACTTAAAATTTTTTTAAATTTTTTTGGTAATAACTACAACAAATCTGTTTCTTTTATTCAAAACTAGGTATTTTAATTTATCTTTGACTAAAAAATTTGACCTCAATTTTTATAAATAAACTCTGTATAATTTTTTAAAATTGACCTCAAATTTTTTAAGTTAGAAAAAATTGTTTACTTTAAAGTTTTTTTTTAATTTTTTTGGTAATAACTACATCAAATCTGTTTATTTTATTCAAAACTAGATATTTTAATTTATCTTTGACTAAAAAATGTTATCTCAATTTTTATAAATAAAGTCTGTGCGATTTTTTAAAGTTGAACCAACATTTTTGAGGTTAAAAGAATCGTTTAGGTTGATTTTTTTTTTAATTTTTGGTAATAATTACAACAAATTTGTTTATTTCATAAAAAACTAGATAATCAAAGAACTAAAAATTTACATATATGTGTATATTTAAAAATAAAATTTAAATTCATCACATACCAACAAAAAAAAATACATCATCTACTATAAAAAGTTAAGTAAATAACCTAAATTTAGATTCATACATTAGCGTCATTTACACCTGTAAAAATATCAAAAAAAAATCTAACACGTTAATAACTACCAGAAATAAAATATGTTTTAATAAAAAATATGGAATCGCAGAGATTTATAATCCTCTTTGTTCACGATCGACCAAACAACATAATAAAATAGCGCTCAATATTGAATATAACGCGCACGGTATTAGTGCCCATTCTATAACGCTGACGTCCGAAGCCGAAAAAGTTATAAAAAAAAGCGTCATGATAATTAATTAATCAATAGATTAATTTGTAATTTACTTACAATGATAAAGAGCTAAGCAACAATAAACGGAATGATAAACGAATCCAGATATTGATATACTCATAACAGCGAAGCCTAGATTAAAGATGGATTCTAATTCAGATAAACCACACAACTGGTTCAATCTGTCTCGAACTTTTAAGAACATTAGTTGGGAAGTTAAGAAGTTGATCATACCTGATAAAAGAAATTTAATTTTAACTCGACAAATATTACTTTGCTTATAACGAATTTAATTAAAATAATTATCACTAACATAGCTTTATTAAAAATAAGAAATAAAAAACTTTAAAATGAGTTTATTTTGAATTTATAAATATTTAAAATTTATTGATATAAAAAATCGATTTTAATTTATTAATGAAGATTTAAATTTGTTTTTGTATAGTTGTATTTCACAAGCCCGGCTAGCTCAGTCGGTAGAGCATGAGACTCTTAATCTCAGGGTCGTGGGTTCGAGCCCCACGTTGGGCGACATTTTTTTGCCCCAAAAGTCTTTTTGAATAATTTTTTTATCCAAAACATTTTATTTTTTATTTAACATTAATTTTTCAAATTATAATAATAATAATAAAACATAATTAACAATAGTAACAAAAACATAATTAACCTGAAACGAAACTCCAACCGGCCGCATAATAAACTTTTTCCACTAAACATACTACAAAACTAACCGCACTAAAGGCAGTATACAGATCTGGAAATTTCGTTTGAGGACATAGGAAAATAATGCGTGCAACAGCGACGCATATAGGAAGTAGATTAGATAAACAAAGAGCGATATAACTGTTTAACCACGCAACGAACTGACAGTTTGACAGTCTGACAGTTCGACAGTTTGTGGGAAGAAGGTGATTGGTTGGGCGACTAGGGTCGGATCGGAAAAGGCGTGGTTAAACAGTTATATCGCTCTTTGTTTATCTAATCTACTTCCTATATGCGTCGCTGTTGCACGCATTATTCTCTTGTGTCCTCAAACGAAATTTCCAGATCTGTATGTACACATATAATACATTTTATACAAACAGAACACCACTATTGGTCGCATTATTATAAATGATTATTTCCTCACACGATAGATAAACTTATTTAATCGAGTGGAAAGTTATTTAATTTAATTTAATGACTTCTTTAATTTCCCGGTAATAAAGAATATGTGCGTTTTATAACAACAAAGAAAGATATATGTAGATATAACAAAGATAGATATAGTAAAATAAATGTTTCCGAAAAAGATAAAGCTACCTTTATTATTTGTGCCATCTATCATTTATAACTTGTAACTAAAGGTATTTAAATAAAAATAAGATAAAAAAATTTGATATTTTTCATTACTTTTTTTTAAATTATTTAAAGAATTATAATTCTAATCAATCTAATAATTCAATTAATTAAAATTAGTTAATTATTTTTTGTTACTTAAAAAAACTTGATAAGAATATTAGTTAGGTTTCTTAGTAATAGATGTCACTTTTCAAACTGACAGCTCAATTTTGATAACCTCAATTTAACCTAAAAATCGGTTGCTGTCATCGAGTTTTAGCCACGTTTTTAACGTTTTTTTGACTTAAACGTAACCTTATAAATATGATAATCGTTACCAATCCAAAGAACCCGGCTATTTTTAAAATTTTAATAGCCGGGAAATATTCCGGAAAGGATATAGAAGTAAAAACAGTTACTTCTAATGGTAAGAACTTTTCATTTTTTCACACACATAAACTTTAAATCCTTTATTTAGATTCTTTATCGGGGATTCGATTATTACCGTATTTAAAACTAGACGGTTTAGAATGTATTTTCATTCCAAACTCAGCGGGAAAATTTTTATTTCCCGTTAAAAAAGATGATGTAAAATCGGAAGAATGGTTATCATGGGAATCTACAACTTTAACACCTTTATTAGCTCAATTTAGCAATGTTATGAAGAGTGAAAAGAAAAAAAGTTTAGTTTTGAATTGTTTAAAGTACTTAAATGAAAACATCATGCAAAAATTTTTGTGTGGCGGTGAATTATTATTTTGCGACATTTCCATTTGGTCTGTTTTATATCCTTTATTTAAAGATGCGACTTTATCTAAGGAATATTTTGGGGAGTTTTCAACGTTATTAAATTGGATGAAAGAAATTGAGAAGGATTCATATGTTAAAGTAAGTTAAAATAAACCATTATTATTAAAATTTTTATTTAATAGGAATGTTAAGTCAATTTTAGATAAATACACTGTAAATTCAGCAATAGAAGCTTACACCGCTTTAGCGGAAGGTGCTAGATTTGTTTCAAGTAACCTTCCGGAATTAACCAATCAAAATTCATTGGAAAATGATGAATGCGTTTCTAAAGAAGAATTAGATCTTGCTAAGAAATCATTTTTAGAAGGAACAACTGAGTTTGTTAAAGATAGAAATGATAAAAATCCAATGTATGTAAAAAAAAAAATAAATTGGGGATTTTTTATGGAAAAAAAATTTTTTTTTTATTATAGATTACCGATTCCTGGGGAAAAAAACATTTTAATTACTTCTGCTTTACCATATGTTAATAATGTTCCACATTTAGGGAATATTATCGGTTGCGTTTTATCAGCTGATGTTTTTGCAAGGTTTGTATGGTTTTAAATTTGATTATTATATTTATATTTGGTAATAATTCAACTAATTAATCTATATTATTCGTATTTTGTTCAACTTTTTATGATTTAAGATTTTGTCGTCTTTGCAACTATAACACTTTATACATCTGCGGAACCGATGAATACGGAACAGCAACGGAAACGAAAGCTTTAGAAGAAGGATTAACACCACAACAAATCTGCGATAAATACTTTGAAATTCACAATTCGGTTTATCGTTGGTTTAATATTGGATTTGATTATTTTGGGAGGACTACAACTCCAGAACAAACCGAGTAAATAAATCTAACTTATTAAATAAGTTAATAAATATTTTAAAACATGTATTTTTTTTAGAATCGTTCAAGATTTATTTCACGCGGTAAATAACAACGGTTTCGTTTTAACTCAATCAGTCGATCAACTTCTTTGCGAGAAATGTAATCGTTATCTGGCTGATAGATTCGTTGAAGGCGGTTGTCCACATCCCGGTTGTAATTTTGAAGATGCTCGAGGCGATCAATGCGATGGATGTGGGAAGTTAATAAATGCAGTTGAATTGAGGAATCCTCGGTGTAAGATTTGTAAAAATGCGCCTGTTTTAAGAACTTCTAAACAATTCTTTTTGGATTTACCGAAAGTATGTATACCATATGAAAAGAATTTGATTTTAGATTTAATTAAATTCGGTTTTAATTTTTTAGTTAGAACCTTTATTATTACATTGGATGGAAAAATCATCTTCAGGTTGGTCGAATAACGCGCGCGTTATCGCTAAATCTTGGATGAAGGAAGGTTTAAAACCTAGATGTATTACTAGGGATTTAAAATGGGGAGTTCCTGTACCTATTGATGGTTTTAGAGATAAAGTAAAATTAAAAATATACAGGGTGTTTCATCGATACAAGTCGAAATATCTCGAAAATTACAAGTCCGATGACTTTGAAATTTTATATGGAGATTTAGTACATATTAAACTGTATTTTGACAATATTTTCAAGTTTTTGTAACTTCCGGTTATACCGGAAGTGGTAAAGAAAATGTATTTTTTAATGTAATTAGTGATATACATAAAGTTGTGAAGTCTTTTTTGGCACTCATCTTGCACAAAATAAAATACGGAAATTTTAGGTGAAATCAGACGAAATTTAATGATTTTAGACAATTTTATATGAAATTGGGCGAAATTTTAGACGAAATTCAACGATTTTAGAAGAAATTTCACAATTTTAGGTCAAATTAAGTTATTTTTTAAATGCAATTTGAAAAGTTTGGATGAAATTCGATGATTTTAGAAAATTCTAGACGAAATTCGATAATTTTATAAGAAATTGGGCGAAATTTTAGATGAAATTCGACGATTTTAGAAAACTTTTAGAAAAATATTCACAATTTTACGTTAAATGAAGTTATTTTTTAATGAAATTTAAAAATTTTAGATGAAACTAGACCAAATTCAGTAATTTAAGACAATTACATACGAAATTGTGCAAAATTTTAGGCAAAATTTGACAGTTTTTTTAAATTTTAGTAGAAATTTCATAATTTTAGATCAAATTAAGTTGTTTTTTAATAAAATTAAAAAATTTTAGATAAAACTAGACGAAATTCAATAAGTTAAGACAATGTCATGCGAAATTGGGCAGAATTTTAGACGAAATTCAACAGTTTTTAAAAATTTTAGAAGAAATTTCATAATTTTAGGTCAAATTAAGTTATTTTCTTAATAAAACTTGAAAATATTAGATAAAATTAGACAGAATTCAATAACTAGACAATTTTGTAAGTAATTTTATGAAATTTTTAAGAAAACTCGACAGTTTTAGAAAATTTCAGACCATAGTCGACGATTTTAGAACATTCTAAAATGAAATTCGATAATTTTAAAGAAAATTTAGATGAAACTAGAAAAAAATTCAATAATTTTAGATAACTTATAAAAAATTTAACGAAATTTTGAACAAAATTCAACGATTTTAGAAAACTTTAGAAAAATTTCACGATTATAGGTCAAATTAAGTTATTTTTTAATGAAATTTAAGAATTTTAGATGAAATTAGGCGAAATTCAATAATTTTAGACAATTTTATATGAAATTGGGCGAAATTTTAGACGAAATTCAACGATATTAGAAAACTTTAGGAGAAATTCGACGGTTTTAAAAATAATTTAGATGAAACTAGAAAAAATTTAATAATTTTACACAATTTTATAAGAAATTTGACAAAATTTTAAACAAAATTCAACGCCTTTAAAAAATTTTAAACGAAATTCTATCATTTTAGAAAACTTAAGTCAAATTAAGTAATTTTTTAATGAAATTTGAATATTTTAGATAAACCCAGACGAAATTCAATAATATAAAGATAATTTTGTTTGAAAGTCTTTTTTTCTAACATTTGTAATTCCAAAAAATTATTTTATATAATAAACTTGTAACTACCAAACGTCAAATTTTTAAAAATTGTTGCATCCCAAAAATTATAGTTGTCTTTCGGAATATTTTTAATTTTTTTGGGAAAAGTTGGAATAAATTTGACCGATTTAAGATAAAATAGAATATTTTAGTTTTCATTTGACATAAAAATTGTTTCTTTACTCTTATAAATAAGTTCGGTATGATTTTTCTTTAGAATTTTTAAAAAATTAAGTTACCTGTCAAAAATTATAGTTGTCTTTCGGAATTTTTTTAATTTTTTTGAGAAAAATTGGAATAAATTTGATCGATTTAATATAAACTACAAAGTTTTAGGTTTCATTTGACATAAAAATCGTTTCTTTACTCTTGTTCTTCATAATTTATTACATTTGATTGAGATAAAACCTTTCTCTACTAGATATTTCAATTTGCTCACATCGTTGAAACACCCTGTATTTTTTAACCATTAAAAATTATTTCGAAAATGTCTTTTATAAGGTTTTTTATGTATGGTTTGATGCACCTATCGGTTACATGTCGATGACACACCGTTATTGTAAAGATTACGAACAATGGTGGAGACCTAAAAAAGATACCAAAGTGACTTTGTATCAATTTATGGGGAAAGATAACGTTCCTTTTCATTCTGTTATGTTTCCGGGGATGTTATTGGGTGCTAATAGAAATTATGAGCTTGTTTCTCATATAATGGCCACAGGTATTTTTTATTTATTATCATTATTATTTGAGAGATTAATAAAATTTATAAACTTACATTTCTTTATTACATTTTTAAATAGAATATGTAAATTATGAAGATGGTAAGTTTTCAAAATCACGCGGAGTGGGTGTTTTTGGAACAGACGCTCAAGAAACCGGTATTCCAAGCGACATTTGGAGATTTTATCTACTCTACATTCGACCAGAAGGTCAAGATTCTAATTTTAGTTGGGTTGATTTAGCTACAAAATGTAACAGCGAGCTTTTAAATAACTTTGGAAACTTTGTTAATAGGTTTTAAATTAAACTAATTGATTTTTTAAACTTATTAAGTGATTTATTTATATTTTTAGAGCTTTAGTTTTTACTGAAAAATTCTTTAAGTCTTGTATTCCAACCATAAAACCAACGGAAGATGATTTTAATCTTTTGGCTTTGTGTAATAGAGAAATTAAAGCTTATATTTCGGCTTTAAATCAAGCGAGATTAAGAGATGGGATTAGATATATTTTAAATATTTCGAGACATGGGAATCAATATTTACAAGCGAAACAACCTTGGGTTTTATTAAAAGGAACCGATGAACAAAAGTAAGAATAACAAATTTTTTTCTTTAATAATCTAATTTATAATAAATATATTTTTTAGAGAACAAGCTGGAACGGTTATTGGTATTTGTTGTAATATCACTTTAATTTTAGCTAGTTTATTATTTCCTTATATGCCTGATACAAGCAGGACGATTTTGAAACAATTAAATGCCGAGAATTTACAACCAAGACTAAATCCGAGGTTTATTTCAAATTTTATTTTAATAGTAGTAGCTTTTATTTATTACTATTATTGGGTTGTTCGGAAAGTAATTTCGTCTTTTTTGTGAACATGAAAGACAGTTTTCGTATAATAAACAAATGCTTTATTAAATTATATATTGGCCGTTCTGGTGCAACACCTTTGCCATCTTTCTGGTAGTAGCATAATTCTACGCTCATAAAATTTTTAATCTTTGGTGGCAAAATAACTGATCGAGGTGGTTTTTGAGCTCCTCATTTAAGGTGAAGGTTTTACCGTCTAAAAAATTTTGGAGTAACCGGAACAAATAATAATCCGATAGTGCCAGGTCTGGAGAATATGGTGGGTATGGCATTGTATCCCATTCAAGCTGTAAAATCTTTTGGGGAGTGACCAAACTTGTTGTTTTGGTGAGACACTACACCGAAGGTTTTGGCTGACTGTTCTGGCCTTTTTTGTTGAAGTGCATCATTCAGTTTGTCCAGCTGATAACAGTAGAGAAGACGGGGAAGCCATACATCGCGCTTCGAGGATAATCCCAGGCCTTTCAAGTGGTCATAAACTGTTGAATTTTAAAACTTAACCTCAATCCGATCTCACGTGTTATTATTCGCCGGTTCGCTTCAACTAATGCCTTTATCGCGTCTTCATCGGCTTCAACCGGCCTTCCCGAACGTGGTGCATCTTCGACATCAAAATTGCCGGATCGAAATTTAGCGAACACGTTCTGGCACTTGCATCAACACACCTTCTCCATACACATCTGTCAATTTCTTTCTGTCTTGAATAGCATTTTTACCCATTCTATAGTAAAACAGTAAGATATGTCGAAAATGCTGCTTATCGCTCTCCATATTTAAAAGGGCAGCAATCAAAAACTACTGCGTAAAATTAATTGGAATTTTTCACACATAAGCCGTGCTATATGAGCTCTCTAAGTATACAGGGTGTTTACGGTCTTGTGATTTTATTTTTGGGGAGCGATAAAGCATCGTAAAAGAAGGTCATTAATTATAAAATGTCTTAACAAAAGTTGTATAATAAGAGAGACGTGACTGTTGAAATAATTTCTATTTACTTTTTTTTAAGTGACGATTAAGCGTATTAAATTAAACATTTTTAAATTTTTTTTGTGGAATCCACTTTACGATAGTTGTTCAAAGTTATCGCCATGTAGTTGAACGCAAAGTCTCGCTCGACGTATCCATGAATTGGCATAATTTGCAAGGCCTTGGCCTTAATGTCATATTGTCGCCGCAGCTGCCTCAACGCGGTTACGAAGATCATTTAAATCAACTATTTCGTTTGTGTACACCATGGTCTTCATAACGCCCCATAAGTAGAAATCAACGGGGTCAAGATCGGGTGACCGAGGAGGCCACGAAACAGGACCACCTCGACCAATCCATTTGTTTTCAAAAACATTATGTAAATGTTGGCGAACTAAAAGTTAAACTTCTTCTAATAGTTCTACCAACTGATTTTGCAAAAAAGAAAGATAATCATTTCCAGACAATTGATTTGGCAACACAAAGGGGCCAATAAGTTGTCCGTTGACCAGTCCTGCCCAAACGTTTATGGAAAATCTGTGCTGGAAATAATTACGACGAACGGCACATGGATTTTCGACAGCCCAGATATGAGTGTTGTGACAGTTATTTATGCCATTACGTGTAAACGTTGCTTTAAAAAGAAAAAATAAAATAATTCTTTTAATAGTAATATCTCCCTTATTATGCAACTTCTGTTAAGACATTTTATAATTAATAACCTTCTTTTAAGATGCTTTATCACTCCTCAAAAATAAAATCACAAGACCGTAAACACCCTGTATAATAATTATACGGCTAAAGTGTGACGTTGGGTGCAAAAAGTATAGTTAAATCCTCTGTCGGGAAAAAAAGAAATTACTTTCTGAACAACCCAATATTATTATTATTTTTTAATAAAAAATTTCTTTTTTAGTAAATCGGAAATAGTATCTTATTTAAAACCAGGTCATAAAATTGGAAAACCAGTCCCACTTTTTGCCAAACTAGAACCTGAAAAAATCGATGAATTAAAAGCTAAATTCGCTGGGAAACAACAAACTAGTCCGAGAAAAGAAGAACCAACACAAGTTAATAATGACATTGGAAATCAACTTCCTAACGAAGAAGTTATTAAAATACTAACTCAAAAAATTGATACCCAAGTAAGTAATTATTAAAAAAAAATATTTATTAAACACTTACTCTGTTAAAAAATGCCTTCAAATTGCACAAATTAACCCCCCAAGTTGGGTTTACTTTTGCTATACTTCATTTAATAACTAGGAGGAGTAATTTGAATTTTGCGCGGTAAAATAGTGAACTATTATTGGTCGCTCCGCAGTCAAGCTTACAAAGACGAAAAATTTGGTTTTTGTCGTTTATTGTTTTTGACGTTTGAGGTTAGGTGCTTTACCTAATTTGTCAACTTGTTTCTCGCTTTTTCGTTGTGCTCAAATGGTTGCGATCAAAACATATTAAGTTCGAAGAAGGTATGGTACGATGTCATCTGTTGGATATAATACGTCAACACAAGGAACGTCTTTTGGATAAATTTTGAACAATGTACCTATAGATAAACGGCCATAAAGATATTTGGTATGTTCTAGAATACTATGTTCAAACGCTTGGTGTTTTGTTAGTTGCAGAAATGTGACTGGTTTTAAGTTTAGAATTCAAATTTGCCCCCAAAAATGTTTAGTGTATTTTTTAGTTACTTTTTCCTGTGTAAATGGGGTTTTGAGATTCACTCCTGCTAGTTATTAAATGAAGTATAGTTAAGTTACATTTGGTGAGGTTTGAATCTCAGATACGATTAATGCAGACACTAAATTTTTTTAAATGTTGGTATTGTTTACAAAAATTGACAGCAAAATTTTAATATTAAGTTTAATTAACACAAATTTGGAAATGAGACTATAGTTGGAAATTAGAATATAGTCGACGTACACTTCTTTCCACCGCAAGTAGTTGAAGGTTTTTAAAACCGTTGGATTCACTTACGTATATTTCAAATGAAACTTCCTAATTATTTGCATGGTAAATTTTGTTTGAATTAAAATAATTTTGTTGCGACCGATGCAAACAATCATCGAAGGATATTTCTCATTGGCGCCTTGAGACTACTCCTTCTCCTGTTCCGGGTCGCAACGGTGTACACAACACCTATATCAAGATTACCTAACACTCCAACATAGTATTTGGAGTCGGTGATGATAATCGGTGAAGTGAATGAAGTGAATTATATACTACAACTATTCCGATAGTGTTACAAGAATAGAGAAGCGCCATCTGCATAACGATAAGGATACTTAGTAGAACCAGAGAATAAGTTTATTAGAAAGAATAAGATAATATTTTCAAAGTCACTTATTGCTAATTTGGTTATATTTAAAATATTTCGTTTTATTGGATTTAAATTATTCGGATTTGTAGATATTTAACATAAAAAAACTTCTAAAACAATCAATATCCTCGTGAATGTATTAATAGAAATGTAAACAATTTTAAATGTCAACTACCGCCCGATAGATGGCAGGCGCCGGTTCTTGCAAAGAATGAGGGCGAAAATCTGATATTTAAAGATTGTTTCCATCTAAGTTTGTTTTTTTTTTACATTTATTGAGATTTGTCAATCCTGACATATTAAGACAATATGAGTTTACATTGTAGGGGAAGGTAGGTATGTTAGGGACACTTTTTATAATCCATTTAATTGTGGCGATACCAGCAACAAACTTGTTTAATTTTTGCAAAAAGCAAATGATAGTGTCCATAAGAAATTTTTTTTATCACAATAGCAACAATTTTATAACACTTAACGGTTTTAAAAATGTTGAAGAATAAAATAATTTGTAAATTTATTAAAATCGAATGTTTGATTCAATGACTTTTTTTTCTAGGCTAATCTAGTTAGAAATTTGAAAGAATCTGGTAAACCAAAAGCCGATTGGCAACCTGAAGTCGAAGTTTTATTAAAATTAAAAGGACAATTAGCTGCTGTGGGTAAAACAACACCAGCTGTTCCTAACGAGCAAGTTATTAAAGAGCTTACTCAAAAAGTTGAAAATCAAGTAAGTAATTGCTTTAAAAATGTTTAAAAATGAATTTTTAAAGTTGATCGATTTTATAAAGTTAGGTTAGAAGTGTCAAAAATTTTTATCAACTTTGAAAATTGTTTTAAATTTTTTGGCAACACTTGGAATAAGACGGCCTTTATTAATTAAAATTAGAATGTTTTAGGTTTCATTTAGAAAAAAAATCGAATCAAAATCTTTAAAAATGCATTTTCTTAAGTTTAATTTTACCAATTTTGAGATTTTTTTGACAGCTTAGAATAAAACGATTTTTTTAGTTAAAACTATAATTTTTAATTCAAATCGTCATAAAATTTCAAACCTTAACAACAATTACTTTCCGAGATATGAATTTTTTAAAGTTAATGAGTTATATTTAAATAACTGTATTCCATTTTTGCAAAAAGAAAAGTAGCAATGACAATTTTTTTTCTAGGGTACTCTAGTCAGAAAATTGAAAGAATCTGGCAAACCAAAAGCTGAATGGCAACCTGAAGTCGAAATTTTACTAAAATTAAAAGGACAATTAGCTGCTATGACTGGAACACCACCCGCTGTTCCGGGAAAAGGAAAAAAAGGAAAGAAATAATTCCATATTTATTTAAGAAAAAAAATTAATTTGATTTATTTAATTTGCAATGAATGTACAAATATTTATTGATATAATAAATATTAAATGACAATTAGTAATCTTAATACTGAATATTATTTAAGTAGAAGTATATTTTGTTCGACGAAAGATTTCTTATGCGTCATTAAATAACTTTGTTATTCTAGACTAGTATTTTTAGTTTTCGTTTCTTTCTGTTCGTTCTTCTTCTATGTTTATTTGCTTCTTTCTTGTCCTTCTAATTTTATATAATAGAAGGAGACGAAAACTAAAAATAGTAGTGCAGAACTAGGTAAAAAAATTATTTGATATATCGCTCCCCGGAAAGTACAATGACATAACTCAAAAATGCAATATTTGAGTAATAACAAATAAAGTGACATTGTTCTTGCCATAATAAGTAATAAACTAACATAAGCCAAAAATGAAATAATCTTCGACGGATAAATTGTGGGTTAGAGATGTGACGTTTTTCTGCAAGTTAGAGGTAGACCATACGTATCATTACTGATGGTAATTTCAAAATGTCGTTTTTGAGTTGTGACACTATTCTCGCCGGGGTGCGATATGTCGAGAAAATACTGACAAGTAAAGACAGATGAAATATCTTTCACCGAATGTAAATATACTTAATTTATGTAAACAAATCATCATACTAATCTATCCCTAAATTTTCCATCAAAATGCATTTATTACTTATTATTTAATCAATCGTTAATTAACCAACTGTTCTTCCTTTTTCTTCAACATATCCAATAATATCCAACATGGTCTTCTTTTTAAAGGGACATGTCTTATAAAATAACATGCAATCTTTCCATGTTGAAAGATTTTTCGATTGATGAATGAGATACTTTTGAAATTGTTGCGATGTTCTAAAATTAATAAAAGAAAACGTTTTAACCCCTTAACCTACAATGACGGGCATAGCCCGCGTACGATGGTTGGGCCAGAAGTGAATATTGCGGGCATAGCCCGCGTATGATGATTGTGCCAAATGCCCGGATTGGCGTGTTACGCAAGTGCGAACGTCCCGAACGCTGCGCGAGCTTGTATACAATTTCGGCCCAACATCTTCAAATCTAAATCGTAGGTTAAGGGGTTAATATGTGTTGTTTGAGGTGAAATTGGTTAATGATTAATATATCTATTCGAGAAATATTGAATGACAGATCTTATTTGATTTATAATCATTATAATTTTGCATCTGAACGTTTTAACTAATAATAAGCTATCCGATTTATCTGATCCAATGTACTATTCTACAAACCAATATTCTATTTCTATCATTGAATCGGGCACTTTGAAAATGTGCCATCTTCATTTATTTTATTAACTCATTTTTTAATAGATTTAGGGCCAATATATTTACCTTTGAGTAAATTAATCTATTTGATATTTTCCATAATTACTATAATTTCACTTGGCCTGATTGGCTATTTGGTCATTAACCATGGTAGATAACAGATAGATTAGTTTACCTATAGGTGAATATACTGGTCCTCATTCAGGTAAAATAGGTTAATAAAACGGTATTTTTATCAGTCATTTAGAAGAGGAGACACTTCTGAGAGATGACTCATTTTCTAAATTTTAACCGTTTGAGCCCGGGAAGCGCTATCGCGCTTCATTTGTATGGATATAAAATTCTCCCGGACCCAAACGGTTAAAAACCCGACATTCAAATTTAAAATATCTTTCTACAGGTGAGTGGAAAGGAATGGTACGAACTGCTATATTATGTATAATATAATATAGAATTGTGACTCATACTTGATATTAAATGAGAATGGAATACGTAAACATATTTGGATTTTTTCGATTTGCTTTTACGTATCTCCTAACTCATCTTCTAACAAATCGATATGGGAAGGTTAACATTTACTATTTAACTCGGCAGAATGGCGTTTTCGATCGAGTATTAGCAAGTGTAAGCAGTTACTTGCTTTTAAAAGTACTAACATATTCAGATATATCCAAGTGTCTATCACAAATCCTTCTCTAGCTAAAAGAAACTTTGATCGAGATCTATGTAAGACATATGTGTCCATAATTATGAAAATGGTCTAACAATAAGTCATATATTTCTCGTTTCGAGATATTTAATGAATTGCATTTGAACGAATTAAAAAATATTTTCACATTAGACGACATATTAATTTATAATTTTATTAGTTTTGATTAATGGAAATTTATTATGGAGATGAAATTTTGTGTGAATTTCAAACTAAAATGTTATTTTTAAAGCTTGAATTGATTTAAACCATTTTCAAAATTAACTGAACGTCCAATAAATGACTTAAAGCAGAAAAGAACTATAAGTTTCATTTGAAATGATAACTTTAATACAATAATTTATGAATATTTATTAATTAAAAAGTAATCCATTTTTATTATTTCGAGATTTTTAAGATTTTTAAGATGTTCTTGAAAAACTGGAGGGGTGTATGGTAGTAAACATATTATAATATTTTTATGTTTTTCTTCCGTTACTGGTCTAATGGAGGTCTATAATGGAAGTAAAGTAATATTTCCGTATATTTTTAGTCTTCCTCTTTTAGATGAAAGATCCAAAACGTGGAATTCAGAATCATTTAAAGAAGTTTTATAGAACATTTTATAATGTTCAGTTTTCAAGAATCTCATCTATTGAATTTGCTGGCAAGAGATTCGCTCGCAGTATTTTTTACTCTTCTTGTTGTTGATTCTTTTAGTGATTTCGTTGGAATAAAATCTGACTGTGACATTCGTTTTATCGGAAATGTATTTCTTCTTCTACACTTGTCTATTAATTCATAATAATGTTGTATAAGTTGTATAAGTAATTCGCTTTTTTTTATTTTCATTTCAATCAAACCAAAATCACGATCATTCGGTAGAAAGGAATGGACCAAAAATTTATGGACTACCGTTTCAACATTATTCTTTGATGAGTGATATAAATTCCATGATTTTTGACTTAGACCACTTTCATAATTAACACTAAATGAATTCCATATAACGTTGAAATTACAAACACTACCTAAAGGTTCATTTTTGTCGATATCTCAAAAATTACATTCAATAAATTTAGTTTAAAATAATGTGGTATCAAATAAGTAATAAACTCTTTTTTTTTAATATGGACTTAGACTACTTTTATAATTATGGGCACATATATGTGGTCTTCAACGTTCAAATTACTAAATTTCATTTTAATTATCTATTTTTTTAGCAGCGTATTTTAATAAAGATTTATTATGTTTATAGTCCAGTCTTTTTTATAAAATTTATCAATGGATGAGATTTCTTGCATTTATGTAAATTTTATTTTTTCATCCTATTAACTCTATTGTGACAATGAGAGGAAATTGAGTTAACATATAATTACCTATTTTCACAAATCAAATAATCTTAATCAAATTTTTTTTGGAATACTGAAAATTTTTATAAAAATTTACAATTTCATATAATAATTAAATATTCTTTCTATAAAAATCCATATAGAAAAACCAGAAGGCCGATATTAAGCGCATGACCGAGGTTTGGTGAGTTAATTATTTCAAAAATGGGTATAGATTTATTTAACTAAAAAATGGCCAGATAAGCTGAAAAGAAACTGAAATTTATACTCCGTCACTGATTCCATTTTGTGGTTTACCAAAAAAGGCTTACTATCAAAAATGCAACTTAACAGCATTCCATTAATAAACATGTATGAACAAAAGAAATTGTGGTGCTATAATTAGAATGCCTCCAAATCGCATGAGTCAACTAGCAAATGTAAACTCAATCTAAATCAAATCGATTAACATAAACACTGTATGTATGTCTCACATTATAATTATTAGCAACTGCATCTTCTTGATTAGTGTGAAATCTTAATAACTTAACCTTTGTTGACCGGAATTTTGTATAGAAATAAATTATGCTGTCTGTCACCAGCTGTTATTTTGTAATTGAAGAGTTTCACCGGTCAGAAACGTTTGGCTTTGAGGAAAGATGAGTTTGACTCATCTTTTCTCATTTCAGTTTGTTGTATGAAATAAAATTCTTAATTAATTAATATAATAGTATATTAATTAATTCGAAGATTTTTGAAATGACATTTTAATTAAGACAATATATATAGATTATAAAGTCTTTGGAATATTTTAATTTTCGAAATCTATTATGAGATTTGTAGTAACTAACGTTTAGATTAAAATAAATATTGTTGCAACCGCTCGGATTGCGTTACGACCGTTGCCCAACAAAAGAGTCGGGTGAACGATCATCGATGACTTCTTTCCCGACATTCGTCATGAAAATCAGTCCTTCTCACGCTCAGATCGCAACGCTACATCTCATCATCGAGGTTGCAACAACTCCACAATTGAATGTAGAGTATGTGAAGATATACTACAGAAATGATCCTGTGAAGTATGATCTTAATTTTTCACATCGCAAACCAAACGAATTATACTAAGATTATTTCGATAGAATTACAAGAATAGATAAGCGCCATCTGAATAATGATAGAGATACTTAGTAGAAAGAAAAAGAGAACAAATCTATTAGAAAGAATAAGATAATACTCTCAAGGTCACTTATTACTAACCTGGCTATATTTAAAATATCTCCTTCTATTCGATTTGAATTATTCATATTTGTAGATATTTGACATAAAAAACTTTTAAAACAATCAATCGGGTCATTTTCCAAAATTAAATCGAAGTTGATTTCGCGTGAATTTTTTTGATAATCAATCGATCTTTTTCCTAAAAGATGTCTGATTACTTGCGTTGGTTTCGTGATGTTTTGATAATCAAGCGCTAAAATATGGGCTAGATATAATCCAATCAAACCCAAAGCGGCTAAAATTATTAATCTAAAGTGTCCTTTAACTAAAGTTAGAATGATTAAAAATACTAAAAGTTTTAAATAGAAAAACATCTAAAAAAATAAAGAAAAATAAAAAATTGGTTTTAAAAATTTTAACTTATGAAAAATAAACTTACTTTTAGAAGAAATTCTTTGTGAAACACTACAAAAATAAAAGTTTAAGGGTATCTTACTGAACTTATATATAAGAATAAGTGAAAATGAGGAGAAAGTTTATATTTTTACTTTTCCTTAAATTACAAAACAACAGGATAAAAATTGTTGATAAAACTTACATGGAAATAATAAAAAAAAAACCTGTTTTATTACATGTAATTTTTTATTTTCTACATTTTCCCTAACATTATTATATAAGTTAATAAAATAATTTAGATTTAATAATACGTTCAAACAACATTAAGTTAATTAAAATTGAAAATTGTACTTTTCGCGCCCTATTTTACTACCGCCATCTATCATCACCTTTTAACAGCTTTAATAAATAACATTAAAATAGGCAACCAAATATACAGAATTGTGAAATTTAAAAATTCAAACCTATTTCACTTTAATTTTTATATAAGTTTTCTATTTTTATTAAAAAACAATTATTTTAAATTTATTTTTAAAAATATAAATTAAAATTTAGTTGGTAAATTAATTTTGTCAATTTTAAGTTTTTTAATTAATCCCATCATCAATAATAATAAATTAGACAACCAACTATACACGGTTGCTATGGAATCCGATTGCCGGTAGTTGAAAACATACGTTTCATTTGACGTTTCGCAGTCAGATTGAATGAGTTGGGTCCGCGGGAGTCTTCTTCCTGAGGCTTCGGGGAGTCGCCGCGGGTGGAGATCGTCCCTAACGAATTGTAAAAAATGTCCACCGCCCTTTTGGCCATCGTTGCCGTCATCTTGTGCATATTGTTCCGGATCTTGAACGTGAACAGCCAACCGCAACGTCCGTCCATTTGGTGTTCAGACAAAACATTCTTGGAAAGTATCTTGAGGATCTCGCCGCTCCTTGAAGAAGAGTAAGTTTAGGTATACTAATAAGATTGATTGATGAATAAAGTTGTGTTTTTATTATTTTGGGTGTGTGAAGATGTGGGTGGGGTTTTGAGTAATTTAAAAGTACAAAAATAGTTTGTTTTTTATATTAAAAAGAAAAAAAATATTTGTATATAAAAGTATTCATAAATTTTATTAGCTTAGTGAATCAATTCTTATCGTTAATTGATACTTTTTTTTTTGATGGTGGTTTTACTGCGTTTACTGATAAGAAAAAAAGGTGGAATAAAAATGTATAATTAACGTGATCGATAAAAATAACAAATTCGTCATCGATTTCCTTTCATGGCTATGTATAGCGTGGATTGTTTAGATGTATCAACGATGACGACCGGAGCTAATCAACTAATTGACCTAAGCTATTGTCATTCTGCCAATAAAACAGAAGTTTGTTGAAACGTTTCTGTTCGCTTTCGTGTCGACTTTTAAAAGTTTTGTATTGATTCGTTTTATTGCTGTAATAAAAAAAGGAGAAATGAAGAGGAATTTGAAAGAGGGAGTTTTATACGACTTGGAAAGTAATTGTTTGCAAAAAATCTTTTCTTTATTTTCACAAATAAGATCTGTACGATTAAAAAAAAAATTATCAAATTTAACAGTTAGGTTATGTCGGAAGTTTTACTTACTTTTCAGATTTTTTTTAATTTTTTTGATGGATGTTCGAACCAAAGTGATTATTTTATCAAGAATTATAGATCTTAACCTAGCATTTTGTAAAAAATCTTTTCTTTATTTTCACAAATAAGATCTGTACGATTTTTTAAAAAAATGTCAAATTTGAAAGTTAGGTTATGTCATAAATTTTTGTTATCTTTGAGAATTTTTTAAATTTTTTTGATGCCTGTTCAAACCAAAGTGATTATTTTATCGAAAATTATAGACCTTAACCTATCATTTTGTAAAAAAATCTTTTCTTTATTTTCACAAATAAGATCTGTACGATTTTTTAAAAATATATTAAATTTGATAGTTAGGTTATGTCAGAAATTTTAGTTATCTTTGAGAATTTTTTTAATTTTTTTGATGGATGTTCGAACCAAACTGATTATATCATCGAAAATTATAGATCCTAATCTACCATTTTGTAAAAAAATCTTTTCTTTATTTTCACAAATAAAATATATATACGATTTTTTTAAAAAATATCAAATAAAAATTACTGTTATATAAATTGTAGATTTAATATTATTTTTAAAAAAGTTTTGTTATTTGTAAAAAATTTTATCTGTTCTTCTATTTTTAAAGTATTTTTCTTATCTCATAAAGTAACCTAACTAATGCAACAAGGACAAAAAAAGGTGTTTGTATATTTTATTTATTTTGTTGTGTTATTGGACATGAAAGAAAGTAAGTACAACTAAAAACAATTTATAAATTTCCAACAGGTACATTGAAGGAAATTGTGAAAAAGTTACTTTCACCGGTTCGATTGAGTAACTAAAAATAGATTTTAACGTGATAATATTTATAATAGATTTAAAAGAAATAAAATAAAAAAATTGCGTTAAGTGTTTTTAATTTTGTTGTATTTTTAATCGAATAAAGTAAATATTTAATTTGATTTTTGTATAGATTGGATAATTGTTGTTAACTTTAGATTAAAAAATCGATTTAATTGTTTTGGTTACAGTCGGAATACTGATTGTGAGTCATACAAGGTTAAAATTGTTATGTATATTTCGTAACTAACTGTAAGTTACTACGGGCTTATAATTTTCTACTTGTTAGAGATTTGCAAGATTGGAAGTTTCCGTGATTTAGGTTGGAGAATGGTCACGGAATGTGTTTGCATACATAAAAAAATGTTAGGTCCGGTTTTTTTTCGGTATTTTTAAACTTGGTGTTTATTGTGAGTTAACGAAGTTGTTTTTAATTTAGCTTCCTGTTTTTTACGTATTTTTCTTAAGTGTTTTTAGGTTAAAAGAAAAATATGTAAAGGTTTTGATTTGATAATAAATTCTTGATAAACGAAAAGTAGTAGAACCTCGTTTATCCAAACTAACGGTGTTTTGGGATCATTAGTTTAAGAAAAAACATTCCAAATTGTCCACCATCTGTATATAACACGCGGGAAATTTACGATTTTTAAATGAAAGTATTTCTCTAATACTATGAAAAAATAATAAAATGGCGGTAGGAATAATAACAAAGGAAAAGAATTTTTGGACAATTCCATCATAGAGTTGCAACTGTAGACACTTATTTCGAATTTATTAGTTCTCAACAGTACGGTATAACCAAGGAGCAAAATGGGAGCTCAATAGACAACCCAATCTAATTGTAAGCCCAGGATTGTGAGAAAAAATAATAAATTCAACGGTAGGAATTAATAAAAAAGAAAAATAATTATTCATTGAGTGGAATTGCTCAATACTTATTTTCCTTTCTTATTATTCTTACCGCCAATTTTGTTATTTTTCACTCGTATTCCTGAACTTGAGTTCATGCAGAGTGACGTTGTTGTCTCTGGTAGCGACATTGCTTGTTGTCCTTAAATTCAGAATCTCGCAGGTGAAGCGCCAAATTGGTAACTACTTAGTCCTCAGGCTGTATTCCCTTTCTGTGTCTTCTCCATTGAGTTTTTCTTCGTATTCCTGGGCTTGGGTTCACGCAGAGTGACGTTGCCTTTGGTAGCGACATTGCTTGTTGTTCTCAAATTCAGGATCTCACAGGTGAAGAGCACCACATTGGTGACTACTCCTCAGGCTGTGTTCCCTTTTTGTATCTTCTCCATTGAATTTTTCCTCATATTCCTGGACTTGGGTTGGGTTGTTCATTGAGCTCCCATTTTGCTCCTTGCCTATACCGTACTTATGAAAACTAATAAGTCCAAAACACGTATTACCAGTTGCAACTCTGGGGCGGACTTGTCCAATACTTCTATTTTTTCTTATTTTCCTAATAATCCCTTTGTTATTCTGCCGATGTATTCTGGTATCTTTGCAGTACTTCCAGTACGTGGCAATTTTTTTTGTAATATTTCATGTTAATCTAAAATGTTCAACACAACCTATGTCGTTTTTCATCATTCCGCTTGATGTTGAATATGGTGTTGAAAGATCCACTATGCTATGAGAGATTTACCATAACCAACAAACGTATGGTAATGCAAACACACGTTGATCTGTCGTTCACAGCTGTATTGTAACCAAATTGAAACCAAAGACTTATTGTAAAAGAGCCAAGAGATTATGAGGAAAAGGTCAATTATATACTATCCTTTTATAAACTCGAGAGGTGTTATTAAAAAATTGATCGTTCTTTGATGGTCCTCTTATTCTTTTAGAAAAAACCTTATGTAAAAGAAAGCGATAAACCATCTTGAAGCCAATATCCTCATGCATATCTCTCTATTACTACTTACAGCTCTGTACTAGTCATTCAATGATCGTCCGTTTCCGTTATGAGCCAAAAAACCAATGTCAAATGTATAACATTGATCCTTGTAAATCATAACTATGTTCTGGTAAAATTTATTAGTTGTAAACACAATGTATTCTTTTTCTACGTATCGTTTTCTACAATTCTGTATTTAATATGATCACAGGCAAAGAAGGCGCTATGTCAAAAAAACGCGATTTCGAGAAAACTCGTTTCAAAATAATCTGAACTTTCATAGCTTTCATATTTCTTATTATTTCCATTGAATTTAACCAAAAGACCAAATGAAACCTTTCTTATTCGCATTTCATATATCTGTTCGTTAATATTACAAAGTAAAATAACTTCTAACTGAACGTATTTATTGCGCAAACGATTAAATAGAGTCAAAGCTTTGAAAATTTTTTGATAGATTTCACTAAAATTTCAATTTTGTGAAAAATTGACATAGTGCTTTTTACTTGTAGTTTTCATATATTTTCTATGTGGATGAGTTAAATTGATTTTTTTGTGAAGCTTTTAGGGTAATGTTAATTAGATTCATTTTGAAGTTATTGTGTAGAAAATAAAATCATTATTTGAATTAAGTATTACACTTTTTAAAAATCGTTAATACAAATATAAAATACAGGTACATTCCGACAAGATTATGGGGTTTCAGTGGCCACGTCCAAACAATCCTTCACAGCATCATTGGTCGCGTAAAATGCCCCTGGCCAACGGGAGAAAGAACATACCTCTACCTAGCGGATAACACGACCTTGACCTACGACGTATATCAACCTTTAGGGGCCGCTTACGAAGGTAAAAAATATATTAAACCCACCTGTTCCCGACTTATTAAAATAAAGTACGGATTTTCACGATCCTCTAGGAACATCCGGGTTAAGTTTATTATCCGCAAACGTTATCTAACCGTTTTAATCGTTCTTATATTAGATGAAATTACCATCGCGATCTGTCCCGGAATTGGAAATACTTCCGAAAGCGTTTACGTAAGGACTTTCGTACACTTGGCTCAATGTCACGGATATCGTTGTGCCGTTTTGAATCACGTGGGAGCTTTGAGGAGCGTTCCGGTTACTGCACCAAGAATATTTAGTTATGGTAAATTAAAAAATCGATTTATTATAAAAAAGATCGCATGTAAAAAGGTGGAATTTTATTTTAGGGAATACTAATGACTTCCATGAAATGTTGAGTCACTTAACGACAAAATACCCGGAAAGTAAAATACTTTGCGTTGGATTTAGTTTGGGTGGAAATCTTGTTACGAAATATATGGGAGAAACTGATAGACAGAGACCTTTGGGGATTATTGGAGCGATTTCAGTTTGTCAAGGATATAATGCAATTGAGTAAGTTTTTTTTTATAATATGAGAAATATATCATTGGTGTTTATAAAATATTGGAATGACGAACAAATTTTTTTCGCCTTACATTCATTTATGAACGCTGGGTATAACCTGACACTGCAACCTTCCTTCAAAAAATCTGACTTAATCGGTATAAATTTTGTTATTTTTTACATTATCCAACTTCAAACTTATCCCAAGATTTTTTGAACACTGATGGTTCATATATAAGAAAAATCTTAAATATTTTATTTGCAGGGGAACAAAGTATTTGTTAAACTGGCAAAACTTTCGTCGTTTTTACCTCTACATAATGACGGAAAACATGAAAAACATTATATTACGTCACAGAAGCATTCTGCTTTCTGATGAAATGAAATCTCGTTTTAGATTAAACGAACACGAAATCATTTCCGCCGCTACTCTACCGGAATTAGATGATGCTTACACAAAACGCGTACATTCCTTTAGAACGATTTCAGATCTTTACAAATGGAGCTCAAGTATTAATTATTTGAATAATATAAATAACTCATCGATTCCGATGGTATTTATTAATTCTTTGGATGATCCAATCGTTCCTGATGCACTTTTAAATCCAATACGTAATTACGCTGGTAAATTACCTTAATTTTCATACTTTAAACCTTAAATAATAAATTTTAATTACCTAATAAAAGTTAATTATCTTCTTTTTTTTTATTTTAGAAACGCACAATAACACATTATATATTCAGTTAGCGCACGGAGGTCACTTGGGTTTTTATGAAGGAGGACTTTTATATCCAAACCCAGTAACATGGCTTGATAGGGCTTTAGTGTCGCTTGTTGGGAGCTTGATGCTGCACCACAACGATGCCCCAATGAAATCTGACGCTCACCTAATTCAAGCATTGTGATATTGTTATAGTATTATTAATTATTAATGTTTTGTATGCGAGAAAAATTAATTTATTTGCGATTGAGACTTATATAGCTTAAATGTTTTACGTTTGTCGCTTAAAGTTTTGCACCTATTATAACCGGTAATGATAGTTTTGATTGAATTGGTTTTTGTTATTTACTTTCTTGCAAGCTAATTGTTGTGATACTTACGCTTTTTTATCGAAAGAATTGAAAACTTAAAATGGAAATATTATTATTTTATTTTATCTTTTTTATGGGATAATTTATTTTTTAAGAATTTTTAGATGTTTCTACAAGAAGCAACAAGGAAGAATAAAATTGAATCGTTTTTTATAAGCTTTAATTATTTTGTGAAAAATGTATTTTGTATAAATGTATTTTATATATGTGATAAAATATATAAACAGTATAGTAATTAAATGTTGGTGTGCTTTTAATATTTATTTGGATTTTATACGTATTTTGAAGAAAAAGAAAGGAATTTTTATTGTCTAATTTTTTGGGCAATTATTAGAACAAAATTGAATTTTTTATTACAAAATAGAATATTTTAACTTTCAATTAATACAAATTCCATTTCTTAATTTAAAAAAATAAAATCTCCACGAACTTTTAAATTTGGTCACAATTTTCAAAAATAGTTAGGTTAACTGTTAAAAATTTTAGTCACCTTTAAGAATTTTTTGGGTAATAATTAGAACAGAATTGACTTTTTTATTACAAAATAGAATATTTTAGCTTTCAATTAATTCAAATTTCATTTCTTAATTAAAAAAAATAAAGTCTCCACGATTTTTTAAATCTGATTAAAATATTTAAAAGAGTTAAGTTACTTGTCAAAAATTTTGGTCACCTTTATGAATTTTTTTAAATTTTTTGGGTAATTAGAACAAAATTGACTTTTTTATTACAAAATAGAATATTTTAATTTTCAATTAACACAAATTTAATTTCTTAATTTAAAGAGATAAAGTCTCCACGATTTTTTAAAATTGGTCAAATTTTTCACATTGTGTTGCCAGGATTAAAATAATTCTTTACAAAATAAATCCATTTATCTGTCAAAACAAACATAACCTCAAAGTACACACATACTTTAAATAAACTCTACCATAAAGACCATAAATAAATAAAGAAAATGAGTGAATCTGTAAGTATTCCTTTATTTAACCTTTAAAACATTATTTATAAAATATTCTTTTTGCATTCTTTAGTATTCATCAAGTAATCATTCGGAACCATGGTCACAATATGCAAAACATTACGACCCTCTTAAAATAGGCTCCATAGATGGTACAGATACAGAACCTCACGATAAAGCGATCGTTCGAGCAATCGAATCCGAATACATTCCAAATAAATTCGTAAAAGGTCGTCCGGAATGTACAATTTTTGTAAGTCGTTTGAATCCGAAAACCACAAAAGACACTATTAAAGATATCTTCTCTAAATTTGGACAATTAAAACGTTTTCGTTTAGTACGTGATATCGTTACTGGTTTTCCTAAAGGGTATGCTTTTATCGAGTATGAATCAGAATCGTCAGCTGAAGAAGCTTATCGAAGTGCTTCTAAAATGAATATAGATGGAAATGTTATCTTTGTTGATTTTGAATGTGAGAGATTATTAAAAGGATGGAAACCAAGACGGTTAGGAGGTGGATTTGGAGGGAAGAAGGAATCCGGTCAGTTGAGGTTTGGAGGAAGGGATCGTCCATTTAGAAAACCAATTTATTTAGAAGTTAGAGAACGTGAGGAAAGGAGTAGAAATAGGGAACGATTTAGAAGAAGAAGAAGTTATGATTCTGATGAAGAAAGTAGAAAAAGACGAAGAAGTAGAAGTGAAGAAAAAAGGAGATTTAGAGAAAGAAGTGAAAGAGAATAAACTTTAAAAATAAATAAAATAAAACAGAAATTTTCTTTGTATATAAAATAGATTTAATTACAAGCAAATTATCAATATAATGGTAATTATAATCATTACAAATCTATTTTGTATCAAAACAAAGCACGTTTTAAACAATTACAAACATATCTGTACGGTAGATAATAATTTAAGTTTGTATGTTTACATGATGACATTACAAAGCAACGAGCGGAGTTTTTTTGTATTAAAAAAATTCTATGAACTAAAAAAAGCATAAATTTCTTTTTATTTTTAACGTAAATTGTAACCATAGGAAATCACTTAACTATAAGATCAATTTTTAAATATTCTGAAAAAGTTGTTTAATAATAAACGCACCTTAATACAAAGATTTACCATTGTATGTACATAGGACAAAAAAATAGGTCTTTTATTTATGACGCTTCAACATTTTTCTGTTCTTGTGCATCTTTCTGTTCTGTGCTTGGTGTGTTTGAGCAATTTTCTTTATCTTTGTCTTTATCCTCTTGAGAATCATCCTTATCTTCTTGTGAGTTGTCTTTTTCCTCTTCATTTGAAGGAGTTTCAATATCAAGTTTCACGATGTGGTTATCAAAAAATGTTTGTCTTGAAACTAGAAGAAATTATTTTATATAAAATATTGATTTTTTTAAATTAAGATATTATTTATTTTAAGTTATTATTTTTTAATTTGACCGTTGATTAATTTAATTATTAAATTTGGGGATTGTGATAAATAATAAAGAAATGAAAGCTTACATGGTTCGGCACAAAGTGCAAAAACTTCATTTTCATTTAAGTCTTTAGTTTCTTCCTTAAATACTTCTACAGCGTTATTAAAAACATCCCAAAATGATGTGTCTTCTGGTACAGAAAATAACGTCTAAAAAATAAATTAAATAAAAATATTTTTCTATGAAATAGTTGGTAAAAATTTAATTAAAAAGAATATTACCTTAAATTTCATGATAATTTCTTCCGCTTTTACCCTGATTTTTTTAGCTTCTTTTTGAAACTCTTCCAAATCATTTCCAGTTAATTTCCAACTTTTTGCGTTTCCAACATACCTAAATATAATTATTGTTTGTAGTTATTTTTTATTAATACTTGCTAAACTAGAACTTCGTTTATTTAAACTAACTGAGAAATTGGTAATTCAGATAAAGGAAAATCTAGTTAAGGGCTGGTTTATTCATCTTTGGATAAGTTAATCTACCAGATATCTTCCATAGTTACCGCAATTTCACTTACCACGATTGGCTATTTAGTCAGTAACTATGGTAAATATCGGATAGATTAATTTACCCAAAGGTGAATAAATCGGCCCTAATATGAATAACATGTCGTCCCGAACATGATGAACCTATTGCTGTCTTCGATTACTATTTAGGAGTATGGGGTAGGGTATGAGCTTAGACCTCATGAGCACTTTTTTTTGTCAGACACTGTTGATGAGAAAAAAAATGACTTTTTGTACAAAATAGCCTCAAACAAAATATATGGCATATAAGCAGCAAAAGTAAATTAAAAACCGTGTATGAAAGAAAAATAAAATGCGTAGATGAAAATAAAATAAAATAATGAATACATGGTTTCCTAATTAGTCAGTCTACGAAAATATTCTTAATTTGCATTTTATCGTTATGTAGTATAACCGAAATGGAGCTGCATCATGAAGAAAAAGATGGAAAAGTAAGCCCTCTCTCCCTAACATTGCCGAGTACTCCATCATTTTTCTCTTCATGGTGTAGCTCTATGTCGGGTTACAGTCATCTAAGCAGATGAATTATAAGCGAAAAATGTGTTGAAAATCAAACAATAAATCAAATTTTTAAATAAACTCCTATTTTAGTTCAAAACCGAAATTTTGATCGTAAACTAATAAAAAAACCATAAAAATATATTTGTACCTTTTAAGATGTTTCACCATATTAACAATAGACGGATGTTTCTTCAACATAACCTGTGTAATATTCAACTCGGACATCAAATCCAAATACTCTAAAGCAGTTTTAGGTTCGGCTTTATCCAATCCTAAAGACGACTTAATTTTCCCATCGTAATCAACTAAACTTGCCTCAATTTTCAACAGCTTTATTTTATTCCTAGTCATTTCCATGATTTTGCTATCCTGGTCTTCCGGTATTTCAATGTTAACGATAAACATATTTGGATCGTCTTCAGGTTTACAATCACCTTTCTCAACTAGGTCTTTTAAAGATAACAGCGTTTTTGCTTCTTCCTCATCCGAAAGAGCTCTATCGTATTCTGAAGTATGTTTTGAGGAATTTGTTCCATATTTTATACCAACTACTTTTCCTGATGATAAAGTAGCTAATACTACTTCGTTTTCAAAACATTCTCTAGGTTCTTCTTGTATTGATTTATACCTTTCAGCCTTACTTTTTACATGCTCCGCATAAGATATTACCGTATTGAGGTATTCTGATGATATTACTTTTACTTCTACTGCTTCAGTATCTTCTTGTTTACTATCTGGATCTTTAACGTCTAAAACTGGTTTTTCTACCTCAGTTGTATCCTCTTTTGTGTCATTTTCTTCAATTTTATCCTTATTTTCGTCATCTTCCATTTTTTCTTTTTCTTCTTTCCCCTCTTTCTCTTTCTCTTCCTCTTCTTCAATTTTCTCGTCATTTTCTTGAGAAGATTTATCGACTTCAGACGCACTATCTTCTTTTATAACCTCCATTTTAGGAGATTTACTACCTTCACTCGCAGTTTGACTTCCTTCTGGCATAGATCTTCTTCTTTTTGTGCCACGTTTTTCTTCGTCGTCCATTTGAAGCGATAACCTTTTTGTTTTTATTACTCTTCCACTTCTACTAACCGCCGGAAGGATTATTTTTGAGTCACTTTCGTTTATCGATGAGTCATCAACTAAGGAATTTTCTGTATCTGTGTTATTAAAAAATTAAAAAGAATTTAATTAAGTTATTAAAAGCTTTACGATAATTTTTTAGATGAAATAAAGTCGTTTTATCAAATTTAGTAAATGAGAGAACGAACTACTAAAGAAAATAGAGTTTTGTTGGATATTTTATTATTTTATTTTATCACGAGGAAATCGCGAAAAAGAAAAATTGCCTTAAATCACTTTTCGTGATTATTTGAGATTCAAGATTTATTATCTAATTAGCCAAATACAAGTAATATATTAGTATTGTCATGAAATTTAAGATGAATGGCTGAATGACGTTTTTGCTCCTTCAGTTAAAACATGTTTTGAGGAAAATTTATGTTACTTATGGACAATGTTAATGCTATAATAGTTGAATACGATTGAAAAGCTGATTATTATCATGAGAGGTTCGTTTTTTCCCAGTTGGGATATTACCTGAGCCTGAACGTTCTTTATTCGAAAATGACTAATTGTAAAAACTAGTTTTTTGTTACTTATTGTGTAACGCTTCGATTTATTTTTATGATAAAATTTACCAAAATCAGTTGTGCCTTGTAACTTGTGAGAGGTGGTTGAATATAATTCCTGATTAAGATTAAGTGCGTGGGGTTTTGAATTAATGTCATTTTTCGTGAGAAATCCTAATGTTTCTGTAAGTACTAGTTTCATTAACACGTTCGCTGCGGTATGGGGTTAATAAGTCCCGTATAAATGAGAAAATAAATGAATGAATAAATGAGCCGCAGCGAACGTGTTAACACAGGGTGAGTCTGGATAAGCGCCCCTCCTCTGTAACTTCTAAACCGTTAGAGATTTTACAGAAATTGTTACAGGAGTTTAATAGGACGTTCAATGTTCTACATTGTCAAACAAAAAACATTTATACAGGGTGTTCCATAACAGAGCAGCTACATAAACGAATGCTTTTTATGCTAAAACGCTATGCTTATTGTGAGCGTTTTAGATAGTACTTTGAAAAACAAACATTTTGGTATAACATAATGCTTATCAAAAATTAATAGTTTTAGAAAAAACCGCATTCGTAGATTACAAACATGGACAGATTTAGTGTCAATTTTAGTAATCCAGGTAGGCTGGGTCTTGTTAAATTTCAACAATTACTTATCTGTCATCTGGGCATTGTTGACTGTACCAGATTACAACTTTACTTTCATTTTGTAATTCCAAATTGGACTTCCTTGAGAATACGCAGGACGTTTACTTCTGAATTCATTTTTTGAATAACAAAAATCGGGTCTGATCGAAACTCATCGATACCACGAAACAATTAATAAAAATTTAAGTAAGCACAGCCTGCGTAGATTCAAAGCAGCGTTTAATTTACTCATGTTCAGGGAAAATACCATTTGCAATTTTGATCAGAGCCGATTTCTGGAATTACAAAATGAAAGTAAAGTTGTAATCTGGTACAGTCAACAATGCCCAAATGACAGATCTTAAGTAATTATTGAAATTTAACAAGACCCAGCCTACCTGGATTACTAAAATTGACTCTAAATCTGTGCATGTTTGTAATCTAAGAATGCGGTTTTTTCTAAAACTATTAATTTTTGATAAGCATTATGTTATACCAAAATGTTTGTTTTTCAAAGTACTATCTAAAACGCTCACAATAAGCATAGCGTTTTAGCATAAAAAGCATTCGTTTATGTTGCTGCTCTGTTATGGAACACCCTGTATAAATGTTTTTTGTTTGATAATGTAGAACATTGAACGCCCTATTAAACTCCTGTAAAATCTCTAACGGTTTAGAAGTTACAGAGGAGGGGGCGATTATCCAGACTCACCCTGTATACTTCAATCGCGTATCATAATATTGTGACATTAAAATTACAACACCTAGAGGGAGTATGCATTTTTTGATAAAATTTGGTAAAAATCTTGCTCTATAGAAGTGTAACAATTGATTAAAATTTTGATGTCCTAGATAACATAGGCTTGGTAAAATTAACTTTTCTTTTATGTAGATACTTTAGTAATTTTTTATTATTCTGGCAGTAATTTGTGTGCCTCTTGACGGGGTTGTTTGTCAGTATGATTACTTCTGAGGTTCCTATTATATGTAGACCAACAGTACACAAATTTTTTGTCATTTAAAAGAAATTGAGTGGGTAAAAATAACGGTATGAAAATGGATCGTTTTTCATTTGCTAAAACTGCTATCCAAATAAGAAAAAACCTTTCTAAAAGGCCTATCATATGTGAGTGCACTCTTCTTTGCTGTAAAATAGAACTTTCTAATCCATAACGGTGCTAAACAAGATAGAGTTCCACATATTACATTTTGTTACTAGGCGTTATAAATTCGTACAGTTCACATCAAAGGCAATGTACTGCCATAAACAATGACGTTCCATATCATATCTCCAAGAATACGATAAATTGACATGGATGAACATTTATTTTTTTGCATCTATGCAGAACTGTGTTGAACTAGCTTAAGGTTGTCATACATCTACAGACTAATTCAAATCCTGTTATTGAAATCAAACTTACGTTTCTCAATATCTAATTAAGTTCTTTTCGTTCAATAATTTAGGCAATTGATCGATACAAAATAGTAGAGCATAACTCACGGTATTCTGTGAGTTTAAAACACCTAATTAGGTAGTAAAATGCCCGGAAAATAAACGTGTATATCAATAGGTACCCTTTCATCAGAAATCAAAACACTTACTTCTCACAGCAGTATATACAGAAATCTGTGGAATCAAATCTTTGTTCGTACATCGGAAAGTTAGAAAATAGCTTTTACAAGTTTCCTTCTAAAACATTAGATAAAGGTGGGTACTTTGGATGTAAATAAAGAGCGATTTCAGTAAATGACAAACTGCCTACTTTCATATCGGTATTCTATCGTCTCATTTTCTGTTAAATTACAGTAATTTATCCGCTCTCTTGACCTAGGAATAAATGCAAACTCATAAGAACTCAAACTGATAGATAATGTTGTCACAATATGGACAAATTACCATCTGGTGGCAAGAAATTGCTGCACCACGTGCAGAAAAGAAATGTTAATTGCATCAAACTTATGCAGTCCAAGGTCAAAAAATTTTAATCAATTTTTATACTTCTATGGAGCAACATTTCTACCTAATTTTATCAAAAAGTACCTATTCCTTCTAAGTGTTGCAATTTCAATGTCACGCAGTATATATTACGACCAGTTTATTAATAACATATCAAGATGATATTCAAATAAAAACCCAACTAAATGATGATTAACCCTTTAGCTTACAATGACGTATGAGAGACGTGATAGTTTTTTGGGACCAAACATAAACAAAACGTCTCAGAGACGTGGTAAGCCTAGGCGTGACCGACCTTGATGTCGCTTTTGGAATGCACAGTTAAAAATTAAATCGTAAGGCAAGGGGTTAATAACATCACTTTTGGAAAAAAAGTGAGGCATAAACATTGAGAGTGGAGAAAAAGAGCTAAATACTCAGGCTCCAACTTCAATATCCAGAAATTATCAATCAATTAGCTCATTTTTAACAAATGTAAAAAATATTTAAAAGTTAAAACAATTAAACTAACATCTAACCTTTTTTTGTAATGAAATTATTTCAATTTTCGTAATTTTTGAGAGATAAGCTTTGTTCGTGGGGTTCAAACTTGCACTGCACTGACAATAGCTACCTTTACACTAACATTCTTTCACGCGCGTTTAGAACGTGGCGCGCCAATCGCGCGTTCTAAGGGTACGACAAAACCGTCCCGTTCCAATCATTTCGAAAGAAAAATTAGGACGTTCTAGTCGCGAAGGCTTGCACGTGTTCTTAAAGCGAAGAGGGTAAGAACGTTAATCTAAATGTAAAAGTGTGTTGTTTCCCGCGTGTTTGGAGTGGCTCGTGGCGTGTTGGAAATCCCAACAGGATAACAGACAGTTTTATAAAATGGATCGACTCAAGAGGAAGCATAAAGTGAAAATTATGATACCCCACTTCTTTTTGATTCAATAACTTTTTTTATTTCTTTACGAAATGAACCACGAAAACTTTGTATTTTTTTGACCACATAGTCTCGATTAGCTTCTGCATAAATCAACCAAGCTGTCATAAGCCAATTTTTTTAAGTTTTATTTGTGTATTCCTTGCTCTTTATTTTCCATAAGCAGGAATATGACTTATACATTTCAATAAACTACGTAAGAAATTCTTTCGACTAATACAGCGAATCGTTCACTATTATTGTTACCAAGATGTTTAACTAAAAGAATTATTAAAAATTTATTTTTCAATAGGAAGGAATTAATTACCTGTTTCAAATTAACCACAAGGATAAGAAGAAAACACGCCACGCCAAGCACGCCAGTTAACAACGTATGTGTAAAGACGACCAAATGTTTAGAGCGCGTTCCAAACCTGTACTTGTTTAAACACGCGCAAAACATGTGGAACGCCGAAGCCTTTACACACACGTTCAAACATGCCCGATTGACATGCGACTTTCCAATCATCCGCGAAAGAACGTTAGTGTAAATGTACCTAATGAGTGACACTATGGTACAAGGGTGCAGTTCAGGTATGAACTGTGATCCAACGAATGCATATATAACCTAATATATTATTATATTAGATTATTATACATAACGAATGCAACTGTATTAAACGACACTATGCCCAATGAACACTTGATATCTCCACTGAACTGCTAAGTGCAAACTGTGTAGCCCTAACGAACAAAGCTATATATTAACACTATGACATATGGTACAATATGAAAACTATCGGTTAAGTGCCAGTGGCTCCACATTGGTGCCATGTAAAAAATATCGGTTAAATGCCGGTAGCTTCATGTTAATGCCATGAACGACTATTCAGAGCTATACAACCTTGAAAAACTGCTGGCGGTAAGCGAAATGATGTACCTCAGTCAGCGTTGGGCAAACATCAATCGTGGTAGCGGTTGATGATCAATTAATCGTAATTCCAAGTGAAGACGATTTACGATTAATTAATCGAAACTCCCAGTGAAGGCAATTGACGATTATTATTAATTTTAATGCCAGAAGGCGATTGATGAAACTCGTTCCAAAAACGCCAATTGCTATTAAATTGTTAATCGTAACATAGATTTAAAATTTATTTCGCAAATTAATCTCGATTAAATTTTCAATTTATTAACCAAATGACTAAAAAATTAATCGATTGATAATCACTGACCTTAGTCTTATCAGAGCGAAACGAAAAAATCTATGTTAGACATGTGGACATCATACTTTTAACAAATCATGTTTTATTATTATTATCATTTTTTTTTTTAACTTTAACAAGATCTTAATCAATGAATAATTATCGATAAAATGACTTTTTTCTCATTTCAAAAATTTAATAAGTAATTTTTTAAAACCTTCTGTTGCTAAACTATCGTTAGAACTTGGAGCGGATTTTTTTCCTTCAGTATTTGAATTCGATCTCTTCCGTTTTCGACCCTTTGTCTTTTCTGGTTTCTCTTGAGGTTCCTCTTGGCTCTAAATAAACCATTAAAATAACAAGAAATGAATCTATACATAAACTTTTAAAGTAAATTTACCCCATCATCATCATTTCCTGTATTTCCATCGGTTCCAGTTTCTTTAATTTCAGCCTCAATTTGTTCCACGGCTTCTATGTAATCTTTACGTTTTAAATTCTTACAAAATTGCTCTTTGTGTTTGAGGTAATAAAAGAGATCTTCAACTTTGATTAAACCCCTAAAATTACAAACATCAAAAATAACTCTAATAACTTAAATTTGATATAAAAATGTAAATAAGATAAAATGTTGGGTAATATCGCACAAATTAATCAAAACTCAATAAAAATCTGTCGGCTATTACCCATTAAAATTTAATTTAGGGTGTTTACTAATCATAAATTGGTATAACAATTAAAATAAAGCCATACCAATCTATAAAACACCCTCTGTTCGGATTATTTTTAAATTAAAATCTTTAAAAAAACATTAAAAAACATCCCTCGATCCTTAAAAATCACTTACTTTTCTCCTGTTCCATAAAAATTCACTTCATATTTTCTCCCATTTACGGCAACGATCTTAAAATAAGAAGTCATTTATGTTTAATATAAAGATTTCCAATCCAATTCTATACCTTACCTTAGCTGGCCAAGCGGGATATCCCTTAACTTTGGCAAAAACTTTATCACCAACATTGAACGCTTTCGGTTTCTTCATAATTCACCAACAATTACGCAACTAACCGACTCGAAACTACGCTAACCTTCCGTTTAAATGCACATAACTTATTCAACAAACATAATACTCACTGACGAAATTATTTTCGTGTTTAGTTTTGTGTTTATTTCTCCTGATAAAAAATTCTTTTAGAATTATCTCCGTGAAATGGCGCTTGTATTTTGACAGCCAAAGAGACGCATCTAGATTTCAGGGTGTACAACGTAAATTTATGTTATTTTGTTGGCATTTCTGTTCAATTAATTTCAATTAAATCTTAATATTAAAAAAATCAAAATATTGATTACAGTTAATTATATATTATATTTATTTTTTTAAGTATTTTATTAAAAATTAGTGTTAAAATAAAGTTCAGAAATTTAACACATATTGAAATTTAACACAACTTGTTTGACATTTAACATAACCTTAATTTCTAACATAACCTATAAAGATAAAAAATTTTCATAAATTTCTTTTAAATAGTGATTAATATTATAAAAATGAATCCTTTAACGTAAGTGTTTTTATATATATTTATATTTTTAATAAATATAAAATTATTTAATCTTATTTTATAAGGAATATGAAAAATGTTAAAAAACTAAGCGATCAGGAATTAAATTTCAAAAATAAAACTTCCTGGCATGATCAATACCGTTCAAGTGCTTGGATATTTGTTGGAGGGCTACCTTACGACTTAACAGAAGGTGATGTTATCTGCATTTTTTCCCAGTATGGTGAAATAGTTAATATAAATTTAATACGAGATAAAGACACTGGTAAATCGAAAGGTTTTGGATTTATTTGTTATGAAGATCAACGTTCTACCGACTTAGCGGTGGATAATTTTAATGGGATTAAAATTTTAAATAAAATAATAAGAGTTGACCATGTTTCCGATTATAAGATGCCTAAAGATTCTAAAAAGATTGACGAGGAAACGAGAAAATTACATGAAGAGGGTTGCGCACCAAAAGTAATTGAAGTAAAACCTGTTGTGAAAAGAGAAGATGAATTTAGGGAGACTCTAGCCGATCAGATTGTTAATGATATAAAATTACCACCTAGATTACCGATTTATATTAAAACGGAAATAAAAAAAGAAAAGGAAGATGATGATAAAGATAAAAAAGATGATGGGGAGAAATCGGAGAAAGATAAAAAGAAAAAGAAACATAAAAAGGAGAAAAAACATAAGAAGAAAAGTAAGAAAAGAAGGAAATCAAGTTCAAGTGATTCGAGTGATTCCGAAGATGATAGAAGGAAATATAAAAAAAGATCTTAATAAAAAATAAATGTTTATTATCTTAAATAACTTTTTTTATTATTTAAAACACTTTCGATATATTTAAAAAATTCATCTTTACTTTTAGACTTTTTATAGATATTATAAACATCGATTGATTTATTATTTTGTAGCCAAAACTTTAAAAAATCAGAAACACCTCTAAAAACAATTTTTCCACTTCCCAAACACTCTCCGTCTTTATAAAACACAGCATATTGTCCTTCGGTTATAGCTTTAAGTTGTTTCGATAACCGGATAATAAGTCCTAAATTGGTTTGAAATAAATCACAATCCATTAATTCGTGAGCGTGTTGAAATCTAAATTGACATGAAAAAACATTGTTGTTTTTTAATTCTTCGGGTTGTTTGCTGATCCAATGAGGTTGAGATGTACAAAAAGTTTGCGTGTATAAAGCGGGATGTTCAGCACTTAAAGCTACGTAAATTATATTTTTTTCGACGTTTTTTTGAGCTATAAAGTATCCTTTTGGCACACCGCCAATTCGACTTCGTTGTCCGATTGTCCAATGGTGAACTCCATTGTGTTCCCCAACTATTTCTCCTGTGTCTATGTCTATAAAATGTCCTTTTTTGTTTTCTATATACTAAAAAAAAAAAATAGTTTTTTATGTTATTGTAAAGGATTTATAAATATATATGTGTCCCAGAAATCAGTTGTCAAATGATAATTACTCCATTACATCCATACCCAGGAAAAATTCACATTAATAACACTTCACTCCCTGAAGAGCTTTGTCGAGAAAGCCCTAGATGATAAGGAGTCTGCTCTGGGGGTGTTTATTGATGTGGAAGGAGCATTCGATAAGACAACCTTTCGCGGTATAAACGAGACTTTGTTATTACATAAAGTTCTTCCTACCCTTTGCGGCTGGATTGAGAACTATTTAAAACAAAGAATCGTGAAATTAAGGGCGGGCGACGTCTCCCTGCTAAGAACTGTCACCCGAGGCTGTTCTCAAGGTGGCGTTTTATCGCCCCTATTGTGAAATCTCACACTGGATAGCCTCATTAGATGTCTGGTGACAAATAATTCCACTACCGTTAGATACGCGGACGATCTAACTGTACTTGTCCGAGGTAAGTACATTAATGTACTATGCAACAGGATTCAGGTGGCACTCAAGGAAATTGAGAATTGGTGTGGGAAGCAAACCTCTCTATTAACCTCAACAAAACAGAACTGGTTCCTTTCACTAGAAAAAGGGCGTTTGGTAATGTTACACTCCCAACTCTTGCTAACACCCCGTTAAAGTTGGCTGGCGAGGTAAAGTATCTTGGTATTATCTTGGACAGCAAACTTTTATGGAGATTTCATCTTGATAACAGGGTCAAAAAAGCAGTTGTCGCATTCGGTCAGTGCAGAAGGGTCATAGAGAGGATATGGGGGTTGTCCCCCAAGCTGACTCTCTGGTTATACACTGCCGTAATTCGACCAATGCTTACATATGGGGTACTAACTTGATGGAGCATAACTTCAAAATTCTCTACCGTCACTGCCTTGAATAGTGTACAGCGTTTAGTGTGTTGCTTTGTTACAGGGGCGATGCGGACCACCCCTACCACAGCTATGGAGAACATGCTTAACCTGCCGCCCCTACACTTATTTATACAGGAGGTGACGTTGGTAACCATGGTGCGCCTACGCGAAGTAGCGAATACAGTGGAACATCGGGTTACGAGCGTCTCTGTTTACGAGTTTTTCGATTTACGAATTTTGAACCGGCAAAATTTTTGCCTCGGTTTACGACCTGCTATTACCCTTATTGTAATTATAACTAAATAAATTTGAGTATTATTGGACAGATGTTGTTCTTTTCTTTACCATTTTTTAGTCTGGATCGAATTAATTGCATTTACATATGTACACTGTTTCTTATGAGAAAAATCGTTTTGGGTTACGAGTATTTCGGGTTACGAGCAACCTGCCGGAACGAATTAAACTCAAAACCTGAGGTTCCACTGTATTTAAATCATCATTAAGATACCCTTCGTGTGAGGCATCCCAGTTCTTTACAGGTGTCAACAGGAAGGATCTACTCCTAATTGCAGAGCTCCTGATGGGACACTGTAAGATTAATAAGCACCTTTATAATTTAGGATTTGCCACTTCTCCTCTATGTTGTGCTTGCTAGCAAGACTTTGAGACTATTAAACACATCCTATGTGATTATCCGAATCTAAAGTATCTTAGATTAAGGGACTTGGGTGACGACTGGCCAACCATGGATGGAATCAGAGACACACCTTTGAACCATATCCTAACCTTTGGAAATCCCTAGGCTGGTCGATGTAGACATCTGACGTGCCCTCCCGTTCCCTACATACATACATGATAATTATTCATTCTAAAGTTAATTTCATAAAGATTCAGCATAAAAACATTCTTCCTGAGACACTTCTAGTATTGAAATGTAAAATATACCTCTGATATAAAATCTTTAAAGTTTCTAGAACCAATAAAACATATTCCCATACTCTCTTTCTTCTTTGCGACAACTTCCAAACCATTTTTTAAAGCTATGGCTTTTACTTCAGGTTTGGTAAATTCGCTTAAAGGAAACATAGTTTTCCTTAAAGCTTTTTGACTAATTTGACATAAGAAAAGTGTTTGATCTTTTATTTTATCCTTAGGAATTAATAGTTTCGCATCTAAAATTAACTTAAGTATTTAATTTTTTAAATCCATCCTTTTTTCAATATATTTACTTTCTTTGGGATTATAATTTTCTAAATACACTCCAAAACTATTCCTTGCATAATGTCCAGTAGCTATAGCATCACCATTTAAATTCTCTACAGCGTACTTATAAAAATAATCAAATTTTAAATGTCTATTACATAAAATATCCGGATTTGGTGTAAATCCCGTTTCATATTCTTTAATTAAGTTTCTAAAATTAATCTATTATTAGAAAAAGAGTAAAAATTTAATTACAAAAATACAAAAACACTTCGTTCCAATATTCTTTAACGAAATTAAGATGTATTAAAGGTATATTTAATTTTTCGCATACAATAGAAGCATCTTTATAATCCTGATCTGCTGAACAAGTTCCTTTTTCGTCAGCTATATCCCAATTTTGCATAAATACTCCTTTTACATTGAATCCTATCGAATTAAATCAATCAGTTTAGTTATGATTTTAGGTTATGTCATCATTTAAAATTCGTACAAATTCAAACCTTTCTTTTTTAATAATAAAGCTGTAACTGCGCTATCTACACCTCCGGATATACCAACAATTACGTTTTTTATTTTTAACATTTCTAAATTAAATTTTTTTAATTATAAAAAGTTTTCAAGGTGGTTTATAGGTTAGAAAATTAAATAGTTGTCTACTTTATTGACTTAAAAATTACATATTTTAGAATGTAAAATTATTTTTAAAAATTTCTATCTCAGAAATTAATTGTTATTGATATTTGAAATTTTATTAGAATTTAGATTGAAACTTAATGTTTATTTTTACCAAAGATGAATTTTCTATCATTTTTAGTTTTTCACTCAGAAGAGGAAATGTAACTTGACTTTAATTGACGTTTTCAAATGATTATAAATTAGGTTTTGTTCTCAAACTGATTTTCTTTATTATATATAAAAATATATTAATAAATAAATACTTTAGTTTTATAAAGTTTATTTACATAAATATAATTTAAAAAAGTTATTAATAAACCGGTCCATCGTCTAAATTATCATCTTCTTCATCGAAAGCCTCCCCATTATCAAAGTAATTATTTGCATAATCGGTACCTTCATCCATCTCTTCATCGGCATCATCAAAGGTTTCATCATTTTCAAGTTCTTCATCTTCAACCTCTTCTTTTACAGCTACATCGTCAGTTTCTTCTTCAAGTTTTTCTAATCTGTTCAATCTAGATTCTACATCAACTTCTTTTTTAATTTGTTTCTTCATTCTTTTAGCGCTCATCTTTGGTCTTAATTCAGCAGGAAATAATTCCCAGTCAAAATCGTTTGTTGCGGAAGGTAATTGGGCGAGTAATTTATCTATTTCATGTTCGGATTTGGTTACTTTAGTTTTGGTTACTTTTAAAAATGCTGTTGAAAGGTTCATATGGTCTATGATGTCTTGCCTTAGTGTTAAGAGGTATTCTAAGTCGTCTGAGGGTTGAACCGGGACAGGATGTCTGTTTAAAGGGGGGTATAAAGGTGGTGGTTGCGTGACTGGACCGGGAATTAAATCGTTTGTTCCCGCTCCCATACTGGCTAATTGCTCTTTGCTGAATGTTTTTGAGGCTCCACCGCGACCTCCTCTTCCTCTACCTCTTCCAGCCATTGTAGTTTAATTAGCTACTTGTAATTTTTTAATATCTTTAGTTATTTTTGTTACTTCCTCTTCTTTTTCTTGGAAATCCTCCTTTACAAATAAAAATTTTAATGATTCAGATGAGTTATATTAATATAAGGCGAGTATATTGATAAAATGTGACTTACAATATCGTAAATTACCCTAACTATAAGGGAACAACTAGGACAAGTTGCTATTTCTTCCCCGGCTATAAGATCTGCCTAAAATACACAACATGGAAAAAGAAACATAACCTAACTTTTTTTAAGCCACGTTTTTACCTTTGAAATTTCAAATCGATCGCCACAAGGACACGGATAATGATAGATTTCCTCTTCTTCGTCGTATTCGAAATCTTCGATTTCTATTTCATCATGAAATACAGCCATTACTGGATATTAAAAATCAGTGTTTTTATTTTAATTGGTAAGATAGAAAGTGAGGTTAGGTAAGTGGGTAAGGATAAAAATAAATTTAGATTTTGACGTTTGATAAACGTCATATTTGAATGATTTTTTGACATTACTTTTAGATGTTTTAACCTTTATTTATTTTTTTTTATTTTACTAGGGTGAAATAAAATTGAATTTTTATTAAAATTCAAAAAATATTTTGATATGTACGTGTAAATTTATTTTTAAAATATTTAAAAAATTTAAATTAAAATTTTTTTGATAAATTGAAACGTAAAATGGATAAAATTAAATTTCCTTCTTTACCGGCCGTTTGACGAAATAGTTCGGTTAGTACGGTGCGATGGAGCTGTCATCGACAAGCTGGCGCGTGTTTTTGACGTCGAACGCAACCATTTATCAAAATTATAACGGTTCGAATGTACGGCGGATTACGGTCGGATTGCGTGTTTCGACCTGCCGCGGCCCGATTTTCAATATTTTTACATCGAATCCCGGCACCAACGCGAAGTTTCCATTTTGCCCGTTTTAAAACTCTACGGTCCGGTTTGAACGAGTTTATTTTCAAAATATAACACACCTGACGAAGATAAATGATTACCTAGTTGTATTATATCGTATAGTAATAGTAGTAGTTTAAATATTTTCACTGTAAAACGATGATTAAATCTGTACCTTAGAACTAAGGGGACTTAAGTCCAAAATGACATAATTGTGAAATAACGAAAAATATACTATTTTTAATTTGAAATAATAATTTTCATATTCTCATCTATTTACTACATTTTGGCTTCAAAAAATTATTTCTGAATGACTGTACGGACTTACAACAAAACAATAATTTGGGACAATAATATCATGTATGAACTTATTACAACAAAGCATAAATTTTAAAATATTTAATATATTTTAAAATAAACTCATTCATCATCAGAGAAATCTGATGCTTCTTCAGTATGGGGTAAGTTTCTGAAATAATCCTGATATTGATTCCTCAGGGACCCACATAAGGAGAATTACAAGATTGTCGTACTTTGTTTTATTTATAGATTTTCTGAAAAATCTTAATTGGGTCAAACTTGATTTATTTGACGGTTTTCGATTATTTGTATACAAATTAATGGAACAAACATTGTCATTAAATGACGTTTTATAAAAAAGAGTTCCATATACTCAGGGTGGGCGAACTCAATGTAAAATATTTGAAATCGATTTTTAGTACGTAAACCGAAACACCTTTAGCGCTGATGTATAATTTTTTAGTGAATTCCCTAGATTTATAAATCTATGGATATTCCTTTTAAACAAATACGAAAATACAACAACGTTTCCATGATAACACGTTCAAAACATATTTTAACTTCATGTAAGAGCATTCGGAGTTATTGTAATTAATTTTTGATCATTTCGAGCTTAAACGTGAAATATAACGTTTACAGTGACTACAATTGTGTTCCGTAGTATTCTTTTTACTTCTATTACCGGTAAGTGTTGACTAACTTTAACATTTTTACAACCTATCGTTACATTATGTTTCCTTTTCAGATATATATAGCGTGTACGGTTTCTATTTGTAATGATAAGGAGTCCTCCCGCTATCGATTCCCGAATTGCAGTAAGGATCCGGAGAGATTTAATAAGTGGATTTGGGCTAAGTGGATACGTGTCAAAAAAATATGACATGTGGTGATGTTTTTGCTAACACATTTAGGTTTACGGAAGGTGTTGTAACATACTTTTATATAAATAAAGTCCTTACGGGGTATAAAAAGTTCTAATTTGTAAACTAGTATTGTTATTAGTGTAGTAGGTATATTCGTTTAGTTTAATAAATTACGCATTCTTGTATTAGCTTCATAAATGAAAATAAAAAAGATTAATCTATTTTAAAAAATGTTTTTTCTTTCATCATTGCCACTTATTTTTCGTACACAATAAGTGAGTCACTTATGGCTCACTTATTGTAGTACGAATAAAGAAATAAAATTAATTAAAAAAATATTTTATTTCAAATTTCGCGATTTTTTTGAGTAGTTGCACATCAGCGCTGTGAGTTTTCGGCTTACGTACTAAATTTGACGCATTTCAAAAATCTAGTGGGAGTTCACCTTCTATATCTTTCTTTTTCTATGCATACACTTCTCGCCAAAGCTGAAGCAAAAAATGTTGGACTGTTTAAACTCTTGGTCATCATAGCTTTTCTTTCTACCCCTTCCAGTTTTGACTTCATCCCACATCATGCACCACGTATTTTTGTTACAAGGATCATGAATTGTATAATTTAGGGTCCACAATTTTCGAAGATAAAAGCTTTCCGAATTTGTCAAAAAAGGAGTAGGAAGACCTTCTTGAAGATCAACCACTACTACAAGTTGACATTCATTACCTTCCAAAGCACATTTCTTATCTTCATTCTTCATTTTATGTCTACCATTTACGTAATTAATGGCTTGTTTTTCTTCTGCGCTAAGGTCAGTTTTTAGTTTTACATTAAAATAATCACATAAATCGCAAGTGTCGTTGTCTGGCAAATGAAAGGACAAATTAAACTGTTCATTAAAGATTTCTCTAAATAGCCATTCTTTAGCTGGTTCTTTACTTTCCTTTGTTAATTCTTCACAATATAATGTATACATTTTTGAAATATTTAGTTCTTCTCCAAGATACTTCTTAGTACACCTTTCTCGAGAATAATGGCTTTCATAAGTAGGATAAGTCTCGATGTGATTAACAATTCTTTCGAAATTTTATTAATAGGGACTTTTCTTCCTCTTTGATCCGGTACTGACACATTATGGGTAGATTTCTTTCATAGAGCATTATAAACAAATTCTTCGCTGACTGATAATGTTCATAAAAAACAGTTTGCAGACTCTGATCTTTTTGTTTTGAATATTAAAAGAATAAAAATTTTGTTGTGTACGGCTTTTTTGGGGCACAGTGTCTCGTGGTCTGCGTCGTTTAACTTCTTTACTAGAAACACAAGAAATTATGAACTGTCTCTTGCACTCCCAAGAAAGGATTTTTTTCCAAAAATCATTATGAATTTGTTGACGTTGGTTTTCAGGTGTTAACGAACTGCACTTGTATGTGCAGCAGGTCAAGCGACATGGCTTTTTAATTTTTTATTTGGTAAAAGTTTGTTATTGCTAGATAAATATAATTCACTTCGTTGCCTTCTACATTTACGACTATTTGGCCCTAAAACGGCAAGGATTTACTTCTTTATAACCCAAAAAAATTTTTTCGTAATCAATCTTTTTAGATAATGTTATAAAAAATGAAATGTTGTTTTTCACGAGATACTTATTTTAAGCATACCTCATTTTCATAAAATTTGGACTTACGTCCCTTTAGCTCTCAGGTACAGAAATATTCTTTTACTTATTCTATTAATTGTAGATACTATCTACAATTAATTTTTAAATATGAGTAAAATGTAATAAATGTTAGTGTAGTTTATGTGTTCATTAATAAAAATTTTAATGGATATGACATGTACTATAACCCGAAATGGAGCTGCACTATGAAGAGAAAGATGTAAGATACTCGGCAATGTTACGGAGCGGGGGCTTACTCTCCCACCTTTCTCTTCATGGTGCAGCTCCATTTCGGGTCCTTGTACATTATGGTAGTATATATACAGGGTTTCTTATGCAACTGGTTCGTTAGAACTTTATTGAGTTCCATTATTAGTAGATTTTTTGAGATTTTGCCAGTAGGGGTTATTCATCCTAATCTTTCGACCTAAAATATTTTCAAGGTGGCTGCCACTTCCGGTCAACCGGAAGTAGGTTACAACCTTGTTATTTTAAATAGGATGCTATAGTTTTTATTGCGTATTTTAATTCTACGTACAAAAATAAATAGATTTTAATAAGAGTTGTTGGTATTTATCGTTTTTCGTTTTCGAGTTATTGTGTTTTTAAGATTTTTGTGACAAGTTTCAACTTATTCTTTAAAACCATATTCCTCAGTAGTAGTTCAAGCAAGAAAATTAATAATTGACACGATTACTTTCCTAACATTACCAAATTATACAGGGTGGTCATGAAGGGAATTTTAAAAGAACACTCGAACATTTTAAATGGAACACCCCATATTTTATTAGCCTATCCGATAGAGAATTTAATTCTCCGCCAATTTGCAATACACATCCTTATACCTATCGGTTAAGGTTTTCAAAGTATAAAGGAATTTGTCAAAATCTCAAAAATGTACTAATAGTGGAACCCAATAATGTTCTAACGAACTAGTTGCGTGAGAAATCCTGTAGTCTTATTTTATGTAATTACTAGCAGTAGAAAATATTTCTTTTTCATGTCTATTATAGAAAAAATATAATACCGGCGCATCCACCACTTTGTAACCACACTAAAATAATATTTGATTTTATAAATATGTTGTGAGAATAATCACAATGCTCCTAAATGGAATTATAGACTCTAGAAAACCAATCGTTGTTATGTAACGTGATATGTAATATGTAACGTGAAATAATGGCCATTACAATGTGTATTAACATTATAGTGTGTATAAAATTTATTTTTATCAAGACATCTTCCTTTTTGTCGTTTTCGTTGGTTAGACCCTGTCAAATTTAAAATAGCCAAAGCAGAGTTTGATCAAATGGTCGAATTATGAATTTGTCGTTCATAATCTTCATCGGTAGCTTCACCATTGCGTAGGGTCCCTAAGAAGAATTCTTCAGAACGGCGTCCATGTGGTGATTATCACCAGCTGAATTTAATTACATTTCCCGATCATTATTCTTTACCTCACATTCAGGACTTCAACCTTAGAATTCATGGTTGCAAAATATTTTCCAAAATTGATTTAGTCCGTGCGTATCATCAAATTTCCCATTTTGGTATGAAGTTTCTTCTTCGAATTATCGTGTGTATGTTCCTTCTGAACTTCGTAAAACAGTTTTTGATAATTTGCATAATATTTCCCATCCTAGCGTAAAAGCTACTCAAAAATTAATTAATATAAGATTCTTTTGGCCTCGCATGAATACAGATATTCTTCTTTGGACAAAATCGTGCATAAAATGTCAATCTTCTAAAATAAATAAACATATTAGATCGCCTGTTGAAAAAATAGATATTCCAAAAGGTCGTTTTGAACATATACACATAGATCGTTTTGGTCTTTTGCTTCCTTCTGGTGGTTGTACTTTTATTTTAACTGTTATTGAAAGATTTACTAGATGGACAGAAGCGTTTCCCCTTTCGTCAATTTCGGCACCAACGATAGCTAAAACTCTGTTTAATCATTACTTTTCACGTTTTGAAATTCCACATACAATTAGGGGAGAGTGGGACAAGACGGGGTACTTAAGGTTTGGAGGTTAATAAAATCCAGAATTTCGTTCATAGAGAAAAATACTTTTAGTTTATATAATCTTCGATGATTAAACTTTAAGATTTAATGCAAGAACGGAATACTAATTCACAAATTTTTCTTGCCCCACGTGTGAGGCAAGATGGGGAACAAGATTCCACGTATATTATACGTGGAATAAGATAAAATATAACTAAATTAACATTGTTAAAGAGTGTTTATTAGATTCACATAATACGCAAACATAGAGTGCCTCATTGACATCATCATTTAACACAAGCACATTAATTTTCTACGTTTTCTTGTTTTTGGGGTTTTATCATAAAATGTTCCCTCTTTTACTCGGTTTTTTCTCTTCCTTTTTGAGTCTTTCAGCTTTCTTCCTAAGACACTGTTCCCTATCTTATGCCACTTACTCGTCTTATCCCATCCTCCATCAAATGAAGAAGTTAAGAGGGAGTACCCCATCTTGTTCCATTGGGCGCTTTTGCAAAAAAAAATAATAATACAATTGCACACTTCAAATGGGCTTAAAAAGGTACTCATGTTTAATACTCATTTCTTACTAATTTCATGAAATTAACACTTGCATGAAGACACCGTATCGTTTGATAACTATCGTGCGATGAAATTATGCATAAATTATAAGAAAATTCAACTTAACAGGATTTTGCCCGATACCATGGCAATGCGACTTCCTACATTATTGGTTATCAATTGACATGATGAAGAGGAACTAATAAAAGCTCACATTACTTCTAGCGTTGCATAAAAGTGCTTTGTTGCAAGTATAAACCGGGTATCCCATCTTACCCCACTTCCCCGTCTTGCCCCACCCTCCCCTACTCATGATCAAGGTCGACAATTTGAATCACATCTGTTTTCAGAACTTAATAAATTTTTAGGACCACATCAAATTCACACTTCAACATATCACCCACAAAGCAATGGTATACTTGAGAGATTCCATCGAACTTTAAAAACAGCTTTAATAGCCAGAGGTGATACGATTAATTGGAAAAATGAGCTTCCCATAGTCCTTTTAGGTCTTCGGTCAGCTGAAAGGAAGACTTAGGTTGCTCTTCTGTTGAGTTAGTTTACGGACAGCCCCTAAGGCTTCCTGATGAATACTTTTCTTCATCTCATCCATCGATGGATACAACAAATCTTCTCGACAGTTTACACGATACATTTACCAATTTAAAACCAACCCCAATTCAACACCATACAACAAAAAAGCCTTTTGTTTATAATGATTTAAAATGATCTTAACAAATCAGATTTTGTGTTTATTAGATTAGAAGGTAAAAACCTTCTCTTTCTCCTAGATATGAAAGTCCATTTAAAGTTATTAAAAGACTTCCAAAATGTTTTTGCGTTTTTAAACGTAATACTGAACAATTCATTAGCATTGTCAGATTTAAACCCGCATTTGCCCGTTATGACAGTGTTCCTCAACTTCATCAAGTTTCTAAAAAAATTTTTAAAGTTTCTTTCAAATTACAACAAATGTTATGAAAATTTATTAATTTTTATTTTTTTTTATTAATCTATGTAAATATTATTATTATTGGCAACAAAAAAAAAATAAAAATATATTTAAAAAGGATGTTCGCAAAAGGTCTCTTGTGAACATTCCTATAAAAATTTTAATATCAAAATTTTATTATTGAGAAGAGCTTCGAACTACAAACATTAATTATATCCGTAAGAATTTAGTTATTAATCTAGTTTTATATTAATCTAAAAAATGATTGATTTAAAATGTAAAACTTTTCCAATTTTTTTTATTTGACGTAAATACTAAATCGTCCAACGTATTGATTTTAAACAATGTCCAATAAATATTTCGCCCACTCGTAAATGCAAATCAGTTAACTGTACAACGATACGAAACTTTAAAGAGGTGTACGAAATTTCTAAAATGTACACGTCTACAACATTAATGTTTATTGTATTTGGTATTTTTCTTTGGTTTAATGAAGCGTATACACAAGTGTCTGCGTTACATCGTATGCGATATGTTATCCAACCTGTTTGTAACGCTCCTCCAGATGCGGGGATGTGTAATGGTTTATTGACAAGGTACTATTATGATTCTTATACAAGAACGTGTAATAGATTTTGGTATACGGGATGTGGTGGAAATAGAAATCAATTTCTTACTCGAGAGGATTGTCTTGGTTTTTGTAGAGGTCCTCTTTTTTTATTGGTGAGTTTTTTTTTCATTTTTAATAAGATTATTTTTGTAGGTTTTGCTTATTCCGATGATTTACCTCCACAAATATCTGCAAGGACAGCAGAAAATATTTGTATGCTTCCGGTTGATAAAGGAAAATGTAGAGCTATAAAACACAGGTTTTATTATAATTTAGCAACTGGAAGTTGTGAACCATTTGTGTTTGGAGGTTGTGCTGGAAATCAAAATAATTTTCATACTTTCGACGAATGTGTACAACAGTGTATGTAATAAAAATTAAAATCTAAAGACATTTTAACAGTTAAAGGATATTTTTAAAGAATTTCTAATTTGGTTATAAATTAAAATTTCACTTTTAGCTTTGAATTTATTTATTAATATTGTGGGTGAGGATATTTTTGTGTCTAAAGGTAATTCATCATTGCCATGGGAGGGCATTAAAGTACATAGTAGTTCCGTGTAGTAATCTCAACCCTCTCGCGTTATAGTACGCTGTGTTTCAGTCAGCGCTGCCAACCGCACGGCCGCGCAACTGGCCGCATGTAAATACATATTAATAACGCTAGATTAATCACTAAGAACTAATAGTTTGGTAATTAACACCTATGCGCGTGACCTCAACTGCCACGAGTCGTACATCATCCCGCTGTTACTACAACTACATTAATAAAGAAATTATCCGGGAATGTATTAATTCATTCTTCAGTTGAGTATTATTCAGGAACTAATACTAAGGAACTTGCATTAAGAAACTTGAACTAAGGAACATGCATTAAGGTTAGGGCAGGAAATAAAACAAATTCGGATAATAACAAAACATCTTAATTTGAGAATGAGATAAATTTTAAACTCGCGAGTGTATGAATTATGGATCGGTAATTTAATCGGGCAATTGCCCGAATTATTTAACGGCAGAAAAACTTAGCTTTGGTAACGAAAGGGAGAAAATGAAACTCACCACACCAAATTCTCATTCGGTTGCGTTTATGTCCTCAGTTCGTAGTTCGCACTGATGGTATAATTACCATGACGGAGATAAACTTAATATACTCTTTTCGCGGAAAGATGTCTCATGCGTCATTAATTAATTATATTATCCTAGACTACTATTTTCGGTTTTCGTCTCTATCTGACATATATGATTAAATAAAGAAAAAAATATTTGACATATGTCGGGAAAACGCCGACAACTAATGACGCATGAGACATCTTTCCGCGAAAAGAGAGTAGATGAGAGTACGCGTAAGTCTATTATACAGTATGCGGCAAAATAAACAGTACTGAAATTATGAAACGTTTATTATTTATACTCTTTTCGCGGAAAGATGTCTCATGCGTCATTAATTAATTATATTATCCTAGACTACTATTTTCGGTTTTCGTCTCTATCTGACATATATGATTAAATAAAGAAAAAAATATTTGACATATGTCGAGAAAACGGTGACAAGTAATGACGCATGAGACATCTTTCCGCGAAAAGTGTATATGTATTTACTTTGCATATATACTGAAATATACTTGAAAGCATTATTCACGTCGACGACGTTCCCGATAAAGCAAATGTTCAAGATGCCCTCCGTTCAGTTCCAAGCAGCATTCGCGAAGGTTCATAAACATGTCTGTGAACACAGGTTGTTGCATGGCACGAAAAAAACGTTTTGACACATTGAATTTGACACATGCGCATTTCAGTACTGTTTATATTGCCGCATACCGTATTAACATAACCGCCGGGGAAAACTCAAATTTGGAAATGAAACTGAACTCGCACTAAAACCGTAGATGTGTTGAGTAGTTTCTTAAAACATCGACGCTCGCAAGCCAAAACGGCATAAACGCCAAAATGGTCATTTTTTAGTTAGCTGCACCGTTGAGTAGCATTTTTAAATCTGCATGTAACAGTTAAAGCGGCATACCCGCAAACAAACTTCATTCGCTATAAAATTGGTTTAAAGTTTGCGTAAAAGCCATTTAAGATTCATTATGTCAATCGTTTTTTGCGTTTTCTGAAAAATTAGGTTAATGTCGTTTATGTCGTTGTGGCTTGGCAGCGTCGACATATCCAACATATTATCGCGAAGAAGTTCTTCCGGATCCGAAAAGAATTTCAGGGAAAGAGAGAGAGAGATTAAAACACGAACTCTCTCTTAAATAAACTAGGTTTTAAAGTGGAGATTACATTTTTGGGCGCTCTTTTGCTAAACAAAAACCGTAAGGGCTGTTTCACATTTACCGGTTTTGCCCGTACGGCAAATAACCGTACGGTTTTCTCTGTGAACGATTTGCTTTCACACTTGATGATATTTCATCGTACGTTTTTATGTTTTTACGTTTTAGGGCCGGTTTATTCACTTTTGGGTAAATTAATCTGTCCGACATGTACCATGGTTACTGACTAAAGAACCAATCATTATTATTATTTTTTAAAAGTATGAACCGTCGCGTCGTGTTCAAATCAACAATAATAACAACGCATGATAAGTTCCCCCGTCTTCTTCCCTTGGGACCACCAAGAAGGTATAACTTCAAGGAATTAAAGTCGGGAGCCATCATGTCCATCCTCGCTTTACAAGTCATGTCTAGGGCATCACAGGTGCGGAAGGAGGGGGTGTCTTAATACTTCAAGAGGCACCTCTCTCTAGTGTTCCATGGTTTCAGTTTATCTGCCCCGCAGAGGGAATCGGTTCGTTGTTGTCGTCAGGTCATCGTCATTAACATTGTGAAAACTGTTGGAGGGGGGGCTCTTGAGCCTGTATGGGTTTCTCTTCTCTATGTGTCTCTCAGATTTATGGAGGTTTATGGCAACAGTGCATCCACAGCCCGTTTCTTCGCCTTAAGTATTTTAGTGACAAAGTCAACTATCGCGTTCCACGTTTCTTGGTCATCCAGCATCTTGGCCACGACATTGTCCGGAATCAGAGCTCCCACCTTGGTAGTTAATTGCGCTCTTTCCAGTCTCCAGTGATTGCAATGGAAAAATGTATGTTCGGATTCGTGGTTGGTGATCGTGCCATTTTTTGGCTACGTTCAAAGGGATCGGACTCATTGTCAGTGTAGTTCTCTTCTTCACTATTTTTCCTTTCTTCGTTGATTTTTATTCCGTAACATTAAAATTCACATTTGTGTTGGTGAAAAAACTTCAATAACTAACCATAGCAAGTGAAATTGAAGTAACAATAGAAATTCTCCTGCCACTGGTTAAAATCTTCATTTAATTCACTGCACACTTCTTCCCAAGCTCTGTTTGTTTCATTTTTGTAGATTTCTTCGGTTTTATCCTACAACACGGGTTTAGCATCGATAAAACTAATCAACACCTCTGTGTCAATATCCACGTTTATGATATTAACTTAAAATTGTTCTGGAGATCGACTAGATACGGCTAAAGTCGTCCGGTATGAAAACATCTATAAAATTACGTATATCACTCCAGAAAAAGGGCCGTACGGTGACCGTCCAGTTCAATCGTTGAGACGGCTGTTCACGACCGACCGTACGGGAAAAATCGTCTATCGTCCAGTGTGAAAAGACGAATTTATATTATTAGTTTATCACCGACCGTCTACGGCTAAAAGCCGTACGGTTATTTACCGTACGGCCAAAACAAGCAAGTGTGAAACAGCCCTATCATGTCCATCAGGACATTATCAATTCAAGAAATTAGTTGGCTACCGCGTTTAACAATTCCTAAAGGAAACATTTGTAAAATCCTAATTCCTAAAATTGGAATGTATCCTAATTCCATTTACTTTGATATCTTTATTACATAAATTTATTGCTTTGGGTCTGAATCCCTACTTGAACTTGACTGAAGCACTAAAGACAAAACTATTTTTTTTAAACTAAAGCCGGTCATATTTTGAATTATTACAAAAGCGTAATACATAAAGCTGGATCCAGACCAAACGCGCCGCTCCGCGCCACGCTGTTTTAAGCAGCGCGGCTCGACGCGGCGTCTTCGGTTTGGACGACAAACTGCGCAAAACTGCGCTAGAATGCGCTGTTTTGCGTACGATCGAACACGATCCGTCGAGTGTCGGTACATCAAAGGGAACCGATTGTTTAGGCGCATTTGGTTTGGACGGTGTTTTGAATATATCAAGCCATATACATACCCTTCAATGTTGATAGTCGCAAAAATGAGTTCAACTGAGTGGTCACACGAAAATATTGAGAAAATTATAGATTTATACCGCCAAAAACCTGAATTATGGAATCCAAAAAACAATAATTACCATATAAAAAATAAAAAACACTACTTTGTTTCGATATTTTGAAAAGATACATCAAGCTGGTGAGTGAGTCTCCCGAAGCCAAAAATTGTAAGGTTACAGTTAATCTTTCTTTGGAAGAAATAGCCTCTCTATAATTTGTATCATTTTTTCTTATACTTGGCTCGATTAAATTTAACAAGAATTCAAAGTCTTTCAAAGACATTCGACAAAAATTTTCAAATTGTCCAGTATTGCTCATCAACATTTCACTTAACAGTTGTTTTGCACAGTATGTGGATCTACTTGCAAGCATCGGAGTTATCCAAAGACGCCGTTTTCTGTTTTGCCTTTTTTTGTTCAGACTATGATTGATAACAATAATAACAGCGGCAATTATAATTTTTCTATTAAATTCCATACAGACTTGCGCGCGCGCCAAATGGAACAGAGCTGAGATTCATATGTTTGTTTAAAATGTTTGCACCATTCTGCGTTGCTTTGTGCGGCGCTGCGCAGTTCAGCGCGGTATTTTTGGGCGCAATATAGCGCAACGCGGAGCGGCGCGTTTGGTCTGGATCCAGCTTAATATGTATACATCGTTTAGCGAAAGATGTCTCATGCGTCATTATTTGTCACCCTTTTCTAGACGTACTATAAGGCTAAGTTCACATGACAAAAATCTGACGCGCGATTTCTAAGCGCGCATTTAGATATCGTGGTATTTAAATACAACCTTTCATATGAACGCGCGCTAACGCGCATTAGGATGCGTTGACGCAGCGCTTAGCCTAAAAATTTCTAGGCGAACATGATTACCCGTTAACGCGCACTTTGAGTTCTACGTGCCATCCGTATAACGTTCACATGAGTATGCGTTTTTATCACGAAACAGGTTGTTGTGGGAATGTACCACATGGAAGTTCTCGGTCTGTAGTTTGTGAAAAATGGCTGAGTCTGCAGATATTGACATCGACTTACTAATTGATGAAATAAAAAAAAGACCGGGAATTTGGAATATAGGTTCGGAATCATATAGTTTTTCACTGGGTGAAATACAATATCTAACTGCATTTGGAGTTACCTTAATATCATCCTGAATTAGTTGCAGCAAGTCATCAAATGATTTCAGAGACATTCTAAAGTAGTTAAAGAATTTTCCTACACTATCTCTTAGTGTCGGATATAAGATTATGAATAAACTTTTGTGTTTATTTTTCAAAAGAGGATGAACCCAATGTGCCCGTCGTCTTTGTTTCAACTGATCTGAATTGATCTAAATTCATCGGTTTTGCAATTAAAGCGCGTGTTAGCACTCGTCATCTGAACGCTTTCAATATTCTATCGCGCGTTAACGTGCGTTTTTGTGCGTCACATGTGAACCTAGAGAACTCGAAATAGAGCTGCATCATGAAGAGAAAGATGAAAGAGTGCTCGGCAATGCTACGGAGTGGGGTCTTACTTTTTTATCTTTTTCTTCATGGTGCAACTCCATTTCGAATTATAGTACATCAAATATTTTTTTATCTAATTGTACCTGACAGGAAGAGACAAAAACTGAAAATATTCGACTTGGATACGACAATTAATCAATGATGCATGAGACATCTTTCGCTAGAGAGTGTATATGTAACTAGCGAATGCGTAGCGTGTGGTGCGAGACTAAAAACTGGCGACAATTTGCATGAAACAAAACGTAATGCGTTGATATGAAGTAATATTGAATAAAAGTCGCTTCTCACTTACGCTACACTTAGCTGTGCGACGTGACACGACTCAACGATGCAAATTGTCGCTAGGAAATTATATCACTGATTTAAATGGATAAGTTCTCACTTACGTTGTGCGACAAAGCGATGCATCGTGCAACGTTAAGTGAGGAAGTATCCATTTAAATCAGTGATATAATTTCCTAGCGACTCTTTGCATCGATGAGTTGCGTCGCGTCGAATAGCTAAGTTTAGCGTAAATGAGAAGCGACTTTTATTCAATATTACTGACATCGTATGATAAAGTGACCATCGTGCAGGGTTAAGTGGAAACGTATCCATTTAAATCAATGTTATAATTTCCTGGCGACAATTTGCATCGATGAGTTGCGTCGCATAGTTAAGTATAGCGCAAATGAGAAGCGACCTTTATTCAATATTACTTATATTGTATGATAAGCGACGCATAATGCAATGTTAAGTAAGAATGTATCCATTTGAATCAGTAATATAATTTCCTAGCGACAATTTGCATCGATGAGTCGCGTCGCGTCGCACAGCTGAGCGTAGCGCAAGACGCGACCTTAACCGTGTACAAAGAGTCAAATGCAAGTGCGTTGATGAAAAATGTGAAGAATACAAGGGGTTCAATTGCGCAGGCGAATGGGTGGGAAAAGCGGAGAAACAAGAAGCGAGCGTTTGCGAAAGTTAAATACAAAATTACATACGCGATGAACCTCATAACAATTTACGAAATTGAAAATTAAGCAAAGCGATGCGCGACGTACATGAACACAATGTAAACTGAAGTGATCTTAACAATCTAGGTTTCGGCTTTTATGCCATCTTCAGGTCTATTGCATCAAAAGCCGAAAATTTGGTCGAAAACTTAAAAAACCTATAAATTGAAATATAATAATGTAAACATAATTTTTTCAAATTGGATTTTTACACATGTTTTTGTGGCTTTTGACTCAATAAACCTGAAGATAACATAAAAGCCGAAAAAGATATCAAGATCACAATAAAATTGTTAAGTTTTTACTTTGTTTTTCCTTAAAGAAATTATCGTTTTCTATTTTCCACTTCTAAAGTTCTCTTAACGAGAAGCGAAAGAATAACACTGTTAATCGCGTAGGAGATGCTATTTATATGGGATTTCCTCGTGAAGTATGTGGGTAAATTGGAAGGGAAGTTAAGATGATTGGATTTCTTAGACGGTCATTTCAGCTACTTGCAGTTTGTATTGGCAGCGTTTATTTACTGTGGCGCAATGGATCACGATGCACGATAAATGGTGCTCTGTCAGACCGTTTTGTTGGCCGTCCTGATGAATTTGTCGGCGGCCGACAGACGAAACATATTAAATTCGTTGAAGTTCCGTTGATTGACAGTTGGTGGGTGGCCACTCTGGCGGCAACTAGCGTGTTGTGTAATTAATCTTACTCCGAGTATTGATTTTAAACTGCTACTCGTTCTCAGTACCTACTCTTTATTTAGAAAAAATTTAAAATTTAAGTTCAGGTCATAGTACGAATCTATAATTTGTTTGTCGAATGATGTCTCATACGTCACCAAGTAATTGTGTTATCCTGGAATTTGATTTTCGATTTTGGTCTTTCTCTGTTAGGCATATATATACATATATACCGGGTCTTCATAAATGACCGTACACAACGTTACGATTAGATGTTAGGCAACTTATTTTACAAAAATGGTAGCCCTGCAAGTAAAACGCCTGCAGTGGCGTGTACGCCAATTGACAACCACAACTGACATAAAGGGAATGAGAACGCCAATGAGGACTTCGGTGTTACTGCCAACCCTAAATAGTAAAAATAACTTGCGATATTTTGGCGCGTTATTTGAAAACGTTCGATCATTTATGAAGACCCGGTATATATAGTAACTATTCATTTGGTAAATATGCAAAACTAGTTATAAAATAGTGATTTGATGCAAATGTAACTAAATGATTCGTCACTAAAGATTTACTACACAGTTAAGAACTTCTTATAGAATATATCCCGAATAAGACCCCTCAAAGTAAATATCCATAACTACTTTGCTCCAAACCGAATTTTTAAAGCGTCCGATTAAGATCGAGAGATAGAACGCTTTCAGGCAGTATTCTCGAAAGCCATTCCGACATCCCTGTAAAATTAACATTTCCCACGCTGAAACGAAAATAGAAAAATCATAAGAGAACTGAAACAAAAAAAACCATAAAACGTTCCCGGCAAGATGGCGGAATGAAAGGGGACGTCGGATAATGGCGGTTCTGAATTCCGATAGATCACGGTCGCAGGTGGCGCTACGAGCATTTACATAATAACGGTAGCGGGAGACGGGATACACCGTACCATGTTAATTAGCGTCACTATTTGCAATTAAAAATAACCACTCGGTAATTAGAACATTGATTTACCGAGGCGTACCCAAGATTTGTGGGGGCACTTAATGTCCTCTACCCTCTGTGTCGCCCTCTGACGGTGTAATGGTTTTGAGCCGCCATTACGCCGGTTTAAAAATTCATAAAGCTATATCGGTTTGCAAGTTTTAGCTTAAATTAGATAGTACGGTGACATGTTTGCGACTGCTTTTAATAGTAATCGTGTGTTATGAGAGCTTTTAGCTTACAGGAATATTTCTCGAAGTTACCTCGGCTAGTGACAACATTACAAATTACACAGGGTGTCTTGTAAAAAAATATAAAAAAAGCGTAAGATATCGAGTGTTCATAAATTGTAAGGCGTTTAAATATTGCGCGATATAGGCTAATTTTTAAGGTTGGTACAAACACAATAATGTTAATTATATCTCATAGGCGTGTTATAGAAAATATTGAAAGCAGTCAAAGCTACGTCTCACAGTGAGGCAACCAGCAACAAGCGATATTGCCACTTTATGACATTTTACATATAATCAATGATGTCTCTCCATTGAAGCAATTTGATGTCGCAAATAGAGAGGAGATATTGGATTGCTTCAATGTGAGAGGTCTGGTTTAAATTGTATGTAACGTTTCATCAAGTGGCAATATCGTTTTTTGCTGGTTGCCTCAGTGTCAGAGGTATCTAAGAAAGAGATATTTTATTGACTTTATTGGCATATGCTAATGCAATGGATGTTCGACTACAATAATTATGAATGTGTACTCTTAACCCTATATACAGATCTGGAAATTTAACTTCAGGGTATAGGAAAATAATGCGTGCAACAGAGAAGCATATAGGAAATAGATTAGATAAACAAAGACCGATATAATTGTTTAACCACACCTTTTCCGATCCGACCATAGTCGCCCAACCAACCACCTTCTTCTCACGAACTGTCGAACTGTCAGACTGTCAAACTGTCAGTTCGACAGTTCGTGGGAAGAAGGTGGTTGGTTGGGCGTCTAGGGTCGGATCGGAAAAGGCGTGGTTAAACAGTTATATCGCTCTTTGTTTATCTAATTTACATCCTATATGCTTCTTTGTTGCACGCATTATTTTCCTATACCCTGAAGTTAAATTTCCAGATCTGTATACTCTTTATCCTTTCAGCACCTTGAACCCATAAATGGGTTCGCGCACAACTATTCGATTTTGGCTTTGAACCCATATATGCGTTCTGACATAACCATTTCATTTAGGTTATGAACGCATGTGCAGGTGTAATTTGAGCTACCTAATTCAGTCTACAAGTTCTAATCTTTCGTGAAAAGTAGACAGTAAATGGTAGGCTTTTTAGTACGGAATGGACAGCCCTCAAAGGTTTAATACTGAAAAGAATAATTCATGAATAAATAAACCTGCGCCACTGATATGAAAGATACGATGTAGACAACTCATAGGTAACAACATTGAGCATCAAAAATCACTAAATTCAAACAACTTACAATCTTTTATGAAAGCTCGGTATAAAAGAAAGAAAAAGAAGTTGGTGTATAAATGTATAGTTTTTCATCCAAATCTCGTCAAATCGAGGAACAGTTTTGTAAGATTAGATGGAGGGGCAACTTAAGTAGTTACAAACAAAGACGCAGGTGTTCGTAGGGACTCTGTTATTCTACGGGGGTATTATTTTTCGAGAATGGACCGCTACGGTCTCCCTCGGAAGCCGTTCGGGTGAAAAACAAGAATATCCGGGCTGCTTATTACCAGGATTATAGAAATCCTAGCGGGCTTTAATTTCCAGATCGCTTGGTTGGGTTTTATGCGATCAACGCAGATTTCTCTTGTCTCTTGTTCTCTTTATCGGTTCAACTTCCCATTTAAAAAATTGAAATTTTGTCAAAATCACTACAAAACCGATCATCAATCACAACTGGGTTTTGTTATTCTACGCGCGTTCTTTATTAGAAACGCTTCTGAAAAGTGTTTTATCCCTTTTGGGATGCACAACGCAATTATAAAGGATTTTGAAGGTGCGCGTGACTAAATCTAAAACGATGGGAATTTATTACTTTTCTTTTCTTTGTTTAAATCATGTGATTTTAATTCATTGTCATTAAAAGATAAATTTATATCCTATTCAGACATTTTGAATGAATGGTTTAGAATAGGTTTGAAAAACGTTTCAGAAAAAACAAAGCCTGTGAAAAAGTTTTGTAGCGATAGGGCTTTTAAAAACCGCGCGTCGTTTAGTATAGCTTTTAGTTTTCCCGGGTAGATGGCGTCGTTGCGCGCGCGCTCTTTTCCACGACCAGGCGATACTAGCGCCACTCCGGTGCTGCTTTGTTTGCCGGCTGACAATACGTTTCCTGCCCAGATACGGCTCCGTTCATTTCCCTCCGCACCATTGTCTTATTTACGTCTGCTAACCGGAGCTGATATGCGTGTGTTTGCCGTAGAAAGTCATCAAAATGTGAGTTCGCAATTTGGCCGGATGAGGCGGCTGTTTACTGAAGCTCGTACCATTTGGCGCGAAATTTGAATACGCCATCACGAATAATATTGAAAGCAAAAAAAAGTTTTATCTTTTTGAAACATCCCGTAACTGAATTGCTTTAATACTCTGAGTATTATAAAAATAAGTGTATATAAAAAGTAGCCATAAAAATACATATACAATAAAAAAATAAAGATCTATCAATCTAAACTAAATACTAATGGTTTTTCAAAGTTCACTTTAGATATATCCTGCATTTGTTTATTTGCCGCTTTAATTGCTAGTTTATCATCTTCCTTATTCCCAAACCATTTTGCTAATCGGTCTTCGTTTTCTCTTTTTTCTCTTAATGAATCATACGCTTCGATTAGTTTCTTATACTTATCTGTACCAGTCCAATTAGTATTTTTTTGAGTAAATTTATCCATGTAATCTGGCCTTTGTTTCGTTTGTGACTCTGCTAATCCACTCGGCGGATTTGGTCTATTTGACATAAAATAAGCTGCATCATCAAAGTTAGGTAAGTTTGAATGAATTTCATTTTTTAGTTTTTGGGAATCTTCTAAAGGCAATGGAACCACATCTGGCCCTCCTTCCATCATTTCCGGTACTATACTTTCCGTATGATGAGGCGCTTCATCTTCTAATGTTGTTTCGGCTGTACTCATTTCCGATTTTACAATTGTAGAAGGTGTTATTATATTAGCTTCTTTGAATATGTGACTGTGAATAGTTGAACGAAGAGATTTACTGTTTCGTTCGGAAAAATCATGTTGAGGTTCTTGGTACAAATTTAAAGCTCTGTAAGTGAAAGGGTATTGATTTTGGAGGTTAGAAAAATGTTGAACAGGGACATACAGAAGAAAATCAGAAATAAAAAGAAAAAATGCTTGAATTAAAAGAATATATGAGTTGAACGAGAATTTATCGAAATGATTTAAAACTTAGAGGTGGTTATACACGCAAATGTAAATTTGACAAGTGTACATCATTGATCTTTTTGTACAAGTGTGTTTTAGCTTTTGAGAGATAATTTTGTGCAAGTATGTCAGTTATAATGAGTGTTCATTTAAATGGGTCTCACACTGGGACAACCAGTAATCAGCAATAAGTAACTAGTAACCAGCAACACGCGAGATTGCCACTTGATGATAGTTTATATAGAATTAAATTGCTCCAATGTGAGAGATCATATCTCTTAATTCTATATGAAATGTCATTAAGAAACAATATCGCTTGTTGCTGGTTGCTAGTTGCTGGTTTCCTCAGTGTTAGATGTGCCTTAAATTCATGCTCTAGCATGCTTTCAAATCATGTTAGATGAAGATGAAACTAGAACTCGAACTAACATTAGATCTTTTGGGTTTAAGATTTTTTGAAAAATCATTTGACGTTTCGAATATTATTTTGCAACCTTCTTCACTTCGAACTTCTTTCTAAAAAAAGTAGATACTCATCAAATTTGCAATTACGTATCCACCTTAAAAGATTTAAAATACCGTTTTCTTTCGAAGACCGATTTAGGACTACAATCCGATAATAAAAGTTCCTGGAGGTCCCTGTTCTTAGATTTTAAATTACTCTTGTTAATAATAGATACTTCGTACAGTTGTCGTATCTTTGAAGAAGCCTCTTCATTACTATCTTCTTCACTATCCTCACTGGTTACTCTCTTAACTCTCTGTTTTTCACCTAATGATGAATCAGTATGAGATGTTGAAGCTTCACGGTATACAATTGATGAATGTGAAACTTGATTTGGATCTTCATGAATGTCTAGGTTATCCGATTGTCTAAGTTGGTATTTCACAGAGGCCAAAGTACTACTTGGTGAATCAAAATTATTTTGTACAAATCCTTTAGAATTTTGAGGCGGTAAATTTTGTGGTATACTTTGTTGTTGGGATGGATTAGCAACCGTTGCTGGTTTAGAAGTTGGATTACTTTTCATCATTTGTTCTTTCACCACACCGGAAACACTAAAAGGTGGTAGATAAGTGTTAGATCCACCTAAACCTAGCGCCATTAAATTTTTTGTAACTAATTCAGGATAAGCATATTTTCCTTTATCATCACCACTATTCGGAGGAGTATCTTTATTATTAGACGGTTCTTGTGAAGTTGCTGGCGGTTGTCCTTCTAAGTTTTGTGGAAGGTGTTTGGGTGGTTCACCACCTTTTTGTGGACCTGGAATTGGAAAAGGTGGAGGTTCACTAGGCGGTGCTTGAGCTTCAGATGTCGCAGAAGGATATTGATTAAAGGCTACATTTCCAGATAACGGAAGATTTAAATCTTCTCTTCTATAATCCTTAAAAGGCAAATCTCTTTGATTGTATATTTTTCCATCGAATATTTGTGATTGTTCTTTTTGTTGTTCCGGAAATTGATTTTTTTCTTTTTCCAATGAATCAATTTTTCTTTGATTTTCCATCAAAATTTCTTGTCTATGAGCAATTTCCGATTCTGATTCTTTATTTAACGGAATAGATCTTTGTTGAACGGTTGTGTATTCAGGTTGCTTATCACCTTCAATACTTGGAGCCGCATTATTTTGTTTATTATTCGACGCTATTAATTCTTCTTCGGATATTTGAGGTTCCTTGGGTACACTTACACTATTTCTATTACAAGATGTAGAAGACGAATCGGTTTGTTTTTCTAATAATTGCATTAACATCTGAAGATGATCCATCAGATAATTTCTAACTGGTTCAACTTTAACTTGACATTTCATCGACATCCTTTGGTATTTTTCAAGTAGTTTTTGTATTAAATTAATTCGTTTACGTAATTCTCCTTTATCTTGATGATCAGGACTTCCTGGATGAGCTACTTCTTTTTCATGACCACCATCTTCAAAAAGTAATTGACCTTGTTCTTCTTCAACTGGAGGACTTATTAAATCTTGACTAGATCTGTATTTAATTTTTGGTAAAGGATAACCTTCCGATATTTGACTACTCTTTTTAAAGTTTCTCATTCCTTTAGTTACTCGTACAATGTACAATTTTAAATTAGGTGATAATTTTAAACAAGTTTTTCGATGTACTTGATCTGCTACGATTCTATTTAACATTACAATCACTTCGTGTAACATTTCTTCAGCGTGTTTGATATCTACTTTAGCTTGATCTTCTCTAAATGATTTAATATTTATTACGTTTTCATAAGCGCATTCTTTAGAACTTGTTATACTTCCACCAAATCTATTGTATAAACCACTATTATCTTTTAATTTTCCATAAAAGATGTTGATGAGATTCATTGGTAAATCACCATTAAGCATACTTCTCATATCTTCACGTTCTTTTTTCTTTTGCTCTTCTTCGTCACAACTTTTTGTTCGATTTTCATCACATGTTTCTGGTTGTTTTGTTACTGTATTGTTTTCAGTAATAGTTGTAGAAATGGTATTTGGTTCTGTTTCGATTGATGAGGTACTTTCTTGATTTTGTGGATTTTGTACATCGCGAAAATTAATCACATCTTGTACATTCGAACGTTCTAAATTTTGACCGAAATGTTCTTGACGATGATTTTGTATATAATCGTTGTAATTAAACGGTATTATTCGATTAATCGGTGCTTGTCTTGTAAATTGTCGAAGATGACGAAGTTTTCTTCGTAAACGGATATTTTCTTCTCTTCCTTCATCTTCTAAAATTGGAGAAAGGTATGAATCGGATAATTGTAAGTTTTTTAATTGTCTTCCTAAAGTACTTCGTCTCGAGCTAAAACCAATCGGTTGTTCAACTACATCTTTAAAACTTTCAACATCATCTAATCTCATTTTCGCTTGAAATTCAGTTGATGTTCCTTCTTTTTCTTCAAAATTATCTTGATTTGAAGATATATCATTTATAAATTCATCTATTTTTTCTTTGTACATTTTTCGTTTTTGGTTATCAATTCGTTTTCTTGTTCTTGATACTTCCACCAAACCTCCACCGGTATCTTCGGTATTTTCTTCTTCTTCCTTTTCTTTTTGATTTTCATATTCTTGCTTTCGTTTAATTGGGATTTCGATGTTATCTAAAGTATCTTCCACGGGACAAACTGGTTGGTCGTCTTCTTCAACTGAAGCATTTTCGAAATATTCATCTATTGATTTATAAATGTCACTATCGTGAGTTTTTTTTCTTGATCTCATCAGTGAATCGTAAACCTTTTGAAATAAAAGTCGTTCTTTTAGTTTATCATTGACTGATTCTATATCCATGAAGGCTTCTTTAGGTGGTCTTATATGAGGAATAAGAGAGTTTTTCATAATACGTTTTTGATGGTAGTATTCAGAATTAGGAATATAATTTTTTGTATCTCTTTTAATAGATTCTTCATCTCCGTTATTAAGAGGAATTATAAATTTTTTATTTGATGGATATCTATTATACAATTCTTTAGTGTTTAAGTTATCGTATTGTTTTGTCTGTCTTTTAACCGGATCTGTTCTTATAAAATCTTCAAAATAGTCGTCTTCTTTTAATAAATTTGACCCTTTAGATTCGCGTTTTATACCTTCGTAAGTATCTTCATAATATCCACCTTGAACTGTAACACATGAATCTTTTGGAATTGTCTTCTGTTTCTTTTTATCTGAATGATGATGAACAACAGATGGATCTACATCTCTTCTAGATGGACCAGATTGTGTTAATTTATTCTTATATCTACCAATTAATTTTTGTAAATTTTCAACTATAACTTGTTGATTTCTTGGTTGTTCTGTATTTTTCATTGCATGCCTTTTATCGTTTTCAAGAATTTCCTCTTCAGCGAGTTCTTCTAATGATTGCGATCTCGGAACTAAAGATATTGGTAAATTTGAATGATAAACTGCGCTAGATACAATATCTTTCATATCCTCTTGTCCCATATTTTCTGGAATTCCATCATCTGAATCTGATGGAGTTGAAAATTGAAACTCTGCAGCACCAGGTTTATTTCCGATATGAACAACAGTACTGCTTTTGATTAAGATAGGTTTTTTATTTTGTTTCGGTTCGGATGATTCATCTCCTTCGACAGGACCTGATGAGGATTTCATTGGTTCTTTATGAAGAGTTTCAAATACTGTTGTTCCATCACATTGTTGAAGTAGAGCAGAAGCGTTTAGTATTAAGGTGTCTCCTAATACAGGAGAAGTTTCATTAAGTAATTTATGAGTTCCAGGCTCGTTGGCTTTAAACGCTGCTTGACTACCCAAAGATTCGTCTTTGGTTTGTCCTGCAGTTGCAACTTCTCCAACTGGTTTTGGTTTTTTAATCGCTTGGGGTTCGTTCCCTTCTTCGGGATTTTCACCCGCTTCTTTATCACTTTCGTTTCCTTCATTGCCTTCTTTATTCTCTTGCTCAGCTTCTTTGTTTTCTTCATGTTCTTTATTTTCTTCTCCTTCTTTAGGTTCTTCTTTATTCTCATCTGTTTCTTTATTTCCTTCACTTTCTTTTACCTCTTCATTACCTTTATTCTCTTCGGTTTCTTTATTTTCCTCTGTTTCTTTATTTCCCTCTGGTTCTTTATTTTCTTCTGTTTCTTTGTTTTCTCCAGTTTCTTTATTTTTTTCTGATTCTTTATTTTCATCAGATTCTTTATTTCCTTCGGCATCTTTGTTTTCTTCATTTTCTTTATTTTCTTCAGACTCTTTTTCCTCACTTTCTTTATTTCCTTCTGCATCTTTATTTTCTTCAGATTCTTTATTTTGTTCCTCCTCTTTATTTGCTTTATACGCTTCAGATTTTTTATTCTCATCTTCTTCCTTATTTTCGCCAGGTTCTGCTTTTTCCTCTTGTTTTTTATTTGCTTCTTCTTCTTTACCTTCATCTACATTTTCATCCTTTTTCGTAGATTCTTCCTTTTCAGCATTTTCATCCTTTTCTTTATTCTCCTCACCTTCTTTATTTTCAACGTTCTCTTCTTTTTCTTTGCCCTCTTCAGTAACTTCTTCGGTACTTCCTTCATTTTCTTTTTCTTTTTTTGGTTCAGGTGTGTTTTGTATAGGTTCGCAGAAATCTGTACTGATGGGTTTTTGTTCTTTTCCTTTTTCTTGTTCGTTTTCTTTTCCGTCATGATTTTCTTTCCCACCTTCATTACCTTCATGACTATCTTCATCCTTTTGACTTTTCTTCATCATGGCATTTATTTTTGATTTATTTAATTCTGCCGCTGTTGTATAATTATTTATGTTTTTAACATCTTTGTTAACAATTTGAGTGGCATTATTTGGTTTCTTCGAATTTTTATCTGTTTCGTTTTTGTTCGCAGCTGCAACACCCGGTTTTGTTACTACTTCAACTGCTTTAGTTTCTTCTGTATCACCTTTGTTCTCGTTAGGTTCATATCCTCCGATCGGTTCGGCTTTATTCTCGTTTTGATTCATTTCTTCATTGGAAGATGGAACTGCACCTTTTGCTGCTCCAGCTGTTAAATTTTCTTTTTGATCTTTTAGAGAATGTCCTGCAAGATGTTCTTCTGTTTTGCAGAATTTTCCTTTTTGTACTAATTCAACAATGTTTTTGGTTAATTGCTTCAGTTCTTCGTCTTGATCATGGTTGGTTTCTACTTTCGGTTTGTGGCCCGTTTCTAAATCGAAGGATTCTTCATCGGGGCTTTCAGTAACTTTTCCGTTTGATACCATGTTAATGGTTACGTTGAAGTAATTATAATTAACGGCATTGCCATTGCAAGGTGCTGTTACTTTTCCCCCTTCTTCTTCTAATATACCTTCTGTTTCATCATCACCTTCTTGGGTTACTTCTTCTTCGTGTTCTTCATGAGATTCATCTTTGGGTAATTCGTAAACTTTTCCTTCAGCTTTCATTGCAGCTAAAGATTCAGAACCCTTTTTCTCTCCAGCAGTTGCTACTTGTCCCACAGGCTGAGGTTTAGAAGGTGCTAAAGATTTTGCTTCTTGAACATTATCTTCAGGGTTTTGTTCTGGCTCATTTTGTTTTTGTTCTGGCTCATTTTGATTTGGTTCATTTTGTTTTTGCTCTACATCATTTGGTTTTGATTCCATTTCATTTTGTTTCGGTTCCAACTCGTTTTGTTTCGGTTCCATCTCATTGTGGGTTGGTTCTACTTCATCTTGTTTTGGTTCATTTTCATTTTGTTTTGATTCAACTTCATTTTGCTTTGATTCAATTTCATTTTCTCCTGGTTGTTGAGCATTTTCTCCAAGTTTCTGATCTTCAGCACTTCCAGTATTCGGTACACCCTCATTACTTGCTGGTAAAGTCGTGGTTACTGTTTCACACTGCTGGAGGAATTAAATCAATTTCAATTATTTATTTCTTATGGACCTTAAATTATTAAAATAGTTATATTAATTACCTCTGTACTATTTCCATAGGGTGCATCTATTATAGGACTACGTTGTCTTGGTTTAGTTTGATAAACTGTTACAGATGATTCTCCGTCGGTTAATATAAATGCTCGTTTATCTGTTGTGTCTAATAAATAAATAGGTGTAGTTATTTAATTCGATATACAGTGGTACCTCGATATACGAGTGCCCTAATATACGAGCATTTTGAGATATGAGTCTCCGAGCGAATGATATTTTGCTTTGAGATGAGAGCAAGATTTGGATACACCAAATTTAGAAGATGATTTACTCGAAGAGTTCAAGTTTATAAAGGTTATCTACCTACCACCCAACACCACTCCTATCTTGCAACCCATGGATCAGCAGGTGATTTCTAATTTTAAGAAGATGTACACCAAGCACATTTTTCGGCGCTGTTTTGAGGTGACGGGGAACACAAACCTTACGCTTTGAAAGTTTTGGAATAGCTCAAAGGGCCTTCGAATGATTGGAACCCGAACTATCAGTGGTAGAGGAGATTGTTTCTCTGGGAAAATCCATGGGTCTGGAGGTGGATGAGAGAGATGTGAATGAACTTGTCGAGGAACAGTCTCAGGAGCAGACAACCTAGAAGTTAGACGATCTGCATTCGCAGCAGTATACCGTGGTTCAACGAAAAATTAGTTATGAAGAGGAGTCAGAGATGGACGAGGTTATCTATACAAGAGATATAAAGGAGATGTTGATAATATGGGAGAAAGTTGTTGAATTCGTGGACAAAAATCACCCTGAAAAAGTTGCAACTGATCGTGCATCGGACCTGTTCAATGAACCTTACCTAACTCATTTCCGCAATACCCTGAAGAGGAGGAAGAAACAAACCTCCTTGAACAGTTTTTTAAACGATCTACAGGTGAAAATGACTAAAGCGTGACGAAAAAGCGAAGACCAGTGACGAAAACTAAGCGCTTCTGTTAGCACTTCACTTTTTCTTTTACTATGTTTTTATAGAATATGTATTTGTTATTTATAAACAAGTGTTTCTTCTTGTAAATACATTTTTCTTATTCAAAAATAACTGAGGTGGTGTTTTGGAAGCTGGAACGGATTAATAGCATTTCAATTAATTTCAATCAGGAAAATTGCTTTGAGATAAGAGCAATTTGACATATGAGCAAGGTTACGGAACGAATTAAACTCGTATGTCGAGGTACCACTATATTAGAATTTTATCAGAAAATTACCTTTATAGAAAACCTTGGCTTTGTTTAGTTCTTCATTTCCCGTTTGATCGTCATCATATTCTTTAAACTTAACTACGTCGTTTTCTTCATCACCTTTATGGATTTTATACTTGGTTTTGCTAGATTTTTTAGGGTGTTGTGGTTTCTTTGAGTGTTTGTATAATAATTCTTGTTCAAATTCAAGTCTATCATCTTCTGTGTTTGGTCTTCGATGTTTTTTTAATTTCTTTCCGTGTTTATGGATTACTCTTTCATTACCTTTGTTGCTAAAATATTTTTCATTATTATCTTCTCTAATATTAGATTGATCCCTATCATCTTGTTCCTCTTTGATCTCTTTTCCTTCTTTTTCTTCTTGATCATCTTTATCGTCTTTTTCATAAATCGACTCAGCGTTATAATCATCATCATCTTGCTCATTATCCCCATCTTTATCATTATCTTTGTCGTCTTTTTCATATCTGTCATCATTACTTCTTTCTTTATTATTATCTTCTATCTCTTCGGTATCTTCATCATTTTCATCTTTTGATTTCGATTTTCTAGCGACTATATTAGTTTTATATTCATACTCTTGCCTTTTATTATTCTTAATGTGCATTTTTTTATTTTTAGCTATTTTACCTTTATTAAAGTAGCCATAAAGAAGTTTGCGGTCATCATCTCCTAGGTCTATTTCATCAACTATATTATCGTTTTCATCAATTAAGTTATCTTTTTCATATTTACTTTCAGACAATTGTATTTTATTTTTATCTTTATGTTTCTTCCCAGTTATCATTTTGTGACTTTTTCCTTTCTTAATCGGGGTTTCTTCTTCATCATTTTCAGCTTCTTCTTGGGTTTCATCATCCGTTTCAGTTGTGCTACTAAATTTCTTTTTCGTTTTTGTTCTGACTCTTTTTGTGGATTCCTCATCCTCGTTTTCATCCTCAGAATATTCACTACCTTCAGTTATGCCATGCATTTCTTGTTTTTCTTTAAATCTGTCTAATTCATTATTTGATATATTGACTGGTTTTGCTGATATTAAGATACAAGTTGTATGATCATTTTTTGTTGATTGTCCTATCAATTCACATTGCTCAGTAGTTTTTCCAACTAAATGACACTGAGTTGTTCCTTTTGTTACTTTAGTAGCTTTCTTTTTAGATGATGAAGAACGTTGTGTTGATTTCATTTCACGTCCATCACTAAATTTTTTATGTAATTCTACATTATGACGTTTCGTAGTTTTCTGTCCTTCATTTGATTTTATTTGAAAATCATCTAACGTCGTTATAGTTATCGCTATATTTCCCGTTCCATTTGTAACATTGGTGACATTAGCTTTATTGTGTTTCCGTAGTGAACGTTCATTACTTCTTTTATTAGATCCTTCACTATTATCAGCATATGATCGCCTTTTTGGATCAATTACATCCATATGTAAAGTTTCTGTTTCTTCTATTTTAGGACTAAGATCTAAAGGTTCATTTTCTTGAACTTTTTTTTGCTTGTAATGAGGTTCTTTAGCGTCATTACCTGGCTCTTCATCTGGTTCATCATCTTCAGATCTTCTATCGATATTTAAAGAATCATAAGGATTATCAAGTAAATAATCTACATCTGGTTCTCTTTTTTGACGCATCTCATCACCGAAAGAACTATCGTAATATTCATAACTTTCATCATTTTGTAATTTTCTTCCTTTAAAACTTGAAGAATTTGTATTTCGAATTTCTCGTTTTTGTTCGAAATTATCGTAATAATTATAATCCATACTTTGTTTAATTGGACTAAGATTTCCTTGATTGTTATCATAAAAATATTCATCATTTTCTAAGTTAAGTATTGAAGGAGTATCAATAGGTTTTTGATTTCTTTTTTGGGGAAAATTTCTTTTTTGAGGAGGTTCTTTATTTATTATTTCTCTAGTAAGATCAGAATGTTTTTGAAATTCTTTAGTTAAAGATTCTTTTTTTCCCAAATGAATAACATCTTCCGAATCTTTAACTCTAAAGCTATCAGAAGAACGCATTGATTCATAATCAGCACTACGATATCCCATAATATCCATTGGAACTTCCTTTTTTAAAGGAATAACTATAAATTGACTGTCGGTATCATCATTGTTCATATTTGGAGTTGTTGGTTGATCTTTTCTTCCCAACTCTCGTTGTTCTGCTGCTGATGTTGGTTCTGTTAAATCTTCTAATTCGATTTTTTTCTGTTTAGCAACGTTATAATCAAAGGGATTATCTTCCTCTTCTTCATCTTGTTGTTGTTTTTCCAAATTATAAGCATTCTCTCGATTTAAGTACTCCTTTAAGGTCATTTTTAAATTTTTATTGTTATCATCATCTGCGTTTTCAAGTAATTTTATATTTGGATTGTTCACCATTGAATTACTCGTTGAACTTATTGTAAACATTAATCCAGCAGCTGGTAATATCATGGTTGTTGTGGAAGTTGTAGGATCTAACGTGAAAGGAAATCGACGATTACTTTTTTTCTTTTTCTTCTTTCCAACATTAGCTCTTCGTCTAGTTGATGGTTTTTTTCCTTTGAGTTTTTGAACAGGATGAGAGTTAAATTTTAATTCTACTTCCGGAACGTGTTCGTTATTATCGTCTTCAGATACTTCAAAATCGTGTTTGTTAACTGATCTTATTTTCTTATTGGAATTATAATTATTATAAGCAACTTTCATAGGAAGGATTCTTCTCGATCCTAGTATATCGTGTAAAATTGGATGACTGTTTAATGTTTTAAATACCCCAAAGGAAGTTTCTTTTTCTGTGGAAGAAATGAAGTCATCATCTCTGGTTTTAGGTGTTTGTTCTACCATTCCTCGATACATATGTAAACCACTTCGGTCGGCTTTTAATACATGATCTATATTTTCCAAAAGGTTATCGTTGTCTTTTCTGAGAAGTTCTTGTCTACTTGTTGGTACTTGATCTTTACTTGGTGATTGAATATAATGTACCAATTTAATAAAATCGTTATTTCGTGGATCTGGGATGAACTTTCTTTCAAATAATGGTGTATTAGTAGTTGATCTTAATGTTGGTAAAGTTGGTTGATGGTAAGATTCTATTGAAGGTAGATTTGATGGAGCTATCGCTTCTGAAATGGGATTTATAACCGATTTATCTTGAGATTGTTGAAAGTAATGAGGTTGAGGTGGCAAAGTAAATTGTGGTTGAGTTTTTATATCAGGAGGTGCAGTTAATTTCGGGGAATTTTGAGGAATTATACCACTAAGAGATTTTATTTGTTGAGGATTTGTATTTCCTGAATTCGTTGCATTTCGACTCGATCTTCCAGAAACTAAAGATTTTTTTGATTGCACACAAGAACGGTTTTTGTTCTCATTATCAGACGCACCCATATCTTGAGAAAGCCCTAAAAGATCATGAGGCGACGTAAAATAATATTCTCCAGTGTCGGAACTTTCGTTTAATGTTTTACTATTGTTTTTCCAAAGTACATCATGTTGGGTGTGATCCGGAGTGCTACAAGTTTGAGATGAATCAGTTGATTTTCTATGTCTACCGTAGTATTTCTGCCCTGGAACGTTTTGTACCCCTGTTTCACTTCTTGGAACAACTTTCACTTCTCCGTTATCTTGTTCGTTGTTAAGATCTAAATGTATACTCCCTTTTGACCTTCGGCGTCTTACAAGACCGAATTTATGCCTTTTCTTTTTTTTACGTAAATTTCTTACTGGTCTTCTTATGTTATAAAAGTTTTGAGATGGGTTATTTTGGTTTAAATTATACGTATAATGGCTAACATCGTTTATTGGTTCTGGTATATTTTGTGGTGTGACTCTATTGAGATATTCCATTTGATTGGGTGTAAAATATATCTAGAAATAAAATAAGAAAATAAATAAATAAAAAAATAGTGATAAAAAATGGGATATTTTACTGATTTTTTATATGGATTAAGATCTGATTGTTGTGCTTGTCTTCGAATCCATCGAAAGTCGTTTCGATACTGCAAAACGGTGTGAAGGAAATCGTTCACTTCCGGGGGATTTTCGGCATTCAGATGGATGGTCTGAAAAACAAACACGCAATGGCTTAATGCCCTTTCTCACCCTGGCGTTGGACCCCCATTACGGGTAGCTAAATTATTGTTTTACTTAAGGCCAAGGGCTGTTTAATAATTGATAAGATTACGTACGACCCCTTTGGGCTCGACGACTAAAGAGGAAGACTAGGAGAAGGGGAGTGAAGCGGTCTTGTAAACGGAGGGAACGAAGAGAAAATAAACAACATTCGTGTAAGTTACTCGGCGTGACGGGGCGTTATTATGATAAATGTTTAGTGGTTTTTCCAATTACATTCGGGAAGCAAGCAGTCGCCTCGACTCGTCGTAGTCGAGAGCAATTTTGTTTTTAATTGAAGGAATGTCCTTTCTCGTTCGCCTACGGCATTGTACCGGCGTCAGTTCCAACCTCGTCTTCCCCGGAAGGAAAAGGGACTCTTTTCACCTGCGCCCCGGCTCCTCATTAATTGCGAAATAATAAGGACAAATGTTAGAGTGCGCGCCGCGGCGCGAAACTCAATTATGCCCGCGAATTAGCACGGTTTAACGGTCGGTTAGTTTTTCCGGGGAGGCCCTTCTTTCAGCCGGCTCGAAAAAGTCTTGTTAATTACTGTGGTGTCACGCGGCGTGACCCACTCAAGAACCTGAATGCCTCGTTCCTCTTTCGCCATCCCAAGAACGTATTCATCCCGCAATTTCGTGACGTCTCATTTATATTTATAATTGGAGGCGTCGCAATAGAAAAGAAATACGTGAACGGCAGGAGGGAGCAATTAAGATGAAACGAAAAATCTGTAAAAGTCGCGGACTGTTCAATTTAAAAAAAAAATCAGCCAACAGATTATCTTATAATATAATCGATAGGAAGGTATAACGACTCGTTTTTATTTAGTAAGTTGTGGTAATTTCGGTTTAAATGTATCTTGCATGGAGGTGGTTAGATAAGACTTGTAGTAGAAACTTAACTTGAGGAAAAGATAGGGAAAAAAAGCTTCCCCATCCGTACACGGTAATTCAATCAGGGTTTTACTTGGTTCCATTCCGGTAAGAGCGCGGAAGATTAGATCTACATTATTTTTTCATGTAGCGGCGCTATTATTTTAAATTCAAACGCCGTCGGCGTCGCCCCCGGCCCAACCCAATTCGAGCGAGCGTCGGCTCGTCGGTAAATATCCTCCACCGCCGTCGCCGGCGCGCAAACACGGGGCGTCGCGATGTGATCCTATTAAGGGGCCGTCTCAGGAGCGGGCCGTCGTCACGTAGAGACGCCACTTCCGGTTTTAAAAGGTAAACCGAACCGACGGGAACAATGGCAGATAATGTGGCCGCGTTCGCCAAGGAAACGGCCCCCGCCGTCAGGTGCTCGCCGGAGACTTAGCGCGGATTTTACCCCGAACAAAGGGTACGTCGAAATTCGTTTACCAACTTTCCTAAATGGATAAGTTTCGCCGCGGAGCGTCACTTAGGGTTCGTAAGGAGAGCGCGGGGACCTCGTCTTCGACGGGACCGTTAATTTTCACGTTTAGTCCTCTAAACGTACTAGGTACTCGGTTTTCGGTTTTTGGGCCGCTCATTTTATCTCGTTTAATCCATCTTTAACAATAGGTATCTATCGGTTTATAAATACCTACTGAAACAAAACCCAACTATTTATACAAGAATTATGGGTTTAGATGACTTTCTTTTTAATTATCTGTTCACTTTAGTTCTACGTACATGCATTGACTTCGACAGCTGTTATATCTTTAAAAATTAGATCATTTCTTCGTAAATTTCATTGAATTAGTGAGAAAAACCTCTCTTTATAAACAATATTCTAACTTCTTGAATGTATCGAGTGTTCATTTAAATTCGTGCTCTAACATGCTTTGAAAGTTTATTAGACGAAAATGGAGAAATATATAAAAAACTTATACAACAATGACACTAGTAACATCCATAACATCCACTTGAGTATGGATTGAAATGAAGCCCCCATATTTTAAATTATTACTGTACATGATTTGACAGTTAATTATAACAGTGCTTCGTAATTTTATTGTTGTTCCTCGAAAAATATTTTATACTCCCCTTTTCTTTTTTAAAATAACTAACCTTTACTTCCCCAATATTTTGTACGTAGTTATCAATTTATACTTTCTTGTAACCTTTTGACCCAAGAAAACATTATTCTTCTGTGCGTTTTATTTTGTTCTGTTTAATCCATCTAGCATCGGTTCGTAGGTAACATTATATTTCGCTATTTGCCATCGATACGGCGGCACGTAACGTTTACGTCCTCCCCGTCGGAATTTAGTGTCGTTCGATACCGTCAGGGGGTTGGGGAAAAGCGGATGTTCGCCCCCTTCTTTCTCCGTTGGTGGTCTCGCTCCTCCCATGGGTTTACCTTTTCGTGTATTGAATTGATCAAAAGTAACAAATAAACATTGATGTCTCGGGCTTGGTTGCTGCATTTCCAAGAAAAATTTTCCGGAAAGGAATAACGCAAAAACGTAAAGCGACACTATTCCGTTCGTTTTAAAAAATGGTAAAAATTCGTAGTGAATAACGTGTGTTAAAAAGGCATATGTATACGCGATTTATCGCTTTTCCAATCTATACGCGTCAATCACGTCAATCGTTCAACGCCCGTTCGAGATAGTGTCGGTAAAAAAAATAAAACTGGTAAATCACTCACATCAAGTAGATCCCTCTCTGCCTGCGATATCCCTATGACGTACAACAACAAAGCCACTTCCTTTATCAGGGAACGAATAGCCATAAACCTGAAAGCAAAATAGAGAGAAAAAATGAGTGTGGAATTTTTCAAAACGTTCGGAGAATAGTGGAAGGATGGGGTAATCTAAGCGACAAGGGGAAGACGTATCCACCCCTTTAAATCGTAATTACCCCCGGAGGTCAGGAGCTCACGTTAAGGCCGCGTGATGAACTTTCGAGTCTTAACAACAAATCTTGGACAGATTACTGGGGACCGGACTGTCCCTCCGGGATTCCCGCCTTGGTCCTTAGGACTGACCTTAACTTAAATCGTCTTTAAGGGCTCACATCTTTATTAATTATACCTCTAACGTACGCTAACGCCGCAAACATTAACTAACAATTAGATTTAAAAAAGAGCGACGGATTTTCGATTGTTGGACTTGTCTTTTCCCTTAAAAATCCCGGTAGGGAGTCCCGTTTTTCACTCACCCATTGTCATGCACATTGCCGCGCATTGTTCTTTGCTAATTGTTTTCTTTTTGCGCGGTCCTTCGTTTCAAGCAAGTCCTTAATTGCGGGGACTTAATTGGCGGTGAAGGCCTCTTTAATTTCAGAGCTCGCAGTTTGGGGGACGGGGGCCCCGTGTTGTGCCGACCGCGTAAACAATGCACGTCAAAATATGCTCCTCTTCCCTTTGGGGATGTTTTTTATTTTTTCCCCACCGACTCTTAGGAGTCATTTTTATTCTAAACATGTGGACCACTGAATAAATAACGTATTTTTTTTTATTTTTTTAACAAAAATTTTTTTAAATAATGATTTGTAATAAGATATTAAAAGAATTGAATAAAAAAAAATCCATTGGGACATTTCCATCGTTCCCCAAATGAGAATTTAAAGCGACAATTTTTTTTGGTAAATTCACCATAGGTTTTCCTTTCGCCCCAGTAATCCCCGGAATATCTTAAGTAATCACCGCTGCACCCTGCAAGCGAAAAGGCGGCTCCCCGTTTGTTCGAGGGGGCGGCGGCGCGGCGCGCAGTCGAAACCGGAAGACTGAGGAAAAATATCGAAAATGAAAATGTCTGAAAAGCACGAGGAGGACCGCGTAATCTGCGGAATTATTTTAGTCCTTTTGAGGCGGCGTCCCTCGGCATTGTGACGGCACGAAAGGGCCGTGCATTAGAGTGCACCGAGTGGGGCGGCGCGGGGGCGCGGGTTAGACAATAACTTGTCGCGACCACAAAAGAAGAGTTTATATTAATTCAGCCCGGGGACATCTACGCAAGATTAAAGGGACGAGAGGCTCGCGTCACCGTATCGCACTAAGTACATCCGACGAGACGCCGCCCCCGCCTTCGCCCGCAGCCCGCGCGGGGTCCTCTCAAAGCCGCCACGGACGCGCTGCTTCCGCTTATCGGGAACGTGACGCTTTTTAATATTTTCGCCAAATGGACCGAGCCCGAGGACGTCTCCTCACTTGATGTGTGCTCGATCCTTAAAGATTAAAGGATCCTTAAATAATGCTAGGGCGCAAAAGGAATTCATTTCTCCCGCTCTTTCCGTTTATCAAAATCTCGAAACGTTTTAACCATTCAAATATAAATCTAAAATACGAGTAATTTAAAAAAGTAAATAAATAATAAATAATATCTATCTATTCCCTTTAATACAAAATAAAATTATAATTTTATATCAATTTACGATTTTCATCAGACAAAATACTCCATACAATCAAATTGGGAAAAATATTTGGTAATAATGACAACTTAAAGTTTCTACATCTACGTCAATGACATTACAGAAGGATCTTTCGACAATAATGAGATGTAAAATAGAAGTAAATTAGTAGGGCTTACCAGTGGGAGAATTTAAGGGGACCTGTTTCGATTTTGGGGGTATAAATTAACGTTATTTTGACAGCACTTTTGACACATTTTGGTCATAGCTAACTTTTGAACGTTACATGGCTATGATTGTCAAAATATTAGTTTTGACGAATTTGAAAGATTTGTTTTCTTTATTAGATTGTAACCATACCTACAATATCGAATGAAAATTGAAGACCCTGGTGCAAGAAGGGGATATACGCCAAATTAAAAAAAAATGAGATATTTACTGAAAACAGTTTAAAAATGTATTTTCTTTTGTTTAGTCGAAGTATGTGTAATATAAGATTAGTTGAATAGAAATTATAAGAGAAAATCACCAATCCCATGCAGTAGACTAGTGCAAGAATAGGATAAGTTACGTAGCACTTATCCCGTTGTTGCACCGAACAATCCTGTATCAATTTTGTATTAATAGCGTGTTGCATTTCAGATGAAAATAACTCGACATCGAAGTGTTAGTAGCAAACTGTATTTAAAAGTCAAATTTAAAAATTTTAACACAACATTAATATAATAATCACATATCCCGTTCTTCAACCACAATTTGTTCTTTGCGATTAAGTCACTATTTCTACCAAAATTATGCTCTGACCACACATAAATGCTCATACTTATTTCAACAAACCATTATAATTAATTTAAACACTCACATAAAAATGAAAATGTTTTTTTTTGCTTTGCTGAAAAATGAACATATTGTTACTTATCCCGTTCTTGCACCAGGCTCTTCAATTGTTCAAAATTATAATGAGTACTTCATAATTCTAACAATCTGATGTTTGAGTTTATCTTGGAAATGAAATGAAATTTTGTAGGTATTTTCTTTCACTGTTGAACTTTCACTTTGACTTGCGACAAGAATATAACATACAGAGTGTCTCGAAATTAGACGACCATATCCTCTGAATGGCTCCTAAAGGAACTAGAGTTCCTTGAAGGGAACAATGGTAAAATAGACCATCTTAGAACTTTGAATGGCTTGAGGTAAATCAACAAAAATTGGTATATTAGCCTAAAATTCTAAGAGAAATTAGATGGTGGTATCAATTTTGCATGAAACTCATCAGTGGCGTGCGTGGAAAGGGGTGACTTGGTTAATTGTTTATCTAACTTTTTTGCATGTCAATATTTTACTACGCAGATTTAAAATTTAGATATATTACACCTTTATAAGTGTGTGGTAAGCGCTTTAACAACGTAGTGTGTCGTTACCGTTGGGGGTTTGATTTTATGATTGAATTGTGTGATCATGTAAACTACAAAGTTCTAAGATGGTCTACTTTGCCATTGCTCCCTTCATGGAATTCTGGTTCCTTTAGTAAGCATTTTTCGACCAATAGGAAGCATATGACCGTTTCATTTCGGGACACTTGTATAGTGAGTCTTAAAAAGAACCCCCGATTTGGGATTTTTTTTGTCGAAAAAAGTAATGTGTTATGTTACTGCAAAAATGATAAAGGGGTATGTATTAGATGTAGTATTTTCCTAAAAAAGCATTTTCAACTGGTTTAAGAAGTAATCTCAATAAAGTTGGTGTAGCTTTGAACAGTGGCGCACGTGCTACTGGTGACATAGGGTTCCGGCGTTCGGTATTATTATTACCGACCGGCTCGACGCTCATCAACTTGCGCGCCCGGCGTTACAGTAATTAAATATCGCTTAATTTAGATCAATTTATGTACCCCCGAAGCGTTGGGGGCCCGTTCCCCGGCTACCAGCGACATCTTTATGCACCTGCCCCCCTCTAGAACGCTCGCATTTTAATTCGGGCGGCCGCCTCCGTCGTCGTCGGAACGGCTGTTTGTTTTCCTTTCCGAAGGACTTATTGCCGTTCCGGAACTCTTAACAAATTGCCGTTACGATTTTGACGTGGTTATTAAGCGGCATTAGTACCGGTTGAAATACTGCGCGTGGATATCGAGCCTAGTTTACCTGCCATACCAGGTGAATTAGTACCGGCACTTTTGGGGAATTTAATTAAAGTTGATTAAATTTCAATTTCTTGATACAATTTAAATGATTTATTTTATATTTATTTTTTTAAGTTATATTTTTTTAATCTTTATATTGTAAGGGTAGGTATTTTTCCACACTATCTGCTTCCCTATTTCTTCTATTGATTCTTCTCTCTCCGGTCGCACGCGTCATTACTCGAGAATTTTTCAATATTTTATCTCGAGCACGCTACGATGGCTTTTAATATGGGGCATAGTGGGACCGCCGGGGTAACAGATTGCAATCCCGCAGTGGTTATCTACTAGTCAAGTGCAGGAAACGGCACGATACGATCCGGTTCGGTTCAAAAATGGCCTGCGTCCTTTTTTGACATCTCAATGTCGGTTTATTAACCGTATCGTTGGCCGATCTAGGATTTATTGTTGCGTATCGACCTCTAAAAGGGCAGTTCTAGTCGAAAACTAACGATAACGTGATAACATAATGTAGTAATTGTTTACGATTTCTTACTTTGGGGCGGGAGCATCGAAAGTTTGAGGGGTTTGAATGACGTTACGGGTGATATTAAAGTTGGTCGTTATCGTTTAGGTCGCGAATATGGGGTAGTGTGTACGGGAATCGACGCGAAACGGTTTGGAGTCGCGTCCGGAAGGACATCGACGACGAAGCCGATAGCGCGGGTCCGGAAGCGGAACCGAGAGGTGTACTGACGTGTTTATTGTGTTACCAATCCGATTCAGATAATGTACCACCACCCTTCAGCGACATCAGTTGCCCGTAACAATGAAAACTACATAACGGCCGCGAAGTTCTTGGACGGTTGTCACTTAACTTAAATCGAGTCGAATGGCATAAAAATCGTTTCGCGTTAGTTAACGTGTCTTCAATTTGTCTCCGGGAAAGTGGAAGAGTCGAGGATTCAATTATGCAAGGATTCGCTTCTCGAAAATCGCTGGGTCGACCGCGGCTAAATAATGCACGGTCCTATAATGCAATTGTCGGCGTACTTTACATCTTTTTTGTTCCCGGCTCAGTGCATAATGCAACGCGGCCGGTTTTCCGAGAAAGAAGAGTATGTTTTTGGGATCCTCTCCGGATCACGTACGGTCCTTCGGAGGACGTAGCGTTCCGGTCGTTTCCAGTCGGGCGTCCGCACGCTCAACGATCTGTTTAAATATTTGATGTTCGGTGACCGGCGTCGGGTTATGGTGCCCCGTGGTCCTGCGAATTCCTACTGGAAAACGCTACAATACGTCCGCGACGTTGGGAATTCACGTCCGATCGGCTACGAATTGTTTGGCAGCCGGAAATTTCAACACCGCCACGGGATATCTTCGGACTTTACTGTTTTTTTTCGAGAGAAAACGGACATGTTTCCAACATTCAAGAACTTTATTACAACCCAAGTTGAAGTAGGGACTATTAAAGTAATTTTATTTACCTAAGTTATACCTAATGTTAAATAAACTCCTATCTTGTCCTTATCTTTACTTTTTATTATTTCCTCAATAGATTAAATTTATTAAGATTTAAATAAACGTAGAAAATATGGAGGGTGGTTATATTTAAATACGTGAGACCTTAATGGTTGTTTATTAACAGTTAAGTTAGTAGTATGGTGTAGTGTAGTAAGTAGAGTGGAGGTTTTTCCTTGTCTCCGTTAGGAACGTATATCAAAAGCATAAACACCCTAACCACTTGCGCTGGAAAGGCGTGCTATTACATGTTGTAATGCTTTTGTTACAGAATCGCCTACGACGTGGTATGCACATCCTCATGTGATTGTCACAGTTAGTTCACTTTGGGATGCTCATACTCCGAAAGTTTTCGTCGAAAAGAAATCGAGGTAAAGACTGTCATAATCGATGATCATTTCTGCGTAACATAGACCAGATTACAACATCGTACGTCATAAACTGCGTGACTTCCGATTTTGAAACCTTGTCTATGTTAAGCAAAAATGATTACTCTGGACAACATTTTTCAGACCCATAGATCAGAAAATAGTTTCTTAATAGTTTCGGGTGCGCTGAACTCAAATTTGGCGTCAGAATTGCTCCATCACGTCAGGTTTTTGAAATATTGCAACCTAAAGATGCTAAAAGCTCGGTTTTTAAACATGTTTGGGATGAAATAACAGAACGAGTAAATTTTCGTTCCGGTTGAAAATGTATTTTGAATTTTTCGAATAGCTTTATTTTTTCTTGCTGAAATATAATTTCTATAACATCACTTTTTGCGCTATCATCAACTTATAGGATGGAGGCTAAGTAACAATAATTGTCGATAATGCATAATCTATACAGTTTCGCTAATTTGTACTATTTCCTGGAAATGCTGGAGCATATAGCGGAGAGATGGGCGAACATTTTCATCAAGATTTTACAGAAAAAGAGCGACATAATCAAAGTAGATGGGATGAAAGAATAATGGCCGACTATTGTTGGGCTTTGAAAAGGGAAGATAAGTTCATGAGTTATAAGTGCAAGTCGCTGCAACGTTCATTTAAATTGAAGAGAAGACGATTTTGCAAGGCTTTATATTTTTATGCTAAAAACAAAAGATTAAAGTTTAGTTGCTTTGGGTTTGGTAAAGGTGGTAATATAAACAACTACAAATTCTGATATGACATACTGAATTCGCTGTTTTGAAATTTCCACTTTACATATTTATTTCGATTGACTAATACAGACTGCAAAGCCAATCAATCTAAGAACCTAACAACCTATGATCTAATTGGAAACAAGAATTTGAAAACGTTACATGTTTTTGAGATTCCGACCAAATCATTGACTACTAGTCTTCTATTCTGACAACTACGATTGAGATATCATAAAAAAGATTTTTTCATGAAGAAATGGAGATATCGAAAAAATTCAAAATTCGTTTTGAATGGAAAAAGTGGTACATTCAGATCGCGCATGGAGTTTTGTGGATAAAAATTTATCCTCTATTTTATTTAATTCCAAATATGTTGAAAATTCGTGTTTTTTGCTTCTATAGGTTAGAATATTTTGAAAACTTGAGGTGATGGAGTAATTCTGAGGTCATATTTGAGTTCAGTGCGTCAAAACCTTGCAGGAAAGTGCTACTTGATCTATGGGTCTCACGTTTCATAAAATGTTGTCGGCCTGTGTTATTAATCATGACAGCCTTCACCCTGATTCTTTTTCTACGAAATTTTTTAGAGTATGAGCATTCCAAACTGGACTGTTGTAATCGATGATCATTTTTACGTAACAATAACCAGGTTTCAAAGCCGGAGGTCACGCGGTTTATGACCTACGATTTTGAAACTTAATCTAGATTTTCCAGAAATGTTTAGTGATCATGACAGCCTTTACCCCGATTTTTTTAAGGAGTATGAGCATACCAAACTGGACTTACTTGACTTTTGGTACTAATAATACCACGGTATTTTCTGATATACGCATCGGTGAATATATTGCTAGCACAAGTGGTTAATTTTTAATTATTTTTTAATAGACTATCATTTTTGAAATTTTTTTGCATTTTAATTCAATTACTTTGTATAATTGTCTTATAAACCCATCGAGAAAATAACCCATCTACAGAACACACCTATATCTTATTCTGATAGAATCCAAAAGATTTGTTAAAACCCACCAAGACAAGTCTGGTGGAAAAATAAACCCTGAAAAGTATAAATATTCACCGGTGGGTTTTTCGTTATTCACCGAGGGACTCTCTTCGGACAGGTTTCAGAGCAACAGTCGAACGAACATCCATGACAAATGCATGTGGCGCGTTGAGATGCAGACGGCGACGCGCGATCCCCGTTCAGAAATCCGACGGCGACGTCGGTGGAAACCGTCGTCGTAGGGCATCGGTGTATATACGACAACGACGGGCCGCGCGACAACGGCGAGTGTATTATTGATAAAAACGGTCGTCGCAAATTGTTTTATACGGCCGCGACGCCCCCACGTCTTATCATAAATAATGCACCGGCATCGGGCGGAGCCGTCGTCGTGGCCGAACTTTAACTCGGTACGTCGATCTCAAATTGATATACTCGGCGAGGGAAAATATGACCGCACTATTATAATTTAGGGGAGCCCTGGGACTTGGCTGAGAGCGAGCTGCGAGCGGCTCACGGTGGCACGATGCGGGGGTTGGAGGACGGGGGGTTATTTCGATTATCGCGGGGCTTATAAATCCCCATTACGTGTCGGAATTATTTTAAAAAACCGTCGCTTGTTTTGCCGCTAAAATAAATACGTATCAGATTTAATTTACGTATGGGGTTTGTGTATTTAATACTTTTTTAAATACTTTATTATCCCCTAAAGTATTTTTTTTTCAACATTTCTAACTTATAATATTTGTAATTAATGAGGTCAAATACTCTACAATTCAATGGATTTATACATAGAGGAGGAATTTATACTGACTTTTCTTTAACAGTTAGTAACGTTTAAAAATTGTGATTTAATATTATTCATATTATTTGATTTTTTAAATTAGTGGTTAATATTTAATTTAAAGGGTAAAATTTTCTCGGCTGGAAATTACTTCCGAAGATTTTAATGTACCAACTCATTTTAAATTAATTCAAAAATTGATAGATGATATTTTACCGACGCTGCCACCATAAATACAAAGTCATAGAAAATTCATCTTTGGCAAAAATAAAGATTAAGTATTAATCTAAATTCTCATGAAATTTCAAGTCTCACCAACAATTAATTTTTTAGACTTGAATTTTTAAAAATTGATATTTTTAGTCACCTTGTAATAAATATTAAAATTAGATAATGATAAAGTCTTGATGACTTTACTGAATTATTTATGTTTCATTTTTTTAAAGTGGTAGTAAATCTAAAGAAATGCCGCTTAGCCAATTATGAAAGAAATTTTGAAAACAATTTTACAACTCCTAACGGGGGAAAATCGCGTTTTCAATTAAGTAATAAACCGGTTTTTATGGACTTCGTCTTGCGCTGCCGGCAGCTATCGTAAAGATTTCTGCCGCAGCCTCCGTCCGTAAAATAAGCAAAGTATGCAAACGTACAACGCCTTTTTGAGAAATAAAATGTATCCCCAGTTGTAGGATTGCATATTACAACAAAGCTTTAGTGCCAACAGAAACCAATCTAAAATCGTTTCTCTACTAATATTTCACTAAAATACAGGGTGTAACTTAAGTAATGATTTTAATTTTAAGGGGTGATTGCTTGTTATATTTTAAGCACAAAAGTTCATATAAATACTGAGCCGCAAATGCTTCGTTTCCGAGATATAGGGTGTCAAAGTTGAGAAAATAAATCGTATTTAAATCGTAAGTGTCAAGATTACTGTCAGTTAAATATCTATTTTTTTGCAGTTAACTATGAATAACGTTGAATTGGCTGAAATGCTGCTTATAAATTTCATTTATGGGCTAGCAGATGAAAATGCTGCAGAAGCCTGTCGACTTTACCAGGAACGATATCCCGATAGACCACTTCCAACAGCAAGAACTTTCATAAGGCTACATGCTAGACTGTGCGAAACTAGATCTGTAAATGCTCACGCTGAACGTATTGGTTGACCGAGAAGAATAATGACACCATAACTAAAAGAAGCAATCTTACAAGAAGTGGAAGCTAATCCGTCAAGTAGTACACGAAAATTATCTGCACAATTTAACATCAGTCATCAAAGGATTTGGAGGCCTTTGCACAGAAATTTAGTTTCTCCATACCACATTCAACGCGTGCAACCACTGTTGCCAAGAGATTTTCCTGCACGGTTAGATTATTGTCGATGGTTTCTCCAAAAACTACGCAGAATCTCAACTTTAGGTCTAAAATTCTATTCACAGATGAGGCAAGTTTTTCACGTGATGCCATCAGAAACTTCCACAATAATCATTTTTTGGGAATATGAAAATCCCCACGTCATTGAAGAATATGGAGCAGCAGTTTTCAATCCATGTGTGAGCTGGAGTTCTTGGTGATTATCGGACCGCATTTTCTTCCTCCTCGACTGAATGGTGAGACTTGCAGACAATTTCTAGATGACACATTGCCTGGTTTGTTAGATGATGTACCACTAGCAACCAGAATTGACATGTGGTTTATGCACGACGGGGCACCTGCTCATTTTAGTCTTCCTGTTCACCAACATCTTAATGACACTTTTACTCAGCGATGGATAGGTCGGAGAGGATCTTAGCCGTAGCCACCACGATCTCCAGACCTTAATCCGCCGGACTATTTCTTTTGGAGACATCTGAAGTCGCTTGTTTATGCAACGCCAGGTGAAGATGAACATGATTTAAGAAACAGAATTGTAAATTCTTGTAATGTCATAAGCAACACTCCAGGAATTTTGGAACGTATGCGACAGTCGATGAGCAGAAGATTACATGCTTGTATTGAAAGTCGCGGCTCTCATTTTGAGCATTTAATTTAATTAAAGTTTGATAAATACAAGTATTTGCGGACCCATGTTTATATGAACTTTTGTGCTTAAAATATAACAAGGAATCACCCCTTGAAATTAAAATCATCACTTAAGTTACACCCTGTATATTATAAAATTACAGATACAGATATTAATTTTTTTACTTTATAAGCTTCTAGGTAAATTTATCCTAAAATAAATATTTACACATAAAAAAAATATGCTTGCATTATGCGAAAATTAAAAATGCAGTCGCAGCGCATGGGAATAATCTTCCTGTCGAGGTAATTTTTCAACTTAATTTCGACGGAAAAAGTGCGCAACAGCACGTTATCTGTCAACGGCCTCAGTATTCAAACACCGTGCAAACTGAAAATAATAGCCTTTCAAAATAACTAACAACGTGTTTCAGAGTTTATTTGCCGCCCGTCGGTGGTCCGCGAGATAACGGGTTTTATTTCAAATTTAAAAGCCCTTCATATACATACGTACGAGGCACGGTTTAAACGCTCAGATACTAAAACTACCTGATACCCGAGATATAAATCACTTTTTTTAAGATAAGAAATGAGATTTAAATAACAAGTTTTATAATGAATAGCTTCTTACGTAAAAGTATGTAAATGATTGGAAGGTTTTAACATTATAGATGTAACCTTCACATTTTAACGAAACCTTTTTTTGTAAAAAAAGCTATTATTTCAAGTTTCACTAAAAATTTCCATCTTTTTATATATCGGTGTCCGGAAATAATGTTCGTGTACTTAAGACTGTGAGTCCACCGGAAAAATATAAAGAAAAATTTATATAAATATGTGTTTGGAAATGGTTCCTAAAGAAGCCATGATTCTTTGAAGATGATACTGTTTTTTTTTCTAATTAGTATACTTGTATAGAGTTGACGATGAATTTTGGAAAATTGCGCTAAGATTTAAATAAGAAACATAGTCATGATTACCAAAATTATTAATGAAATTATGGTATAAAAATATCTATTCAGTTTTCCTGAGTTCTTAACCATTAAAAGTCCTTTGCATTATATTGGTCTTGGTCAAGTCCTATCTCCAGAGGTTGTGGACATAACATCTAGACAAAACAACTGTAATGTTTGAAGTACTGAGACTCAGCTAATATTATGTGTCAAAATAAAAAGACTTTTAAGAGTTAAGGATATTGAAATACAGGGGTTTGAAGATGAAGATAATTATTAGAAAGAGCTGTGAATAGTACAAAAGATAACCAACTGTCAATGATAACGTATTGATAGACAATATTTTTATTTAGTAAATCTTAACTTTGAAGTTAACAGCTTAAATTACGAATTCTCTTGTAATTTACTTCCTGCAAAGTATTTCGCATTCCTCGACGACCACCTGTATTCCTATAAGTATCTGAATATCTGAATATTTATGAATATTTGACTTTTGTTAGCTGAATCTTTGAATATGTTATACCCAAAATGTATTTTTAAGTAACCGAAAATATCTGTAGTGACTCTGATGCAACATTTTTCGATTTCTTCTAGGTAAATTTACATTTGACATAAAATAAAACATCATAAGTCGTTTGTAAAAAATTATTATTCTTTAATATAAGAGGTAAAGATATATCTAGATTATATATGAACATTGTAAATAATAATTTTGGTAAGATGGTTTCGCACCTGCGCAATGCATTGCTCATATGCTACATTATATATCACAACTGATCCCAAATGAATCTTATTGTGAAAATGTTTCTCAAAGCGATGACTATTGGTTTTTATGTACTTATGTGCATAAATTTCACGTTGTGCCCCTGCAAGTCCGTTCAGTAGTCCTGTAACTTCATCGAAAGAGATTTGTAATAAGTTCATGAACACAAAAGTACAACCTGCTATATTTGATGGATACCCAGGACATTCTTTTACAAATATAATATGGGAAATATGTAGACCAATTCCGCGTAAAGATGGTAATTTCTTTAAACTAATCCCGTAAATAGGTTTGCTTATTTGAACGCACAAAAAGCAAAAGGCATTTATATCGATACCTTATAGTTTGAAAACATTGTATCTAATTTATTTTCTTTTATTAAGCTTTATAAAACTCTAACATGCCGTTGAGTTTTGGTATGTAGGAGTTCTATTGTATCTGTTATTGAAAAAAAAGGACAATTTCGGACTGAACTAGTTTTTCCTAGACAAAAAATGAGTCCTACGTATTTTAGAAATATCAACTTAAGGGTAAAATTAGTACCAACAAATCTAACTTTCTAAAAATAATTTTTTTCATGAGTGCTTCTTATTTCTTATACTATTCATTATATCATTTCATAGCAATATTATTTTGCACGCTTTGATAATCTGAACAACCATAAGTCATAATTAGTTTGGCTTCTTGAAGTTCTATTGTACTATAAATTAAGCATTTTAGGTCATCAAACGTATTCTGTGCGTTTGACTACTGAGATTGGTGGTTTCCTGGGAGTTGTTTCCGTTCCTTGTAAGTAAATTACTATTAATTTGAAATACGTTAAGACTATTTATAACTCCTTTGTAAAATATTATTTTGTTTTAGCTATAGTGGGTAGAGATGCAAAGGAAGTTCCTGTCAAATTCAATGAGAAGTTTGAAACGACTTTTGCGTAATGTAAAAAGAAAATTTATGTGTAATTATATCTACCATTTAGTTATTACTCGAAATTAGTTTTTAATATTAAACTAATAATTATTTACAAATTTTGATTAGTTTTTGAGGTGTTGAAATAAAATATATGGTAGAGTGCAGTATTTATTTTAAAAATAAAATAATAATTGTAACACTTTCCAAGAAGGGGCTTATATCTTCTTAAGAATCAGTATTATACAGGTGAGAATCTATAACTGGACGGTTTTCAAATATTATACAAAAAGATTGCAAGATAATAAGGCTTTATTAAGTAAAATCTTCCAATTGTCAGTTGGCATATACTGAATTATTATTAACCATCTACGTATTTTCAAAACAATGCCTCTTTTTTCCTCTGCCTAGCTTTACTGCGCATTAAGGATTAGTAATATATGCAATAACAGTAAAAATCGATTAGTCACTTTCAGCCTTCTCAAAAAATATTAAGATTCAAAACAATATCCATTTATGTATAAATATATTTCTGGTTTTGACAAATGAGTCAGTTACGATAAACAAGAAAATACGTCGTAATAATTGCACGTGCCCATATCTGTATAAATAATACAAGCAACCTGAAGTGCCTATGTTTTATTGTGAAAATGTTTTTCAAGTCGATAGCTGTTGGTTTCATTTTAATTGTGTGCGTTGATTTTGCGATGTGTGCATCTATAAGTTCAATAATTGATTACACTATTTACACATTATCACTATCAAAATCGATTTGCGACAGTTTTATTGAAGAAATAATAATCTTTCTTGAATCAAGAGAGGAATTCCGAGGACGTTCTGTAGTAACTACAATATCAGAAATATGTAAATCAATTTCTGTAGAAGATGGTAATTTTTTAAATTATTCCGATAGTCTGAACCTTCGCTAATTATCTAAACATCTTTAGTAACTGATTTATTTAAGTTTTTTCAATTTTTGTAGAAAACATTTTATAAAGTTCGTTAATTTCTAACAGAATTTTCTTTATGCCACTAATAGATGTAGCAATAAAAACAATTTGCTGATTATTTTTGTGAAAATGATTGTTTTTTAATATGTATTAGTAAAATCGCCACTATTAAGTAAGGAAAGAGAAATCGAAATTAATTGCTTTCCAAGGCTTTTCTCTGCAATATCTAAACTCTTATTTCCATATTAAATATGAACAATATTTACCATTGTTGATCATAGTTGATAATTTGCTTATTTTTAGGCATTAAAAATTTTTTTGTAAATCCATTGTCGGTTGTTGAGGTTGGGTTGGGTTCTTTTCCTTTAAAAGCTGTTGACGTTTCTTGTAAGTAAATTGCTTACTATTAATTTTAAACATATTAAAGATTTACATGTGATATAGGGTAAACTGCCCAAATGTCGGCCCCCTTAAAAATGCTTCCTAAAGTCGGCCTTTCTATAAAAATCCATATAGAAAAACTGGAAGGCCGACTTTAGGCGCATGGCCGAGATTTGGTGAGTTTACCCTATGTGTATTATAACTCGTTTGTAAAACATGTTATTTGTTGTAGCTATAATCGGTAGGGACATATATGGCCAACAATATCTAAACTCTCCTTTCCATATTAAATATGAACAATATTTACAGTTGTTGATCATAGTTGATAATCTGCTTATTTTTAGGTATTACAAAGTTTTTTGTAAATCCATTGTCGATTAGGTTGGGTTCTTTTCCTTTAAAAGCTGTTGACGTTTCTTGTAAGTAAATTGCTTACTGTTAATTTTAAACATATTAAAGATTTACATGTGATATATGTGCGTTATAACTCGCTTGTAAAATATGTTATTTGTTGTAGCTATAATCGGTAGGGACATATACGGACAACTTATCCCTTTGAATCATACATTTAATAAGTAATATGAAATGATTGAAGTTTTATCCGCAATTGTACCAGTTAAATAGTACCTATAAAATTAACTAATAATTATTTACAAATTTTGAATGGTTTTTGAAGAGGTAAAATAAAATATATTTTATGATAGAGTGTAGTATTTATTTTAAAAATAAGTAAGTAATGGTAATAGTTACTTAAAAGTAACTTTGATCTTATTAAGAATGCTGTTTATATTCTTGAGAATGTAATAAATTATAGGTTTTAAATCTAATAATTAATTTATGTAAAAACTTGATGGTGATGCTATTGATGATATCACTAACCTTCACATTCAAAGAATAATAAAGTCTATTATTAAGAACCGGTTAACATCATATAACACGACTATCAATAAATACAAATAGATTTCATTTCAAGAATGTTTCTCAAGACGATAGCTGTTAGCTTTTCTTTACTTTTGTGGAGTAATTTTGCATTTTCTGCTTCTATAAGGCCATTCAGTAGCCCGCTAATTTTAGAATTTGACAGACTTTGCAATAGATTTAGTGATGAGAACGAAATGAATTATTGGAAGTATACATCTTGGGAAATATGTAAATCAAAGCCGGACGAAAATGGTAAATTTTAATAAAAATAGTTAAATGGATAACATTGAAAGTAAAATTAATACTTTAGGTAATCGAGTGTATTCAGTACATTTACATATTACATACAGTCAAAGTGCAGGTGTTACAAGCCCAAGTAAGTAAATTATTTTTTAAGACTATATTCAAAATTTATGTACCTATACGTCATTTATAAAATGTGTTAAAAATTTAATTTGTTTAGAATACGTAAGTTTCAGTGTATACATTTTTCAGGCAAAGTTGGAACAGACGTATATGGAAAACCTGTTAATTCAAGTGATACTTTTAATTAGTAATATGGAGTAAGTTGTTTGTTTTTGTTTTAGCAATTTTTTGAGTATTTATCCTCTTATTTTAATACTCCAATGATATGTAATCTCAAAGCTATTAAGTTATTGTATGTTTTTCAATAATAAGAATAAAAGATTAAACCTTGTAAACTTTTTTTTCGGTCAAGAACAACCTGTTTAATTAATTACATCAGTATAATTTAGATAGGCGTGTGAAGGTGGGCTTCAATTTGACTTGCCTCTTTTCCCAAATCCCAACACTAACTCTATGTAAAGATGATCGTTAAAGCGTCTGCGTTAGTGTTCATCGCAATTTGCGTTCTTGTTTCGTCTAATTCTACAATAAAAGAGTTTAGTAGGAGAAAAATAACACCAGAAATAGATTGTTACACAGTGTATTATAGCAGTGAAACGAATTATTATTGGGAAATATGTAAAACAACTCTAGATAAAAATGGTATGTATATTTGATAAAATACTTCATTATCTGTAAGAAATACTTTTTAGGTCATGTAAAATACACTTCGTCGCTTGGTATAGCTTATAGTGGAAATGGAGCAGCCGTTGTTGTACCAAGTAACTCCGGGCAAGATATTTATGGAAAAGAATTAACAGTTAATTCAACATTTACTTGATTAATAAAAATGCTTTTATAGAAATTCTACACAGTTTAAAGAGTCTTTTTTTACAAGTCCCTTGTAGCACCAAGCCCATTTTATATCGTGTCAAAGTACAGTATCCACATTCAATTTCGTCATCCCGTGTCGTTACGCAGTGTTACTGCGCGATAAAATCAGCCGCGTTCATTTCGGCACATTATACGGCCGTTTGGCGAAGCTGAAGCCTCGTGTAGGGGTGTAGGTAGGTTTTGGGGGAGCGTCGCGACGCCCCCGACACGATATTGCCTCATAAAATTAGATTAGATTAGTACTACGTTGTGTGTCTCGCCGCGAATTTCTATCTGCATGTGTAACGTCCACTGCGCCTTGGAAACTGAATTCAATTCGTAATGATACGAGTACATTTGATTTATGGTTGCAAACTAGAGGGAACAATTATGATTCAACAAATATAAGGTATAAAATATGAGGTGTTAAGGAATATTTTTTTTCTTATTGTTACTTCAGTTCAGGAAAACTCTCCAAACGCAATGTAAATAGAATCCAACCGGTCCCAATTAAATAGATTGTCGAGGCACAAGTGCACGTATGGATTACTATAACCCGAAGTGGAGTTGCACCATGAAGAGAAAGATGGAAAAGTAAGCTCCCTTTCGTAATTGATAAGTATTCTTTCATCTTTTTCTTCATGGTGCAGCTCCATTTCGATTTATAATATACAGTGAAATCTCCCTTGGGCGGACACCTACGGGACCTACCGAAAGTGTCCGTTCAAGGGGGGTGTCCGCGTAAGAGAAACGCGAAGTAAATATCGTTTTTTAATTGAAAACTATAATTAGAAAAATTCGGTTATTTAGAGTGTATATGTGAATGTTTTTAAAATAAACAAAAAACTAAGATACATTAAGTAGAATTAAGAGTATTTTTACCCTCTGTACTAAATAATGACAATGATAATAATAACAGACGTCCAGAAAACGTATTTCTAATTTGGAAAGCAGCTCCAAAGACCCTACATCTCCATGATTTTCGGCAAAACGTTTAAACTGATTAGTTAGGGTAATAGCTTCACCATAATTTTTGATATCCGCCGCTGGAACTGGTACCTCATCAACGTCAGAATCTTCGGACAGTTGTTCAACTTCTGGATTTTCGATTTCTTGTCCCGGATCTGGATCTTCAACATATAAATTTTCTTCTATTTTCAAAAAATCATTAAGGTTTTCGTTATCAGTAAATTCCAACACTTTTTTTATTTTTGAGGATATCTGTAAGTTTATTAAGTGATAAGTCATCTTCTGGATCAGATGTCAAAGCCTCATTTAGCTGGTCTTTACTTTGCATATTGTCGTGCTTAAATTCTGCTTTAGGGAGCAATTTTTAACTGCTTCCTTGGTTACATGGGCCCAAGCGGTTTTTGCAAAGTACAATACATCTGCATATCTTTTTCTGCATAGACGTCAAATTAATATTGTACCCCTTATGTACCGACAAAATGAGAACGTTTAAATTTCGGTGTACTCGGGGAAGTTCCTAATTCAAGCTAAGCAGAAAGGCGCAACATAGGTTGGGCTTGTACCTTGCAAATATTGAAGTCGCCAAACACCGGTTAAAAGGAAAATCTTTTATTAAAGGGAGATAGCCAAGTTGGCGCGCGGCGCGATTGTCCGTTTAAGAGAACATCTTCTAGTGTCCGCGTCCATTCAAGAGAATGTCCGTCCAAGAGAGAGTTAATGCAATGCAAATTATATGAGAGTTTGTCCGTTTCACGAGAAACTATCAGTCCAAAGGGGGTGTTCGTTCAAGGGGAGTGTCCGTGAAGGGGAATTTTACTGTATTCGATTTATGGTTGCAAACTAGAGGGAACAATTAAGATTCAACAAATATAAGGTATAAAATATAAGGTGTTAAGAAGTTTTTCTTTTCTTATTGTTAGTCCAGTTCAGGAAAACTCTCCAAACGCAATGTAAATAGAATCCAACCGGTCCCAATTAAATAGATTGCCGAGGCACAAGTGCACGTACCGAGTACATTCGGGTGCCTGTGGAGGACGGTGGGGGTAATCCCTATCAAGGTATATTATTCCGTGGCATGTCTAGCGGCAGTAACGTTTTTCCAACGGAAACGCGACACGGAAAAGCGAGCGGGAACGAGACGGAACAAGTTGGGAGGGGTGGAGTCCTGCGGGGTCTCGGGGATCCGCGGGGGGATTACCTGCCCGCACGGGCTGCAGCGGCCCGCAATAAAGAAGGTACCGGAATAATTCATGCCGAGTGTATACGGTTATGGCCGAGCGGGGCTTCCATCCGCTAATGGAACTCTCATACGCGCCCCCTATTTTATTATAACGCCCGGCTAAACGTCCCGAACTAAAGGGCTTGCATCGGCCGATTAAGAGTATATGGGCCGAATTATCTCGGTCGAGTTTTAAGCGCTTGACATGCGATAATTTGTTGCCTGGGTAGGTTGCAGCTTACCAACAGCTTTTACAAGATAATAAGAAATCATACAGGGCATCTACTTCTACCTACAAAAACAATTTTTTTTTAGATTTTTTTAAAAGGAAATTTTGTCAGGTTGCTTTTTAAATTGAAAACAAAAAAAAATTAACATTTTCGCTTTGAATTTTGTTGGATTACCAATAGCTTTTAAATCCACGTTATATGGATTTGTACACTTTCACAGTGAAATAAAAGAGAATATACTAATGACTAACTTTCTTTACCAACCTTCTTATTATAACCTTTCGTATTTAGAATATGTACCATAGGTCGTTTAATTTTTGAGTGATATTTTTTTTTGTAAGATTCTTTCGTGGCAGATGTTTTAGTTAACCCCGCTTAGTGGGAATTTAAGAGACCCGCGGGCGGATCCAGAGACACGAGCCCCCGGCTTTTTGTCAAATAAATTTACATAAGGAGCCGCCCCCGGCTATTATTATTTACTCCGGCTATAAATATCAATGCGGCGCGCGTCTTTTCCGCGGCACGGCGCGTCGCGACGGCGTCTCCGGAGGCGGTTTTCCCTCGGGAGCCCGGCGTCCTCGGCCGGGAACGCCAATTTATCATGTCCCTGAGTGGAACACCTGCTCCCGGCTCCGGACGCCGGTGCGCCCAGATTCTCAAGTAATTAAACTTTAGATTGACAAATACCGAGTCGGCCGTAATTTTTATTCATTGCTTTTATTGATCTACGCGGGGGAAACACAGAAATCTAGAAGGATTGAAGACGACGGGAAGAAACGGTTGACAAAATATCATTCGCCTCATCGTGTTCAACCGGCTTACTAAATCCAAGATAAGATTAATAACTCTTCCTTAAAGGAGATAATTCCATTCAATTTAAAGGAGAATATTGGGGTTGGCGTAATCGTCCAACACTTTGAGAAAATGTATACCTAGCGGAGAGAAATGTATCTATATGTTCCGGAATGTAAAACGGCGCGTAGGCAAACAGAGCGAACTCCGACGCTAGCTCATCCACTTCGCCGGCAAAAGTTGAAGGTTTCCTGGGCATTTAGGAGATAGCACTAAAATATTGAGAGTCCCCGTTATATATGCAACATCGGTACAGGGTATAAAACTACCCGCTATTGGCCATATCTTAGCATTACGGGCGTCCCGGCCAATCCACCCGGGAAAAACAATTTCACCGGAGTCGCACCCGCGTCCCTTTCCTCTCGCTACCCCTTGAAATATGTCGCCCGCCCCCGGCGAGATTTTTCTTTTTGCCCCTTCCTCTCGTGCTCTTCACTCACCTCTACGCCTCGCCACTTGTTTCGGGCTATTGTTTGTCGCTTTTTTGTCTCGCCCCTCGCGCCATCGCGTTCGTCGTTCCGGATTAACCTGGTTTACTTCCGTTTGCGCCCGTCGCGCCTGCTAATTAGCGACGCTAATGAGATTCCCTTTGTCGCCGCTTTACGCTTCGTTTACAATCGAACAATCCATTCGGCGGGCCGTTTGTTTCATTTTGCCGCTTTGGTTTAATCTTCTTGTTGCTGTCTATCGATAATGGAATGAATTCACATGCACATTACACCTTGTATTATCCATATTTACCAAATTCTTTCTAAAATAACATAGGTATTGATAGACATTAAGCTCAAGTTAAGTTCGAAGTGTTCGAAATCGGAGTGTGGGTTTATTAAATTTTTGATGATGGTCCATGTTGCTTCACATGGGTATATTTCATTTTTAAGATTTATTTGAAAGATCTATTTCTTAGTTTAGTTATTATAATAGTGACCTGAAATATCTTTTATTTCCATTCCGTCCCTTTTTCTAATAATGAAACCAGCGAGAAGCAATCAGAGCTTTTGCTGCTAGAACCAATCTCTTTGAGTTCAGCGCAAAATCATTGAGAGCGGCCATCGTGAACCATGAAAAATCACCCGTCCGAGCCCAGAAGGGAATCGACGCCGGCCTCAATAAGAGACACCAACTGAAAAAGGCCCTTCGAAAAATACAAATAGCAAAAAAAATAGGAAAAAAAGGAAGAGAGAACAACTACGAAGCGGGAACAGATAGCCAGTAATTACGGTCCAGCGTTTCAAAATACGCCCTCCCGGTCGTCGGGGAGCTCGGCGTCCTAACGAACGTCAAGTCGGCCTTCATTAAGTGCAAAAATGCGGCGTCGGGGGTTGAACGGGGGTGGAAAGGCCGAAGGGGAACGGTGGCGGGGAGCGACGCCAACAAACTGCCTTCGACGCCGACAACTTCGACGCCGTAATCTCTATTTACACCGTTGGGACTTAATTTGTTCGAACGTGACCGCCACGATTTGCCACGCAAATATGAAAATGATGGTCGGAGATACGGGGGCGAAAATTGAATTTTAATGGGACGACGTTCTGTCCGTGATGAGGCTAATATTTTTCCGTACGGGACAGTTTTAAGTTTGTACCGTGGCTTTTTCTTATCTTTTACAACCGTTTTCTGACGTATACAGAAAAAAAAGAAAAAACTAAAGTTTTCTTTCGAAGAAATTTTATAGCGTCGCCTGTAAATAATTCAAGACGTAATTTTGAGGGCGGCTCTGTCCGCGATCAACTCCTTTACAGCCCCAATAAACCGATTTATATACCCGGATCCCGAAGGAAGCTGGCCCACAATCGACGTTCGCCTAGGCGAATTAATTTTTAATTAACGTAATTGGCCAAGCGTCTGCCGAATGTTAAAACGACCGGAGAATGATAAAATTGCCAGCGTCGTTGCATCGTAGTCGGTTGTAAAACTGTGTCTTGATAGTTAAGCGGTAGTGCCGACCCTCTATGTCGATTTTATAGCGCCTTCGGCCCTTTATGACGACTAGAAGACGGGGAAGTACAGGTTGTAATTAATTTCCCATGGCGTGCTCGAGTGAATTATTTACGATACACATATTGCGTCAAAATGACGAGTTTCGACAGTAAAAGCTAAATATATATTTTTTTTATTATCGAAATGGAATGTTCCTCTAAAGAAGGCTTTTTACAATGTATTTACATTAAAACAAAAAAATTATTTTATGTTGGTTGTTTATCGAAAAAATCGTTAGTACCTAAATTATTTTTTGTTACGATGCAAATGTCAGAAATGTTTCATTTAAAAATGTAGATTTTTTTATTTCATATTCACATGAGATTTTTTTTAAAGTTGGTAATCTATTGTGGTTGAATTTACTTTTCAGTTTCAACAATAATGTTTTATTTATATTTGGTATAGATATGAGATATTTTTTCCTTTAAAAGTTTAAACATACAGAATAGCGAATAGATATCAAAAATGTTTCTATTTATGAAAAGTTATTACTGAAATATGAAATAATTGTGTCTTAAAATAAAAAATAATTTTCCCAAAAATCAATAATTTTTATTTTCGTCCACTTATGCCTTATTATTATAAAAAAAAGTCTCAGGTATTTTCCACAAAAGAAAGTAGGTTTCCTATTGTATATAATAAAGTTTGTGACTTCTAAACGTCAAATTTCAATGTAATCCAAAAAAATTCCGCTTTTAGAGCATACCCTAATTTTTAGAATGTTTAAAAAGTTCAATTAAGGACATTAAGTTACATTTCTTCTTCTGAGGGAAAAACTAAAAGTCGTAGAAAATTTATCTTAGGCAAAAATTAAGCTTAAGTTTCAATCTAAATTCCCATAAAATTTCAAATCTCAACAATAATTAGTTTTTTAAATATGAATTTTTAAGAAGGACAAATTTTAATCGACATTAAATTATATTTTCGTTTCTGAGGGAAAAACTAAAAGCCGTAGAAAATGTATCTTTTGTACAAATAGAGACTAAATTTTAATCTAAATCCTCATAAAATTCCAAGTCCTATCAATAATTAGTTTTTGAGATATACAGTGAGTGTAAAAAGTATTCGTACAACTGATTATTTTTAATGAATGGAAGTGAAATTACTTAATTTGTCAAATAATTTTTTGAAAAGTGTTCAAGATTTACAATACAGGTTGTGAAAATTATAAATTAATAGCAAAAGGCGATAAATCTAGAAATATATCGTAAATCTCTCCTTATAAAGCCATTAACGTATACTTTGGACGCGTAATAACTATTCGTACAGGTACATTTGCATTAAGATATCGCGCTAGTATTCCCTTCTTCACATATTTGGAGATCAAGTATGTAGCTGCTATACGTCTGTAGCGAATTAGTCGCAACTATTACTTATTGGTTTTGCGTTGATTTCTCGCTGTCTCTTGTTGTTAGAAGCAATAGTGGGTCGTAAGGCTAGGGAGACCACAGTAGAAGAAGGAAAAATAGTCATTAATTTGCATAATCAGTGTAAATCTCTTTCGGAGATATCAAAAATAATCAACAGACCTCGTTCCACAATACAGTCTATAATTGATAGATATTCGTCAGAGCAGACATTGAAAAATAAACCTCGAAAAGGACGGCCAAGAAAATTAAATAATCGTGCCAAAATGCAATTCTGCGAACAATTAAAAATAACCCCAAAATTAGCGCGCCAAAAATTACTTCAGATATTAAAACAACTTTGGGATTAGTAATATCATTAAGTACCGTGAGAAATGTTTTGCGGAATAACGGATATCACGGAAGAATAGCCCGTCGAAAGTACTGGGTTAATCACATTAATAGAAGGAAGCGACTAAAGTTTGCAGAACTACATAAAGGGTTAACAAATGATTTTTGGAAGAAAGTAGTATTTACTGACGAGAGCAAATTTAATATATTCTCGTCAGATGGAAACTGCTTGGTATGGAGCAAGAAAAATACTGAGCTTTAAAGTAAAAATATTTGTCCCAGTGTGAAGCACGGAGGAGGATCGCAACTTGTATGGGGTTGTATGAGTGCCAATGGTGTTGGTAATCTTCATTTTATAGATTCTATCATGGACCATAAATACTACATTAATATATTAAACACTGAATTACGGGCTAGTATTGAAAAAATGGGCCTTAATCAAGATTATATTTTCATGCATGATAACGACCCCAAACATACTGCATGGAATACGCGTATGTGGCTTTTATATAACACCCCAAAACGGCTGGAAATGCCACCGCAAAGTCCTGACATTAATCCCATAGAGCACCTATGGGATTATTTAGATAGAAAAATAAGATTGTGGAGAATATCAAATAAGAACGATTTAAAAGTTGCCTTAGAGGAGGAATGGTGTAAAATACCAAAGACTTTAACAAACAAATTAGTAGAATCAATGCAAAGACGCTTATTGGCTATTATTAAATCAAGGGGATACCCAACAAAATATTAATGTCTTTTGTGTAGTTTGTAAGACCAATATTCACTGTTGTGTACGAATACTTATTGTTTGAATTAACATTCACACATATGTTATAAGAAGGTTATTATTGTTCAGTTAATGCTTTTATCAATTTATAAAGGGAATAAATGATATGTCTTTTTTGCGTCCATAATTATTTTTATTTATTTTCAAAATTGCACTATCAAAACTATGTATTTACACCATTTCTTTTTGTAAATGGTAGGTGTACGAATACTTTTTACACTCACTGTAAATTGTTAAAAATTGACAAGTTTCAATAAACATGTAAATTGAGTTAGGTTAGAATTTCATTCATGTAAAAAAAATAAAAGTTGTAGAAAATTCATTTTAGGTGAAAATAAAGATTATATTTCAATCTAAATACTTATGAAATTTCAAGTCTCAATAACAATTAGACTTTTAAATATGAATTTTTTAAAAATTGACAAATTTTAATCGACATTAAGTTACATTTTCACTTCCGAGTGAAAAACTAAAAGCCGTAAAAAATTTATCTTTGGTACAAATAGGGATTAAGATTTAATCTAAATCTTCATAAAATTTTAAGTCTCAACAACAATTACTTTTTTAGAAATGAATTTTAAAAAATGTACTAGTTTTGTAATAACTGAATATTAATCACTGCTTCATTTTTACCTGTCCTAAGCTATACTTTACTTTTGTAAAAGATAAAATTTAATTCCATTTGTTATCGAACCCTGGAACTCTTTGGTATTCAAGGTTTGCTCACGAACAACGTCCTCTAAGTGCTGTTCTTGACGTGTTGTTATGCACGAGCTCCCCCAAAAGAAACAACCCGCGACTTTCACGGATTCGTCCCCCGTTCATACTTCATTATGCGTATTTACATATTTCGACCCACATCCCCACATAGCCAGACGTTTTCCTTTGAAAAGACGCCTTTTATTCCCGCTTATTTGTCGGAAATGACGTTTCGGCGAAGATGTATTCGATCCCGTTAACTCTACGGGGAAGTCCCTCCTACAGATTATCCGAAACTCGCCATATTTTATGAAACGGGGTGGAGCACATTCACACTGATACACGTCGGCGGAAAGTGAACGCTACATCATAACGAGTATCAATTATTTACAATTTCATTACGATATCTAGCGTCGGGTTAATAGTGTTTGAATTAATGATTAACTGGAAGTGGCACCTCGCCCTCAACAATGCCACGAGCCGCGCTTCACATTGTATTCATCCTTGTTTAATGTTAAAATAATTTTATTCGTATTTATTTTTAGTTGATAGCTATTACGAACGGTAAGCTGTTCTTGAACTTTACGATTTAAGAACAATGGTGTTTAATGTCGAGGAACGACGTTAAAACACTAAGCTAACGCGATTTAAACGCGTCTCATAAAGAAAATGGGGTGGTGGAGGGCGTAAATCCTTCAGCCCCACTTGATTATCATCGGTCAAATGAGCCGTTCACCTTCAATTAGCGCAGCGATCGGGGGCGATGTGATTGAGCCGAAAGGGCCGTAAACCGGGGCCCCGAACCGTGCCGGCAATAAAAATGTTTACGAGTTGAAAATTAACGCCGGCTTGCCGTAAATTAGTACAGCAGATTTAATTAATGTTGCTAGGAACGGCGCGAAATTATTATGCTTAGAAATTCTGAAATTCCGTTGGAAACCCGATCCGATCGACTTAATCGCGGTGTGTATTGCGGAAGTTTTATGGGATTTGCCCCGACGAAGTGAACGCGTGCTAGATATGGTTTCAATTAAAGTTTGAAACTATTGTGACATATTAGTGTGTCATAGGATTTATGTTACAAGAGGTGCCCTAAGAAATTTCTCTTTAAGACCAATATGATAGTTATTTTTCCAAAAATTCACCAATTTTTACTGGCAGTTGAATGCTCCTGATGTTCTTTCGTTAATATTTCTTACTTATTATGTTGCTTAGAGGGTCTTTCAATAAGGACGCTTGAAATGTATTAGAATTAACATTGGCACTAACTCTAATACTATACCTAGCTACTACGAGCTTTCGGGTTTAGTGTCTTTTAAAAAACCGTTTGACATTTTGAATTCCTTGTGGCAAGCTTCTTTAAGGCTTCGAATTTGTTTCTGAAGAAGGTTGTAACATGGCATCTGAAACGTCAAACACTCTTTCAAAAGACGCATGACTAAACCCGAAAATTCATAGCTGTACTGCCCTGTTAATTCAAAAGGGCGTATCTACAAATTTTGATGATTTTGAGTTAAACACGTTTCTGGGTTCACCTGCACCTAATACATCTCACTGTTAAGAAATTTCGACGTATCAATTATTTTCGTAAGAGAAAACAGTTAATAAAAGAAAACGATTTTTTTTGTTCCAAATTATGAGGATAGCTTGTGTTAGAAGAAAAGGGCGTATCTATCAAAAGTCAAATTTATAATATAAAACTTCTGTTTTTAAAGTTTGTAATGGAAAATAGAAGTTAAATTTTAACACTTTCTAAAGACAGAAGTTTATTTTTTTTATAAACTTCATCATGGCATAAAACAAAACACAAAAGTTCATTTTGCTCAAAATTCTGTTTTGTGCAGATACGCCCATTTGGATTAACAGGGCAGTGTAGGTCTAGTGTTAAAGTTAGTGTTAATGTTAGTTTTAGTTTAGTTCTTAGATCTATGTGAATACATGAAAACAATTTTTGTTTTACTCGACAGTTATCAAAAATGAAACTCTTGAATATGAGTTAACCAGCGAAACCACAGAAGATATTTGAACAATACTAAATCCTACACTCAATGTTATAAAAATGTCCTTTAAAGTTATTTTGAAAATCTGGAAAACTAAGAAAATGAATATAAACGTTGTTGCTTTTCCTGGAAATAAACCGTCTTTTATCATATTTCCAAGCATAACTTACCTAACTGACTAATGCGTCTTCTATCAGAGAGTCTAGTGTTACCACCCTACATTAAAATTTATGGTTTGCTTCGGTGACAAACTTTATCATTGGGTGTAATATGGTTCTGTTTAGTAGTAGGTTCATTTAGATTCTTTTAAAGTTTAGAAGAAGGTAGATCTTATTGTATGAAGTTATTTTCTTGAAAGTACCAACTTTAATAACATTTCTTATTTAAAATATTACTCGATTCGAAAATAAGGAAACAATTCTTAGAAAATGTGAGAAACCAACTAAAAATTGGTCGTTCGGTATTCCATCCACGCTGGGGTTTCTTTGACGGACGACGTATGCAATTCCGGAGCACCTTAAGGGTACCTGGAGGAGAACGATCGTCGAATAAGAAAATGGCGGAAACAACAAACAAGACGGGTCCGCAGGAAGAGGAGCGGTGGTAGCAGGAGTACAGGTAAACGGAGGCGCTGGGCGTGCACCGGCTTTGGCTGTCTCCGCGTTCGTGACCGTCGGTTCCGCCAATGGCGCCGCGACGTCGTCGTCACGTGGCTCGGCTCACTATGATCCCGGGGCCGAGGACTTGGCCTGGCGTTGGACACGCCGCGGGCCCCGTCTAGGAGGTTTGCCTCCGACCCAGCCAATAGTCGATGCCACGAACCGATATCTTACAAATTTTATATAGTTTTCGCCGGGCGGAGCCCTCCCATAACACCCCCGAACCCTCCCCGTCTCACCTGGGGCTTCCTTTACCCCGTTTTACGCCTTTTGCGACCTTCGTGTTTCGGCTTACGAACAGAAAAACGCACACCAGCACTTCGCCTTCGGTCCTTTCGATACGGTTTTAGTGGAGACGCCGGTGAATATTTCACATCGGCACAATACCGAGCTGAAAACACCTTCGGTTCGACGAAACCTAAATAAATTTCTTAACGGAGATTGTAAATTTTCTTTACTTCTTACCTATTTTAAGTTTTTCCACAAACAAGACATTCAACTTTATACACGCAAGGTTTTTTGTAAAAATCTTCAATAAATGTCCCAAGAATCACAGACATTTTAAAGACAATATTTGGTATTACATATTTAAACTTTTCTTCAGTTAAAGAGCTTAATTTGACATATAAAACAATAAATCTAAGACCTGCCAACCTAAAACCTGTATCTTTGACTGGGAATTGTACAGAAACGGTCCAATCTACGTAATAGGTCCTTACGCTGTAGCAATAAATAACAGTCGTGAGGTCCGAAATGGGGTTGGGTAGCGTGCAAATAGAAAATCATTTAGGGGCGACCAATTAAAACGACACCGGCGTGGTGGGCAAAAGGAGGACGAACGTCCGCCGAAACGGTTTCGAAAGAGAGAAGGTACCGGCCATTAATAATAACAGTAGGGCCGCAATCAGCCAAGTGCCCCATACATCTCATCCGCGCCGCACGACCCGCTACATTTTACAGGAAGCGGCAAGGCGCTGTGCCCCCTTCCCGCACGAATTATGGAAATATCTTATGTAGAGATGGTAACGCTCTGGAAGGGGCCGACCTTTGACTTACCTTCAAACGACTCTGGGTCAATATTTAATTAGGTGGTTGCTGGATAACTCTCTAAGATATATTTTAGCTTCAAGAGTTAGAAATTTCAATGAAAAAAAGCTTTGGTGTTCACTAACCCAACAACAGAAACAATGTTAATTAAGCCTGTAGGATTATTAATTGAATTTTCAATTTTAATTTCTCAACTAATAAAACCCCAAAAACTAATGTTGTTAAGCTTACTAAAAGATCCTCAAAAAGCAAGGATTGATTATTATCTTCTTTAAAAGTTTGAATTTCTTCAATTTGATACAAAATCGGTTTTTAAAATTCAATAAGTCTTTTAATATTTTGAATGTAAAGCCTACCCTCGATCCTAATTTCAAGTTAACTAGGGCAGTGGATCTCCCCCGATGTTTTACTATTGACAGAGGGTCATAACTCTACATTTCCGGGCCCCAAGTCCCAAATTCTATTTCCTGCCGACCCGGAAGCGAGAGCGTTGTCCTTTTCGCGATACCAACATGAAACCATTTTCGACCGTTAACTACCCCCAGATATCCCATTGCCAATCTCAAAAAAATGTATGTTTTATTATGGTGATACCTGCGCCTCCGCCATTTTTATGTTAAATTTTGTATAGTTGAGTAATGTGCTTTTTTTAATTTAATATCCGTGAGTCGGAGGCCAATTTGGGGTTAGTTAATAAAGGCGGAGTGCGAAGGCCGCGTTTAAAGTTTTAATCATTCTCTCGCGCCCTTTAATGAACAAAGCGGGACACGAGCTTAGGGCGGTTTGTAATAAATACTTGGGAAGTTTAACTTCTTTCTGGTGTTATCTTGTATGCGTTGTAATCTGCGTATATAGAGCTTGTAAAGGGGATTTAAAACCATAGCTTTTAAAGTGAACCTGGTTTAATATCGTGTCGTAAAATATGAATGAAAAGGATTACAAATTTTAATACAGCAAATATGTTAATAACGTTGGGATTGATGGCTTGCCCGTTCTAAAAAGGAAATTCCATTAGGAAAACGATACCTTTAGGGAGGAATAATAAAATGTTCATACGCGGGATGATTCCAAACATTTTAGTATCGACGACAAATCCGCAACGTTATCCCACCGAAGAACAACACCGTCCATAAACCGGTGGGGATGTTGTTAAAAGTTGAAATGTTTACGAGGTGAGCGCAAGCCGCGGCTTACGGATTCAATCAGATTCCGCCGGGGACATAACGGGGGATCAGCCCGGCGCAAAAATCGAAATCCATTCGGCCGGAACACACGTGGAACCTCACACGTGCGGTTGCGACAACAATGAAGACGCCGTTACGGAACCAGGTAAGCCCTCCTTTTTATTAGGGTAATTTCGGGTGAAATAAAAGTGTCCCACGTACGCGTACGAGGGCGTATTGTGCCCGTGGGATACGCGACACTCCATAAAACGGGACGCCGTAATAAGATACGGAATCCCTCTGTCGGTTTCTATCTTACAGAAGGATTATGATTGCTCTTGGACACGAAGCGCAGTTATAAGCATTAAAGCACCGAGACGAATTAATTTCAAGTTGGTAGCTATGGCGAAAATGTCAACGAATGTCCCGGGTTAATGTACGTCACACGGGGACCACCGGGGACCGTTGGGGCGTCGGTGGGTGTCGGGCGGAAGTTGGAATTCTGATGACGTAACGTGGTCCAGCGTAGATTATCGGGCATTCCATGGACATTCCATTGTGGGACGCAAAGCCCGCGATACATGTATATTATGCGAAGCCTTCTGATTAGGGAATTCCCCGGACGGGGTCCCATTCTCGTCCGGCTACGGCGGTTTTGATTTTCCACGACCAGGCAACTAGACCCAAAGTCTGTTGGCTTTCGTAACCCTTGCAAAGGTACTAATCTCGTCCTAAACTCAACCGTTTAATTCCGATTTCAATAAAATAATTACAATCATAAAATGAATGATAGAAATCGTATGAAGCAAAAATCAATTTAATACATGGATAGTATACTTTTTAGTTATTTTTTATATTTTCATCACAATTTAAACTAATGGTTTTTATTAAAGCTTTTTAGTTTTATTTCTAGAAGCGATTTTCAACATTTTAGCGATTTATGTCTGACAAATCGATTCAAAATGTAAATTTTTAAAAATTCATATCTAAAAAATTAATTTTTGTTGAGACTTAAAATTTCATAAGGATTTAGATTAGTACTTAATCTTTATTTTTACCAAAAATGAATTTAAAAACTTTTAATTTTTTCTAGAGAAGAGAAATTTTAACCTAACCCAATTTACATGTTTATTAAAACTTATCAATTATTAAAAATTCATAGTTAAAAATTAATTGTTGTTGAGCCTTGAAATTTTATGAGGATTTAGACTAATACTTAATTTTTATTTCTGCCAAAGATGAATTTTCTACGACTTATTTTTTTCTGCAGAAGAGAAAATTTACATTGTCTTTTATTGACATTTTTAAAGGTACAAAAGTAGATTATGTTCTAAAAGCGAAATTTTCTTTGGATTGCATTAAAATTTAACGTTTCGAAGTTACAACTGTATTGTATATAATTTTTTCAGTTAACTCTTTCGCAGATATTGGTATACATACTTACCACTAAGTTTACGTGCAATGAATATGAAGAACCTATTATAGAACTAATATAAACGGATCGATTAATTAAAAATTGGCGAAACTCTCAAAAATATAATTTATCCACGAAAGGGTTAATTTAATTTTAAAGCAATAAAGCACTTGAATGAATAAGCGTTATACTTATGAGCTGAGGTTTTAATTCTACATTTTATATCCTATTTTATTAAACCCAGAATAGTTAAAATTAGATGTCAAATATTAATTGTATTCCATATAAAGTTTTTATTAAAAATTCGAAAAACTAGTACATATTGGTTATTTGCTGAAAAAAAAATTTTTTTTGAGGTAGGTTTTATGTGTGTGTTTTAAACCATCGGTATAAGCGTAGAGATAGTGAAATTTGATACCTATGAGATCATTATTCAAAATACAATATCCATACATAACCGATTAATCTAAAAGATGCAAATTCGATTTAACCCCGCACGAAATTACACCGTGAAAAAACCGGCGACTATTATTACCTGCCTTTTGTTGCCCGTTTCGGGCTCGCGTGCGCCCGGAGCGCCGTAAACGAGCAAAAAATTAATTGCGGCAAGAGCCATCTGGAACCACTATTGTTATTATTTTTTCCAGCGGTAAAAAAATCGGCATCGCACCGCCCACGGATGACAAGCCGCAAATTTTTACTAGAGATTCGTTGGCGGGTGCGTTATTTAGTACTTTTCGGAAAAAAGGCTGGGCAAAACGCGCACGTCCGTCGCGGAATCGCTGACGGCGGATTTGCTAGGCAAATTCCCTGTTTACCTTTAATTTTCGAAACGCACCGGCGCCGCTGCGTTCAGCGCTAGAAGTGATTTACAGCGCGCGTGACCCCACATACGTTACGAATAAAAACGTCGAAGGTTGCGCAAATAGATACAAACTCTCTTTTACTTTCTGATAAGTTTATAATCCTTTATAAACTAATAATAATCTCTCAAATTTTCGATAGATGACCTACTTATGTAAGATAAAAGTTATTGATTGTGCCGGCCTATTTATCTTAAATTAACCGGATCGTGCCTTAAACGAGGCCGAAAGGAAAACGTAGGGACATTATTATTTCCAATTATTGTAGCCCGTTGTAACGTTTGAACGCAGTAACTGGGCCGGCAGCCCCTGCGCTTGGCATCTAGTAGCCGGGCGCGATTTATACGCCATCTGGTCGTGATAAGCAATGAACCAGAGCGATTGTAACTTGGCCAAATTCTACACGTCCCTACTCTCCATTTTCGTCCCCTTTGAATCCCCCCTGACGAAGTTGTCGAAATGACGTGGCGTAAAATAAAGGAGGTCTAAAGTATTTTTAGAAGTTATGGTCCCCGGTTTGACGTTACGGTGTACGCCCAACCTATTGTCGGTTATTGTATGCTTATATTATATAATAATTGCGACCACCCTGTGATTTAGCACCACTTAAATCCCTTGTTTCGTCCGCGTATTGATCCGAATCGGTGAAACTTGACGGGTTGTTTTTGCGGCCGCTGACGGACGCGGAGACGAAGGACTTGTTGCTTTTGATTTATTTCGAACGGGATTAGAGGGCCCCGCGACGGACTTCTTTGTAATCTCCTCCGGGATATTAATAAGAGCCTTTTTGGTTTCATTTCCGAATGATTAATAGGGGTTGGTGTGAAAGAAAATCTCGGACTTATACATTTCAATTGAGAATTAAAAGGATTTTGTATCACTCGGAAATGTATGCCTACTTTTACATTATTACAAACTTTATTTTAGAATATTTTATTTAAAAAAAAAATAACTGATTTTGCTTTTCTAACTCTTTATACTATCGTGACAATTTTGATAAAAACCATTTCAATGTCCTTAAAATGAAACTAAGGTTTCAAACGATTCAAAAGGTTTAAAACGATTGCTTTAAGGTTTATCGTTTAAAGATTCAAGATAATGAAACTTTAAAATTAACCTTTAACTGGTTTTTTTGTAGGCTATTGCTGTTTATTTAATACCGCCCTTCTTAATAGTAATAAAATGAGCAGAATCCACTTTTCTATTTAAGTAAGGTATGAAGTGAAGCATAAAACGGCAAACAAACGGCAAACTAAAAGAAAAATATACCAAAGGCTCTTAAAAAGACTTGGGTCCCTAGGACCCAAGGTCACCAAGTACGTCCCTCCACATGCACGTCACCAGTTAAAGCTTAAATGTATTTCTCTGACAATATATCGGTTGTGGTGAATATCTTCGCCTAAGGATACTGGACTAATAAGGATAGTTCAATCTGCGATAATCGTCCCTCACCTTTGACGTAACTGCCAGGAATAACGTCCTTGTCTTAGTTTGTGGTCTCAATTTAACCGTGAATTTTATTGTTGAACTGATTGCCAGATACTTTATGGAACAGTAACAATGTACTTTGATTAAATTTAAAACTATTTAGGATACCAATGATAAAGTAAGTGAAATAAATTTTAATATTTCACTATGAAAATCTTGTGGGAATGAGCAATCCTGTTAGTCCAGTACCTTTGATCTTCGCCTAAGAAAATTTCATTTGAATATCAATATTCTCTGATAGATATATGTTTTATTTGAATTGAAAAATAATATCGCAATATTATAGCTCACGTGGTGAGGTTCTTTAATAAATGGCAAATCTCCGCGAAATCTCCGTCATTCAAAAGGGGGTAAGCCGCTAAAGGGAGGGGGCATTAGCGGCTTAAAGAATCCGGCCCCCCGCCGCCAGATGACGCCGCTTAATATGGCCGCATGCCGAGTCAGTGGCGTGCAGTCGAGAGAGCCAAATCAGCTTTTACCATTGTTGCCGCTACCGTCGTCGTAGCGGGATTTGGAATCGCGTCCGCAGGCACAGCACACTTGACGGACTTTTTCGAATGCGCCCTCTCGCGTATTCGATACACATCAGCAGAACCGGCGACGGCGACGACATTAATATCGCGGGAAATCCCCCCAATAACGGGTTTCGCGGAATTAATTTAAACGGAAATACGAAATGGTTGGTCGCCATAAGTCTTCGTTAGCGTCGCGACGGCGGAGCGCGTGAATTTTGAAAATCCGGAAGGGAATTTTGCGCGTCGTCGCGTCGCCGGTCCTAAATCGGAGATATGGGTCCTCTGGCGGCGAGCGCTAGCACTTACTGTCGCCGGTGCGTCATCGGAAGAATCACTTTGTATAATTCCCGGGCTGGTGCTGAATTAATGCCGGCATCGTCCGAGATTAAAGGCATTCTCGAGTGGAACGCGGCGCGAAATGAAGCTTCCCGTTGATGCACGTTCTCGACGACAGATGTCGCAATTTTCTTTCAGTCTTCGCTAAAGCCCCGCCTAAGTAGCTTTGCTGCAAAGACGTTTTATGCCTTTTTCCGCACCACGAATATCGTGGAAGAGCATTTAAAACGTAACCGCTGGAACAAAAGGGTTCTGCTATAATTATTACGACGCAACCGACCCTCAGGTACACGTTAATATGACGTGTAATACGTAATCACCCGCCGCCGCGCGCTTTGTCTTGCCATTTCAAGCCCGTCGTGTATGTAAAATTAAAAATCTCTAGTTTGTCTTTTGTGCGGAGTTGATGATGAATTCTTTGTACTACAAAATGAAGTTTATTAATTAAAAATGAAAATACGGACGTTGTTAAAAGAACATCTGGTTAGTAGTGGCCAAGTGCTTCTACTAACATTAATAAAAGCACGAAGGCGCAAAGTTTACTCCTTAATTATTTCTAGATAATTTGGTCGCAGCTGTCCTTGTTAAGATCCCCGGTGTACCGAAATCCTTCTTATCCCGAAATTAAGCAACTTTTTCTCTTTAAGCCTCCTCCCAGGCTTACTTACCTCGGCAAATTTATCGCCCACTTAAACGACCGCAAAGACAAAAGCAACATTTCTCTTGCCAGGGTAATTATTCAAATTTAAAAATTAATAAACGGTTATTATTTAAGAGTACCAAAATCTTACCAATCAGATTTCAAGTTAAAAATTCAGAATTTACATTTAAACTGGAGAAAGTAGCCATCAAACTGCGTTATCACAACCGACACTTAATAAATACAACGTTGTCGACCCTAAAAAAATATTTATCATAATTAGTACATCCCATAACAGTTTAAGGGGCGGTTTGGGGTCGAACGGCGGAAACGCGGTCGGCGGTACTCTGAATCTGCCCTCGGGCAGTTTTTTATAAAAAGTAATTCCGCTGATAACGCCGTTGATATGCTCCCGCGTCGATTAGGCTGCCCGCTAATGCCCGACCGTAGCGACATCTGCGACCGCGTTCTCATTTTCCTCTCTCTGTCTCTCTTTCACCATCGCAAACCACCCCTTCCCTCTCACTCCCAAACGGAATGTACCCTTTTTTGTGTATAAGGTATGCGGGGCGCGTTTTTCAGTTTTAAATGCAACGGCAAAACACGCCGGCATAAAATAGCGTTTTTAGACGAGTTGCGAGTTTGCAGAAATGTTAAATTTACATAAATCGAGTAATAAAGATGACAGGTTTGTGAAAGAATGTATATTAAAATTTTTGGTGGAGGAGACGGAATTATTCAGAAAAGGGATTTTAACTACTTTCTGATTAAAAATATTGTACGTTAGGTTCTATTCTTTCAAATATAGGTATTCTTTTTCTGTTCAATTTGCATAAATTTTAGGGTACCATCGGGGTTCAGAAAATCTTGAGATGTCTATTGTCAGATAACGTCAGAAATAACAAAATTTATATTGATTAAGTGAAGCTTTTTGAAGGAAGGTTATTTATTTATATATTTCTGAAAGGGGCTTGAAGTTTGGACACTCACAATCAGTTCATATCACACTCCAGCTACAGGATTTCTGCAGAAATTATAGAATTCTTGGATTCTTCTTCTTATTTTCTTACTCTCTTCTTCTCTGATGCGTTTTTACTAATTTTTTTCTACTGTTATCTTTTTTGGTTTCAAGGAAGGTTATAATGTCAGGTTATACCGTGCGTTCAGAAATGATTGTAGATCGTTTGAATTTGGCGCGCTATAGATTAATTTTTAAGGTTGGTATAAATACAATAATGTTAATCATATCTCATAGGCGTGTCATGGAAAATATTGAAAGGTGTCATAAGTTGTCAAAAAACCGTAAGACAAAATTTCAACGAAAAAATCATAAGTTAGGAAACTTAATATATCCCGACAAAGGTATTTTATTGAATTTATTGACCAATGCCATTACAATTGATATCCGATCTCCAATAATTATGAGTATATGTACAGGGTGGTCAAATAAGAATGCAGAGTGCTGTATCTCGGAAACTATTCATCGTAGAGACTTGCGGTAAAAAATTTAATAACTAAAGTGACCACGAGAAAATGCTGGAAATTATTTTCAAGTTCCTAAGATGGCCGCCAGGGGGCGTAATCGCCATCTCGAATTACAAAATGTGGGTTTTCTCGGAATTCCGCTATACTAAGATAACACAAAAATATGCGTATTTTAAAGCAGAGATAAGTATCAATCTTTTTTATTAAAAACTTTTTTCCGTAACTTCAAAAATAAAGTGGTGGGGGGCGTTCAAAAGTGCTTGTAAACAAATGCCTATAATTTCAAAATGGCTGAACGGAATTTAATAAACTTGGTATCGTTGGAAAGAGCTTTTCTTGGACTATGAATCTTACTGTTTTGGTGGTAATTGTAAATTCACATGTCGACGCTAGATGGCGTTTTCGAAATTTTTTTAGAAATTGCGAATTTTCTTCGAAAAGTTAAATGGAACGGTATCACTTTCTCTTCACGGAAAAATAGTATAATAAAGCCCAAACAAGCTAGTGAAAACCGCACTTCGATATCGTACTCCTAACCTAAGATATTGGTGAAAAACCATTCATCAGGAAACTGAACGAATTTCGCTTGGTTTTTTATTCTTTTTTTTTTCCAAAAATAACAAAAGAACGCTGTATTCTAAAATTTGTGCTGTGGATTTTGAGAAGCTCAAGAAAAAACACTTCATTTTTGTCAAGGCATGTCGTGAATTAGTCGATTTTCCAAATATGATAAGGAAATCCGAAAATGGTTGTTTTACATGAGTAACCCGATTTTCTTTTAGACAATTAGAAATCATAAAAAATATCGAATCAATTTACTACTTTTAGAGTATATTTTTATAATTTGAACACTTAAGGGGTCATTAAATATAGCTTTAAAGGTTTCTTGTCTTTGTATACACAGTTGTTACGTATCCGTAATGGTGTTTACTTTCTCGATATGCTACATTTTTGCTTCTAATTAGACAAAAACAAAAGAAGGTGGTGAGAAGAGAATATAAATAACTTTACATTATAAAATCTAATTTAAATTTAAACCACGGAATGCTACGAATTACAAACGAAAGTTTGACATATTGAAGAAATAACCACAAATTTAAACAAGTAACAACTGTTTTTGTTTGTAAAGAATTGTTCGATTACGATGTTACATTGTTCTTGTGGCGTTAGCCATTTGTTTTTTCTCTTTTCATTTTTACCCACGACCTACCACGTTTTACCCTTTTCTATAAAAACGTCAAAACCTTAAAGTGATAAAGGGATACTCTAAAAGTGGTAAACTGATGGCGATCGATCTCTTTATATTTTTATGATTCCTAATTGTTTAAAAGAAAATCAGGTTACCCATGTAAAACAACCATTTTCGAATTTCTTTATCATATTCGGAAGATCGACTAATTCACATAACGCCTTGACAAAAATGAAGTGTTTTTTCTTGAGCTTCTCAAAATCCACAGCACAAATTTTAGAATATAGTATTCTTTTGTTATTTTTGGAAAAACAGAATAAAAACCGGGCGAAATCCGTTCAGTTTCCTGATGAATGGTTTTTCACCAATATCTTAGGTTAGGAGTACGATATCGAGGTGCGGTTTTCACTAGCTTGTTTGGGCTTTATTATACTATTTTTCCATGAAGAGAAAATGATACCGTTCCATTTAACTTTTCGAAGAAACTTCGCAATTTCTAAAAAAATTTCGAAAACGCCATCTAGCGTCGACATGTGAATTTACAATCACCACCAAAAAGGTAGGATTCGTAGTCCAAGAAAAGCTCTTTTCAACGACATCAAGTTTATTAAATTCCATTCAGCCATTTTGAAATTATAGGCATTTGTTTACAAGCACTTTTGAACGCCCCCCACCCCTTTATTTTTGAAGTTACGGAAAAAAGTTTTCAATAAAAAAAATTGATGCTTATCTCCATTTTAAAATGTGCATATTTTTGTGTTATCTTAATATAGCGGAATTCCGAGAAAACCCACATTTTGTAATTCAACATGGCGATTACGCCCCCTGGCGGCCATGTTAGGAACTTGAAAATAATTTCCAGCATTTTCTCGTGGCCACTTTAGCTATTAGATTTTTTACCGCAAGTCTCTACGATGAATAGTTTCCGAGATACAGCACTCCGCATTCTTATTTGACCACCTTGTACATATACACTAAATACTGAAAAGGATACATCATGAATAAATCCGGCTACGCCACTGATATGCAAGATAGGACGTAGGTAATTCACAGGTAACAATATTGACCATCGAAAATCACTAAATTACGAGTGCGCCAAATTCAAACGACCTACAATCATTTCTGAACGCACGGTATTAGCCTATTAATTTTAAAATTTTGGCATATCAAATAATAATTAATGGAGGAATCCAAAATACAACATACACTAAAAAAATTTCTCGTTTCAACATTTTGCTAACGTCGATGGTACTAAGAATGAGAGCTTTTTGAAAGAATTTTTTAATAGAAGAGCAGGAATTGTTTAAAAAAAGTTGTAATACTGGAAGATCATTATTTGGGGTAGGTTTTATTCTTTTAACCATAAAAATTCCTTCCGTTTTAAATGTACATAAATGAGTACTAAAACTAACAGGTTTGTGAAAGAATGTATATTAAAATTTTTGATGGAGGAGCCGGAATCATTTAAAAAAGAGTATACTACTATGAAATAAAGAATTATTTAAATTAGATTTGAAATTTTAGTCTTTGTGATATAGATATTCCTTTTTTAGCTTGCATAAATCAGATACTAAAAATGATTTGTCAAATAATCTATATAAAGAAAATTTTGTGGCTTAGCAAAAATTATTTAAGAAAGTGTTATGTTGTAAGAATAAAAATGTTGTACGTTAGTGAACATTCCTTCTCAGTTAAATTTATATAAATCGAAGACTAGAAATGATAAATTTGCTGAAAAATATATATTAAAAATGGTGGAGCAGCCGGAATTAACAAGATTAAAAATTTAGGTTAACTCTGACTATAAAGAAACACATTTTTCATTTAAAATTGAATACAGTACTTTAGTATGGAAATAATTTCCAATTTCTTCAAGCATAAACATTCCTTCCCTTTCCTTTAACACACATTCACAAATTCAATGAAATCCTTGAGTAACAATTCAAGTGAAATAAAACCGTTGAAGCAAGATCCAACCTGGATTTTATTATGAGACCACGTAATATCCCACGACAGGACCTCTCCGGTCACGTTGTCGTCCTGTAGGAGAATAATCACTCACTGAAATTAATAAAGCTGCCTACAAGTCGCCGTCGAGTTTGCGGTCGCGGCCGTCAGAGGGCCGGGAGAAAAAAGCGCAGAAATACGTTTTAAAAGAGCAATACTATAGGGTTGCACTTCCTGTTCCCCCACCGTCGACTAGGACGGTGGTAGGGGGTACATGATATGATTATGATCCCGCGTTGCCGGGCAACGCGGAGCTTTCATCCCCACCTCGGGTATAAAAGCTCGGAGTGCATCCGACGACTCCAACTCGCGTATAACGCGTCGCAGGAGGTTCACGTTTCCTGCTTCGTTCAAAACGTTTATTACTTTTACCTTAAGAGTTAGCTACTTTACTTTCTGTTTAATTTCAAACCAGGTTCTAAGTTAGTTTTTTATTTTTTTTACGTGGTACACCGAGTGATTTTTCAATTAGTTTTATATTGTAGTGTTTTTGGGTTGATTTTATTTTAAGTTAAGTTCTAATACGTGAGTGATATATTTTAGAAAGACTGGCACTTTTCCTGTCTAAGAAGGTGTTTTACCAAGTTCGAGAAATTGGTAAGTTTTTATAATTTGTAAAATGTCTATTCATTCATATTTTATTTTACCATAATGAATAAAAAGACATTTATCATCATATTTATCTGACTTTATTGATATTTCTATTCATAGTAAAACTTTTATTTTAAATATCTCCATTTTAAAATGGTAAATTTAAAGTAAAATATTGCCGTACTTAAAAACGTATGAAAATATGAATAAAACCGGGCGATTTTTCATTAATCTAAATGAATGTCGTAATATTTCACTCGTACCGTGGCGTTTTCACAAAAAGAGTTAACAAATTCGTTTTTATAAACGAGGTACGCGTCGACGTAAAATCGACAGTGCAAATATTTGATTTGGTAATTAAATGTTTGATTTTATAATGTAAAATGCTTTTCATATCGCTGTGGTAAATTTTGTGGGTTAATAAATATTTTGAATATTGGATATTCATTTGTAAAGCGCGCTCGCTTTTACCGTTGTAATAACACTACAGTATAAATTTCAAAGAGGGATGTGTAATTTTAGTTTTATTGAAATAAAATGAGATATGTGTAAATTTTATTATGGTAATAAGTGTAATAAGTTAAAATTGATATTATAAAAATAACGGATTACGCGGACGAATTTTTCTACCCTAAATGCAAATGAGACCACTTGGAATTCGTGAAAAGTATCCTCGAATTTTCCCTCCTCCTCGCCAATAAGGTCGGCGAAATAAATCCTGCCGGGAAAGGGTTCCGCAGGACTTTTAATTAATTTCACGTCAGCGCCCGTTCAATAATGATCTGAAATTTGCCTTAAGTACTTTCGCGATCTGAATATCAAGTGACTTACAAATCAACCCGTCCGGGACGGAGAAAAAGCTCCTTGTAGATTATTAAAATTGAAAAGGGTTCGTGTCCAATCTTCTTCCTATTACAAGTCGCTCCGATAAGAAATACATTCGCCCTTATCGCGAGTTCCGACTTTTCGTAGAATAAATAGGCCATCAATAACTTTTACGTTCTAGTTCTTTTTCATTCAAGAACTAATCATTTCTCGCGCTTCTATTCCAACTTCGCTTAAATTCTTTTCTATAGAATAAATTGAAACGTAGTTTTATCTGGTTGGATATTACATCTGCATATACAATGATTCTGTTTCGAATATTAATTTCTTATTTCTTTTTCTTTTAAATAATACATTTATTTAACTGATGTATAGGTAGTTGATGTTTTAGAATCACAAAATAGTAAAAGGTTATATTATAAAGTTAAACAATCAAAGCTGGTTTTCTTAAACCTTTCTTTTATTCATCTCACCCACATTCTGTCGTCGCTACCTATATCATCCCTCGGTTCTCCTTTAATGCGGGCGTATTTCAATTGAAGAAGGAACGCCATCTAGAGCCGACCCCCGCGGCGTATTCAAATGAGAGAAATCAACGTTTCGACACTGGCAAAGCAGACCTAACGAGCGCCCGGCTCCGGTGAGGAAGACAAATTGCGTCAGATATGACGTGACAGGTACAATTTGCAGAATAACTTTATACGGGGTGAATACATGAATGATATAGACTCGGTAAAGCTTTTGGAACTATATCCTTGGATTACTTTTCGATATTTTCTCAAAGAAGAATTTTTAAGGTTAGCGAAACTTATTTTTCAAACACACACCAATAAAAAAATTCAATAAAAAAAATTTTAGAGTGCAATAAATAACTTTCTAAATTGGAATCATGAAATTTTAAAAAAATGTTGTTATATCGTTTAGATAGTTTTAGAGGTTAGATTTATTTACTAAACCAGTGCTGCTCAGCGTGTATTGCACATTCAGTGCACTGTGCACATTACTCCTTTGGAGAAATACCCAATTATAATCAAGTAACGAGTTGATACTTGACGTTTGAAAAAAGCTTACGATTTTTATGAATCTTATGGTGGGTTTAGGATGTCAAACTTAACCGTAACCTAAGCTGTAATAACCATCAAATTTGCCGTAATTCCTAGACGTTGTGTAAACGCTTCTATTGAAACAAAATAGTTGAACTTTTTTTAAATGCTAGAGTTACTGCTACGGTTACGATTACAACCTTTAAGTTTAACATCCTAAACCCACCATTAGATCCGGTTTATTCACCTTTAACTAAATCAATCTACCTGATATTCACCATCGTTATTGGCTAAATAGCCAATCGTATCAAGAGCAATTGAAGGGGTCAATGCAAGAAGTGGACATGTCCACTTTTAAAAATTTTACAGAGGGGGTAAAAAACGTTTTTAGTATTTATTAATATAATTAATAAAATTTTGACTTTGGACAGTTAAATGTTATTGGTTTGTGGTTACTTTTTTTATAAATTATTCCCGTTTTATATTTTTACTTGTCTAATAATGATGGTAAAAATAATGGACATGTCCACTTTTGCACAGGCTTTTTCAGTATTTATAAAATTATTTATATATTATTTTTAATTTAATAAAAAACTTGTTGGCTGTATAAATAAAGGTCTGATTCTTGCACAGGACGATGCAGAATTCTTCAGAGAACATATCTACATCAAAAAGTATTTTTCAACAAAAAGTGGACATGTCCACTTCTTGCATTGACCCCTTCAATTACAGTAACCATGGCAGATATCAAACATATTAATTTATCCAAAGATGAATAAACCGGCCCTTAAACTCACAATATTTTACCAATTTTTAAAAACTTTGCATTAAATTGAACTTAAGAACCTTAATTTTGGATTAAAAAAGTCAAATTATTCCTTGTGCCGTGAAATTTAGTTACTTACAATTAACACGTTCATGCCGGGGCCGGTTTTCATATTTTTCGCTGCGAGGCGACGTTCGAACTCATACAACGCTTCATCTGGCGGCAAAAAATATAATCCTATATTAAAAAATATAATATTTGGCGATGCGTACCACCGGTGATACGCGCCGCCCGATGAGATAGTCTAATGTGCGACACTGGTGGTACGCGCCGTCCGATGAAAAAAATCTAGTGCGGGCCACCGGTTGTACGCGCCAGCGTGAATGTGCTAAACAAGAAAATTCACTTGTAAAACAGAAAATTATAATAAGTTAGAATTATTTGACATCACTTAGTTGTCATATTGTCGTAACTAGGTATCCAACCATTTTTGCCTTATAACAAGAAATTGCAAAACGCAGGCATTACAAAATTTGCACAGTAACTGACACGCCTGCATTGTGCACTATTTGAGTTATAAGGCAATATTTGAGCAGCCCTGTACTGAAATCTCAAAAAAAATCTCAATCCATGATATTTTAGAGTTGTAATTGAAAGTGATGAATTGTTGATTTTCATTTATATCGTGTCGTAAACAAAGGCGAAATAGATCTAACCCAGTTTCATTTCGTAACCGTCTAGATGTCGTTTTGCCTGGGGAATTAGTTCCAGTCCGATGTAATTGAATTACGGTTTCGCGCGGGCGGTCGAAATTGGCAGTTTCAGGTGGCGCCGCGTTTAAATTGAAATATCGCGGCCGATAGTGGTGCCGTTTTCGGAGATTGCAGCCGTCCGCGCGCGTTTTCCGTCCATCGGGGATGATATAAAGATGGCAATCGTGCCATCGTGCGAACGTGGCGCCATTACGACGCCCAGAGCGTCGTTTATTTAATGACGTACAAGGCCAAAGGGTCGTCGCGTACCGGTTTCGCTCTAAAATACATTTGTGGATTTATGTTACACCCCCTTTTTATACAAACCGAAAAGAGAAGTGTTTGAAATAGGGCGGAACGCGAGCTTTTAAAACCTACCCTCGAAGCTATATCGTAGCACCCTTTCCGAAATTATCTCGTTAAACCGACTGGAGTTAGCAGTCATGGCCTAACCCCAATTTGACGTGTGCACATTCACCACCCTCGCTGCACTTCCGGGTGCATCAGGTAGCGCGGACGACCATATGGGACCACGTGAGTCCTTCGTGACGTAATCAATTCCGCCGGCACGTGACCGCAGCGCATTATTCACCGGGCATTAACAAATGAGAGAGCATCTGCTTGTTCGGGACGTTCTCTCGGCGTCCTGCGGGAACGTTATTGCCCCCGTCCGGGACGTCAGAACACCCCGACCGTGTGGCCCCGCGACTGATTCATATCGTGCCGTGTCCGTCCCATGCAAACAGCCCGTATTTTGCATAAAATTTGTATGCTCTTGCGTCGTGAGCGAATACATCACGGTTTATCGTCACCGGCAGTCGCTGGCCCGTAGTTAGTCCGGGCGATTTTTCCGGCTTTAGAGGCTGTATTTTTGAAACAATACGTAGCGTGCGAGCATTGTACATACAGATAACCTCGGGGATTTTTCCACGTACCTACAAAGTTATGAAGTAAAAACTGTTTTATCTCTTTCAAAGTTCAAAAAGTTTTTTTTAAATTTATACAGCAACATCAAATAATAGCAAAGTTAAGTCCTGTTAATTACAAAAAAAATCAGTTTTCCTTTAAATATTTTCTATAGTGTGTAATTCATCCAAAATAATTTTATCCCAAAATCCTCTAATTTTCTTTGGGGGAAGTTAGATAATTCTTGGAATCAACTTATTTAATATTCTCTTATCATCGTATCTAACTGACAAATTTATTCGTATGAAAGAGTAAAAGAATAATAAAAAGTAATACAAAAGATTGTTTTTTACTTGGTATTTCTCTATGAATTCAACTTCAATCTTTCTTCCTTTGTCTATTTAGTTTCCCCCTTAGATTGTATAAATAATAAATTAGCGGTCAAGGGTAGAGACGACCGTGGACCGGCGCTCCCCTCTAAATGGGTTACTGGGGGACGAATTAGCAACGAACATAGCGACGTCGATGTTAAAAGCATTTCCTAGTCGAAGGTCGGAGGGAGACCAGAAGCAGCTGCCTCGTATCGAACGATATTGAGCTCACAAACGTTTAATTATTTTCTTCCAAGTTAATTAAACGTCTTTCTGAAAATTTACGAAATAAATTCATCGAGATCAATAGATGCCTTTTCAAAGTAACTTTAAAAGAGGCGACTTTCCGGTCGAAGAGAAGCCCTTAAGGTTTTTAAAAATTGTTCGTTTAAAAGTAGATAAAAATCCCGATCATTAAAAACTTTATAACATCTGTAAAGCTTATTTTTATTGTTCTATTAAACTACGATCGTGGATTCGGTTGTGTTGGATGAAGTGAGAGAAAATCTCTTCGTAGAGTGCGCAAGTTGCTATGACAACCTAGCCTACTTAAAATTCAAAACAAGTACGCATCGACGTAGAAGCTACTAGATGTATTTTCCTTATAAACTTTACGAATCAAAAATATGAAAACTGAATATGAAGATTATATAAGAAAAAAAGTTTAAATTTATGATGAAATTGTGTTATTTGTATTTAGGAAGGTCAATATTTCCACTAATCAGTTTAGGATTATTTACGCCACCTGGCGTCGAGTTAATGAACTAAAAGGGATGAATAGCAGCATGGCGAGTCAACAAAAACAATAATCAAACATAGCGGTGCCGGTCAATTCGCAGCCCCAAATATTCCGGTCCAATTTAGATTTCAATTAATAATTACCGCGGTAGATTAATTTTTCAGGGTCCGTTTTCAGCGGGTAGCTCGCAAATTGCCGGCTCTGGTCCGCGAATCCAATCAATATTTGCAGCCGCCGGCCGGACAAAAGCAAGTTTGTACACGCCACTCGACGGTCGAGTGTTTTTTTTGCGCTACTCGACTGCCGGAAACGAATTACAAAATTGTACATTTCGACGATCAGCGGCATAATTATTCGTCGCGCGTTGTTACGCTCGGATATTATTAATTGGAATTTGTAAAATGCGATCGGCACGTGACGACCATTTTACGCTCGTCGCTTTAACAGCTTTTATTTGGTAAATCCGCAATTTATATAACCAACGTTGAAATAATATAGTTTTTCGGTTGACGTCCGAGTGCTGGCTGCGGTTTGGGTTGAGGTGGAATGAAAAGTGGCCTTTTAAATTGCCCTTTCCTGTTTCATTTGACGTGGCACCGCGACGAAGTAATTTATTATATGGGCGCCGAGCGAAAAGACACAAGGCGAAATTCTGGCGGAGGCGCCGTGAAAAGGGGAAATTTGAAATTAATTTAAAATTCTTCCGGTAGATCGAGCGGCGTTTTAGCTGCATTAAATCCTACGAGACGGGGAAATACTCTTAACCTTACATTATCGACGACTCTCCCCCTTCGGTTCTCTCTATCAATAATTTCACATCGCTTTACAATATTCTTGTACTTAAAACTTCCCCTCAACAAAAGACGTTTTAACGTCACCCTAAAAACCCACAATTTATACAGGTATTGCGTTTTATGAAAATTTTATAAAATTCAGTTTCAAATAAAGGATATGTTAGAAAAAAAATCATGAATATTTCTCTATTTAAAGTATACTTTGTGAACGGTGATTCAACAAGGCGGAAATTTAACAAACTGAAATAATTGCATACAACGGTAGACGTGTTTGCGCTGGCGAATTGTTGGTTAGAGAATTTTGTTTAATTAAAACCGAGGCACGCTAACGAATATTAAGGGTAGTATTTGTCAATTTTTGGAACTATTGACGTGGAAATTAGCGAGTTAATTTCAAATTTCAATAGAATTTGTTGCTTTTAGTTTACTAATTTGAACAACTTCTTCAAATATAAATCCACATTATAAATTAACTAGTACATAATAATATGTAACTCAATAAATTTTTCTATTGATGTTTTCTTTTAAATTGAATATCATAATTCCGTGTTGAAAAGAAAGGCAAAGAATAATGAGAAGAATGAAAAGTATTGTACAGTTTATTAATTGAGTAATAAGTTATTCTTTTGTGTTTGGTTGAAAACATTAATTACATTTCAAAAACAAAAGGTTTGTAATATCGGTCATTTTAAATGAAATAAATGGAGGGAAAGTCGAACAAATAATGTAAAACGAAATTATCCGAGTTTAAAGTGGGTATAAAAATGTGTCGGAATATATCGGCGATGTCTGCAGTGGAGTCGATTTGTGGTCAATACGGAAAACATATTTTAAACGCCGCTTCCAGTTGCCGCCCCGAAATTTACGATTTTATTATAAATTATTTCGTTCATTTCCGCGCTGTCCCGCGTCGTAAATCAATTAGGCCGATTTATGACTATTAGATGGCGCACGGCGCAATTAATTCGTTCGTTATCGCGCCGCCCCCTGTGACACCCAATGCCAACTAATTACACCGCCTGCTTCGTCCGAAACGCCGCCGTGCAAACGGGAAAATTTCGCTGCAATCCTCCTCCGCCTCCTCCACAATGGCCACCGTAAAATTAGAACCGCCACGTCACCGCCGGAGATAAATCGATAGGGTAGAAGACGTCGTTCGTGTACGGAGAGAGAGACCGTTCTTCCATGGTAAACGAGCGGTAAATTCTTAAGAACTTGTCCGTGTTTTCGAAGTTTACCAACGCTGACGTCTTAAGCGGCGTTTGGTAATTGAATTTGTCCCTTGTTCAGATCATTTCCATTAACCTGGCAAGGTTCTTAAAGTACCAGTAATAGAATTAGTGCTTCCCCAGCTATCAGAAAGAATTACAGACCACTTACTCTTGTGATCGTCGTTAATCGCTATAATTTTGATTGATGTCTAACTCAATAATACCATCCCTCTTTTACTCTTTTTGCTACATCATCGTTGCTTCTCTACTTAAGAAAAGTTTAGAATTCAAGAGTTTTTAAATAAACTTATCCTTTAATGCAGTGAACTAAAATTAAAAGTAGTATAATCTATAACTACGAGCTTTTGAATGTAATCATACATAAAGAAAGTTTGACATTTCGGATTTTATGTTCCAACCTTATTCAAAAACAAGTTAGAAATGTGGAAATGTGAACTTAAGTAATTTGTTGTCGGTAAAGTTATACTTCGCTATAAAGCGACTACAGGACGTGATGGATTTAGAGATTTATTTATAATCAGGCAATTTGAATGGATTTAACATGTCTATTTTAACTAAAGGCAACTTGACCGTTCGAGCAGGTGTTGCGTCGCGACGCCAACAACGTGTTATCGGAAAAGCGAGAAAGATATCCCTAACCGCGTCCTATTTGCTTTCAGTGCACGCTGGAACACGAGAGCGTTGCTAAGCGACCGATGACGTCACGTCCATCTAGCGGTGAATCACGCAACTGCCAGAATCCTTTGGAGCCGTGTTCTCGTGGTTCTCGTCCTTCGGAAGCCGTCCCATTCTTTTCGCACTTTAGGTAAGTCGCCTTTTGAATTTTTCTCTTCGTCGATCGATGGAACCTTTTTATTCTTCGCAAATCGTTTCTGGGGGGAAATTCGCGTTTCGTAGCCGGTCGGATGGCGACATAACCTTCAAGTAGAGGGTGAATTGAAGCGCCCTCTACGCGGCCGGCCGCGAAGGCCGTAAAGCAAACTGTAGCGTAGCGCGGGCGACCTGATTAAAATGGGGGTTCGTCGTAAATCTTTTTTGTAGGGAAAAATGAAAAAAATGGGGTAATTAAACGGAAGGATTTTTGAACAGTTGCCAGGGAGAGATGTAAGAGGATGAAATTGGGTGGGCGGGAGGAGAAAAAATATCGGCGACGTTCGGAGGGTTAATTTGGGGACGTGAAGAGTGAAAAATCGTTCTATTTGCTGCCGCCGATACAGTCCATTAAAAACCAATCGCGCTCGAAGCGCGGGGCCTCCAATTCGATAAAGGTCCTTGTAGTCCATCGCCCGGGCATCGGTTTTGATTGGACGACGGTCTCGGGGAAAATTAGCGAGGGATAAGACGACCCTCAACAAAAAATTAATTTCGTTACCGCCGATCGTTATCTTTCCTGCTCCACTTCGGTAAATGAAACTGCAAACGACGGGCATTTTCCGCTTAACAGGCAGCTGTTTATCACTTCTTTCCATTACGCAGGCTTAGGTTCCTCTGTAAATCCCCCGTTGGATGCAATATGTCGTCCGAGCACCTATTATTACCCCGGCAGCACTCTGAAGAGGAACGGCCGGATTAATGCTTTGCCCGGCTTAGCGATCGCGAACAATAGGTAATGAATACTCACACACCTCTATAAATATTTGTAAAATTTGAAAATGTTTCGGAAGCCAAGTACCATTCAGATATAAGTACCTTTTGTAATTTCCATCAGCTACTGTACAACAACCCCACGAGTATTTTGTATAATACCGGATTAAGTAGGTTATTTTCAAATTAGAGTCAAAAATTATTTCAAATTTTAATTTCAAATCATTTACCGGAGTAAAGTATTATAAAAAGACGATTTTAATTTTTAATTTAGTCTAATGTAGCAATGTGATTTTTTTACTTTAGAGATAATCCCTGAAACTAATTTAGTTTTCAATTCTCCGTAGTAAACTGTTGACGAACATTTCGAAATCGAACTTGGAGGATTACCTTGTAAATACAGTAACTCGATCCAGATCTGGTTGAGGGTGCCACGGCCGGTCCGCGACAAGGGGATAAGGCATAATCAAGCCCTTAATTAACAATTTGCATAATGGAGCCCAGATGGGCCGCTGAAACATGCCCCAGTTGCATAAACAACCGGTTAGATGCGGCGTCTCGGTGAGCGAGCCGTTTCCGAGCAGCTCGCAAATACCCCGCGAGCTTAACGCAATAATATCGCGGGAGATAGACACGGCTAGGTGCTGAATTATGCGAATTAGCGATGCCGGGCTGTTTAATTTTCAGTTAGCTTTAATGTTTCCTAACGAATTTCGATGCTCAACGCTGGCGTCGAATTGTAACGCATCCGGATTAGTTACGTTTCCGCGAGCGCTACTTTTAATGTTTTACGCCAACGGAATAGTTTACGGTTAATTAATCCGGCACATACACGGTGTAATTGAATTAATTATTGGTGTCCCACGGGTCATATATTATGTATAGTTCGTCAAAAATAACTTTACCGGAGAGATTTAACCGTGCATACCGAATCGGATATACCATAAGCTTCTAATTTCATCACTTTATTATAAAATTACATTTAGGCACTAATTAATTGCTATACATAAAGCCAGTAATATAATTATTTTGAATGCCTAATCATTAGATGTCATTCTATCAGAGATACAAATGTTTGTTTGGGACACATATACAATTATCATAATTGAAAATGCTTTAAATGCCGATCATATAGACAATTTTCATTACAAATTCAAATGAAAGAATACTTGATAGCAGTTTAAAAAGGAAAATTATTGGTCTTGATTAAATATCAAGATCGTAGATATATTCTAAATCGAATTAATTTATAGCCATAATTTGATATATTGTCGATTCTGTAAATTAGATTTATTAATCAATTAATTATTTTTTATGAAAAAAACTATTTCTTTAAATACAAATTTATAAAAAAAAGTCGTGTTTTATTCACGACGAATTTTTATTCTTGATGACTATTTTTTGTCATACAGTAGACAAACAAAAAAATTCCGTTTGAAGAATGCAAACGTTTCAAAATAAAGATTTAAGAGACACTACAATGTAAACAGAGAAGTAATAATAAAATCGTCCCGTTGGGAGCAATCCAAAGCAAGAGGCATTCGTTTGATGTCAGTCGGTGTTTTAACCCGCCCCAAGTATTCGAAAAGAATTCCATGGCAGTCGTTTCGTCCTCCCCATCCAGAGTTTTTACTAATTAATTTATGCTCGCGGCACAATGCGAGATGTCGCTTTGTTCGGAAGCAACGCGAGAAAAACGACTTAAACGGCGCTTCAAAGAACGACCGTGCGAAGCTCCCGCAGGATTTTTCTTGAACGCGGTTAGAACAGCAATCTATAAAAGGGAGGGTGCGTTTGGAATAATTTTCGAGATGGGAAAGCACCCCTTGAAAAGCTCGGTACCGATACGGGCCCTTCCGGAGCTTAAATGTATTAGTTTTACGACGTCGCCGTGTCTATTACAAGTCGCGGATCGTTCTCGAACAATTTTGAGGTTAGCTGTAATTTTCTAGGTGGATTTACGCGAATGTTTAACGTATTTTCGGTTGTCTTTTTAATGGAGTTAAACTTAAATCGCCGAAACAATTACGTTTAAAACCCACTCCGGCAGAGTAAATTCGTGAACGCAGTTTACAAATCAGGCGAAATCTGTTTAGCGTGTCGACGTGGTCCGAACGTGAAAAAAGCTCTCTAGCTTTCGCGGCCCCAGTCGGAAATGTTAAAGCGATTCGGGCGCCTTTGCGGGCGAACGCGGAAGCGCCACATCACTTACCGGATTGGGTACAACAAAGCGGAAGTTTCAATTTATTTAAAACGCATTAAACGTTCGCGTTTCGCCGCGCGGAAAAACAAGTAGAAACAAAAAGAGTCAAATCGCGAGCGGATACAAACGGCGATTGATCGAATATCTGTTGGATTTTTGGCGTTAATCAAAATACTTTCGACCGCTTTTCGCAAAATCGTCGACGCTTGGTTAATGAAAAAAAAAAACCATGCGTGTTTACCCTCCCAAAAATGCGTTCATAATGTTTGCGTTTTCCGAAACACGTCTGATTGTTTGCATAATAGGAATAATTGAACGGCGAAACAAGCGCGAATCGTTTATCTGTGTTGCTATTGTGTTTTCACAATTTGCAAATTTCACCAATGTAAAACATTGTAATTTTACTGTCACCAATTTCTATTTTACAACTGCAGGTACTGTTTTCCAAGCTTTAAATAAAATGTGTTCAGTAAATTTTTTTTTGTTGGATAGTATCGGAAAAATTTATAAACAATATGTGACCTGGATTATGGAAACAGGGTTTTGAAAAAGGTCAATTGTGAAGTTTTATATGTTTTGATAAACTGAATTAATTAACCAATTTAGTTCGTGAAGTTTTAAGAAGAGACTGAATATTAAAAAATAACATTTTCATATTATTTTTTCATTGATTTTAATGAAAATGGTACCAATCGATAGGTATTAGTACATAGTAGAGATGGGACCGAAGCCGAATAATTATTCGGTATTCGGCTTCATTTGCAATATTCGGTTTTCGGCCGAATATTGAATTTATTTACCGAATATTCGGTTGTCTATGTGATTGCTCTAATTGTAAGTTTTAATAAATTCGAAGAATACATTAAATGAGCATACAATGGATTTTTGCGCAATTGTCGATTAGTTTTTTTTGTATGTTTCCAGCTTCAGAGAATAACTGGTCACTGAAAACTGTACTTGATGGGGCTGATAAGTACACTTTTGCCAGTTTACTTATTTTTTGGTATTTCAAGCTATGTTGTTTCCACCAAATAAATGGAACTTGCTCTCTCTCTTTAGTAATTCCTCATACAAGTAACAGTTCAGTTCACTAACGACTGGATTGGAGTCACTAACGGCCTTACTAGATGTGGCTATGACTTTATAGCAGTCGCAAAATGACTTCGATTCAATTTTTTGCCTGTTGTAGAGGACAACTGCTGAATGTTTGTGTTTATATTCATCTTATCACATTCATCGCTACTACTGCTTCCGGAGTTTAGCGAGTCTAAATCTTTTCCAAGTGCCTCCAAAAAAGTATGCCTTATAACGGATATGTTCTCACATGAGAAAAAGTTTAAGACATATCGGAGATTCAACGACGTTGCCATAAAATAATTTTTTTGCTTTTCTATTTCTTTGAATCTTATTTTCACGCCAGTCAGCAAAGGCCGAATATTCGGCCGAATATCCGATTCAAATTTAGCCGAATGTTCGATATTCGGTTATTCGGTTGAACTACTATTCGTCACATCACTAGTACATAGTACAAATGTGTAAATTATTAAGGCACATTATTCAGTGCTTCGCGAACAAATCGTTCCTAAATTTTGCGATTTAACTTCACGCTATTTTCACTTGTTAGTGGTTGGACACTCCCTCAGAGATTTCCGCAGGTTCTCTCTTAATAAATTTTTATTTAAAATTAAGGTAAAAAATGGAAAAGTGTGCTGAATTATGTTTTGAAATCATATAACAAAAAAATCTTAGAGAAAATAAAGTGATGGGGTTCGAATCATCTGGGATGGTATATGTAAGCTGATTCATGGTGACTCAGCGAAGGGCGATTTCGGAAAAGCAAGCCAACCATTCATATTTAAACGGTGTGGCTTTAATTTTCGAACTAATTTACGATTTACTTATTTTATTTTACTCATTTGTACTATATACTAATATCTATCGATCAGTATCATTTTCATTAAAATCAGTGAGGAGTTAGTCGTAAGGTCTTATAAAATCTGTTTGCGGTCAATTTTCGTTTTTCTCTCTATAATAGTTTAGCTATGTTACCGGTTGAATATGGATTGGGAGGAAAGCCAAAGTGGACCGGAAGTGAACAAGGGTTCAGGGAGGCTGCGGTCTGGACTACAACGTCTAATCGCAAGGCCTCCGAAACCGTGTAACGATACACCCCCGGTACAGAGAGAGGCTCAGCGGGAACGATAACGCCTTTGTTTTCGTTTCCTGCCCCGTTTCGGCGATAAGCCCAGCCGTTTGGGCGTTTATTTTAATATTCTCTGAAGCGGGTGGCCGACGGTTCGTTTCGGGATTACACGCGTTGCCAATTATCAGGGGCGCCACACCTATAAATACTCATCGTCCTGAATCACCCACCTTTCGGAATAAATCGATACGTTCGTTTTTCACGGACGGAATATGAAAATATCAGGAGAAAAGAAAAAAAAAGGATCAAACGTAAATCTCTATACATACGGGGTTGTGCAAAATGCGCGGTAAATGGGGCTCTTAGATTACACGCGAGGCAGCTTAACCGCTCTCGGAGGTCCACGGCATAAAACATCCTTTCGCGGAGCGCACGGGTTAAACGGGAAAAGGTAAATAAAAAGTAAAGTAAAAAATTGGAGGCCGGCAATCGATACCGGTGGCGGAGAACGCCAAGTTTGAACTCGGCATTCGAGAGTTAGTTACCGGCGGCGCTGTTGCTCGCCGGGAAAATTGAATCGAAGCGAAACGTCGTTGTTTTTTGTAGCGAAATCGAATTTGCCGCCGCGGTTTACGACGGATATTACAATATAACACCGATCGTCGTTTTACTTTTGCCCATCACTGTACGCCAGCACGTTCATAGCTTACTATAAAGTCTGAGCGCTTCTCGGAACTTTCACGGAAAGTTATGTTCGCACAATAGAGTATTCGACGAAATGTACGAATAGTTTTTAAATGGAAAGAGCAATTTCCAAAAATTTTTGCTTTTATTCTTTATAATACACCAAAAAAATTTGGCCATATTTTTTCTATTATTACGTTATTCCTAAGAAAAAAAAAATATCCAAATTACAATCCTTTTTATGTTCTCCTTCCCTCTTCCAACAATTGTTCATTTAAAAATAGAGTTCGAGCGTGCGCGATGATTGGCTACTAGAGAACAAAGTGGGGATAGGATGAGATAGCGTAATACGTATGTTATGTCGTCAGAGCGAAAGAGAACCAGTAGTGAATCGGAAATCGCGTACTTCGGACGCAAAGGCGCCGATTTTTCAGTTTGCGTATCACCGACGACCGAATTGTCGCTTTTTAAGCCGCGTTTACCGATTACATTTTCTACGGATATTTAAGTGTTTGTGCCAGTCGATGACCAAACGCAAACCGATAACGCGTTATCTAATCGAGGTAAGATTCTGGGAACATTCGTTGTTCGATCTATTAATAACCGGCGTCTGTTAGCGGAGATCGTAATATGTATTATTAATACTGATTCGTGTGTATGTTATGTTACAATTTTAAAGTAACGTTCAAGTTCAAATTCTTGAGCTAATTTTACATATTCAGTTGGATTCGAATAAAATGAGGAAAGATGCTCTTTGAAAATTAAAAAAAAAAAAAATGGGAATATTAATTACAGTGACGTCAGTTCGTCCCAGCATCGTTCTGCTTCTCACATACCACTTGACATCTGGCTCCCATCCTTTTTAATTCGATAAATTGTTTAATCAACATTCATGGCTTTGATGGAGGTTCACAGGAAATGAGACTGTGTCCTTGTTAATTGGCACTGAATTTACACTTTTCTTTTTTCATAAATTGTACTTTAAGAAATTATTTTTGAGTCATATTTTAATCGCTACTTGCTAAATTTTCTTATCTTATGATTATATTACTCATATTTTACAATCTTAAAAAAAAATTCTAAAAATCTAGATTAATTTTTTTTATTATTATCCCTTTTTGATGTTAAATTATCTATAGACCATCCCTTTATCTCCTAACATGTGGCTTTCTGTAGGTTTCCCACTAAATCCTCTAGTGACTAGAGAGTTTAATCCCAGTAAAATAGGTAACTTACAACAGTAATCCTAGATTTGTCGTATGTACCCAAGAAAATTGTAATAGAACTTTCTACAAGAGTTGCAATATATTCTGTAATTTTTCAAAAAGCCACGTGGCTTATGTTATTCACATCTTGCCGGTTCTCGTTGATAGATACGGTATCGTTAAACAAACACTATCAGAGTTGCGTTCAGATAACTCGGGGCGTGTTTGTCATGTATCCGGTTGTACAAAGCGTGTCTTTGAAAGATTTCACACGCATCTGCCCATATACCTGACCATTGTGTAGTTTAGTCTAGGGACTGATAATAATAACCATCTGCAAGGAAGGAAAAGGCGCGTAAAAACGGATTTCCAGGAGGGAACTTGTCAGTACCATCTGCTACCGTCACGTTTCATAACTTTCGCAATTAGTTTTGATTTTACCGTGAATCACCCCGATGGTATCTTTCTCAATTTTATTAAAGGTGTCCAACAAACTGTCACGTGTCACTCTTAACTTCGATTAGAACCGATTGGATTTGCTTGGATTTTTTTGTAGGGATTGATAAAGTCGTGATTTACTTTGTAGGTACTATAAAAATCATTTGTTCATTTTTAGCTGATTATGTGGGGTTTTATTAATGTTATCTTGAAAGAAAAGTTAAGAGTTGCAATATTTAATCGTCGGAACAGTTAAGACATTGCTGAGATGGGAAATATTTAACCCACGTGAATTCTTGTAAGGTATACTCACGTCTGTAATTACCTTATAATATGGTATAAAGTAGTTTCATCCGGAATTAAGAACTCATTTTAAATGACGTGTCTTTTATCTAAAATGGACGTGGTTTCGGTAGATAAAAAATAAATATATAAATTTATCAACTGTTAGTTTACATTTTGTTTTATATTTAAGTTGAATTAAAGAATGAAATTAAACAATGGAATTATCTACTCGATTGAATTTACTAAACTTTGTCAAAACATAACTTTAACGGAAATATTTGGAGAATTTCAAACCCGACCTAAAACCTAAACATTACGCGAGAAAGTTTTCCCAAAGTTCTCTAAACCCACGCAACAACCCCGAATTTCCCTAACTATGCTAAAACGAGCGAGAAAATAAACCAGGTAAATGATTAATTGCTCGAAAGCGGATAACGAGGATATTCGATTAACTGAAATTAATTAGTTAACCGAAACCGCGTTGAGGAAGACTTTTAACGTAACATAAACATAATCATCTACGACCGATGACGATAACAATTTCAACGGCAAATATTTACCATCGATATATCTATTCGGTTTGGTTTGTCGGTACGTACCGAGTAAAACTTCGAATTTATCGACCGAGCAGGTCGGTAAACAACGACCCATGGTCTGTTTGCTACAGATAGCGGATCGGACCGACCTTTAGTACCAAATCAGCCAAACCGAAGCTTTCGCTCGGGCTCTATTAGACAGTTCATTGGGTCGAGAGAAGGGGATCTGCAGGTTTCTTGTAAACACTTCCCGAAAACGTCAAACGATTAGTTTCTCCGTTCAACAGTTCAACTGGTTGAATTAAATGTCGAATTTGAGAACTCGGAAGACCATTTAAGAGTGACACAATGACAAGTATCTTGGAATTGATTTAAATTAAACCATAGGGTATCTATTTGTTAGAAGAGGTTTTTCCCAGCACATGTAGAAAACTGTTTCAAGATCTATTATGAAATGGATCTGCACCATGAAGAGAAAGATGAAAGAGCACTGGGCAATGTCAAATTTTTTCAACTTTCTCTCCATGGTCATATCGGGTTATAGTACGTCTCACACTGAGACTACCAGCAATAAGCAACCAGCAACATGCGATATTGCCACTAGATGATAGTTTACATTGAATTAAAGCAAAAGTCTCACATTCTCAATATGATATCTCCTCGGTATCTGCGATATCGAGTTGCTCAAATGTGAGAGATAAAATTTAATTTTATGTGAATATCACCAAGTAGCAATATCGCGTATTGTTGATTGCTGGTTGCCTCAATATGAGACGTACCTAAAATTTAATTCTTAAATGTTGTATATGCAATACTTTTAAGTTTGCATAGAAATAGTCTAATAAAATCTTTTTGTTACAGATAAAAAAGCTGAACTGTTATATCATTCGTAATGGGGTAAGTAAAAACTCCATTTAATCTTTTTATTTTCTTTATGTTAATTTTAAATGCTTTACTATCTCTCTTCTCCGTTCTATTACCGTTATTACTGCCATCTTTGGGGATGGGAATAAGGCGTCGCCGTCCGCCATTCTTATCTTCCGCCCTCTCTTTGATCAATGCCGTTGCTTACAATACGACGTCGGCGGCGTCCTCTGGCGTCCCGTTATCGTGTCGGTGCAGGACGCCGCCGGTATTCCTCACTTTTTATCGTTTTATTGTCTTTAGAGGGAGCCGCCGCCCGTGCCCTTCCCGATAATGAGAATGGCCCTCTTACCGAAACTCGCGCCAAGTCCCATTGAGGCGACAACGTTAAATAACGTCAATATTGTTATTGGCGCGAAAGCCGGCGAGGTTTGAAGCTTTTAACAGTAGGCCCGAGTTTAATTACAGAAGTAAATATTTGAGTTTTAAACGGTTCCTCGCTTAAGGAGAGTAATTACAGAATAAAAAACTAGCTTTTTGTTTAAATAAAAATTGAATAATAAAATTATAATCATAGTTGATTAAGATGTTATTAAACTTCGTTCGATATGTAGCTAAATGGATAATAAACCCTCAAGCATATTGAGGGGTGTCAATGGCACTTTGATTGATTGCAGAGCGCCCGCATTAATATGTCCGGCGTCGCAACTGTGTGCAAAAGGGACGCGCTTGACCAACCTCGATGAACGCGGTTGGAGGGGCGTCGTGACGCTCGTTCTACCGCGTCGGTTAACGTCCCCGCGAATTAAGCATTGATAATTATGCGGGTGGCGCCTCATTTCGGACGCCATTTCAAACGTCCACGCTATTCAATTACGTATGTAGATGACGGGCACTACGACCACCCTATATAACCCGCCAACTAGCAGCATCACGACGCCCGCCACCGCCGTCGTCGTCGGATGAATGTTTAAGCCGCGTAATGATGGTAACTCCGGTTATTTCGGGCTGCATTCAAATACGCGAATTAAATCGCTCTCCCGAGCGAAATGTCTCTGACCACTTTGTTATGCAAAGATCGTTTGTCAAAGAGCAATCTCTGGTGGGAATAAGAGATCCGATCTATTCCAAGTCCAATTACGTTTAGAAGCTCGGAAATGTATTTGGTTTGTTTGATTCTTGTTGCTCTCAACTTTAGTTTCTTTACACACTAGCTTTGAATCTTTGACATTGAAAAGAAGTTAAGTGATAGCGCTGTAAAGGAAATTTGGGTTTTGTTACTGATTGTTATTGATTTCTTAATTCAATATTAACGCTTAATTTGAATTAAAAATATAATTTTATAAATGAATTTTAAAAATATATTTAACCACAAACCGATTTGATATTTAATTTATGCGATAATTTTATCTAACCGCAAATTCCGGAAATAAAATGATAAAATTAAATTAGTGACCTACAGATAAGCAAATTTGTTGATACTAAAAAAAATATCGATAGAAATAATAGAAAATACTATAAAGTAAAAAGTAATATCCTTACAAGAATTTATTTATGGAATAAAGAATACATATTTTTAAGGGATGAAATAACATCGTGTTCTAAAGGCGACATTCAGGTCAACCATTCACGAATGTCATTCATTTCTGAAGGGTTCTAAGACGTAGGGAGAGAGAAATCGGCAGCTGTTAAAGAAATTATGTTTGTACAAAGAGCCAGGCCGAACATCTGGGTTAGGCATTGTGCCGGCCTCTTTACCCATTCAAAAGGAAAGATCCCATTCGTAAACGCACCAACACAAGCATACGTTTAGATGTAAAGATTACTTTGGTATGCATACACACGATAAGTTAAAGATTTAAATTTTCTTGTGTGTTTAACCGTACGTTGCCGGAAGGTTAATATTATTTTTGTAGGCGGTGATAAATTGTAGGATAAATGCATCAAATTAATTATTGGGGAGGGTTCCCGTTAGTATTTATTATTAAATCTTATGGGGAACGATAAATCCCAATCTCAGCCAGGCTCTCTGCGTCTTCTTTCTCCCTTTTTCCTCCTCTATTGTGTGCTCGTCGCCGACGACATCTATCTGATGCGACCGTAGCCAAGCCCAGGGCAATTCTTCCAATTTAAATAAATTACAAAGAGGGACGTTGACGGTCCGCGAGATAATGCAGCTCCCAGAAGCAAATTACAACGAACATTTCATCTAATTTTTATTACCACGACTTAGACATTTTCCGAGGGTTCTTTCACCCCATTAAAAAAAATTAATTCTTTCCATATGTTTCTATTTTAACGTAAGATTTAAGACGCTTTCGAGTCCACCAGTGCTGTACCACGTGGGAAAGATGCCACTTGTCTCGTCTGGTTTTAGATGAGGGTGCCGCCAACTTACTACATGTGGCACTACTGGAAACCATAACAGCTTAGCCCTCGAGAGAGAAGAACCGGGATGACGATGGACGAAAAAAAAAAGAAGAGAATATACGGATAATTTATCGTGGGAGTTATTTTTTTCATAGTGCATTCGTCATATGGCGTTGATGCCCTCTTTAGCCGTTAGGTTATCTTTAGGATACGGATTCTGCGGTTGTTTAAATACTTATGAGTCATTAGTAAGATAAGCGTACAATTTGATCTTTGAGCCGCTTTTATTTCGGAATTTAGAATCTACTTCTGAGACACCAAGAATCAAAGTAATTGGATTTGTAAGACAACGTAAATCTCTAGAGCATTAGGTAATACGTCCGAATAAATTTTACTGCCGAGCTTCAGCTCTCGGAACTTTATGTGATGGCACGGCGAAAGAGAAAATCCTGTTTTCGCTTTATTAACTTGTTGAGTTGCCATAAAAGAACGCCCCTTTTAACCGGTTGACGTCTGGTTACCTACGCGGCGTATCGCGTAAGCGATTTTAAAACGCTCCTTGAACCGCGGGTTAAAACATGCGGGATTATTTATGTAAACGCATTCGTGGCCGCATGAATATCCCATACGCGATTAATATGTATGCGCCTATAAAATATTTATCGTGTCATTGCTGACCCATCGCTGGCTTTGGAAAAAAACACATATTAATCCCCCAAGCCGTTTCCGATACAACGATTTTGTGTATATGCTAATTGACGCCCTTTCGAAAAGGTTACGGTACCACCTTTGCCACGTCACCTTTCCGAAATGTCACACGGTCTGCGATGGGGTTCTAGATGACGTCGGGTTGTGAAGCGGTAGCGTATTTTGACGAACGAACCGAACAATGCTTCCGTGATTGCCTGCGACAGTCGAAGTGCCCTCTTGACCCCGAGACGCGCTTTTGGTTTTGTTTCCCACACTGCGGGCAAAATGGCCTTTTGGACGCTATGCTTTACCCTCATATACTTTACCCTCTACTCTTGAACCGGTATTTTATGAAGTACTTCCTGAAATCAGGCAAGGATACGAAGAAAAACCAGTATCACTAAATTAAATTTCCTGTTAGATAAGTAAATGACTAAGAACTGGCTGCACGAGTTAATGCAGCAAACAGATTGAATGGTACTTATACAAAGTTGTTTAAAAGTTTGGTATATTTCCAAAATAAATTTGGCTATCATGTCGAAGACTTGTAATTAATTTCGTTTCGCTTTTAAATCAGAATGTTTTATAAATAATGAAGCTAATCTTGCAAAATATGATAAATGCACCTCAATGTCAAGAGCTGAGTGATTGATGGGTAATATTACAAAATTCCTATTAAATCATTCCTATTAAATCAATATCACCCTGACGTGTTTTATTGATTCTCAATAAAATTTAAATCTTTAAAAAGTGTTAAAAAGAGAAAACATTTCTCTTATTTCTTAATTGATGCGCTTTCAAAGCAATGAATCATTTCGTTGTGTCTAACAATATCATACGTACTTTTGTTATGATAAAAGTACTAACAATAAGTTCATTTCTGTTATGTTTTGTAGACGCGTAAATTTACGTTGAAATGTATTATTTCCATTAGACATAAAATTTTTATTTTATTTTTCTTCGAGACGACATGGTAGAGTTTCCGGTTTTATCCGTAAGGCAACGCCGCATTCGCTCCGCAGGAAGCAGCTACTTGTTGCTCGGTTCGTAGCCGGTTCGCATTCGCTACTTTGTGCGGCCATTATTTCGTTTACGCCGGCATAAATCAGGTTTCCGCCATAGCGGGCTGGGGGCGTCGCGACGCCCGCCACTACGCCCGATAACAACATAATAATGCCTTATAGATGGCCTCCGACCGCCCATTGATCAACCATCGACACGCGGCATTCTGAAGGGGGATGGGGGGATGATTTAATATTGCCCGCGGGAAATGTGTCTATTTTTTAAGATAAGGGAGCCGACGCCGACGCCACCTGAAAACGGAGATTAATAGGACGCCCTTAAAGAGGGTTTTGAGTAAGCACAAAAGTGAAATACGGCCTCCGTCAACGGCGGCGAAAATCAAATTGGGTTAGTTTCGCTACGAAGTGTCCGTCGTGTGTAAATTGGGGAGGAGGACGAAGACGTCCCTTCACATTTCCTAGAATAAATTGTGATAAATGATGTATGCCCGGGATATCCAAGTTGTTTTACGTGAAATTTCGTATATTGAAAATTTATGAAAATCCGTTTCCTTAAGAGACAAATGCTTACGTTATTGATAGGTTAGAATGGGAGAAACGCGAGTAAGAAGTTGCGATTTGTATCGGTAAACAGCGTAATGTATTCACTCCGAATTACGAATAAAACCGGCGGAGGTCGAGGTATAAATTTTGTGGCGAATGCACCACAGGCGCTGGGCAGACGTTGCCGAGATATAGGATCAATAAATTTCGTGTTGTCGACGCTGCCGCTGCCGAATGTATGTTCGCATCAGTCCCTGATGATTTAATGGGTGCCACGTTGACGTATTGTTCGGCGCGACACTGTATATTCCGGAATATTTATGGAGATCTGAATACAAGTCTTAAGGGGTTATTTTCTCTCTAAAAATATTTACACCTTCGCATTATACATTTCAGCTTATATCATTTTTAACAGTGAATTACAAGAAGTTACAAAAGATATTATGTTGGACTAATCTTATCAGTTTTTAATAGAATTCGAATATTTTCCTTGCAGCTTTTAAGATTTAATTGCAGCATTAATTTTACTTCATGGCATTTATTAGTTTTAAGACACGCGACTTTGAAGACGAGTATAAATCCGTAATATCATTGCTTTGATGAATATGTGATTATTTGATCGTATATCAGTGAATAATTATTGCCGAGTGTTGATTTTCATAGAATACCTACCTACCTTTCAATGACTTGAAATAAGCGATAATCTATGACCTTTTAACTTGATTAATATGGGCATATTAAATATGACGTTATAAATCGCTACTGCGGTTTTAAGGTTTTGTTCATTTTCGCAAATTTCTTTCATTGTCTGTAGGTATTCTCATTTTCTTACAATATCTTTGGATAATTTCGGCTTCCATCTACATTGTTCTTCCTTTAATATGCTGATATTCCGGTCGAGCACATTCCTCCTCCGACGGCGTAATGAATCTTTCTTAGTGCTCGCGCTAATTCCCTCCAGTGCAGCGCAGCAACCGGCGACTTGTGAACTAGACAGGAAGTGATATGGAACTTTTACGGCGTCGCTTCCATGGAGCGTAGTCTATCGATCGAGAAGAGCGAGAGGTCGCCCCCGCAGAGGAAATGAATTCTTACAGACCCTTGTCATTCTCTGACCCAGTGTAATTTCCACGACTGGACGGAGAACTGATAAGGGCTTGTGGGTCTTCAAAAACGCCAGCTTCCTGCCACGGCGGCCGATGCGAAACGAATGGAAATATTATGTATTGGGCGTCTGTTGTTTATCCACGGCCTCTCCCTTGTTCTCCAGGCCGCGTCTTGGCGTGATTGATGAAAGCTGGAGCAGACTGATAAGAACCACTTCTCTCGGCTGTGTTAATATAAACTCCGACCGGGCCGAAATGATTGGAGAAGTTAAATAGGAACCGGGCATCGATATTCGAGTCCGAGATGTACCGTTTCTCAACTGTTACTTCACAATTCTTTATTTCATTTTATTCTTTACTTTTCATTTTATATTTCGAACGAAACGTTATTATCGGTTACACTTTGATTTTATTTCTTTTTCGATGAAACTTCCATACATCTCTAACATCCGGAAGGATGTCTCTTCCCATTCACCGGCAACTGTTTAATCCCTTGCTGATCTTAAAGGCGCGCTTGAGTGGCGGATGAATCTAGGTGAATCCAGGGTGATTAAAAAGAACCCTGCAGCGCAAATGAATGAGAGGATAACGGCGAGAGGACTCGACGGCTCCGGATTAACGAGCTGAGATGGATACAAATCGCGGGTATTCAGTTTTCCCCTTTTTTTCCGCGAATAACGCGCGAATTTCGTCCTTGCTGGTTAGTGTTCTCCCTGTGAACGAACAGAACAACGATATCATCACTATCTTCACTGGGATAAGCACTGCTAGCACACAGGTGTGTATTTAATATCCTGTGGCTGGACGAAATACTCACACATATATTTCACTCCCAAGTATTGAGCCGTAAACGTTCTAATTGTACCCGCTTTGAGGTGTACGAGCTCAAACAGGTTGGAACTTGACTGGCGGCTTTCCGAAGGTAGCGCGGGCGTATTGAATTAACAGGGGGCGTACGGAGACGGTAATTACAGCGAAACTAATTTCTACCGGTAATTAATAGGCGGCGGTACGCGCGATTGTATGCCTCGTGGAATTTTGCGAAATTGCGCGAGTTGATTTACGTCCTGGATACCTTGTCGAGCCTACAAATTGCAAAGGTGTTAAATAATTAAATGAGTAATTTAAGTTTGTAAATTTAATTAAGATGAACGTAAAATTTCTTTGGTTTCTGGAGTTATTTTTAACCAGTCAGATAAATTTTATTCAGGCAGTACAGTTTCACAGAATATAGATGGTCCATTCTGGTAGGATTTAACAACGGGATTTTTTAGCGGTTTAGAACAAACCCACTAAATGTAAACTCGTTTGATAACAGTTTTACAAATATAGACCAAATAAGCTTTATTTTTTATTATGTAACTTCAAATTGAATGTCCATCCAGCGATATCTTAGGCTTCATTAGTTGTCACCGTTTTCTCAACCTATATTAAATAGTTTCTTTTATTTAATTGTACATGTCAGAGAGAGAGAGAGAGAGAGAGAGAGAGAGAGAGAGAGAGAGGCATAAATTGAAAATACTGGTCTAGAATAACACAATTAATTGTTGACACATGAGTCATTTTTTACCGGACGTTATATAAATACAATAATATTAGTAATCGAAATAGAATTTGCTTTGTAATATTAGTTTGGGTAAATTATACTGATTACGCTTTTAGGATAGGTAGCTTCATAAACAGCCAAATCAATACAAATATGATTATCGTTATTAATTGCCCTAGAAGGGTCAATCGATAGTATCAATATCGCCACAGGAGGTACATTGATGCCCATTACAGTATAATTGGGTGTTAGCCGCACTGACATCGGCGAAGTGCCAATAACTCTTACGTTTACGCGGGCAATAAGCCGAGCAATAATTCTTTATTATTTTCCCGTTCTTCGGTTCGCCGATACGGCTTCTAATAAAATATTTTCATTATGTGCCGACGCGTAATTAAAATTCTCTCGACGTTGGACCACCACCAGATTATAGTAACGCAATAACGATACCTTGAACCTATTGGTTTGGTAGGTTCGTACTGCGATATTTTCAAACTGGGATTTTATATCGCGTTTTCCGGATAGACGGTTTATCGACCGACGTCGAAGCGTCTGGCGGTTGAACCGCAAGTGGTCGTCGAAGAAATTGCTATGTCGTGTCGACGTCCGACCAAACTGGACCGTTCCCATCACTGGAACACATGCTCCCGACCCAATTTACCCGTGAAACCTAGCAGTAGGGGGTTGTGTAAAGTGCTTCGTGGGTATATCCACAGATAAGGTACACAAGTTTTCAGACACGGTTAAGTTTAAAGATTAAAAAATAAAAAAAATGTATGAGGTTGAAAAGTTACTTATTGATGTAACAGTATTTTTTTCATAAGTAAACGTTTTCAAAATGAGAATGATCAGTTGTAGTCAACAAAAAAATCGGATATCTGCTCATTTTTGATCGATGGTAATTGGGTTGAAATTAGAAAATATGATGTTACGTGTGAGCAGTTTTTTTAATTGTATAATATTAAGAAATAATTAATTCTAAATTAAGCAAAATTATAAAGAAAAAATTTTGTTTGCTGAGACAACGAATAAAATTTCTAAAGCTTTAGGAAACTTTTGATATTTCTTATTATAATTAAAGGTAGACAGAATGTTAATTTTGTTTGTCGAAGTAGAGATCCACTTTAATCCTTAATTGCGTCGCGAAATAACAGAGGTCGTGGCGGCGAAGTAGTTTAAATTGATTTCACGAATTCACCTCTCCGCCCTCTCAGTATCAGGCGGTAGTAAATTCGGTGAAACGCTAATAACGCCGCCAGTTCCTGCTGCTACAATTGTAGCTAAAATTTAATAGTTAGCGGTTCCCACTATTAAAATTAATGGTTCCGCTCTCCAGGACGGATGCCAGAATGAATGTTCATCAGGAGCGGGAACAGTGAGAGCTGGGGAGACCGGGCGGTAGGCGTTGAATTAATATAAAAGTACCCCATGGTGTTAATTAAGTGCTAAGTTATGGAGTTTTAGCGGGGCGGGAGGCGTTTCATTACGTTCCGCATCAATCCTGCACGGTATATAACAGATGGCGTAGTTGCGATCCCCCACCACAACCGTGACAGCAAGCCTCCCACCCCACTCCAAATCCAGAGCCGTCGCACACACGCGCTTTTAATATTAACGATATTTTGTCGTTCGGCCGACGGTCAATATTGTTACGTCCACATCCCGATGGTTGTGAGATGGAAATAGATGTCTGTTTTTCCAAATAGAACAAAAGAGAGTCGTCTGCGGGCGTTTGAATTTACGGGGCAAAAATGGGAAAGTTGAAAAAAGCTCGTTTGGTTTGATATAACTCCAAACGTACGCGGTACGAATACCACACCGTCGATTTTAAAACTAAAAGAATCTAAAGAATTTTAATATCTCGAATAATGTTTGAACACTTCTGTCGTCATTTGCAAAATTTAATTTAGCGAGTTTGCACGTGTAAAGTCCGGACGTCAACGCCGGAACGATAACTTAAAATAATTATAAAATTCCATCCCCGTAGTTGCTTTCAGCAAGGAGGTCCCCGAGCGTTGGCCGGGGATAGAATGCTAATGGCGGCACCTTTCCATGGCGGACGTCGATATTTTATGCGGCAGGACGCTAGCCAGTGCATGTGAACCACGTTAGCCGTTCCGCCTAATGTCCGGCGGGCGTCGGGACGCCGGTCGCGGGGACATTACAAAGTCAATGCGCTCCGCCTTGGTAAATGGCAGCCTCCGAGGATTTGTTCTCGCTAAGTGGGATTTCTTCCCTTTAATCCTATCCGACCAGTTGCTACTTCGAAACAGGAATCTCCAATTTAAACGAACACCCAGGATGCGAACTGGTTTACAAAAAAAGCCAAACTAAAGTAAAGGGGGGAAACGGGCAATCGCCATTCGGTGTGCAATGAAGTGGGGTTAAATCAGGGTTCTAAGGTGTGATTTAGTGTTAGGGTAGTGCCAGAGGTTTCTTTTTTTTTACTTTCAATCCCATTCCTTAGTTCTAAAAATTACTTTTTACTCTCGAGAATTATACCGTATGCACGCTGTGAGCTGCGGATAGGGCTTTTCAATGTGTTAGACAAGGCATCGAATTGCATACGATTTTAATGACTTATCAACTCCAATCGGCCAGATAAGTAAACGTAGTATATCTGCCCTGTGTTGACTAATGGAAGCCTTATTGTCGTCCTTTTTCTACATACGTTAAACGTATCCTCAGCTCACCGGTGTGCACACGGTATAGTTGGACAATATATAATTTCGCTTTACAGCCATCATCAGAGACAAGTTCATTCGCAACATTGAATATATTAGTTTTTAGTTTAGTCTTTATCTCCACTGAAAGCACAAAAAGTTTTTCTATAATCTTCATATTTTCTTAACTCATTCTTCAATTCTCTTTCTTGCATATACAGAAAGATGTACAGATGAAACGCGAAGTAAATATTTTTTTTAATGAAAACTATAATTAAAAAATTCGTTTATTTATAGTGTATATGTGAATGTTTTTAAAATAAACAAAAAACTAAGATTTATTAAGTAGAATTAAGGGTATTCTTGCCCTCTGTATTAAATAATAACAATAATAATAATAATAGGCGTCCAGAAAACGTATTTCTAATTTGGAAAGCAGCTAAAAAGACCCCACATCTCCGTGATTTCCGGCAAAACGTTTAGCTGATTGGTTAGGGTAATAGCCTTACCATAATTTTTGATATACTCCGCTGGAACTGGTACCTCATCGACGTCAGAATCTTCGGACAGTTGTTTGACTTCTGGATTTTCGATTTCTTGTCCTGAATCTGGATCTTCAACATATAAATTTTCATCCATTTCCAAAAGAATCGTTAAGGTTTTCGTTGTCAGTTAATTCCAACATTTTTTTTTATTTTTGAAGATATCTGTAAGTTTATTAAGTGGTAAGTCATCTTCTGGATCAGATGTCAAAGCTTCATTTAGCTGGTCTTCACTTTGAATATTGTCGTACTTAAATCCTGCTTTAGGGAGCAATTTTTAACTGTTTCCTTGGTTAGTAAAAAAATGAGAACGTTTAAATTTCGCTGTACTCGGGGAAGTCCCTCATTCAAGCTGAGCAGAAAGGCACAACGTGGGCTGCGCTTGGACCTTGCAAATATTGAAGTCGCCAAACACCGGCTAAAGGGATAATCTTTTATTAAAGGGAAACAACCAAATCGGCGCGCGGCACGATTGTCCGTTTAGAAGAACATCTTCTAGTGTCCGCGTCAATTCAAGAGAATGTCCGTCCAAGAGAGTTAACGCAATGCAAATTATAAGAGAGTCGGTCCGTACCATGAGAAACTGTCCGTCCAAAGGGGGTGTCCGCGAAGAGAATTTCACTGTATATTATGTCCAATAATAATTAAGATTCCATTAAGAATCAATCACCTTTCTAGCCAGATGCCTCATCTCTAGAAGAATCGATCGTTCAGCTTCACCTTTTGCGATCTTGGCATTCTCCGTAGGGTGGAACGTATGGCGACATCCCTCGACGCCCTCAGTATTGTTCTATATATATATAAGTTCCATCGGCGTCGGGTCGAGCCAATAGCTGTCGCAACTTTATTGGATTCGGCGGTATCGATGGCCTGGGCCCATTCCGCAAACATTGTCCGCCTTGTATATTGTCTTCGTGGCCGTTGTGCGAGAATTACGGCAAAATAAACAGCCCCTAATGAATGCGGGCGACGTCGAAACCTATCTGCACTCACCTATAGTGTTTTTGCTGCTATGCGGATGCGCCACAATCGATTAGCGTAGCCGTGAGGTATGCATGTTGAATTTATGGTGGGTAAAATGAAAATAATTTTAGAGAAGATGAATAAATGTAGGTCGGAAATGACTAAGGGGCGACTTTCTATAAATAAATCGTTTACGAAGGACTGACTCAATCCTTTTAAAGAGACAAAAACGACGGCCAACCGGCGGCAAATACAAAACTAGCCCTTATCTGCTTGGAATTAATACGTATTTAACATTCAGTCGCACGGATGGCGAACACTGTTCATTTTAAATCCATTCAAAATGTGCCCTTTCAGGCCCCAGTGCGGCGGCGGGTTCTAATCCGGAAAGGCAAAAAGGAGACGACGTGGTGGCTGAATTGAGCGGAATGGAGGGCCGACATTGTTAAGGAGGTTGATGCGTTCACCGTACGCGGGCTCATTAGTTTTTTGCGGGTCTGTGCCGAGTGAACGCGACACTATCGCGCTCCTGCGCACGGTTTAAATTTAATACTCCACCTGAGCAATTTGTATACGTCGCCCTGCGCCCCAGAGCTAAATGAACCCCGCCGCTTTAACCGGCGCATAAATTGGAACGATCTTGCACCAGACTGTATCGCACGGCGTTTGTACGGAAAATGGGTCCGTATAATCGCGGTTTACTCTGTGTAATTTGGACACAAAGTAACCGTTGATGGCCGGAATATTCATCGCACGCTTTCAACAGGTTTTCGCCGCACAATGTTTTGTGGCGAGGTGCCATTTTACACCAAATGAAATACTTCATGAATCCGGTATCTAGCATATAATCTACTTTGATGGTATAAAGGTACTACCATTGTTTCTATATTCTTATACAGTGAAGTCAAATAAATTTGTTGTCAAAATAATACTAGTTTATAAGTAGGGAATTTTGTAGACGTAAATATAGGCATAATGCAATTCCCAATCGATACCTACGATTAGATTTAAGTTAGCTGTCGAACATTGTAAGCCAGTCTCTAGAAATATAATGAGTTTTCATCAGTGTGTTATAATTTGTCACCTTAACCACCCGAAGAAATAAAGATTCTCATTACTACAATCTAAACATAAACAAGTAATCTTGGACACATCGTGCAATAGAGAGTGATTATCGATTTTTTGCTCTTTTTAAAATTTCTAATCTAACTTTTAATCATATAATAGAAATGAATTACAAATTTCAATGTCGAGTCATATCCTAGTTTTTGTATGTCTCACAATGTCATACGGTGAGAATTGTTGAAGTTAAGAAAGGTTATAGTTATTAATTTAAGTAGAACTCTATTTCAATATCTACACTTTGAAAAATCCAGCATAACAACCTTACCAATCACACAAATAAAGTGTTCAAAGTAGGAATTTCCCTTTATCGATGGTGCTTTGAATCCCCTTTTGTAACCAAAATTGATTACGAGCTCGGCTATGTTCATTACATCCCTTTGTAGGTGCACTAAAGTACAGCGAATAAAGAAAAAATACTAAATTCCTAACTTTTGGAGCCGCGCCGGTTAATATATTGTGTGTGGACATGTAATTTATTGCGGGGCACGTTTAAAAGGTGAAAAGTATTAAATCTCAGGTTGGGTTTTTTTTAGTTAAATCCCAGCTACGAGCAAAAGCACCCTTCTTCGTAGCATAAATAAAAATTAAAAAGTTGGTTGCATATTTCAGCGATTACGGGGATTAACTTGGGAAATATAGAGCGTAGCACCCGCCAGGGGTCGCTACGGTAACCATTTAATTAAAATATTTTTAAACATTTCCCTAAAGCGTCGTAATTCAACTCGGACTATAATTTAATCGGTTATCGTTGATTTTTCGCGATCGTTAATGGGCGATAGCGAATTTCTTGGTTTTCGCACGTAATTTAATTTGCAGGGTTCTAGATTAATTAATTAGACAACCCTGATGCTTGCTTCCGACGTGCGGTACTCTCAAACATCTCGTAGTTCACACACCTACCACCTTAGGCGTTCCTGTACACCTACGACCTTCCTATAATTAATTAGTTCGTATTCATCTATGTATGTGTGAATTTAACGATGTTAGAGACAGATCCTTTACACTACTAGAGTTAACAAAATTTTGTTTGTTTGTTAATTTTCTTTTAGTGGTAGGTAGAGTAATGGAAGTTTTAAACTTATTAATTATTCGAGTTATCGTAATCACAATCGCAATACTAACCACGTTTTGTAGACCATACGTGCGCACCCGATTAGGCTACGTGTCAAATCTGCAATCCGGCGACTCGTTAGTTCGCAATTCGCGTTAATTAACGGTTGACGACGTCGCCACCTACTTTGCCTCTTCGCCTATTCCGTTCATTTGCTTAGCCGATATCGTTGGGCGCCGAGAGCGCTCGCTGAGGTCGAACTCGGTTGCGAAATTTAATCGCAAACTGCGATCTGGAAACTTTAATATTAGCCGCGGTACGTCGCCAGTCCCTTCTTCCATACGCCCAGTCGGGTTCCTGTTTGCCTTTTCCGGGAATTACGGGAAATCGATTGCCTGACCCAGCTAATTCCGTCAATTATTTTCTGCTGGCGCCGTGGAAAATTAAAAACGCGATATCGTTAAGCGATTTCGATTAAATTTTAACCGGATTTATTTAAATTGCGGATTTGTACCGGTGCCTCCACCCAAAAATTTATTGCTTTCTTATTGTATTTTAATATATTTTTTAATAAAGTCAAGATATAAATTCCTACATCAACCATAAAATCCCATTTGATTGTATCATTCAATCACAAAAATGAAAATAATTTTCATTGTGGACGGTAAAAAGTTACATATCGTGTATTAATTTCGTCAATTATTTTTCACTGATTTCATAAAAATTAAAAACACAATTGATTTCGTTAAAATATTTTCGCGTTTATTTAAATTGTGGTTTAGTACCGGCGCATCCACCAAAAATTTAGTATCTCTATCCGATTTCAAAAAGGTTTCAGTCGTTAAATTTCATTTGTTGGTGTCATAGTACGTTATATCAATCACTACTATCCTGATTAATCACTTTAATTATGAAAGCCAAAAAGTTACATGTTATACGATCTATGAGCTGAAGTTTCATACTACATAGATTTTTGTTTGGTAATTGTTATACATATAGCATTTATTTTTCTAAAATATATATAAATATAAAGTGATAAATATGTGTTATGATGTAAAAAGTCTATACTAATAAATTCATCGTTTATCTTGTTGTAGTTCTGATGGAAATGTTCTTGTAATTGTTGGGTACGGTTGGGAGCGGTCAGAACGACCAAATTCGAGTAATCTAGGGCTCTAAATGACGGGTCTGAAACCAGCCAATTGATTACTACGCTGGCAGGGTTCGGTAATTTAATAATACGGAAAACCGCATCGGCAATATCTGCGTCAATATTCATGTGTCCCGTGCACATGAAGCCATAGTGTCATTGTTTCCTCTGTCAAGCGTTGATGGATTTATCGAGTTTAAAAGTATCGTGTCCGTTATTAAATTTATCGCTTGTCGCGCGTCTCGTTTAACGTTTTCGAGCTAAATAAGTCCCTTCTAGAGTGAGGATATGAAATTTCAGAAATCCCCCGTCTATTTACGTCCGCGCATACATAACTTCCTGGAGGGGAACTTCGGCGACAAAACGAAAAGTACACAAAACACATTTTTGGCAACAAAGCGCGACATCAAAACTTCGGAAATAAGGGGCGCTCGTTCGAGAAACGCGGCCCCGGAGAAAATAGTATTAAACTTTGAGTGGGTGTCGGGGATGTGACCCACCTTTTGGAAGAGGCTCGATTAATTTCGCTGGAGTGAAGTTTTTCTCGGACAGCAAAATGTATCACCTTTCGCCGTTTTTTTGTTCTCTTGGAAAATTAGCGGCTAATTAGCAATTTTCTTCCCCCCATTCCTGGAGTTCATCGCGAAATTAATATATATTCATGCCACGGGCCGCGCGCTCTTCTACAGGGAGATATCTCCGCTATAATAACCTGTTAATAGTTTCTAACTTAACCTTATCGCGCGGTAACGAGCAAAGTTTTCGTCCTGCGCGAATCATTCCCGAGATTTCTCTCGGTCCGTAAGTTGGGGCCCCATTTCTTGCTTGCTCTCGGCCGTCCCGTATACCTCCAGAATTATTTAGGAACCCCCTGTTTTATTATTTAATGGTGTAGATCAATAGCCGAAAGTAACCGTTTCAACACTCCACCTTCACATACACCAATTCCTTTACTCTTAAGAGAGTAACTTGTTTCTATTTGACTGTAGATTGTTTATAATTCCTCAAAGAGAAAAGATTTAAAAGGAATTGGTTCTAATCCGATTAAAGGTTCTCATTCTCCGATCAAATCAAATCCTTTACGAGAAGTTTGTTATATTTATCTGGTGTCACCTGGTATTGACAGGCTGAAAAGGGATCGACGGTGGGCGACGCCTCTCCATTTCCCCTCCGACCCTTTTTTACGGGCGATTGTGACGACGATTGCTCATTGCCCCATTCCATCAGGATTACTCGTTTTGAGGTTTAGAACGACCCATTTTCAAACAGGTCAATACCCTATCTCATATCGAGTCAACAGTCGTTCAGATCGTTTTTATCTTTTCCCCTTACGTACCTGAAAATTCCCGTAAACCGTCCCGAAATTATCTTTCTCGGTCGACTGAAACGGTTTTATCACGTCCGGACACGTTGGCAAACTAAACTGAACAAGCGTCGTTAAGGAATTGCGGCGAACGAAGTTTGTGGCCGAGTGTTCGAAATTAGATACAGCACCGAGGCCCCTCTTGATTGACGCGACCGGAAGAGGGCCAATAGGATCGGTAGATGGCCCTCCGGCAGGAGCAACTTCTAATATCCTTGCTGTCAACTCGCCCTTGTTCTCGTCAGGAGGGAAAGGACGCAAAACACAATAGCCACCAAGTTTACTAGAGAAAGATTTTTGTGACCGTTGGGAAACGAAAATAAATAAGAAAACCTTAGAATGAAACTTAGTGTTGAATATAAATTTACTTACAAAATTTTATACATGCTAATAATAATAATTTTAAAAAGGGAAATATTACGTGATTAAATTGAATTAGTTATCGAAGCATGAAATCTATGAAAATTTAGAAATAACTACTTCAAATAGATATACGTTTATTTGATTACAAGATATTTTAGATCTGGTTTATTTTTTAAATGATTTTTTTTAAATAATAGAAATTATAACAATGGTTATATGTATACATACAAACTCGGTTGCAAGGAAGGAAATGACGCTCAGGGCGATAATAGCAACCTGTTAAATGTTTTGGGTCGGAGAATTTGTCCGCCGACAATCCGAAATTGCGGTAACCGACGATAATTGTATCTCGGATGAGCAGATGGCGCCCCGCATTGTCTTCGCGGGGGTTAAAGCCACCTTTGATGCTCGAATCTCGTCCGCTCTCGCCCCCGCAGCATAATTCCCCGAATTAATTTGAACCGATCGCATTTACCGTTCCGTCGTTTGCTCGAATGATCGTAAGAGGTCGAAACTCGACGTTTTAGGTACTCTTGTTATTTTTTATTTGTTGGTTTGAACTTTTGAACATGGCAACATGCAATTTCGTCGAGTATCTGAATTCCGTTGGAGGGTGAAGCCGTGTGTGATAAGCTGCGAATATAAGTAGACGCTTTGCTCGATCCAACGACGGACAAACTTCGAATGTTCGTTTGCCGTTGGGTTTTAAAACTTTATTCCAGCATCTAAACTTTGCTCTTTGACGGATACGTTATCTCGAAGATCGGGAAAATAATTCAGATGCAAATACCATCCTTTATTCCTTCGTTCTTTTCGATTTATTCACTCTGTATTCAACATTAAACTAACATTTTTATACAAATAACTGAATGAATAAATAACGCCAGTAAAATGTTGATTTTATATTTCATCTAGATTTTATTCGTTTAGAACCGTCATCTCGCTATACAATAAAATTGCTTTAATTCATCCAGTTGTCAGAAATGATATGTATTGATAGGGTTTCGTGACATTTCAAAAACAATAAACTTTACGTTCCCCGATCGAAAACACCCTGTATGAGAACCCCAGTCTTTTATTAATGTCAGGCGAGTCCTGCGGGAACGAATACGCATCGGGAATCGATACCTGACATTTTAATAATGGATCCGTAGCATTTCCGCTGGATGGCTCCTGCGCCGGCTCGTCGTAACCAAAAGGTTAAACGGCTGGTGGAGCCGAAATGAAAATTTCCTCTCGGATAATTTGCCAGACCGAAAGGGGTGTCACAAAACATTACTTTACTCGACAAAAGTTTTATTAAAAAAAAAAAAGAACTAAAAAGCTTATGTTGACGTTTTGAAATCATTTAATTCCTTTTAAATAAGCTTAAGGTTGGATTATATCTCTAAGACTAAGGTTAAGGGGTTAAATAATTACATCACAAAACATAACTTTACTCGATAAAAATTTTATTAAAAAACGAAAACTTTATGTTGACGTTTTGAAATCGTTTAATTCCTTTTAAATAAGCTTTAGGTTGGATTATATCTCTAAGACTAAGGTAAGGTTAAGGGGTTAAATGATGAAAGGACGATCTTCCACCGTAGGAGAAAGGGTGCATATTGGGTTCCACCGAATAATTCCACGAAATCTCGGGACAATGCATAGAATTCCTTTGAAGCCCATGATTAAGCGTATTGAATATTTCCTGTATTATCCTCGTACCCGATATAAACGGAAAGTGTGACGGAATTTGTGGTAGCGAAGTAGAGGGTTTCGGAAATATGGGATCCTTTGTGCTAACCGAGGCTTGGACGCGGTTTTTTTATTGTCCTTGGCGAACCTGCGCATGAAACCTGCGTTATTTATGCCTCCTGGCAAAACCCATTACCTAGACCGCTTACCCGTATAATTGATGGCTAACAAATAACCTAATCTCGTTTTAATGTTGCATGAAATTCTATCACGAACCAACTTAATCATATTAAACTACCATTATTTGAAAAGAGAAATAAAATAAATAACATAAATAACATAAATATTTAAGCTTCATTCGGCGAAAGATACTTCATTCGTTATTACTTGTTTTCGACGTACTATAACCCGAAATGAAGTTGCACCATAAAGAGAAAGATAAAAAAGTAAGCCTCCACTCCGTAACAATGCCAAGTTCTCTTTCATCTTTCTCTTCATGGTGTAGTTCCATTTCGGATTATAGTACGTCAAAAAAAATTCTTTTATCTAATTATACATGACATAGTGAGAGACGAAAACTAAACATTTAGGATAACACAATTAATTGATAACGCATGACGAATCTTTCACCGAACAGAGTATATTTATGTTATCCAATTGTATCAACGTTCAAGTCAAATTTCTCCACTAAACTTAATCAATATAAGTCAATTTACGTCCACCAATATTGGCGTAGCGGGATGATCCCTTCAAAACATATTTGTATGCGGCGACGTGCATGTGTCGCACCTTGAGGGCGTCGGGGTGCTCCTCTTGTGTACCTAGGTCCGTATTGAGCCATAAAAGAGGCGCTGCACCGACCAAACTAATATCGACGGTGCACGAGCCGTCTTAAAGCGTTCGACCACATTTGTTTTTGTTATATGCTTACATAGACTCCAATACTGCCCGGATATGTTTGCGCGATCGATGACTTGAGGACCTTTGATGGACCGAGTTGGTCCTCTAGCGCAATCCTTGAGATAAACTATCTAAAACGCTCTTCCACGAAGAAAAAAAAAGTCAACGTAGCAATTTCGTCTTAAGCTCCTTTTATATCTGCCGTTTCGAGATGCATCCATTTTCGCGTTTTGTTTTATTAAATGCTCTGGAGACCAAGGAGCGCTTCGTTTTGAAGGAGGAGGAAGAGTGGGAAGAATAGGTGGATGGGGGAAGGGTATTGTTCAAAGTTCTGCATTCGTTGAAGAATAAAAAGAGCACATAATACGCCCGAATTGCTTTAGAGGGAAATGGGGAAGCGCAGGTAGACAAAATGGTGGGGGTGGCATTAGCGCGATTATGATAATTAAAACTGCTTTGTGTTCCGGGCCGAGCATCTTTTATGGATTAAAGAAAAGGGGGCGTATAGGTTCAGTGGCCAGTAAAGCTCCTGTTTCTTAAAAAACGGCATTTATTCAAACACTGGTATTAAAAAAAAAAACTTCGTCTCGGTTTTCCCAATTATCCATTGTCTTGTAATATCTTTTAATCTTCCTAATGAATAACGCTCATTTTAAACCTTTCAATACTAACGTTTCTTAAAAAAAAAAAGTTTTTATTTAAAAACGTTCACAAAAAAAAATCTTATTAGGATAAAAAGCTGGCGATTATTACACCATAAGTTGCATATAAAAGACGCCTGTTTTATAAAAACGACTTTATTTAAGAATGTTCCCAAAAAAAGTATCTTAGAAGGTTGAAAAGACGATGATCATTATGGTACGCCACAAGTTGCACATAGAGGGCGCCTGGATAAGTCCACAGTCCTGTGACACGGTTTAAAGCGATTAGCGCCGACTTTGCACTAGACTGTACCCGAACCGGTGCGAAACCCGTATCCATGGATACCCGAGCAGAGGGCGACTCAGTCGATAGTCGGTCGGTGTCGGCGATGACAGCGCCTCGCGCGGAGCGTCGCCGAACTAACACGCTCGACACGCGCAACTCGAATTTATCGCACCAAAGTTGAATTTGGGAAGGGGGTAGATTAAAAAATTACTTTTTCTTTTACGAAACTATGTTTTATTATATTATTTATGATTAAAACAAATAGTATGGATGTACTAGCTACTCCACTTAAGTAGTTAAGTCTAGTTATAAGATAAAATATTTTAGAAAAGAAACTTAAATACAAGTGTTTAATCTATAAGTCATATCGAAACCCATAGCATTTTGGTTGACACCAGCGATAAAATCCAAGTGTATGGGACCTGGTGGATTACCTAAAATTAAATAATTTTTTTCTCTTGATCGAAATAAAAATAATGTTAGTTACCTTCGAGTGGACCGGTATTGCCAGTACATATTTTTCCGCTAGACAAATATCCACTTAATAGCAGATAATCGACACAATTAGGGTCAAAGTCAATCTTATTTACAGTCAACCTAAACAAAAACAATTTTTTAAAGAACGGTTTAGCCCAGTGATGGCGAACCTATGACCCGCGGGTCAAACACTGACCCACGTAATACTTTTAAATGACCCAGACGTTGATTTTTATAAACTTATTTCTCATGTCTTGAAATAGAGAATAGACAAAAATGTTTTAAGAAAGTTTATACGGGGAAATTTAATATACAGAGTACAAGTTTATACGCTTTATCACATATAAATTCACGATGACCGTTAATATACATCCAAGAACGACTTCCTCCCGTTTTAATTGAATGTTACTCCAGAAAATTACTCAAATGATGAAGTTGTTTCATACATTGTATGATTGCTACTTTTGTAATAGAAAATAAAGTTAATCACAAAAAATATTCATTGATGGGTTTCAATGTTTATTAGCGATTTTTTAAATATAAAAAAATACTTAAAAACTCGTTAATTTATGTTAGTGTCATGGCAAAAATAATGCGGTTAAATTAGAGAATATAGTTTTCTTTTAATTTTTGAGAAAATTTCTAATCTAAATCTAAATCGTTGTTAACCGATATTTTTGGTTAGGTGCAAGATATCGAGGTGCGATTTCTAGTATAAGATATATAAATCCATTTAATTTTTCAGAGAAAATTTAGAAAATCTATGAATATATTGAGAAATGCTCTCTAGTGATGACATTAAAATACAATCACCACAAGTGAGGTTGGAATCAAAACGGGACATCTGTATATTTATTTGTATATAATATTACTATTTTATGGCAGGTATGAAATTTTATTCTATGTGCAGTCAAATACCCATTGCAGAAGAACTGGGGTCATCCCGGTGATGTCATTTTTAAACAAAAAGAAAGGGAGCTCGTTTACTCTTAGAAGTAAGGGCCCAAGAAATAAGTTTATAAAAAACAAATTCCTCCTTTGCAAGTGACTTAATAGTAATGCCCCACGAGCCAGCACTAAAAAAATATAATGAGCAAAATTTGACCGACTTCTTGAAAAGGTTCGCCATCACTGGTTTAGCCCATTCTTACAGTTACTTCACTTTAAGTTCAAGCTCTTGTTATTAAAATGAGGGGTGTAGAGTGTTAACAATTATTTCAAATACTACTATCGGTGTCATAAGTTAAGTCAGTGAGCTTTGGGATGCTCATACTCCGAAAGTTTTCGTTGAAAGAAATCGGGGTAAAGACTAACTATTCGAAAGACCAACTCGAAATCGACTATTTCAAGAATTGAATTTTCTAGGTAGAACAGACAATTTTTGAAAAAAAGAAAAATATCATGTGAACAGTAAACAGATGAGGCTACATCTTACAAAAGGTCCCAATTTTTTGTCTTCAGCGGTTTTTCAGAAAAAAATTTCAAAGTTGGCATTCTCCGCGTAGCGGTCAAAAACCGGTCCTTTTTTCATTTAACTCAATATTTCCTAAACCGCGTGATCAATGATTTTAAATTTTAGCTATGTTACGCAGAAATGATTATCGATCATAATAGTTTTTACTCCAATTTTTTTTTTCAACGAAAACTTTCGGAGTACGAACACCCTAAACTTAACTGACTTGACTTTTGGCACCAATAGTAATATTCAAAGTATTTTTAACATGTCTACTCAATTTTATTTATTATTTAATTCAATTTTTTTAAAAATTATACTTACGTAACTCCGCATATATTATCATGTCTCTTAAAACACATTGAGTATCTTTGATTAGAAACATAAACATTTGTCGTACTTGAACTATCAAAACCAAAACTCCTTACTACTCCAGACGTTTCAGTGAAATATTGCAAGCAACCAGTAGGAGCTAAATAATTATAATCGTTAACCAATTCCTTATCAATTTTGTTAAAAATGGATTCTTTCCTTGGACACTCCAATTGAGTAATTTTAATATTCCAATAAGGTTGTGGATTAGAATTAGGACCAATTTTCATAGTTAGAGTGATATTATTCGAACGTATTACATCGATATAAACTGTAATTTAAAAATAAAAAATGAAAATAGTTTGTATCAAAAACTTTTGATACAAGTCAAACTTACTATGTTGTCCTGTATTATAACCACAAATTTGAGGTATGTTTTTACTAGGAGTAACATAAAAATTATCAATGGCACATTGTCTCTCATTATTTAGATTTGAAGGTGGCGTTGTATGAAAAGCTAAGAAGTCCAATTTGAGTTGACAGATATTTTCGTTAGCCGTAAGAACATTGTATGTGCATAATTCAGGAAATTTTAACCCTAACCCTCCGTTGAAATAAGACACTTTCGCATTGGACGTTCGGCCACAGCTTTTCGTGTCTGCGGACAAAAAGATCAAAATCCCGGTCACGTATTACGTAGGAAACAGAACGCGAGTGGTTACTCACAGGAGCAACAGGTGGACAGGAGGCCACAATGCCCTCTAGGGATACCACCAGTGAGTAAACATTCAGTTTTTGTCTTGCATATTCCCTCTTCTTTATTACCATTTGGTAAAGATACGGTGCATTTTTCTTGACGAGATACTTTTAAAAATAATACAATAATTTATTTAGTAGACCAATATGTATACTTACGTTTTGTTAAAGCAATATTATCTCTTCCGAAGATATTATTTAAAATGTGGCAATATCTGCCACATATAAATAAGAGTAGAAATAAAATACTTGAAGTAAACACTTTCATTTTGTTAGAAAGACTATATTTTAGTAATAGTTTTTGGAGTATATATACGAAAATTTCTGGGTTGCTGAGTAAGGTACAAATCTTTGAACAACTGTAACTAATTGAAGGGTAAATAATATTTTTCCGGTGTCCTATTTACGTTAATGGAAGTACCGGTGGATAGGTATTGATTTTTTGATAATATAAGGTGTGGAAAGATAAACGACCATATTTCAAAATGATGTCATTAATAATTCATTTCTAATTTTTCTTAAATTTATACATATTTACTATTAAACAAATAACAATCAGAATGTAATAGTAATACAAGTCAAACTGCAATTTTATCTTTATAACCTTACAGAATAAATACATCGGCGATATGTACAATAAGTTTTTTTTATTCAGTGGTTAATTCCTGAAATACGGTCTTCCCACCGCGTATGTACTCATTGGCATTCCAGTCTTGCTATAAATGTCATTCTGATCGTAATCAACGTCGTAGTATATCCCACTCTGTTGCTAGCAAAATCAGATTTAAGCAAATTTATGCTGTATTTATGTTATCTTTTACTTACAGCAATCGACGCGTTGCTTCTGCTCTTCGGCCGAGGTACCTGAAAGCTCCTGCCCAAGAGATCAGTCTTATCTTCTTCCTCACTGGAACTAGAGTTATCCAAGGGTCTCATCCCTTGGACGCTTGCTGCTCTAGCGGCTAATTGAGCTTGAAGGCCCAATCTTGGAAGAGGTATTGGAGGGAGAGTACCGTGCATGGAACTGTGTTGAAGAGTACTATGAACCGGTAATGTTGGATAACCGAATACTGCTGAAGATGGACGAGTTGGACCGTTTACAGGTTCAGGCTGAAATAAATAAAAAAATTTCAAATTAAAAACTTTCTAAATAAAAAACTTGTTTTATTTTTAACTTACCGCGTAATGATTAGCTTGAGCCATAGCGTCAGCAATTTGAGCCCACCTTAATCGATCTTCCATCGTTAATTGATAAGGTGGACCTCCAACTGGTGGCGCTTTTATTGTACTTCCGTTACCACCTAAATAACCAAACACTGGACTTCCTACTCCAGCTTTTTGCTCCTTACTCCATCTTCGACTACAAAATAAAGATTTATAAAATTTTATTTGAGTAGTTTTTGTTAATAACATACGTCCACATCACTAAACATATTAGTGTAAGTCCAATGATGACAACTGCAGCAACACTAGCTCCAATTGCAACTGCAAGAACTTCACCATCGAGTTCACATTGTGTTCCATAATAATTTCCGGAACAACTAAAATTAAAAACAAGTTTTTTTAAGTTATAATCAACTCTAAAGCTTTACAATAAAAAGTTTCATTCATTTCAATTACATTTACTATACAAAATATACTCCTTAGTCTTTAAATTTACGTTAAAATTCTATCTTGATTGTTATGAATAAAATCTGTGCGATTTTTTATATTGTGATGTCATCGATCAAAATTCTTTTTTTGGTGGTAATTATAAAAAATTGATTTACAATAAAAAATAAAACCTTAAGTGTTAATTTAATGTAAAAATTATTTCTTAATCTCAATAAATAAACTCTATACGCTGTTTTTAAGTTTAAACTTTATACTTACACACAAACTTCTTGCCCATTTTGATATTTACACTCTCCACGATTATTACAATGTTGTGATGAACATTGTTCACAATGTCTTCCGGCTCTGTGCTTATTATCCGACCAAGGATCTCTAAATCCTTCATTACATTCACATTTAAAGCTACCAAATGTGTTTATGCACTTGGCGTGGATGTGACAATCGTGTAAATCTTGGGATGAGCATTCATCAAGATCTAAAAAATTATTATTATTATTTCTAATCTAAAGTAGATAAGATATATGGTTTAATTACCTTGTAAATTAGATACAGATCCAGGAGGACTATCAACCCATAAAGCACTATCTCCGATATTATTACTTCTTCTTTGTATAACTCCAAGAAGATGTTTTTGAATTTCACCTCGTACTTGTGGTCTGGCAGTATCACCGTTTTCTTCTAATTGAAGTGTTAAATTAACGAAAACTCCAGCTTGTCCTGCTGATCTGTCTCCTTTGTAAATCCTGTTAACTTTTGCGTCGAGGAATTCGTCGGAAAATCGAGTCATTGACATTGCAGATTCCAACTTTAATAAATAAAATTTAAAAAAAAATACATTACGATGAAATTAGTTAAAAGAGTTTTACTTACAGCTCTTTCTGTTTCACGAGATAATCTTTGAAAAGTAGAACTTGATTTATCAGAAAGTTCATTCTGCCAAACAACTCTTTGTTCGTACCATCGATCGATTCTCAAAGATAACAAAACTGAAACAACCTTTCTACAAGGATCTCGATGTTTTCTTCTTGCATGTCCAGGTCTACAGTAACAAGCACTAACTCCAGCTTCCGTTCTACAAATTTCATGTTGAGATGCATCACAAGTTAAATCATCTCCAACTATACAAGTATCAATTCTAACAGGTGGTTGATTAGGTCTTCTATAGGTCGGTTTTCTTGGCGTTGGTTTAATATTATGATGAACTCCTTCCGGTTTGTTATTAATATCCACTACGGCATATCCAGTTCCAGTAATCGAATTACTAGAAGCTTGCGTGGGATGTATGACAGTTCGTGAAGAAGTAGGTTCACCGAAAAGATTCAAGTAAGTTCTCTTGCCATCAATAGAAACGAAACCTTGTCCGTCTTGAGGAGTTAAGATTACATCAGTTGGTGATCCTAGATTGATATTTTCTATTTCAACGGGGATTACGTATGGTTTTCCTTGTCCTTGACCGGGACCTTGAATTGCAGAAACTGTTACATCGAATATATCACCCGGTTTATGAATGTGGGGTCTTGAGGTAGCTTCTGGTTTTCTTCCAGGACGAAATTCGGTGTCATCTAGGACAATTCCTGGACGTGGTCTATACAATGATGGATCAGAACTTGATTGCGTTTGGTTAGACAACGTTACTATTGAGGTTTCTGTTTGTAAACTTGGTATTTCTGTTGGGTTTGCTGAATAAGTTACTAATGGAAGACTTTCCGTTGGGATACTTGATAAAGATGATGATTGGGTAATTTCAGATTTCATTATTGTTTGTAAAATATCTTGTATTGAGGATTCTAAAATGGGTTGATCTTCAGGCGAAGAAATAGTTTCATTTAATCTGTCATCTAATGTTATTTTAGTTGTTATATTTTCAACTGAAGATGGTTCGATTGTTACTGTTTCGTTTACTAAAGGTTCTTCAGTTGTAACCTTAGGTTCATTTGTTGGATCATTTTTTATATTTATTGTTGTCGTTTCTATACTACTAGAGTTTTTAATTTCTTCATGTTCCTCAATTTCTGTCTGATTACTTTCGATACCGTTATTTTCCTCCGATTCAGAAACCAATTCTGTAGTATCTTCTTCTTTTTCAGTATCACTTGTATCCAATGATCCATTTAAATCAGTACCAGGATCAAAATTTAAAATATCTTCATCTGGCTTTTCACTAGTGATACTTATATCATCTGTTCTCTGCGGTATTGGTTTATAAGATGGAGGTCTTCTATTAGGTCCTGGTCTTCTTGGAGGTAATCGATTCCATGGAGGAATTGTAACAGGTCTATACACTGATGGTCTTACTTTATTACTTCCCACAGGAATAATTTTATCCATAGGAAATGGTCGAACTGGTGAAGTATTTTGAGGAGGAATATCAAAAGGATAGGGTGTTGGTAGTTTAGTTGCCGGAGGCGTCATTTGTGTTAAAGGAGGTGGTGGTGGTACATCAAAATCTGGCGGTAAATCTGGAACATCAGTTATTCTCGGTGGACCCCTATTATTAATTCTAGAAGAAAGAGGACGAACTGGACGTCCAGGAGGTAAACCTGTATTCGCTTGAACGTTAACTTTTCCATGTAAGAGTTGTACCAATCCCGTAATTATCTTTTGAATATCTGGATTAACTTGTCGCGGTTGGTGCGATTGGGTAGCAAAATCCAGATGCGCCATCGTGGCAGTGGGGTTGATTTGGGGCTCCAGAGGAACTGATCTGCCCTTTGGAGCCCCTCGGTCTTCCCCCGAGCTACCAATATCTTTATCGATCGTCTTCGACGGTTGAATGAAATTAACCAAACGTCCGGATAATTCAACATCATTCGAATCTATATGATCGATATTTTTATCGCTTAAAATATCTTCGAAACTTTTCGTTTTTGTATGTATTGGGTCGTCTACAAAGGTCGACGTCCTTGGAAATTTATCGTTTATTGTTTGGCTTTCTGAGGAATGAATTTCACTCGGCCCGGATGTGGACGTTACGTGTTGTTGCGCCTCTTGGCTAATAAGGTGATCTTCGTACGCTGAATTTGGGGATATGTATGAGTTGGCGTATTCGTGTGCTCCTGGAATATTAAAAAAGTGAAAGTATTGAGTCATAAAATATAAAGAAATTGAGTCTAAATATAAAATCAAAATCTCAACGGAAACTTTTAGGAAAACTAGAATATGTGGAAACTAGAATATTGATTTATTGTTAGTTAGTTTCATCATGAAACTTTTCTTCAATGTGGGTGAATAGGTCGACGCGGGATTGTTTTAAAACACGGTTTATGATCCTTATGATATCTTTACAAAAGGATAATGCGAACTAAAGTGTGTACGGGACTTTCACAAGACCGAGATGACTGCTTTTATTGTACAATGCGGGAAACACGTAATGTCACAATCTAAGAGCTATTGTTTCAACTTTACAGTGTTACTTGTCATGTAAAAGAAAAAGTTGAGGAAAATTATATATAATAAAGTTGTAACTATCAAACGACAAATTGTAATTTAATACAAATTCAGTTTGAGAACGTAGCCTAATTTTTAATGTTTAAAAACGTCAATTAAAGACTTTAACTTACATTTTCTTTTCTGAGGGAAAAACTAACAGTCATCGAAAATTCATCTTTGGCAAAAACAAAAATTAAGTATTAATCTAAATCCTCATCAAATTTCAAGTCTCAATAATGATAAGTTTTTTGAGTTATGAATTTTTTTAAAATGACTAATTTTAATCAACATTATGCAACATTTTCTCCTCTGAGAAAAAAACTAAAATTTGTAGAAAGTTCATCTTCGACGAAAATAAAAATTAAATATCAGTCTAAATTCTCATAAAATTTCAAGTCTCAATAATGATTAGTTTTTGAGATATGAATTTTTAAAAATTCACAAATTTTAACGAACATGTAAATTAAATTAGGTTAGAACTTCCTTTCTCTAGAAAAAACTAAAAGTCCTAGAAAGTTAATTTTCGGTAGAAACGAAGACTAAGTTTCAATCTAAATTCTCATAAAATTTTAAGTCTCAACAATAATTAGTTTTTTAGATATGAAATTTAAAATATTGACTAGTTATATAATATAATCGATATAGTAATTTTTTTTGTAATGTTTTTATTCCTTGATCATTTGTTGGCAATCAATGAAAAGAAAACAGCTCACATAATCAGAAGTTTTGAAGTTATATGATATATCCTCAAATTATTTATTAGAGAAAAAGAATGTGAAGAAAGTTTATTTAAAAACTTCTCTAATTACCTGCTCACATTAAAAAGAAAAATTCAATAAACAGCTTGGAAAAATTTCCAAATTATTAAATTTTTAACCTCTCACTAAAAGAAAAAAATTAAAAGAGAAATTACGAAGAAATATAGTAAGTTAACATTAATTATCAGTCATGTAATTTTTTTTTGTGAAGTCATTATGATTAATACAACATTAAATTGTTAACGCCCCTATTTATCTACAGAAAATATCTTGTTTAGTAGAGCAGAAATCGCTATTCAATTCTAAACCGTCTTTCTAATTGTATCAGCAATTTGATTTTTTTTGTGGTTTTGTGAGTGAAAATAAGCTACATTCTAATCCTATTTAAACGCATTTCCCAACAAGAAATTACAAATTGATTTATTATTGATTACTATAGATACAATAAAAATCTTTTTATAAAACAAAGCGATTCATGTCAAATCGGGGTCAGTACATCGATTGTAACCCAATTCTTCAGTAAACAAGCAATGGAACTCGAGAAATATGCAAAGTTCCGTTTACTGTCATCTTTATTTCTCCGCATATTTTTCCGCCTCGTTTTTCAATCAATTAGTCTACGTCCGCCCAGTCAATAAAGTTTATCCACAAAGCCTGTAACCCAGTGGCTCAATTCCCTCCACTTTACAGACCTGGATTCGTCGATTTGCAACAATAGGACGTTGAGACTGCCGGCATATGCGTAATGAAGACAGTTAGGTTTCGTGTAAAAATAGTTTGACGAGACCGTACCGGTAACGTACAGTACAGTTAACCGTGGAACGGTGACGGTTAGTTTATTTAAGCAGATTACCGAACCCGAGATTGGACCAGTAACCGTTTCCGATTTATCCTCCAACGACGGTAAATTGACGCAGAATATGTTTGGTTGTGTACAGAGGTGAATTTGTGGTTTGCTAACTGCGTTTTGGCTTTACAAACCCATCCCATTGTTCGACTATTGAAAGTCATTTATTTCAGTTAATGAATGAAATGGCAATTTTATATTACTTATTAAAAAAATGTAGATAGGTGGTAATAAAGAAAGAATGACGAGGCAGTAACACCTTTGACCACATTGTAAAGAGAGTTTCACTTATTTTAGAGTAGAAACCGTAACGTTACCGATGGTCGGGTTCTTGAACGTGAAAGAAACGTTTGTTCTCCATTCGTCTTATCTCCAACCGCGTGGGTTTCGTAAATTTTACTTTCTACTTACTTCAAAGAAAGGCGATAGCACTTTCATCTCGATTTACGAAAATGGTAACAGGAAATACACTTTAACTAAATTGGATTTCTTTCCAATTTTACTACAACGCCTAAACCTAACATATTGAATATTAATTATTAGTTAATACATCTAATTAATATTCACATCGTGAGTCAGGAAGATCAGGCAAAACTTTATTGTACTGTACAGTATACGAATCTCATAAAATTTATTGGGTTAGCAACTAAGTAATTGCGGATTTCACTCATAGAAGGCTTCAGTTGAATTTTTAGATTTTCAGACGTAGTACAAATGTAAAATACATTTTGTTATTTGATAGCTGGCAATTCAGCAATCAATCAGTAAAAAAAGTTTTTTGATCGGTTGCGTATTTTTCGTTTGGCCTTCGTTGAATGATGGAAAATCAAAAAGAACATTTTCGTCATATTTAGCTTTTTTATTTCCGCAAAGAGAAAAACTCATCGCAAGCTCATAAAAAGTTATGTGCTGTATATGGTGACGAAGCCTTACAAGAACGACAGTGTCAAAATTGGTTCGCCAAATTTCGTTCTGGTGATTTCTCACTCAACGACGAAAAACGCTCTGGTCGTCCAGCTGAAGTTGATGAAGTCCTAATCAAAGCAATAATCGATTCGGATCGTTACAATACAATACGTGAGACTACAGAGAAGCTTCATATGTCACATACATGCATTCTCTCATACATTCTCACATACATGCACACTCTTACCACCCAACCGAACGATCAATTCTGATGTCTACATTGAACAACTAACGAAATCAAACAATGCAGTTGAAGAAAAGCGGCCCGAATTGACAAATCGAAAAGGTGTTGTATTCCATCATGACAGTGCAAGGCCACACATCTTTGGTCACTCGGCAAAAATTATTGGAACTTGGTTGGGATGTTTTGCCACATCCACCATATAGTACTGACCTTGCACCATCTTATTACTTTTTGTTTCGATCTTTAGAAAACTCCTTAAATGGTAAAAATTTCAATAATGATGATAATGTCAAATCGTACCTGATTCAGTTTTTTGTTAATAAAAACTAGAACTTTTATGAACGTAGGATTATGATGCCGCCTGAAAGATGGCAAAAGGTCATTGATCAAAATGGGCAATACATTACAGAATAAAGTTATTTAGTTCCATCAAAAAATTGTCTTTGATTTTCTAAAAAAAATTCCCAATTACTTAGTTGCCAACCCAATACATACATATTGATATTCATTGTTTAGTATTTGATTTCAAGTTAAATCGTAATCTAAAAATAGTGTCCATTATACTGCATTCAGAATAATACTTTCTAGGAATACAAAGGAAATTCTAACCTAACTTAATTAATATGTCGCTTAAAACTAGTCAATTTTCAAAAATTCATATTTGAGAAACTAATTGTTGTTAAGACTTAAAATTTTATGAGGATTTAGACTGATATTTAGTCTTTATTTTCGCCGAAGATGAACTTTCTACAAATTTTAGTTTTTTTCTCAGAAGAGAAAATGTTACTTAATGTTGATTAAAATTAGTCAATTTTTAAAAATTCATATTTAAAAAACTAACTGTTGTTATGACTTCAAATTTGATGAGAATTTAGACTAATACTTGATCTTTATTTTTACCAAAGATAAATTTTCTATGATTTTTAGTTTTTCCCTCAGAAGAGAAAGTGTAACTTAATTTCCTTCATTGAAATTTTTTACATTCTAAAAGTGGAATTTTCTTAGGTTGACAGTATAATTTGATGTTTAGAAGTTACAATTTTATTATATATAATAATGATAGATAGGATGATTAGAATTATCCATTATTATATCTACAAAAGTATTACATATAAATTTAAAGTTCGTTTGAAAACTTGTAGATGAAAGAGTGAGTGAGAAAGCTAAAATTTTATGGTATATTAACTGCACCATATTTTTTTAATGTTATAATCTCATAGGCAAATTTATTTTTACTACCTATGATAGGTAGTTCTTTTGCACATAAAATCATATGCGTGGCTAATTTGGTCGGATACGAAATCGACGCCTCAGGCCGTAAATAACGGATTTAAAAGTTATAACAGTAAGTTGATGTTCAAGACGCATACTAATGGAACCATGGTATTCGACGTGTCTGGAATTTTTCGTTTTCTTTCCTGTAACGTTGTTCCATCTAGTACAACACGGCGTCTACACAATTCCTGATAAGTATATTAAAAAGCATTAGCCGACCGTGTCCGATTACTGCTACTGTTCTAAGCAACAGTTCCTAATCCAATTTGCATAAAATTGCGAACCCAAATTCTCCGACGAACTGGTAATTCTTGAGTTAATCGTCTAAATCGTACCGGTGGAATTAAGATGGTAATTTGGGATTTTTATCTAATTAAGTTCAAGGTAATTTACCTAGATTATTGGTTCTCTCTTTTAATACTTTTATTTTAATTTTATATACACTAAAATGGATTACAAATAATGTATGAGAGATTTATACATTTTTAATAAAAAATCATTTGTAAATAAAATCAGTATTACTTGTATTAGTAAATAACACATAAACTTTCTTAATGTTACCATTGCAATGCTTTAATTATGTAGATGAGTGAAAGCTGTACTCCACTTAAACAATCTCTAGAATAACTCCGCAAAGAAGCTGTGTTTCCTCACAAACCCAGTTGGCATATTTACAGTATTTCCGCGAAGAAATAAGAAAGTTCAAATTAAATTAGTACGTTCTCGCAAGGAAAAAGGAACATTGGTTAGCACATAAACTCGTAACAAAATAAACACGAACCCAATTTCTATCCCCATAAAGTGTCGGAATGATAAAATTAAATTCAATTATGTCTCCGTACCCCAGAAACATTTAATTATCTGTACAGTTAGCTCTCGACATCGGTTTGCCTCGGTTTCTGGCTGGCGAGCTTTATTGAACGGGACTCGTTAAAATTTTCCAATTGAACAATTAAAGTCTAAAATACGGTACGCGTCTGCTAACAATTAAAAACGCTGGCTATCGATCCATTAACGTAACTGTAAAAAGAGGTATACACGTTACGTGTGTACTCTCCCGTTTCTTTCGATGGGAATTTCGTCCCGTGGAGTTTCCAGAATTCGCGTTAAGGTCGATACTTTACCTGTCCTCGCTGGCAGGAGGCAGAAGAGTGCCATAAGGTGAAGCAAGTGGCGGTAGTCGACCACTTTGACGGCCATGTTGGAAGGTCAATCACTTTTTAACAGGATGAGGAGCCACCGTCATCGAGTCATTACCACAAAACCAACTCACTCGCGACAAAAAAGAAAATCCGGGTTTTTACTTTAATTAACCGATTTACAGTCAACACCCACGTTTACATTTTAGATACGATCGGACGTCTTCGTATTTATTTTTTCTTCTTTGAAATTTAAAGGCTACTGACCCAATTTCTTCGAGACAACTTCCCACGTTGGTTCCTTCGAAACTTCCTAACCCACAAACACAAAAACGATTTTTAACGAAATCCTCTCAAAGTAATTTTTTCCTCCTCTATTTTTTTTATTTCTTCACTGTCTGGGTTTTCTTCACTGTCTGGTAGATTCTTCGTGTCTTTTACGGCTTCAGGTTACGCACAGTCGCTGAGAACTAACGGGCTACCATCATGACGTGTATGCCGAGGTAGTCATTTGGATTTCTTCCAACCAAGGTGGGGAATGAAGCACCGTCTCTCTTCAGCGCACTGTCGAAGACTCTCTCTATCGAGTTGAGTTACCATCGAAGACCTGCAGGTTCATATGGTGCGTTTAGATTTTTACTCAAGCTCTACATCCTCTCTCCACCAACTGGTTGTTCGCTTCTAAACGCCAAGAATTTTTAAAGAATGTTTTAATGCTTCTATTAAACAGGAACTAAACCTTTATAAAAAATCCTTACTATCTAATAAACTATTTATTTAAAATTTATTATTCTTCTAAAGATGTAATTTAAAGAACCCTACTAACCTAAATAATAACAAGAATTAGTGGTTTAATAAAGTTCTAATCACAAAGTTAACGTCATTTAGTGCAGATCGATAATCTCAGCGAGCAATTTCCGCACTTATAAATAATCTTTAAAACTAATAAACGTAAACAGCTTCGATTGGCGGATTTAACAGGAAGCTTTATGAAATTGGATTGGGAAAACCTGGTAAACGTAAAAACGTAAACAGGATGCACACAGCTTGAGAGAGAGAGAGATGCTTTAATAAGAAATTTTCGTATTGGTAAATAGGAATGGCCGGTTGCTTTCTCTTTATGATTCATTCAACTTTTACTATTAGGTATCTAATGTACCAAATTATAATGTTAATAGTTCTCAATTAAAAAATTATTTTTCAGTTCATACTTTTTTTAATTTTATAAGTAATGTTTTAATTTAGTTCATTAAAAATTTCCTTATTTATTAATTTGAATAGGTGATATCAGCTTTGCAACTCACTACAAAATCATATTGATAATGTATGCAAATAGGTTAATAAATGGGGAACTAAATCCGGCTAAAATCTAATTGAAAATCTTTATTCTACGAAGATTTCGAGAGTTGCCATATCAATTAACAGGCAAGTAGTAGAATGGATAACAGGTGCTGTTAAATATCTTTGTCTGTATCTAGATACTAGACTGCGGTATTCATGGGGTTTTCATATAAACTAAAAATTTGATGATAGTAACATGAGATTAAATCAGCTATATTCACTCATGAATCAAAAATCCCATTTAAAAATAAAGTACTTTACAGTGCTTTTGCTTTACAAATCATTACCAAGATTACTACTGACTATCACTATTGTGTATGGTCAAATATCTTTAAACCCCATTTTCGCAAAGTGCAGGCTTTCCAAAATAAGATTTTATGAATAACAACCAATTCACGTTACGTGATACGTTAGGAATAATCAACTTCACCAGAAACTGAATATGCTCATAATAACGGAATTCGTAAAACTGTGGAGGAGAAACATACCACAACATGGAGATGAAGAACATTTATGTTCGGTTTAAGGGAACACTATCAAAAGACTTATCAACAAATGACGGGAGTATTGATGTGACGATATTTGAATGATCTTGTAGTGTCTATAAAATATTATTGTAATCAAGAACATCGTTTTTATAAAGAAATGTTGGTATGGAGATTGGTATTCATATAAAACATTAATAATAATAATAATATGTTTATTGCCAAGAATTGAGAAGCTTGTTTTCAAAACGTACCAAATCCACAACATTTGGAATCGCTGTATTTTGGACTGTCTATTTAAGATTTGCTTTCTCTGTATACTTGAATAGCAATTTCTTGCCAAAGTGTCCCACATTCCGTTGAAAATAGCCTCTAAATAACAGTTTTGGTTCCAAAGTGTACTACATCCAGTCGCTGTTTAGTGTCAAAACGTACCAAATCCATTTCAACAAATCCGAGACGTTCTTAAAGTAACGTGACTAACCTAAAGTAATGTAACCAAGTAACTTTCTGCTGTCAACAAGATTATTCTTCTGTTAGTATTTAATAATTTACAAAATGAGTATTGTTGAGACAGAAGAGTTTTTTGAAGACGTGAAATATTTGTTAAGAAGTGTGAAATATTTGCAAATTAGTCGATGAGCAGTAGACTATGTTGCAAACAAAAAAATTTTAAAACTATTACGGACATTACGGATTTCTGCAGAACTTCCAAAGCGCTATCGACTGCACAGTAAATGATTTATAGTAAGTTTCAGTACGATGAAAAGGAAACAAAAGGAGACAGTCTGATTGCGATCTAGTTGGTAAATTATGTGAGGATAGAAAACGAAAATCTTTGGACAAATACGTTGGGACTTGGCTACATAGAAACTTATATAACGTGGTAAGCATACGAAATGATCTGCGCCTCTGACAGATCAGCATTTATAAATAATTACGATAGGGTGTTATGTGCTGTGACCTTCCAAGATCGAAAATGAAACGGATGCAGTTCTTTTGTAGCCTTTGCAATTTATTTTGGAGAGTTAAAGTAAGGTGAGGAAAAATTAATAAAGAGCAAAGGTTACGACGAACAATGGGAGGAAGAAAACAACGAAGTCTCTCCAGAGAATGAAAACAGGAATAAACCTTTCTACAAACATGCTGGACCTGCGGCCGCCAAGACAGGGTTGAGTCCATCACCACCCCAAGGTTCTTGACAGTATCAGAGATTTGTATAATATTACCATCCAGAATCAACTGAGCTGACGTAAACTTATTTATTTTGGCGAGTAAAGGTCTTGTACCAAACACAATGGCTTGTGTTTTAGCTGCATTTAGGTTGAGACCAAGACGCTTAGACCAATCTTGAATATTGGAGAGGTCAGTATTGATACGCAACACGGCTTCACGAAACTCATCAGCAGTGGCAGTAGTGTAAATTTAAAGGTCATCAGCGTATAAGTGGTAATTACACGAGATAACTTTAGTAATACTGTCTATAAACATAGAAAACAGCAACGGACCCAACACTTGAGGGACACCACTTGTAATTACATAGTAGGGGGACACAGAAGAATCAGATCGTACACAATATAAAACAATAACGATTGATAATAAAAAATATTCGATAGACGTTTGAAAGAATGTGTTATCGAACAACCACACTTTTTAACATTTGAATCCAGAATCTATTTTCAAGAAGATACAATTCCTTCAGACCTCTATTAGCATATAAATTAAAACCAAAATCATCCTAATCATAAATATTGTGTAGAACATGAATAAAAGTCATTCAATAAAACCTGAAAAAAATGGAACAGGTAATGTAATCTGTTTAAAGATACAACGATTTGATTAAAAATATATTGATCACCCCCAACGACAAATATTAAGCGAACCCAGATCAAACCTTCGCAATTTATTAAGTACTTAAGTAGGTATAGATTACGATAACAGGGTAAACTTTCATATACACTCTAAGAAAGCCGAAATTAAGCATTAATATCAACTGTGCAACATACATTTACAAATCTATTTCCAGACCTATTTTTGAATATGGAAATGTATCGATAGCTAACAGCAAAGGAGATATAATGAAGAACTTGGAAATTGGAGAAAGATCTTATCTGCGAACTTTAATCAAAACACGACCTCCGAACAACCCCTTGTTTAATATTTATAATAATAATCTCTAATACTGAATCTCCAAAGTTAAACCACTAGCAGAGCACTTTTCGATACTAGCAAAAAAATTTAAATTTAAAAAATTTAAATTAAGAAGGATCAAGATCGATAGCCTGTTTCAAAGGGGAAAAGAGTACAAGTTAGTAATTTATTTGTATTTTTTGCCGTGTAATTTTTATTTATTTGTTTTTTTCTTTTGCAATAAATTCTTTTCTATTGATCGCCAAACAGCAAAGCATGCAAAAATTATGATTACACGAAAACTTTTATTACATTTGAAATGAAGAAAAGCACTCGAAAAGTATGATTGTACGAAACCTTTTTAATTCTTCCAAAAATAAAAAAAAAAAAGTTTCCTTGAAAAGTTGTTTGCTGTAAGTAACTTTCTCAATAATACTTAGCACCTTTCCTGTATGAAATTTCGCGAACATTCAAAAGAATTTCAAAGTTGCCGCTATACCAATCTTTAGTTTATTAATAAAAATCCATCTATTGTAAGTTATTTGTATCAGACAATTTTGGATTTTTAGCATCGTTTTAATCAAGGCAATTGCCAAATAAATAAACTTTCAATTACACCCTGTATATTATATATTTACTACCTTTCAAACAGATATCTCTTCTAAGCGGACAAATTTTAATTGTCTGAAAGAGTTGCGACGCCAATCTAAAGCAAAAAGCTCCCTACCACCTCTCTGTTGCTCTCTTGACCACCTTGCACTAGCTCAGGAAGAGAGGGTGAGTTGAAATAATATATTTTAAGAAAAGGACGCCACACAGTTACCAAAGGACATGGAGCAACACCAACTGTGAGATGGAGAAGTACCAGGAGTAACTCGTGCATAAACAAAACGACGATCACACACAACAAAAAGATAATAAAAAATATATATATGTATATATCGAAAACAAAATACAAATTTATTGCTTACGTCGAAAAACCAAAACAAAAATGTGTTATCAGCAAATAGCATCCAAAATGCAAAAATATAAACAGATGGCAAAAATAAAAAAAAAAACAAAATATCCGAAAATTATCAAAAAAAAAGTAGAAAAACTCGTATCAAACAAAACAACAAAAAAAAGGAAACTATACGTTATATCAAATCTCTAAGGCCTCAAAAATGTTTCTATCACGTATTTAAATAAAGCGCAAATCTCAAATGAACTTAAAAAAATAATAAAAAAAGATACCGAGTGTTTTCTTTACAAAAGAAAAGAAAAATTTAATTAAATAGTCCAAAAGGGATCTTAATTTTTTTTCTCGATATAATTAAGAAAGAAAACTGGTAATTGAAACTTGCGACGCGAAACGTTGCAATAAAGAAAAAGAAAACAAGTAAAGAAAGGTCGTAACCTGGATGATGAATTGACTTCAAGTATGTCGCTCTTCTGGAGTCGCTCAGCTTCGGCAGATATTCATCCAGGTGGTTTCTGGGATGGAGTTATAAGTCCCAGAAGGTGGTTGATCGGCGTGACTGACTTACAATTAGTTGAAATCAAGATGGCACAAACGGTCCTCTAATTAACTATAATCTTCTACGATAGCAACAGTGATAAATCACAACGTAATAAAAAAAAGCTTAAATGAAAGAAGGAAAACGAAAACTTAGAATAGAATAAATTTAAAAAAATGGAACATTATCTTTAGCGTGCTAAAGGCTCCATAAGAACAACGTGCTTTCCAAAATTCTCAAACAAAAATCCGGTAAATACCGACTCGAATTCGGGAACAGCCAAAGATTCAAATCCCGTAAAAACGGATCCTTAAATTCAAAATTCTTCACAAAGAACGCAAAATATCCCGTAGAATCGTAATGGCGTTGAGAATAGGATTCAGCTTACGCAGTTAATTTGACGAAAATTCGGCACAGAAAAAGCGCGATTTCCTGTGAGGACCGCTTATATTGGGGATAGAGAAAAACTTGAATAGGGTAAACTGACCTAATGTCGGCCGTCGCCTAAAGTCGGCCTTTAGGCTTTAATCCGATGCATTTAGTAAGAATATGGACCTTCATTATCCTACATCAGGTGATAGTAAGCTTGGCGAATTTTCTATGTTCAACAATTTTTAACATAATTGACAAGGAACCACTCTACTTAGAATAGGTGTTAATATTAACGTTTTACTTCATATAGTTAACAAAATGAACATATGTTATGGTAAATGGTTGTGTACTACGTTTAAATACATTCCATGTAGTTATCTTTGTTGGTCTTCATAATAATTATGTATATGGCCGACTTAAGGTATAACGTATTTAAGAAAAATCTAATCTCGGCCGGGGATACCCACTTTAGGAAATATACTACATTTCATTGTGTCTTAAACTCGGCCATTTAAGATTATTTTAGATCTGCCCCAACACCTTCCCAAAACTGCTTTTTACAACCAAACCAGGTAGGTGCTATAACCCGAAATGGAGCTGCACCATGAAGACAAACATGAAAAAGTAAGCCTGCTCTCCGTAACATTGCCGAGTGCTCTTTCATCTTTCTCTTCATGGTGCAGCTCCATTTCGAGTTATAGTACATTGTAATATAACCGTCATGAGTAGTCATTCGTAAAGTAGTCGGTTATTGTAATTCAACGATTTTGAATCGATTTTATTGGGGAGTGATAATCTTTCTTATGTGTTAAAAGTGCATTTATTTACACATTTTGGTATTATATCAACATAATTGTGAATTCTTACTTCTCAATAACAAGTTGTTATTAGTAATAACCATTAACACTTTAACGACCGCTCACACAACATGTGTGTGATAGCTAGAAAAACCGTTAAGGACCGCTCACACAACACGTGTGTGATGCTACCGCCGAAGGTTGAAAGATTGAAATAGCACTATTTTCAATTGTTTTGTTGAAGCAACAACAAGTAACAATATGACAACAATAAATACACTGCCGGCCCCTGGCGACATTTGACTCCGTAAACGTGCGATCGTTAAAGTGTTAACTTAATTTTAATGAGAAAAATCGGGACAGATTTCTGCCATCCCAGTAGTTACCTATTTATTTATGACTTATTTACTGGATCATCATCAAAAACCAGATCAAAACTATTTTAGAGGCTGTTTGTTATATTGCGGTATCATAATTCCGAACCTTGGTGTTTATAATTACAATTCGTCCTACCTATTTATTTAATTTTGTAATAACTATGCCGACTTTAGGTAACATAAAGGGTGATGGCGGTCGACTTTTGGAAAATGTGTTGTTCTAAAATAACTTGACTTTATTTTGTTCTTCCATGACTTTTACTTACTATTACAAAATATAGTTGTTTAAAGAATAAATGTGGCAACCAGAAAAAAGGTAGAATTATACTCAACGGTTACTGATTTAAAAACTATAAAGATTGTAATGTGAAAAAATCGTTGAAAGGCCGACATTTGGCGAGTTTACCCTATGACGCTACGCTATAAACCAGCAAGGTCAAAATAAGATTTAAAAATGGGAATAAATCGTTAGGTCTGTATAAAAAGAAAAAAGAATTAAAATGAATGATAAATTAAGGGGAAATCTCTTAAAGAAAAGAGTAACAATAAAAAGGAAACAAGAATCGGAAAATCAAAACACTAAAGCCATCTGACCACCAAAATAGGAAGGAATATCTGCCGAGCACTGCAACAGACCTAAAAAAACAATAAATACTATTAGTTGACACGCAGTAATAAAAAAAAATAAAAATAAAATTGGTTTTTCGTCGCAAATATATTTAAAAAAATAAACCGTAACAGAGTCCGTTTAAAAGAGAGTAGTACAGGTAACCTTCCTATAAAGGTGCATTTAAATTAGAGCGAACAGCGGCGAACGAACGAATTCGTTTCGTTCAGCATAATTTATATGGAGAACCAAACATGAACGAACGATCTCATTCGTGTTCGTGCGTGTTCTTAACCCTGTCGGTAAATCAGCGAATCATCAAAGGAAATCGGTGCTCAATGTGGACAGTGAAATTTAGAAACTATCGAATTCGCAACGAACGCGAACAGCTGATTTTTACGCTATATCGATTTTTCAAGTTAGGTTATTTTACGTTCGTGAGTGTTGTAAGTTTTTACCAACATGGAATGGACAAACGAAAAAACACTTCAGTTGATTGAATTATATAGGAACGAAACATGTTTGTGAGATCCAAAGTCAAAACTGTATAAACTAATAAACAAAAAACGGATGCGTGGAATAAGATCTCTACAGAGAGAGCACACCTCAGGAATAATATAACTTATTGCAGATGCTGACATTTTGAACAAATATTTGAGGCTTGCATAGGAGTCACCCGTTGCAAGGAAGCGAAGACTAGCAGTCGTTCTTTTGCCGTAATTGCTTTTTTGAAACTTGTATCCTCTCTAGAAATGTTAGGTCCAGCCGAATTTGATAAGAATTCAAAATCTTCCGTTGATATTCTGCAGAAGTTGGTAACTTGGGCCAAATTGTCACTCGTTAAGTCCATTAACAAAGCTTCCCCTCCCGTTTTATTTCTTTTCTTTAATAAATTAGAATACCACACTCTCTTCTTTCTTTTTTTCTCGGACAGTCCGGCAATAACTATAAAACTAGCGGCGCTAACTAAAATGTATTCATCCGTATCCGACATTGTGAACAAATGGATCATCGACGAACGCGAATGTTCGCTCTAATTTAAACGCTCTTGTTTTATAGAGAACAAACGAACGAGCGAATACCTGCGAATTCGTTTGCTTCTGTTCGCTCTAATTTAAATGCACCTTAACACGGTAGTTAGGTTCCTAGAAAATACCGTGTTGTGTAAAATCGTGTTGCATGAGACCCAGAGCTAGTACAAAAAAGGGGGTTACGTTCCAAAAACTTATTAAAAACAAATATTTTTTTTAATTCGACATAAACAACTTAATTTTTATAAAAAATATAAATGTATATAAAAAGTAATACATAATAAAATAGAAAGTAAATAAATACAATAATACAAAGTAAAAAAAATATTTTAATCTAACGCAATCATAATTTAATGAATTTATTCGTCCTCACTGCTGAGTATAATCAACCGAGAACGTTTTTTCGGTGGAAAGATATCGCCTTCACTTTTAGAACTTTTTTCGCTATTTAAAATTTTTGTATGTTTCCCCTCTTAAGAAAAATCTATAATCGAACTTTGATTGCTGGTTGTTATTAGGTCATTGTAAATTTCCCGGTATGGAGCTAAACAGTTTTGCAGCTCCCTTTTGAATTTTCGACTTTTTTCCGTGGAAGGGTCTTCATTCAAGAAAAATGACTCGAGATTTTTTTTAATGTTAAATTCTTAACTACACAAACTTCATCAGGGATAGCGTCCTCAAAATCGATTTGATTTGCATCTAGGGATGCAATTTCCATCAAATCCGCTTCGTCAACTTCTTCTTCCACTAATAAATCTTGAATGCCTTTTGTAGCCATATCCACAAAATCTTCGCCTCCGATTGATTTAGTGACTTCTAATATGGCACCAATTCCGTTTTCAGATGTTTCATGCATGTTTTCTGTTTCAAATGGAGAGGGCCATATCTTCTTCGAGTACACATTTAAGGTCAATGTTTTTATTTCTTTCAGCGACAAAGATATGATTTAGATACAGTGCTTGATTGAAAATTTCTCCCAAGCTTCCATTACGCTAATTGATTTCGAATCGGTTGCGTCTAAAATCCACTGTAAGGATCTTCTTATATAATATCTTTTAAAGGTATAAATAATGCCTTGATCCAATGGTTGGAGCAACGAAGTAGTGTTAGGTGGTAAGAACATGGAGCATTATCTAACAGTAGTAGCGCCTTGAAGCTCAAATTTTTCTGCCTTAAATAACGCTCAACGCTTGGCACAAAACAATTTGAAAACCAATCTTTAAATAAATTTCTTGTTACCCAAGCTCTTGAATTTGCTGTCCAGTATACCGGCAAGGTGTTTTTATTTACATTTTTCAGTGCACGAGGATTCAAAGATCTATAAACTAGCAAGGGTTTTGTCATGAAGTCCCCCGATACATTACTGCACAAAAGGAGCGTTAGACGATCTTTGGACACCTTAAATCCGGGTGCAGTATTTTCTTTTTTCGATATAAAGGTTTTACTGGGCATTTTTTCCACTATAGCGCAGTTTCGTCGGCATTGAAAACCTGATTCGCTGTGTATCCTTGCTCGGCTTTTGATTTTTTTCTGGATACGTCCTAGCAGCTTCATGATCAACCGACGCAGACTTTCCTTGGATTCCTATGCTATGAATTGCAAAACGCTTTTTGAATTTTTCAAACCAACCTTTTTATTACGTGTAAAACCGTGTTATAGGATGCCGTGTTGTGGGAGGGTTCCCGCAATTTACGAATCGTGTTATAACGAAACCGTGTTATAAGATACCGCGTTAGAGAAGGGCTACCTGTACTTTGTATGTTAAACTAGACATCGAAATATAAAAAAAATTTTTTTCGAGTTCACCATCTTTATTTCCATATATTTTTTAAAGTTACTTTCAATCTTCAGTATTTTTTATTTTATTTTATTGTTGTTCGTAATTTTATAATATTGTAAGTAAAATTTCAAATGATTATTTCGTATTATTTGAGTCCAACCCAACTCACAATCAGTACAATGCTAAAACACAAATTAAAAATAAATAAATTGAAATAATAAAATTAATTAACAAGGATAATATTTTTATTTAATTCTTTTAAGTTATATCCTTTTGATAAGTGATTAAAATGTCTAAAGTTCTAAAATGTTCACAAAGCTTATTGAATTTTTAAAATTTATCAATCATGATTTAAATTTAAATCATCAAACTGATATATTTAAAGCTCTCCAAGTTAAAAGTGTAATCTTATACTTATTCTGCCATCTAGAAAACGTTTGCCTAACATTAAGCTCTCTGACCTTAAAAGGAATAAAAACACCTGTAAATAACCGTTATCGTTTAATAATCTTCCTCCATTTTGTTATCTATACAATTATTTAAACAATTATTTAAAATTTAAATAAAAATCCGTTAATTTTTCTTCACATTAATTAAATAAAAAAATTCCTCAATTGGAAAAATTAATTAATACAAGTTCTTTTTAAGTTCTCTACAGGACAATTTATATTTTCTCTCAATAAATTTTTTGGTCTTAAAATGACTAATATTTCTAGAAGATCTAAAAATTTCCAACCAATCTTAAATGATTTATAAACCTTATTCTATCTTCCCCCTTTTAACATCAATAATATTTACAAATGAAACTCGTTTATTTATTTAAAACCGTTATAACCTTTAACATCCATAACGTCGTATAAATACAATTTCAACATGGATTTAATTATTATTTCATTGAAACATTTAAATATTTATTACTTTAACTAACGAGGGAGATTACAAAAGGGACCTTCATCTTCAGTTCAAGGTTTTAGTAAACTTTCTTTGCGTTCAATGTCACCTACAACAATAGTCGGTTTGTTCTCAATGTTTACGTTGAAATTAGGTCACATTTAAATTTTCATAAAGTCAGTACTTTTATAAGTTATAGATTTTATAATTTCTTCTTTGAAAGAAAATTTAAAGAAACCTAATGCTTTGATGTAAAGGGTTTTAAGGATGTACAGGGGTGTCTTTTATTTAAATCATCAAATATTTAATAATTATTAAACATAAAGATTGTTAACGTTTTAAGATTGATTATAAAAATTTTATTTAAATTTCACTTGATGAAGATATAATTAGATGTTAGAGGAAATAACGATTGAGTTTATCTTGTTGTTAAGGCAAATATTTAGAGATAAAATGATTGTTTAATTTTTATTTTTTATTCAAGAACTTAAGTAAGTATTAATATATTTAGAGTTATTGAAGTGAGCTTAAAAGTTTGATAAAAAATTTAAAAATAAGCTCGATACGGTCCTGACAACCATCTGTTGCTAAACGACGGTTGGTAGTAAATTCATCCGAACGAGGTACACCGGTCCTGTTCGTTGTATTTGCAAGTATTTTTACCGTTTATCCAACGTTTTTTCAACAAATAATTCATCAAAACCAAACCATCAACTTTACTTTTCATTCAACAATAACTCCAACATTTATTCTCAAGTAAAAAGGTACGTTTTTAAAAATTTCCATGTGATTCTAATAATAAAAACCGTTCAAGACTTTTACCACCACGTTTTTTTTTCTGTTTCGACCGTTATTCTTTATTTATACTTTTGTTTATTTTTTTGTTTCGTTTCGAAAACAATTAGAAACAAAATAGAATAGAATTAGAAATCGCGTGGTCGTTGGACATTTAATTTTTAAAAGTCTTACTTATACTAGTTCAATGACATTTTTACAAAAAAAAAAAAAACTTTAAATTGCTAATTTTTTGCTTAGTACACAAAATAGCGTAAATGAAAAGGAGACACGAAGAAATGGAGCACGAGGTGGGAATAAGGAGTAAATATGAAGAAATGAATGTGATCGGATCTGGTAATAATTTTTAAGCTTTATCAAACGAGCTTTATTTAAATATTATCATTTTTTAATATTTTAGGAGCATATGGTACGGTTTATAAAGGTAGAAACAAAACTACAAACACTTTTGTAGCATTAAAACGAGTTCGGATCTCTTTAAAAGATGAAGGAATACCATCAAATACAATGCGTGAAATAGCTTTGTTGAAACATTTAAGTGTGTACGGACATCCAAACGTTGTGCAGATTTTGGATATTTGTCATGGGAGACGAATCGAAAGGGAGTTGCATATGTATATAGTTTTCGAACATATGGAAGAGGATTTATCTTCTTATTTAGAAAAATCTAAAGAGAAAGGGGGATTGGATATCACAAGGAAGAAGGAAATTTCTCGGGATATTTTAAATGGGGTTGATTTTTTACATTCGCAAAGGATTGTTCATCGTGATTTAAAACCACAGAATTTATTGGTTACTAAAACTGGTACTATTAAATTAGCTGATTTTGGTTTGGCTAAAACTTATGATTCAGATATGATTTTAACAGCTGTGGTAAGTTTTTAAAATGGTTTATTGTAAAAATTTTAAGTTTTTTAAAAGTTAAAAATATAAATATGAGATATTGGATGAAATTTAAGATTGTAATATACTGGGTGACATTGATATTGCAACACATAGATGGAGTGAATATTTTTTTACTAAATTTGGCATCAAGGTTACTTTATAGGAATACAACAATTGATTAAAATTTGAAAATCATATATTGTGTATACTTGTCATAATTAACATTTCTTGTATCTGTGTGTTTAAGTTATTAACCAGTGTTCTTTCTGATAATTTGTGTTTTTTCTTTGTTATTTTGTATTATTGTATTTCGTTATAAACTGTTATTATACCTAGAGTAAGAATACGTCGAAATTACCGCCAATTAAGTACATTTGAGAGAGGGAGAATAATCGGCATGAAAGAGGGAGGTTTATCATTTGTCGAAATCGCTTCCCGATTAAATCGAAATCGCTCCACCGTTATGAGATGTTGGAAAGGGTGGTTTGAGAATGCTCAGGAACAACGTTGGAGAGGAAGTGGGGCTTTAAGAAAAACGACAGCGCATCAAGATCACCGTTTGAAATTATTAGTTTTTAGAAATAGATTTTCAACTACTAATTGTAAGTCATTTGGCGTTGAATGGATTGCAGACGCTGCTCGTCCAATCACAATGCAAGCAATATATCGTCACATTAGATCTTTTGGGCTAAAATCATACAGGCCATATTGTGTGTTACCACTTACTCCCAATCATCGACGGCAACGTCTAAATTAGTACAGGGAAACGACTGTTTGGAACATCGAGTGACATAGAATTGTCTTTAGTGATGAATCTAGATTCTGCCTAGGGATGCATGATGGTCGTAAGATGGTCAGACCAAAACGTGGAGGAAGACAGAATTTGCAATGCGCTATAGAAAGGCCTATGCACCGAACTGTTGGTATAATGGTATGGGGCGCGATTGCTTATGGAAGTAGGTCCCCTTTAGTTTTTATCGAGGGCACTTTAACTGCACAGCGATACATACATGAGGTTTTGGAGCGGTGTCTTCTCCAGTACTTTCAGGAGCTGGAAAATTCAATTTTCCAACAAGACAATACGCGGCCCCATGTGGCAAGGTGTATTCTAACTTTTTAGAAGAGGCTCAGGTAGACCTTTTACCATGGCCAGCAAAATCTCCGGATTTATTCCCAATTGAAAATGTATGGAATATGATAGGCAGAAAATTAAGCAATTTGCCACAACCTCCTCAGACCTTAGACGTTTTCAGCCACAAAATTCAGATAGCCTGGGATACAAGATAATATTGACAATTTAATCAAATCTATGCCTCATCGTCTTAATCAATGTTTACAAAGCAGGGACGGGGCAACACTTTATTTAAAAAATAAAAGTTATCCTTTTATTTTTTTTTCTCCAAACATTAATCAATTGGTATACTCCTATAAACCAACATTTGTGCCAAATTTGATTAAATAATATTTACTCCTTCTAGGTGTTGCAATTTTAATGTCACGCAGTATATAATTTTAAAAGCTGTAGTAAGTTCTTAAAATGATTTTCTTGTAATATTTAAACTTTGTGTAAAATTCGCAAAACTAGGAGAGTTCAAATTTAGGAGATTGGTTAAAACTTATGCTTTGAAGAGCTGTGGCAAGCTGTTAAATAAAGTACTATTAACCCAAAATGAAGCTGCATCATGAAGCCAAGAACTCTTTCATCTTTATCTTCATGGTGCAGCTCCATTTTGGGTTATAGTACATAAGTGACTGTCTAAAACTTATGGTTTTAATATTATCTTAACACTTGTGATAACATTTACAAACCTGGTAAAAGTAGAAAAATTAAAATTCAAGAGTAAACCTATCAATAGGAAAACTAGGAAACCTATCAACATTTTTATACAAGGTATTTCCAATTTATGAAGCTCAATTCTGTATTTGAAAAACTTGATGAAGTCAAGTATTTGATTTCAAGTAAAATCTGAGTCAGGGAAGGTCAACTCACAATCAGTGTAAAATAGTTGAAAGAGAATTAGTACGTACATCAAGACCAAATAGGATTAGTACGGTAAACCAAGACACTGATGACGCTAATATACGAATTTTGAAAAGTAATAAATTTTTAAAAAGCTGTAGAGTGCGTTTCTCTGGAAGTTTGCTTGTATCTTTACATAATTTTTTATTGAGTGGTTTTTTTTGGTCTGTTTGTTATTAAACATACATAAATAAGTACCTAATTATGGTTATGGATAAGTAATAATTTCATCGTCGTTTAATCACTGTGGTTAGATGTTGTTTATTCATGCGACGCAATGCTCGGTTTGGGAGCTTCTGTTGAAGAGTAGGTTCGTTCAACGGTGCTCGGTGTTACATGGAAGACTGTGTAAGGAAGAAATGTAAAATAATTAAATATATTACCTTCAAAAAATTTCAAGAAATGAATAAAATGTTTCACTTCCTTTTAACACTTTGTTCACCGCAAATTGTACACAGAAACTATATCATGTCACCGGCTGTTGTTTTGTAATTGATGAGTTAACTCGTCACTGGTCAGCAAAGTGTTAAAACCATTTTTTGTCTACTTCTACTTCCGCATGCAATAATGGTGGGCTTAGGATGTCAAACTGAAAAACCGTAACCGTAGCAGTAGCTCCAACATTTAAAAAAGTTCAAGTATGGCAAACACCATTAAGAGCTAGTTTATAAACTTTTGCGTAAATTAATCTATCGGATAATTTCTATGGTTACTGCAATTTTGTGTGATATGATTGGTTATTTAGCTAGTAACCATAGTAAATATCTTATAGATTAATTTTTCCAATAGTGAATTAACCAACCCTAAATCAATCAATCCATTACACATTATGGCAGATTTAATCGTACCAACAGTGAAGGAACCAACAGTTCGTACCAAGAGTTCATTTATCCAACGGTGAATGAACCAACCCTAAATCAATCAATCCATTACACATTACGACAGATTTAATCGTAAGTGCAGAAGTTGGCCAACTTTTAACTTTTTATGATTACGGCTAAATATTTGCTGACTACCAACATATTGACAATTCCAACTTCTATAGACTTTGTTACGTTTCTCATTATATTATTATCTGATTATTTATATTTTAAAATCTAAAGAAAATCTTACTAAACTAGGCAAGTGTGATCACTACATCCTTTACAGTTACGATTAAAATTACTGCTACGATTACGGTTAAGTTTGACATCGTAAATCCACCATAACTGAGTCACTTACGGTTCACTTATTGCGAGACGAATGAAGTAATAAATAAAATTTAATATTGAATAAAATATAAATATTATTTCGAATTTCGTGGTTTTAGAAACAGTTTTGAGTATTTTGGTAATGTGTACTTTCTAAAAATTTGCTATAAGTGCTATCATTGTGTTGGTTTACTTAAAATGTCTGCTAGATTTCATTAATCTAGTTTGAGTTGAGCTTCTACAATATTATTTCTTCTATGATTTGAATTTTTTAAATAAATCTAATTGTAAGTACCAGTTTATTCACCTTTTGGTAAATTAATCTATCCGATCTCTGCCATGGTTACAGGCTAGCTAGTGAATCATGGCAAGTGAAATTGTAATAAGCATGGAAAATATCGGGTAGATTAATTTATCCAAAGGTGAATATACCGACCCCAAATCTTCTAAGTTTATGGTTTTCCTAAAAATTCGGGGTTTCTTAATGTTCGTGCACAATCGTTAAAATATTTTGTGTTTTACCTATTTAACACTATGCCGTCCGGCGGCACCACAGTGGTGTAGTTAGCAAAGTATCGCTTGACGGCCGGCGACACCACAGTGGTGTCAGGCACAAAATATGGCTCGACAGTAGTAAAAGATGGTAACTGAATTAGTGCTGCCGGCGTCAAGCAATGAAATATTTACAAAAAGTGTGGACGGGAAAGTGTTAAGAGTAAAAAAATCTGCATCTTAAAATTTCTGGTCTAGTTTTCTTAAATTTTCACGGTCAATTTTCTAATAAAGTTGTAATTTAGCAATAAGTTGTCATCATTTTGCATTAGGTAACTTGGAAGGTTCTTCATTTCTTGGAAGTCAGACACTTTTAGAAATATCCCACTTACGTTTAAAGACTGCAAGCAAAGAAGGCACTATGTCAATTTTTTTACAAGATAGGCTTTTTAAAATTTATCTATTAGAAAATGTTCAAAGCTTTGACCTTATTTAATCGTTCATGCTGTAAATACTATTAGTCAAAAGTTATTTCTATTTGTAGTGTTATTGAACAGACTAAAACGACTTCAGTGTTACCGCAAGAGTGGATAAAAAGGGCTTGATTGGGTCTTTTTGTTAAAGTTCAATAAAAATTTTAAGAAACGTGAACTATTTTCTCAAAAAACAAAGAAAAATAGTTCCTAATATTTTAAACTGGGTTTTCTCCAAATTACGCTTTTTGATATAGTGCCTTCTTTTTCTATGGTCTTCAATTATAAAAATGGAAAGAAGAAATCTTACTGTTTAAAAATTATTTCTACGTGATTTGCAAAAACTTTATGTTCATATATTTTATTGAAACCTCTCGAAATGTTAGTTTCGTTTATATCAAGCCAATAGTTAGCAACTTTTTTCTATAAAGGAAAAAAATGTTTGAGTTGTATAGATTAAAGTATTTCCTTAAAAAGACAAAAATTACTTTTCCTCCTTCAGTAATCTCCGTTCGATAAAAAAATATCTCATGCGTCATTACTAGTCACCGTTTTCTCGACGTACTATACCTCGAAATGGAGCTGTACCATGAAGAGAAAGATGAAAAAGTAAGCCTCCTCTCCGTAACATTGCCGAGTACTCTTTCATCTTTCTCTTCATGGTGCAGCTCCATTTCGGGTTATAGTACATCAAATAATATTTTTTTATCGAATTGTACATAACTAACAAAGATGAAAACTGAAAATACTACTTTAGGATAACACAATTAATTGATGACGCATGAACTATCTTTCGTCAAAAAAAGATTACTTAAATTAAAATACATAAAATAATTTTTAAACTTCTAGAAAGTAAACATACCTTAAAAAATTTTTTTAGGTGGTTACTTTATGGTACAGAGCCCCAGAAGTCCTCCTAGGTTTAACATACGCAACCCCAGTAGACATTTGGTCAGTAGGTTGTATAATAGCCGAATTATACATGTTAAAACCTTTATTTTGCGGCACGGCTGAAGTTCAACAACTTAGAGAAATTTTCAAGATCTTAGGTGTCCCAGAACATGGAGATTGGCCGGAAGAAAAAGTCTCCGTTCAATTCAGCTCATTCGTAAACGATACAAGAATCGATTTACGAGAAGTCATACCAAATTTGTGTAATGACGGATACGACTTAATCACGGTAATTATTTTTAACCTTCTAAATATTTTATTTTTATTATTTTAAATTAATTTTTTCCAGAAAATGTTAACATTTAACCCAATGAAAAGAATCGCCGCTTCAGACGCTTTATGTCATCCTTATTTTCATAATCAGTGACTTTAACGAAGACTGTACCCTCGAATAATCATTAAAAGGAGGTGAAGTGATTGTAACATTCTTGAAAGGTGCTCAAATATTTTTTATTTAGGTTTTTTTAGGTTTTCGATTATTATTATTTTATCTTAGATATTTCTTAAGTACAAACATTTAAGATTTAAGTTTTTAATTAAGTTAAATGTATTTCTCTTAGTTTTAATTTTATCGATTTAAAATGTGTGGATGATAGTTTACAACTTATTTTTAAGTTCCTTCCAGTTTACATTTTGTATATTTTAAAGTATACAAAGACATTTTATTTTAATGTCTTTAAAGAAATAAACTTTTTTTTTCTCTCAAGAAATTTATTTTTTTATTTATATGAAAATTAAAGTGTTATATTTTTTAGGAACTTAAATAAAAATACATAACAAATCTTAATTTAATTACAAATACTTAATAGTTTTGTTCTTAAAATCGGTTTTAAACGGTTTCTAGTTTTAAGTAATGAATTTTAAGTTCTAATTGCATGATGAAACAACCATTTAAAACCAATTTTTTGAACAAAGTTGTTTTTAGAAAACTTAAAATGAAAAAAATTGAGCCTAAAAATTCTTTGGCGTTTTACTTAACTTTTTTATTAATTAAACATAATTAATTATTTCTTCTCCTCCAAACCATCTTCATTAGATGAAGACAAAAACTTATTAACTCTCTCTCTATATTCAGCTGTACTTTCAATTCTAGGTAAATTATTACTGTCTTTACTTGGAAAATACCTCCCTAATTTTCCAACGTGAAAATGATTTAATATATCGGGTGGTGTTATTTTTAATTTTTTATTTCCTTTATAAACCGTGTTTATTTCGATGTGTCCTCCACTTCTTTGTACGATGATATCATCGGGATAAGTTGCGTTCATCCCGGAATAACTTAAAGTAGCCGAAATAATCGAACAAATAAATTCAAGTATTGAAGTTATAATCACTTGAATTGCAACTCGGTGAAGTCCGATGTAATTTAATCCTTTTGTTAGTTGGACTTCTTGGTGTATAACAATACTTAAAGATGTAAAAACTAAAGTGATTAATGAAGTAAAAGTGGAAAAACACGCTGCTATAAAGAACCATTTTATGTTGTTGTCGATGTACCATTTTTTCCAAGCGAATAAACCAGTTATTCCACAAGATATTCCTCCTATAGTTAAACTAAATGAAGTTAAAGAGTAACAAATATCATGTTGATATAATGTTTTATATGGATTATTTTCACTTTCAAAATCTTCGTTTATGTAATTAAAAATTTTCAAACTGGCGAAGATTGAAGATAAAATACTGAAGAAGAAATGAAAACATGATAAACCTAAAACTGTTGAAGCAGAGTATCTTCTTTCAGAAGGATATTGTCCTCTGGGATCCGGATGTGTTTTCACTCTCACTTTAAAAATATTCTCCATCGTTTTAACATCTTTCAGTTCTACAAAATTGTGAGATTTCTTGTACTAGGAAGAAGATTCTCGTCTAAAACAATAAGAGGGAATATAAAGTTAACAATGGATTTTGTTATGTCACGCTTTCTTTTAAATTACCAGATATAATCGCTAAAATTGATTTTTAATGGGTATTTTTATGTAATAAAGTAAAAAAAATACGCTCTGTTTTACAAAATTTAGTTGAAAATTTGGACCCAATTTAAAAAATCGTGGATACTTTATTTCTTTAAATTAAGAAATGAAAGTTGTATTAATTGAAAACTAAAATATTCTATTTTGTAATAAAAAAGTCACTTTTGTTCTAATTGTTACCCAAAAAATTAAAAAAAAATCATAAAGGTGACTAAAATTTTTTACAGTTAACCCGACTTTTTTGAAAATTTTGACAAAATTTAAAAAATCGTGGAGACTTTATTTTTTTAAATTAAGAAATAAAAGTTGTATTAATTGAAAGCTAAAATATTCTATTTTGTAATAAAAAAGTCAATTTTGTTCTAATTATTACCCAAAAAATTAAAAAAATTCATAAAGGTGACTAACATTTTTAACAGTTAATCTTTTTTGAAAATGTTTACCAAATTTAAGAAATCGTAGAGACTTTATTTTAGATGTAATAAAGTTGTAACTGCTAACCGTCAAATTTTTATGTAAATATAAAGGCAAATTTAGGCAAAAATAAAAATTAAATTTTGATCTAAACGCTTATCAAATTTCAAGTCTCAACAACAATTAGTTTTTGAGATATGAATTTTTAAAAAATAACAAGTTTTGATAAACATTTAATTAAGTTAGGTTAGAATTTCGTTCCTATAGAAAAAACTAAAAGTTGTACGAAATTCATTTTTGGTAAAAATAAAGATTAAGTTTTAATCTAAATCCTCATCAAATTTAAAGTCTGAATAACAATTAATTTTTGAGATATGAATTTTTAAAAATGGATTAGAAAAATGGACATAAATAAATAATTTTTCAAAAGAAAAGTAGATACAAATCTTAACATAATACTCCAAATAACATAACTATTAAGTACTTAATTTCAAGTGGTACTTGATACTCGACAAACAAACCTTGTTTGAGTAAATACCGATAAACTATCGTAATTAGAGAATTGTGTACGTTTCAACGTAGATGTTTTAATTTCCTTACGTCGTTTATAAAATTTGTGATTTGAATACAGAAAAGGAAACGTAATGTTTGATTCATTAAACTTTCTCCTTAGGTACAATTAAATATGTATCATTTTAAGTGTTCAACTCGCAACTAAGCTTTTCTTTCAAATGCATTCAAATTAACTTTCTAGAAATTATGATAAATAAGTTGACTAAAAAAATGTGTAATTTGGGTTTTTAATTTAAATTTGTCTTTAAAAAATTTTGATAAAAATTATTATTGTCTTTGAGAATTATACAAAATATTATTAAATTACTTACTGGTTTTTATTAATCCATAACAATGAAAAGTTTTGTAACTAAATGGTTTTTAAGCGACAGCTTTGGATCTCGAACGCAGCAACCGTGTAACTACCGCATTGCTTGTGCTATTGCAATACTCAAAGGTCTTCTGAGTTAAGATGGAGTGGGGCGATATGACCGAAAAATAAATCGACGGTTTATGTTAGTAAGTGTAAAGGTGTACGCACCGAGAAGAAAAAATATTTTAAAGGAAATGAAGATTTATTGATGCTAATATAAGTTGCGATCTTAAGTTATTAAATTTTTTAAGTTTAATTAATGGAGATAACTGAAAGATTTTTGAGTTAAATTCTAATTTTGAATGTTTATGTTTAAATTATAATTCTCTATAAATCAATTATGATAATTTACAAGAATGAGAATATTCATTTCCAAATTCTTGAATTTGTGTTTTACAAAAAGACAAAAATTTAAGCCAAAATGAAAAGTATTAAGATTCCAAAAAGGGAAAACGCTATTAAAGAAAATTGCAAAGAACTTGTAATAAAAAAATTCATTGTTAATAGGAACTGTATGAGCTATTTCTTAAGGTTTATTAAGGAATTGGATGTTTAGTATTCCTTTAACTTACTGTCAGTTCGATTCATGTTCTTAGATCTTGTGTTTTGTAATTGGTTTTCTGGAAATTTAACGAAATATAAAAAAATAAAAATTTGTTTAATAGAATTTTACCAGAAAACGGCTTCGTTTTCAAACTATTTGTACTGTATGAACTAAGGTGAGGTGGGGTAAGTGCAACCCAAAAATTGGCAAGTATAAGTTCCAATCGTTACAACATCAGTAATGCTTGCACACGGATTTTTTCTTTTGTCAGTGTAATAGCTGGGGATGTACTCTAGATAATGAAAGATATTTGATTAAATAAAGTAATGCTGAAAAAATTATTTTAATTTTTTTAATTTTATTCGCCGTGGACGCACTTACCCCGCTAATGTGAGGCAAGTGCGACTAGGGCCTCTTTCTCCGAACAAAATACATGGATTAACAAATGGGGCTAAGGCAATCTAATTTGAAGAATATTCTTTATTGTATACCGAAGCGAAGATCATTAATTTGTAAGATAACGAACTTAAGTAGTCACGTTTAACTGCCGCGGCATAAGTTATGGAACTTAACACAAGGCTGCTTCGTTAAAAAGAAGTTGTGACGAACATAACAAATAAAATATTATTCTAATTCAGTCTACAATTAACCAAGAAACGTTATTATTCTTCTGCACTTCTTTTCTGGTTAGGACGGAACCCTTACTGAAATAAACGCACTTGCTCCGTCAATTAAAATGGACGGGGCAAGTGCGCTATGGCCACATAAATGGAACTGTATTAACCGGTAAGAAAAATACCTTAAGAATAATTAATATAATTTAGAAACCTGTATACTTGCCACATATCACCACAATAACTTAACTAATATTGAAACTTTTGGACAATTTACTCAAACACCACTAACCAGCTTTGCGATTTCGGCTGCAACAAAAATTTTGAACGCCTTTTTTTCAAAGTAACTAAGGAAGCGAATATCGCCAATCGATAAAATAGGGACGAATATGTTAGTAAAAGCTTTTATTCATAGGTCTCAGCGCAATAAATTCAAACATGTAACTTTTAATGACAAAAAGTGCACTTGCCCCACTTCACCTTATTTTTTTTTTTGAGGTCTGACAAGAAACTGGATGTTTAGTATTCGTTTAATTTATTGTCAGCTCGAGTCATGATTTCAGCTCTTGTATTTTGTTATTGGTTTTCTAGAGATTTAAAGAAATGTAAAAAATATAAATTTGTTTATTACAATTTTATCTAAAAACAGCTTTATTTTCGAACTATTAGAACTTTATAAACTATTTTTTAAGATCTGCTAAGAAACTGGATGTTTAGTATTCGTAAATTTATTGTGAGCTCGACTCATGATCTTAGCTCTTGTATTTTGTGATTAGCTTTCTGGAGATTCAATGAAATTTAAAAGAATACAAATTTGTTTATTACAATTTTACCAGAAAGCGGCCTCGCTTTCGAACTATTCGAACTGTATGAACTATTTTTTAAGGTCTGTTAAGAAACTGGATGTTTAGTATTCGTTTAACTTATTGTCAACTCGACTCATGATGTTGTATTTAGGTCTTGTATTTTATAATTATTAGCTTTCTGGAGATTTAATGAAACTAGAAAAAAAATGCAAATTTGTTTATTACAATTTTACCTGACAACAGCTTCGCTTCCGAATTATTCGAACTGTATAAACAATTCTTTTATCTTTTAAGGTCTGTTAAGAAACTGGATGTTTAGTATCCGTTCAACTTATTGTCGGCTCAATTCATGTATACTTCTTGTATTCTGTTATTCGTTTCTTGGAGATTTAATGAAATATAAAAAAATACAAATTGCTTTATTACAATTTATGCCAAAAAACGACTTCGCTTTCGAACTATTCGAACTGTATGAATTATTTTTTTTTAAGTCTGTTAAGAAACTGGATGTTAAGTGTTCGTTTAACTTATTGTTAGCTTGACTCATGATCTTAGTTCTTGTATTTTGTAATTAGCTTTCTGGAGATTCAATGAAATTTTAAAAAAATACAAATTTGTTTATTACAATTTTACCAGAAAAGGGCTTCGCTTTCGAACTATTCGAACTGTACGATCTATTTTTTAAGGTCTGTTAAGAAACTGGATGTTTAATATTCGTTTAATTTATTGTCAGCTCGACTCATGATCTTAACTCTTGTATTTTGTAATTAACTTTCTGGAGATTTAATGAAATAAAAAAAAATACAAATTTGTTTATTACAATTTTACTAGAAAACGACTTCGCTTTCGAACTATTCGAACTGTATGAATTATTTTTTTAGTCTGTTAAGAAACTGGATGTTAAGTGTTCGTTTAACTTATTGTCAGCTTGACTCATGATCTTAGCTCTTGTATTTTGTAATTAGCTTTCTGGAGATTCAATGAAATTTAAA